>CM043112.1:77206783-77806783 GCA_023701765.1 Hylyphantes graminicola
TGTAAAAACATTCGTTTTTAGCATTTTCATTCAAAATGCTAAAAACATTTTCAAGCCAGTTTCAAAAAAAGGGATTGTCGGGACCTGTAAGTCAGCTACATTTATCACATAAAAAATCCGTTTGTAAAAATATTCAATGCAGCCGGAGAAATGTAGCAGATAAATTATTTTCTCCCTATTGAATGAACACTTGTGCCCTTTGCTTTGGAGACCCCCGGTCCAGCACGCCCATTCCCCCTTAAATAACATTGCAGAAAGTTTAACATGACAATTACACGTGGGGTTTTGGCGGCGGGCGTTATAATTGTGAACCACGGTCAAGTGACGAGCCGACACCTGAAAAGACACCCAACGCAACTTATCAGGGTGACATCGTACACGCGTCTGAAGTTTGAACCATATTTAAACTGCACTCTCTATACAATATTACACGTATGACTTTTTAGCTGCACATACCGTTCAAGTCGACAGTTACTTTGGCTATTCCCGCTTCCGAACCTGGGACCTATCGCATGCAAGACGAGTGCCTTACCGACTGGGAATCCCTACACTTCTTGAAGCCTAATTTGGATAAAACAAAGAGTAAAAAGGCAGAAGGAAAAGAGCGGTTGGTTCGTTAGTTGGAAACTTTTGTAATGTAATATTTTCATACAAAATAATCTTAATGCAATTTAACCAAAATACACTTTCCATTCTGATAAAATTGCCAAATTTTTCTCCAATAATATTCAAATCTGTTAGACCTGAAGCAAAATTAATGTTTTAAACATGTTCTCTGGATGGATTCACAAATAATTTATGGAACTCTTTACATGCGCGGAAGGATCTTCTCCATAGCATATTTCTATTTACCCAACTTTGGTTGGCAAGGAGTGTAGCAATAATTTTTTAAAGAAAATCATTTGGTCCCTTTACTATAAACCACAATCCATGTCTGATATTGACACAGAAATTTGACGAAATCGCATCTGGCAACCGCCCCTGAAAACCCTTTTTGTCGTCTGCTCTTTTCATATTTCGTTTTTTCCTGTTGCTCATTCAGAACGAAACAGGAAATAATATCGCAAGGGTAAAAAAAAAAAATGACTTCTTTTTATTGAGTATATTTGTTACGAAATCGTCCGCTACTTTGTCTTTTAAAAAAAGTTTTTGCTTAATTGCTTTGTGATAATTGGGCAAATCATGGATTGCAGAATATGTTTTTAAATATTTAAGGGGCGGGAAATTTAACTATTAAGATAAGCATAAGGTATTATCGTAACAAGTTGGTTCCTACAGTAACATTTAAAAGCAAGTATTAAAAGTTAAATAAATTAACTTTAAACCTTACCTTACTTTTATTTATTTACCTTCAAAATTAGAAAACATTCCATACAAAATTTCCGTATATCAATCTACAGTGGTGGCCAAAAGTGTGGACACTTTTTCAAAGTTTCATATTCTTCAACTTTGTGTGATTTCAGAATATATTAATTGTATATCAAATTAAACAATTGTGTATCAAATTAAAAGTAATTTTATCTTTATGAGGACCACTGTGAGCAGATCGCTGAAGCCGTCTATGAGACCTTTGGTCCCATATAAACTATATCCATGGACACAACATCATCAAAGTAATTTCATGTAGAATTTAAAATAAATATAGTATTACAATATATGTATTACGAATAAGTTATGCAATTAATAGTTTGATCTGTCTTATTTTTGCAAGTCATTGAACCATAAACTTGTATTGCAATTTCAGCATAAGAGAATCCATTGATAGTGCTTTTTTGTTTAACTAAAATGAGCATAACTTTATTTGAAATACAGATACTTTAATTCTGTTTTTTTAATGAAATTCTTCATTAAATTACCTTCAACTTAATACTTAAATGTTTGTATTTAAGCGAAATTTAATAGATGCAAGAACACAGGTAACAGTTGAGACACATGAAACTTTCAAAAAGTGTCCACACTTTTGGCCACCACTGTAAATTGTATTGATTAATTAAATATGTTACCATTACAACCCGGAGTCAGCTAAAACTAGAATTAACTAGCGAAAGCTACTTTTAACCGAAGCCATTATGGAAAGCTAGTTTCCCCTATCTAAAACTAGATCTCACTAGTTAATACCGGTTTATACCAATTGCATTGGTTAAAACTAGTTGTAATTAGCAAAAACTAGAATTATCTAACATGTTTTAGATAAACTAGAATTAATTTTGTATTATCAAATATATAAATAATTTAATTATAAAATATATAAATTATATAATAATAAAATATATAATAAATTATATATTATAAAATTTTCAATTGTTATTTAGCGTTTTATTTAGCATACAAATTAAATTTCCATTGAATTCAACTTGCTGATTTAGGTAAAATGTGTAAGGAATGCGATATTTATCTGTGATATATTGCATAAAAATTCAAATATTTAATTTTATGTTTAGCATCATAATTTCAATGTTTAATTTATTAATGACTTTTATTTATTTACAACTACCATACAGAAAAAAATCCATTTACAGGTAGAGGACAAAAAACAAGCCCATTCACAAATAGAAAAAAAAATCTAAAAAACTAAAACTCTTTCTTAAATTATTTTAATAAAAGTAATATTCTCAGAAATAAAGCGACTTGAAATAAAAATACATGCAATTTCCCAAAATTCTTTTTAAAAAAATTTAAAAGGGCTAATAGAACACGATACATTGACACTTCGCTAAGCTTAGCTAGTTTAAGGTAGGCGAATACCCAAAATTCTAAAATTTTTATTATTGCTTTAATCTTTTCCAAATTTGGCATAGTGATTTCAAATATAATGAAAAATGCTATTTAGGCTTTTGTTTTTATTTAAATATAATTTATTTAGATCCCTCTAGAGTTGCATACAAATTACAAGATAAAAAGTTATTACGAAAAATGTTATAAATTAACCACAAAAAAAGGATTTTTTTCGATTAACTTACACTTGGACACTTTTCTAAAAAAAACTTGTATACTTACACCAGATGGTGGAGGTTCATGGCATAGATATATATTGAAATAGCATCTGTGAACAATTTCTGGTAAATTAATGTAAAACTTTTTATGCTTTTTATTCTATGTTGGCGTGAACCCCTCTTTTTAGTTGAAAAACACCGTTTAAAATAAATCAATTCTATTTAAATAAAAAAAAATTGCCCAAAAAGCATTGCTCATTATATTTGAAATCACTATGCCAAATTTGGAAAAGATTAAAGTAATAGTAAAAATTTAAGAATTTTGGGTATTCGCCTATACCTTAACTTGACTATTTTTGTTTTCGAAAAATTATCTTCAAAGACAAACCTCGATTTTAGTATACTTGAAGGTCAAATGAAATATCACGCTTTTTTTTTCTTTATAAAAGTAAACACTTTTATACCAGGAAACCCAGATATTTTAATGCGCCCCGTTGTTTGAACAAACGTTTAGTTTTACGACTTTCACCGACATTCCAACGACTTTGTGCGGCGTAGTCCTACAATCTGCATCTAAGATCTAGCGTCGAATTTTCCATGCGTAGCTCCTTAAAATAAAGAGGTTTTTTAGCCTCAATAACAAAGTGAAAAAAGGCAATTTTATGCAGAGAGGGTTAAATAAACAATGCAAGATAATTCAAAGACAAAATAGTTGTTTTAAATTTTTATTAATATTGTTCATTTTGAAGATTTGCAAAAATATTGTGTAAGATACAGGGTTGGCACGGTATTTACCATATAACGTTTTTACTGGTATTTACCATGGTTTTTACCGTCTTGGTAAAAACGTGTTTTTCCCACTCTTGGTAAAAAAACATGTTTTCCCAAATTTTCTTAAATAACACTATATTTATTACCAAATAAAACAGATAAACCAATAATTTATGTTCTTGTTGATGATGATGAATTCTAGTTTTCATTTTATTATGGCATTGATGTGTTTGAAGAACAAATATTCCATAAAAATTACTATTTTTTTTCCCAAAAATATTCAAACCAAAATAGGAAGAAAAAATTATAAACATCAAGAACAACAGCTTTCCAATTATACATACATGTGTGTCTTGTCTATTGTCTACATATAATAAGTGTAAATTATACAAATTGTGAAATATTTGTTTTCAAGCATAGGAAGTAAGATTTTCCCGGTAAAAGCTTGGTTTTTACCGGTAATACCAAGTTTTACTATGTCTTGGTAAAAACTAGTTTACCGGTAAAAACCCAACCCTGGTAAAATACGATATTTAAATTTCATTCATTTAAAAACAAGTTGTAAATAATTTAAGAATATTAGTTTAATTACAGCATTAAAAAATCAAGAAAATACCCTTGTAAAAAATGAATTTTCCTTTGAACAAACTATTTAAGAAAAATAAAAATAAAATTTATATAAAATAAAAAGGTTAAATAAACAAGGAGATAATTCAAAAAGACAAAATAAAGAGTAGTTTTAAATTAATATTGTTTGCAGTTAAAGTTTCGCAGGTTTTTTAACGATTAGGAAATTTTAAATATTGTGTGAATTATGTAATTTAAATTTCATTCATTTCAAATTCTTTCAAAATATTAAATTACCACATAAAAAAATCAAGATAATATTAATACAAGATGGGATTTTTTAATCGAAAATGCTTTCAAATGTAAAATTAAATTACCACAAAAAAAAATCGAGAATACATTTGTGTAATCGAAAAGTGTGATATATACAATGGATTTTCCTTCAATCCAAACTATTTAAAAAAAGAAGTATAATTTATATAAAATAAGAAAGTTAAATAAACTATGCAAGAAAATTCAAAGGCCAAATAAAGAGCTGTTCTAAATTATTATTTATAGTTAAATATTTGCAGTTTGTTTTAGCGATTTCTACAAATATTGTGTAAAATATGTTATTTCAAAATTTCATACATTTTGAAATATGTAATAAATTCTTTTAGAATATTCGATCAATTACTACATTAAAAAAATCACGAAAATAATCTTAATAAGATAGGATTCTATAATTAAAAATGTTTTTATATGTAAAAAAATGTCCATTTCTTTTTAAACTAAGATTCATATCGAATATGAAGGTTAAATAAGCAATACCAGATAATTGAAATCGACAAAATAGTTGTTTTAAATTACTATGAATAGTTAATTTTGTGTAGTTTCTTTTGGCGATTTCTATAAATATTGCGTAAAATATGTCATTTAAATTTCATTTATTTCAAAATATGTTTTAAAAAATTTCAGAATAATAGATTTATTACCACATCCAAAAATTGTTTACAGAAATGATCTTGTAAGATATTATACTCTAAGATCGAAAATGGTTTTTATGTGTAAAAAGAAATTTTCTTTAATCACACTATTTATTAAAAAGGAAATTTAAAATTAATGTAAATACGATAGTTTAATTTCTAATCATTTCAAAGTATATTTTTAAAAATTCTTTCCGAGTATCGTAAATCAATTACGACATTTAGCAGATCCGTAAAGATATTTTGTTGAATCTATCGATAAATTACAAATAAAAAATGCATGAAAAATTAACTACAAGATTTCATAATAGAAAATGTTTCATGTTTTAAATTAAAAGTCTTTCAAGCCATAACTAACCGAATTGTGCAAAATATGTTAAATATCACTCTTTTCAAAATTCTTCTTTTAGGATATCATAGATTAATTACCATATTAAAAAATTCATTGACGGTAAATTAATACGTAACTCCATTATAATGAAAGAGACCCAATGATTTATTATGCAAGACCCCAAATCGTTTATTTCTTGTAGTAAAATATATTTTTAAATGTTTCAATCAAAATATTCTTTCAAAACAGTTCGGACTAAGCAAAGCCTAACGCAAAGTATATTAGTTAACTCATTTTATTTATTAATTTCAGAATTTTAGAACATTCTGAAAAAAATTACACATTAAAAATTTCAGTGAAAAAATTATCCCCCCCCCCCATACAAAACAAGATTCCACCTATAATATCGAAAGTTTTTGTTCATTGTCTTTCAAACCATATAACTAACACATTTGTTTAAAAAGATTTATGTGAAATAGTTGATTGAGTTTCTATAATTTCAAAATAATATTATTTCAGAATATCTAAAATTAATCACCACATTAAAAAAATTCACGACAGCGAATTTATAGCTTCATTATGATGAAAAAGGCTTGATTTATAACACACGACGCAAAATCGTATATTTCTTGGGGTAAAATATGTTTTTAAGTTTAAACCATAATTTCTTTGGAAATTATGCCATAACGAAATATTTTCGAAGTATCAAAACTACTAGCAAAGACTAATGGAAAATATATTAGCTAATATTTTTAAATTAGCCCTAGCTAGTCGTACTCTTTTCAGATATATGTAACGAGTTTTTTTAGAACATTATAAATAATTACACAGTAATCATTTCAGTGAAGTTATCAAACAAGATCGAGCTTCATTTATTATCGAAAGTTTTCATTTAATGTCTTTAAACCATAACTAACACTTTACTTCATTTACTTAACTTTATTAAAAAAGGATTTTAGCTAAATCCGTTGCCTAAGTTTCCATGATTTCAAAACATTACGCAAGTTCTTCCGCAAATATTACGCAAATTTAATTACCACATTAAAAATTTTCACGATAGTAAATTGATATATGACTCTATTATAAATGAAATCGACTTGATAATTTATCATACAAGACACAAAATCGTATTTCTTGGAGTGAAATATATTTTTAAATTTGAACTAAAATATTCTTTGGAAATTAAACTATAACGAAATTTTTCGAAAAAAAAAAAAATACTAGCAAAGACTAATGTAAAATACATTGGTTAATATTTACTTATTTTCAGCAATATGTAAAGAGTTCTTTTAAGAACTTTATGAATAATTATACATTAAATATTTTAGTAAATTTATCAAATGAGGCAGGATTCCATCTATAATAGAAATATTTTGTTTTATGTCTTTTAAACCATAACTAATTCATTCATTAAAAAAAGATTTATGCGAAATACGTTGCTTCAGTTTCAATAATTTCAAAATATTAAGTGAATTCGTTCAGAATATCGAAAATTAATTACCACATTAAAAAAATATCATGACAGTAAATTGATAGCTCCATTACATTACAATGGAAAAAAAGCTCGATGATTTATTGCGCAAAGTTAAAAATCGAATGCTTATACTTTTAACAAGAATCGATATTCGTTTATTTTTAAATCGAATTTCCTTCAACTTCCTCTGCGGAATTTTAATAATATTGAATAATATTTTGCTTCATGCAAGATTTGTTTTCAAGAATTCAAATTAATACTTGCATTTTTTTATTTAATTAATGTAATATGAAATGTGAATTAATGAAAGTATTGCGATGGTGCCGTATTCCGAGAGGGAGATTTTGTGTTGGCTTCAAACTTTTGGAGGATTCCGAAAAAGTGGTTTCAAAACATTATTGCGTTGATGTAAGATTTTCTTTCCAGAATGCAAATGAACACTTGTAATTAATTACGTATAATATGAAACATAAGGTAAGAGTAAGTATTGAGATGCGACCAAAAATCCGAAATTGAGATTTTGTGTTTTCTGCACTTTTTGGAGGATGCTTATTCTAAAAAAGTGTGGTTCGAACGTTTTTCGGTCTGTCTGAAACCACTCTCCTGTCCAAACTAGGAGAACTATTGATAACAAATTTTATACGCGTGGTTCTATTACCTGTCGGATGTCATAATGATGTTTTAGAGAAAACCGCGCATGCGCAATGGGAAGCTGCCATTGAACTTTTTTGGTTTTCAGGTTATTGCTGAAAAAGGAATCGAGAGAGACTTTAAATTTTTTACAAGAATTCCCATAAGGTCAGACGTAATAATAACGTTTTTTTTTTAATCTTTCATTTACGATCTTCATGTTTTTTATCTGTCAAAAAAACATTTTTAAATCCACTGTTTTGTCTCAGTTTTAACTTATTTCTGTGTGTGTCCCCTATAATTGGGATTTTCTCCTGGAGTTGTGACACAATAAAATAAACAAATCGCTTTCAGTTGTCAATTCAAGTTGTAGTCCAGTAACCAGGTAGTCAAAAGGGGGTGTTTCCGGAAAAAAATACAGAAATTGTTTTCTCAACGGTTTTATATGTTTTCAAGGGTGCTGAATCCGAATATCAACTTTGTTAACAAATTCGGGCATGGGAACATTAAAAAAATTGAAAAAAATCCCGAAAATTTACCTCTTTTTTTGTTTCTTTCCTTCTAGCTGGAAAAGTATTAATTTCTCAACAAAAAAGTCAATACAAAAGTTAAAGTACTTTAAACAAGCTAAATAAAAGTCAATTACACTATTTATGTCAGATTAATAGTTTAGTTGCTACAGCGCGCTGAAAATGGGCAATTCCTCCTGAATGTGAAAAGTCCGAAGTTTTCACTTTCAGCACACACACACACACGCAAAATAGTACTGTCGAAGTAGAGTTAGGGGTGGAACTAATTGAAACACAAACTAATATTGTTGCAAATGGTAGGAAACATGCTTCTAAGGAACATACGAAAAATCACAACCCGAACTGTCGCTCAAAATACATTTTTTAGCCGCAATCTTGAAATAACGTCTTTTTTTTTTGAAGTTACAGTAAACCATAATAAGTCAAGTTTGGTATCACATTAAAGGAAATTTTACGCTGAAGAAGAATATACCATTGTTTTTAAAACCTTATTATTTACAAAGATGATTTTTGAAGGAAATGATGAGAAAATGGGCGAAAAATTTCCGGAAAACGGTAAAAAAATATTGAACAAACCCTCATGAAATGTACGAAAAGAATTTCGAAAGAATGGCTGAAAGTCAACATGGAACCTGGTTTTAAATCATTTGAAATGCAGTGAAATAACTTATGCAATGAGTTTTTTTACCAGTGTTTTCCGTTAATCTAACCCATGCAATTATGGTGAAAGATTTTGTATATCTAAACAAGGTAATGCGAACAATGTGCTCCATATATGTTATGTTTGGTTTTTCATACCCATCAAATACTATTATATTTTTTCCATAAATTCTGTTGACATTATACAAGTACTTCCTTGTGGCATCCCCAAATGTTGTACACGTATTCCAGAGAAATTAATGCACCGTTATCAAGCACGTAGGAAATACTTTGCTGGGCACAAAGAGTATTGAATTTTATTGTTATTAATGGCATATGATGAGTTAGCAATATATTTGTCCGTTTTATTCATTCGTCGATTCCTATGGTCAATAAATGAAGTTGGTAACGTTTAGATAGCTCGTAATTGAATTTTTCGTACTGTCCTTTATTATCCAAGCAGATGTAACATGTAAGGTCGCATCCTGTATGTTAAAATACTTGTATTTATTCGAGAAGTTTATCAGAAAGGACTAGTTATTACTACTATTTTTTTCCATAGTTTTATCGTAGCTGCTTAGTACTTTTTCTATTAAGTTCCATCTCTAAAAGGTATGGTAGACTAGTTTATTTTAAATATCGCTTTAAATCATGTCACGTTCGCCTTGTCTGCATTATATATTATTCCATTAACGAACTTGAAAAATCAGTGGATGGATTGCCCCCACACACACATTGCGGTCTATAAAAAATGTATTACCTTGTTAAGATCTACAAAATCTTTCGTCCTTCTTGCTTGAGTTAGATTAACAAAAACACTGGTTAGCAAACTCATTGCATAAGTTATTTCACTGCATTTCGAATGATTTAAAACCAGGTTCTATGTTGACTTCGTCATTCGTTCTTAATTCTTTTGATACATTTTATGAGGGTTTGTTCAATATTGCTTATTACTTTTTTGGGGGGACTCCATGTTTGTTATTCACTGAAGCATGGATCTGGGTCGCAAACTTTTGTTGGATATCTCAATAATGACAAGGAGTGCCGTGGCGTGCAGTGAAATTTTTCGGCCGTTTTCTCATCGTTTCCTTCGAAAATCATCATTGCAAATATTTAAGTTTTAAAACTAAGTGTATATTCTTTGTCAGCATAAAATTCCCGTTAATTTGATACAAAACTTGACGTATTATGGTTTATTGTAATTTTTTAAAAAAAAATTGATGTTTTTTTCAAAATTGCGGCTAAAAAACTTATTTGTGGTAACTTATTGTGTGTAACGGGTTGTGATTTTTAGTATGTTCATTAGGAGCGTGTTTCTTACCATTTGCAACAAGATTAGTTTGTGTTCCAATTAATTCTACCCCTAACTATATTTCGACAGTACTATTTTGCGTGTGTGTGCTGAAAGTGAAAATTTCGGACTTTTTACATTAAGGAAGAATTTGCCCGATTTTCAGCGCGCTGTAGCAGCTAAACTACTAATCTGACATAAATAGTATAATTGACTTTTATTTAGCTTGTTTAAAGTACTTTAACTCTTGTATTGACTTTTTTGTTGAGAAGTTAATACTTTTCCTGCTAGAAGGAAAAAAACCAAAAAAAGGGGTAAAATTTCGTTTTTTTTACCATTTTTTTTATGTTCCCATGCCCGAATTTGTTAACAAAGTTGATATTCGGATTCAGCACCCTCGAAAACATATAAAACAGTTGAGAAAACAATTTCTGTATTTTTTTCCTGAAAAAACTACCTGGTTACTGGACTATTGTCTCAGTTTCAAGAACTACTAAGTTATGTATTTTCATCTCGAAACTTGAAATTTTACTCTTTTCCAAAAAAAGTATCTACTCGAATTTTACACGAACGGCCAAAAGTAAGGAAATCTATATTCCTCAAAATCGCCCCAAACATCGAAGAAAAAGTTGGAGAAGTTTCTTTTGATTTAGTGCATTGGGCAATTCAGTATCGGTGACGCCGTTTGAGTTAACATGGTAAAAAAAATTTGGCGAAGTATCAGTGAAAGTTGTGCCAAAAAAGATAAAATACGCCTTGCACTAAATTCACCGGATATTGTATCTGTAACGTAGACAAAACCAATTTTAAGCCCCGTATATAATTACCTTTAAAAGAAATTCATTTGTTGTGAGGCAATTGAAAAATTATGTGTCATTTCCCATTTCTAGTTTTTTTTTTATTCCAAATATATTTCCCAAATATATTATTTGATTGCATGTAAATTGAAACCGACCTTAAGTTTGCAGTATACAAATGTTCTACGAGAAAAAGGGTAAATAGTTCTCATTTTCGAGTGCTAGAATCGAATACAAGAAGGTATTTCGCATTCAATAAACAAATTTATTTGTTATTTCAAGACATAAAGTTATTACTTTTATTAGTTTAGCTTCAGTTAGAGTGTTATTTTAATTATTTCCCCCTTGATTTTGATGTAACAGGGCGCACTAATATTAGGGTCAAAGGAGCAACCAATAGGAGCAGGCTAAATTTCGGTGCCAGCAGAGTTGTTTACGCAGTTTCCTCCGCCTAGTACATTTCTCTGCTGCAAACTTAAGGTCGGTTTTTGTATAGATCTAATTTTTTTGCTTCTATTTATAAGCGAGGAATATTACAAATTAATTCTTTGATTATAAATTAATTTAGCAAGGATAAGAAATAATTATAGAATTTCCGCAAGATAATTATTCAAACTAGCTAAAATTAGCGTGAAAATGTTTAATATAGAACTACTACTGTGTTTGGTGCCTTTTTTCCTGTTGAACACAAATATTGTCAGAATGACCTGACTATCGAAGAAGTATTTCGAGAAGTTACTTTTGATTTAGTGCGTTGGTTATTCAGTATGGTGACGCCTTTGTGTAACACTCAAGGTAGGTTGGAATCAAATTCGTGGCGAAAAATAAGTGAAAGTTGCTAAAGAGATAAGATACACCAGAACTAAAGTCACTAGGTTTTATATCTCTACTAACGTAGCCAGATTAGTGACAATCCTAAAACTGGATATTTAATTACATTTCATTGACTTCTTAAATGGTAATTGAAAATTGTCAAGTGTTTCCTATTTTATAGATTTTAAAAATCTAAATAGGGTACTAAATAGGGTCTATTCTAATAAGGTACACTTCATTTGAAGTCTGCATCTCTTTTTGTTTATTAGAAATACCTTTTAAACCGAAAACGTTCATTGGCAGCCACCCATCAGCTACACTCCTTGCCAACCTAAGTTGGGTAAATAGAAATATGCTCTGGAGAAGATCCTTCCGCGCATGTTAAGAGTTCCATAAATTATTCGTGAATCCATCCAGAAGACATGTTTAAAACATTAATTTCATTTAAGGTGTTTGAATATTATTTGAGAAATATTGACACTTTTATCAGAATGAAAAGTACATTTTGGCTAAATTGTATACAGATCATTTTGTATGTAAATATTTCCTTACAAGACTTTCCAACTAGTGGACCAATCGCGTTTTTTACTCTGCCCTTTTACGCTTTGTGAATATTATTTGAGAACATTTAGCAATTTTATAAGAATGAAAAGTACATTTTGGTTAAATTGTATACAGATCATTTGGTATGTAAATATTTCCTTACAAGACTTTCCAACTAGCGGACCAATCGCGCTTTTCACTCTTCCCTTTTACTCTTTGTTTTTACCCAAGTTAGGTTGGCACGGAGTGTAGTTCATTTGAAGTCCGTTAGTTCTTTTTGTTCCAACTGTAGTGTAGTTTAAGGCAGACATCCATAACCGACGTTCTAAAACCACTTTTTTCGGAATCAGCAACCTCCAAAACAGATAAAAACATAAAAATCACCATTTCAAATTTTCAACACCATCGCAATACAAGTGTCATTGTTTTTAGATTTCATATTAAGTAAGTAAAAGTAAAAATCTACTATTAAACAATACATTTCTACCAGACTCATTGTTTACTTATCAATCAAGGAAGTGTTGGTAAGGGTTGAAAAAGACTCATCAAACATTACATAAAAGTAACCAGTTATTACGTAAAAAAGAGATACTTGTCAAAAAATAAGTTACCTTGAAGAACTTAATTCGCCGCAAATGACAATAGAATTGCTTCTCAATAGAGTAACTTATTCCAGTTGAAAGAAGATTTGACAGATTTCATTCATTGGTTTCGGGAAAAAAAATCGATTATTTGAAAGAATCTGTATGGTTTGATACAACTGACTACGTTTTACCACTAGCCAGAAAAAAAAACTAGGGATGTGTAACACTGCACGACATTCAATTATCACTCAATTTATGAATAATACACTTAAGGATAATCATATACCCCCCCCCCCTAATGAAAGTGAAGTAATTTCGATAACTTGCAAACCCACCGAGTTCTATGGCAGCTATCATTTGCGCAGACGATTTTCTTGTTAACCTTATGACGTTCAGCAGGTACTAGAAAATCGTGGAATTTTTTTTCTCCAATGGGGCTGCAATATTGGCGGTCAAGCCTTTGCAGACTCGGCATATTTCCCAGAACTGAGAGGCATTTTTATGCGGCACCCTCTAGGCGACTCTAGCTACCCAGTTTGAGTGACGCACAGATTACAGTGAATCTGAGCTATCCGTGGATATTAAAGTATGCCAATATTTAATTTTGCCGAGAAAACCCAAGCCAAATGGGCCCCTCGAGGGATCTTTTACGTTCACATAACCATATGACACATGTGTGCCCAAGATTTTCCCATCCAGAAAATCCGACGACTCAGTCGGGTCTCGAACCCGCGATTTCGGGCTTATGAAGCGGACACGTTAAACCTCTCAGCCACTGAGCCGCTGTGCAAAAAAGTCCGCAGTTTTTTTTAGTTCGAGCTGTAGAGTGGTTTCAGGCGAACAGACGTGACTCGTATTCAAAAATCTCTTTTTTTAGAATCAGCACCCTCCAAAACGTGCCAAAACACAAAAGCTCCCTTTAAGTTTTTTTTAGAGTAAGAATCTACAATTAAACAATAACTTTCTCTCAGACTCATTGTTTACCTATCAATCGCGAGGAGCTGGGGAGCCCTGTCGGCTAGGCACCCGCCTAGCATGCGAAAGGTCCCAGGTCCGGGTCCGAGCATCACCAAAATAGCTGCCGACCTATGAACGGCCCGTGCAGCCAAAATGTCCGACGAATAATACCCCGTGTAAGGGAGTGCACGTTAAATATCCTCCAAAGTCCTAACTTTGCGTACGCGATGTTGCCCTTAACGGTTGCGTTAGGTGCCTACTCAGGTGTCGGCTCGTTACTTGACTGTGGTTCTAAAATACGACGCCAGTCTCCAATAGCCCATGTGTGGCTCTAGTGTGACGATTATTCAAACCGAACCTAACTTATCAATCAAGGAAGTGTTGAAGAACTTAATTAGCCACAACTGACAATAGAATTGCTTCTTAATAGAGTACTTTATTCTACTTAAAAGTAGATTTGACAGATTTCATTCATTTTTTAATCGATTATTTGTACAAATCTGTTCCAAACCCCTCTTTCCACATTTACAGCTTTCAATTGCTTTTGAAAAATACATTTCGTTTTTGATGTTTTAAAGTAAGTTCTTTTAGCAGATAACATTCCCCACCCACTTCTTTACTTGAATTCTTTTCTACAAAAATGGTTCAAGTCCCCAGAAGCATTTCCCCCAGCGCCTCATCTTTCGCTAAAATATCAAATGGAGGAAGGCTGAGTGGAAATTCTCCAACGGAGTTGTCCACTTTTTACATGTAGAAGTTCATTTGATACAAAGTTTTCCTCGATGGCTTTTCCGATAGAAAATCATTTATTCATTGGAAAACGAAGTGGAAATTGGTTTGGAGAAGTTCATTTGCTTTTTGAAACATTGATGTCCTGCGGCGTCTGTGATCCAGAGACTTAAGAGGGGAATGGGCGAGCTAGACCGTGGGTCTCCAAACTCAAGTGCCTCAGTGTTAATCCAATGGGGAAAAAACTATTTTCTCTGCCACATTTCTCCAGCTGCATTGAATATTTTTACAAACGTTTTTCTTTTAATAATAAATGTAGATAAGTTACAGGTCTCTATAATCCCAGTGGTGAATACTTTTTGTAAAATTATTTATTGAAAATTAAAAAAAAATAATAATTCGAGCCCCTTTCAAAAAGTGGGATTGTCGGGACCTGTAAGTCAGCAATATTTATCACATAAAAAATATGTTTGTAAAAATATTCAATGCAAGCAGAAGAAATGTGGCAGAGAAAATAATGTTTTTTTTTCTCCATTGGATTAACACTGATACAGATATGGGAAAAAATACTATTTAAATGTATACATTTTTCGAACGCTTACACAAATGGAAACTCACAACTTGAATAATAATTAATGATAAAGATTGCCAATCATCATAATAAATCTTCCTAATAATAAGTAATGATTAACTTTTTGTGGAAAAAAAATAAATGCTATAAAAATTTTGTTTAAAAAAAGTTATTCAAGGTCCTTCGATTTATTTGTAAAATCTTGTTTGACTGCAAAAAACTTCTAAATTTAATCTATAAGTTTTCCAACGTTAGTTTTAAAGAAAAGCATCAGAACCTTTATTGAGTACGAATAGGATGAATAAAGTTTTATTAAATGTTCTTTTAAGTTTAAAGAATGGCTCTTTTATATTTTACGATTAAATTACAAGAGAATATTTGTTTATTCTTAAACTATTTTTAGTCAGATCGAACGTCATTTTACTTTTAAAAAAATTAATAACTTTTCGAAGCAAGTTTTATTTCTTAAAAACTAATTAAGTTTTTTTTTTAATAATTAAGTTTTATTTATTGAGAAAAAAAATGCCTAAATTAGGGCAAGTCTTTAAAAAAACTTTTTCAAATTACAGAACATAACAAGCAAAAAAAGGCGATCAAAACTTTTAACAAAAGTACAATTTTTTAGTTTTTTTTTTTTTTAAACTTTCTATTTCATGATTATTTATTCTCAGGACACTTTGTAGGATGCAATGTTAAAAAATACAATTTTTCTGTTTATCTCAATTAAAGTTGAAATTAAATACAAAAAATATTTGATTTACCCGTAAATATAACATACAAACTTAATATTTTTATAAAGGTAACTTACAAAATGGAAATCAATAATTTCGATTTTCAATAAAAAGGAGAAATAATTTCCTGACCATAAAAAAAATACAAAATCCGGATTTCAAAAAACTAAATTTATTCATCGATGCGCAGTACGGTTTTAACCTTAGAGGATTTTTGACCGAAGCGCGGTTAAAACAAAGAACAAAAAGAGAATATTGAAGGGCGAACAGAACAAAAAATCCTACATTCGAAATGAGAAATTTCACGCTTCGCGGGTCTCGGTGTAAATTCCCACCGTTAAAAAACACGGGAAATATAAAAAAGGACAAAAGGTTTCGACACCGTAAATTTGCGAGGAGGGAAAAGGTATGCGAAAACTGAATACTATGAAGATCGTGTTTGTTAAGTCTGGTGTGATAGTGGATAAAAAAGTTTTAAAAAAATTACATTCGATTTCCCAATATAAAGTAAGGAAAATATTGCGAAGGGGTCGAACCACGGTCAAGCATACAAAATGGAGACAGGTAGGTACACTCTTAAAACAAAAGAGTGAAATCCACTCCAGTAGGAGAAGTGCATTTTCGACACTGGAAAGGAGTGAATATTATGTCAGACTGAGTTAAAATCACTCGTTTGGAGTGATCCTGTCGGAGGTTTAACACACAAAGGATCCACTCCAAAAGGAGAAGTGCATTTTCCAGACTGGAGGAGTGAAAATCAATCAGACCGAGTTAAAATCGCTCGTTCGCTTTAAGAGTGTAGGCTTGAATTATCGCCTCACTAGACTAGAGCTACACGAAGACTATTGGCGACGGGCGTCGAATTTTAGAACAACAGTGAAGTGACGAGCCGACACCTGAGTAGGCACCCAACGTAACCGGTAAGGGCGACATCGTACGCAGCGTTAGGACTTTGAAGGATATATAAACTGCCCTTCCTCTGCATGGGGTATTATTTGTCTGAAATTTTTTTCAAAGATGTTTAACGTGCACTCCCTTATACGGGGTATTATTCGTCGGACATTTCTGGCTGCACGGGCCGTTTATAGGTCTGCAGTTATTTTGGCGGTGCCCGGACCCGAACTAGGGACCTTCCGCATGCTAGGCGAATATGCCTAACCGACTGAGCTCCCCAGCCCCCCAAGCGCCGTCAGGACTTTGGAACACTCTCTACACAGACTATTAATTCACCGGACATTTTTTTGCTGCACACACTGTTTATAGGTGGGCAGTTTGTGTTAAATCAACTAAAATCAATTAATTACAGGGAAGAGGGACTGTCAAACAAACTCAACTTAAGTTCGTAAAAGGACGCACTGTAAATGTTCACATAAAGTGACGTAAGAGGACAACTTTAACGGGAAAAGTATTCCGTTGCATATGTTGACAAACACAGCTGTCGGCGGGCTGAGCACACACACGCGGAAGGTTTTACCCAAAAGGAACTCTTACTCTGCTTCGGTGTGTACTCAATGTTCAGGAGTACGAGGAAAGCGTATAATAATACGGATACATTAGTACAAGTGGTAAACATATGTGGTACACACATAGTTAGAAATTAGATTTTTAAAAAAAATAGGAGCCCCTGTGCAACTAACTTAGTAAATTAAGAACAAATGAACATTATGGGATCATTTTTTCGAAAAATACTTTAAGAAACAAATGCATGTTTTAGATAATTTATCCCCAAACTCTTATAATTGTCTTAGTTACTAGGACTATTGACTACAACTACTTTTGTTAATGGAGGGTTTTACCCAAAAGAACTCTTACTCTGCCTCGGTGTGTACTCAGTGCTCAGGAGTCATGCACATTTATTCTCATAGGAAAAGAGTTCTTAATCCATAACAACTAGTTTTGTAACAGAATGTCACTTAAACCGCTTTCACACAACATTTGTGTTAAAACAGAAAAAGTTGCCAAAGCGAAATTAATTCGATATTAAACTTTGACACGTTCAATTTGGCTAGTTTCATTTCGAAAATTCATTGGTTAGTCGATAAAATTCAATGATTATCGTTTGCTAAATAAGAATAGACATCTAATATCCATCGCTTTTAAATAGAAGCAAAACATTTATACTAACGTACAATCAAAGAATCTCTTTCTGAAATATACTTGATGACATTTCAAACTGATTTGTAGCGCAAATATATATTTTTAAAATTCATTAATTATTCCCAAAGATTACTCTGTATCTGTGTGCTCAATGATCAGCACATTGATTATCATACAAAAAAGGATTTTTAATTCATAAAACCAATGCGAGGATAGTTTATCAGAACACGTATACATTAATGTAAGTTCAGGAATAGTTACAATTTTTAGGGCTCAGTGCACAAACAAGATTAGATGGCCCCCTTAATACACATTTACCTATCTATATTAGCGCGATTTTTCATTTCAAATTTGTCAAAGGTTATGTACAATTTCTTAAATTCATTTCTTTCAATACATACATCAGATATGTCATCAGATACCTATTATATCGTCATATCATGCAACATCAATTTTTTTAATAAATATTTGTGAGGGCAAATATTTGAGAAAAAAAAAGTTTATTTTTCGGGCAGGTTTTAGTTTTGAGTAGGAACAGAGATGCTGAAAGAAAAGTTTTGAGACAGAACGCACTAGAGTTTTGATAAATGAAAGCTCGTTTCAATTTGACATATCGCATACATGTATTGGCTGTCTTTACTTTCAATTACCTAGTATGAGAAATAAGGAAACAATATTGACGAAAGAAATAACGATGCTGACGTATTGCGATGGGGTTCGAAAATCCGAAAAGGAGATTTCGTGTTTTGGACGGTGCTGATTCAACAAAAGTGGTTTTCCAACATTGGTCAGCCTGTCACATATCACTCTACAGCTCGAACTGAGCCAAAAGTACTTCAAATTTCGTATACGAGTTCCAAGTATTGATTTATTGAATAGTAATTGAAAATCGTGTAGTGTTACAAACCGCTAGATTTTTTAAAGTTTGGCCAGTTTAAATGGCTTAAACATTAAGAAGAACATACACACAATGACCATAACACCTTCTACTGTTAACGTTATAAAATTAATAATAGAAACTAAAAGTGTCACTATAAAACAATGAATACTAAAGACTAATTTCGGAACAAGAAAAAGCCTTTAAAAAAATCATTAATTTCACTTTCAGTTCAAACGAAGCTTGATCTAAAAAACTCTTAAAAAATAGAGATTAGATTGGCATCTTTTAAGTTTTTGCATACAATTTTAAAACAATGCGAACATTAAAAACTTGACCGCCAAGACTCACAAAAGACGCCTATCGAATCTACGCTTTTTTTTTTAAATAAAAAGTGTTTGTATATAATGTTAAAACAATACATACTGACTTATTACGGAAATAAGCTGTACAAATGTATTTTCTAGAAAGTGACACAAGGAGAAAATGGCACTTTCCCCTTTTGAAGATTCTATCACTTTTTCCAGGGAGACTAACCATGTGTTCTTTATTTAGAAGGGCAGATATCCTTGTGTAAATCGAATTTGCAGAAACATTGGTCTTGGAGTAACACAAAGAAAGAAACATAACTTCTCTAACATTGTGCAAAACAATGTAACAAATTGCGATTGATTTGATAGTTTTCCGCAAGGAATCTCTTTAAAAGGATACAAAGGTCGTAAGTAGCCTTGTGCCATGAACTGCCGGTGTTTCTTTGACACTGAAAAAAGTGCACTAGCCCATTGATAACTCTGTTTTTTAAAGCTTCTAAAAAAGAAAACACTAAGGTTTCTTTTATTGAAAAATTTATTTATTAAATACATAAGGGTGTTAACCTCGGCATTTAATCTTTTCGATTCATGTGATATTGTTTCTATTCATTTAACGTCATACCTGAGGTATTAGGGACTACTAATTTAGAACTGCAGTTAATTGCGAATAACCCCGATCCAAACTAAAGTGCATAGATGTTATTCCAATAACAAAAAATCTAAGCCACACTTGGCTGAATTGAACATTTTTACAAATAGTTTTTTTTTAAATATGATATATGTAGCCGAGTGACGGGTCTCTATAATTCCTCTTTTTGAAATTCTTTCAAATCATCTGTCCAGCAAAATCCGTTTACATAGGATGTTAAGACAAGGATAGAACTTCTGAAGGTATAATCTTTAAGATGACGTCTGCCGACCCGGTGGCGCAATGGTTAAGGTGTTAGCCTTTGGAGCTTCTGGGCACGGGTCCTAATTCCGAAAAGGCATGGATGTTTGTATTTGTCGAGTAAATGCGGAGTACGTGCTCGTTTAATCTGTTGGGTTCGAAAGTCCTGCTGGCGGTCATTGTCGGTTTCCAGCGGGTACAGGTCCCTGGAGACTATTTCCCTCCCCTTATTCCTTCAGGGACATGTCTAATTTGTGGAAGTGGCGCGCGATAGATGGCAGCATCTGTCGCGTATGTATGTGCGTGTGTTGTGTCCGTCTTACTTGACGAAGAAGGTTTATAAGCGGGGTCTCTGACCAAGCACACAAGCCTGAAAATATATGTCTACCAACCAAACATGACGTCTTAACCCACAAAGTCACACCGGCGGCGTTATTAACGAAAGACAAAGAACTTGAATAACCCCGACGTAAAAACTACTAATGCTTCTATACGACACCTAAAGAAATGCCTAACCATCCAAAATTACTGTTGTCTAAACTCTAAATGTATTGAAAAGGAGGGACCAGTGACCAGGATGGTTTTTTTTCTTTTAATAAAAAGATTATTAAATGCATAGTTACGTTAACCTCGTCAACCACTTCTT
Organism: Hylyphantes graminicola; assembly: GCA_023701765.1. Taxonomy (NCBI): domain Eukaryota; kingdom Metazoa; phylum Arthropoda; class Arachnida; order Araneae; family Linyphiidae; genus Hylyphantes; species Hylyphantes graminicola. Next base: position 77,227,460 of record CM043112.1, read on the forward strand.
CCGAAATTGAGTTATAACTCTATCTTAGACTTAGGTTGTTATAAAAGAAAGAAAAAAACTTGGAGATGAAGAGAAACAAGTTAAAACCATTATCAGTAATGTTATTAACATTCGTTATGTACGTCAGGGATGGAAAAGTAATGGTAAAGGCACCATTAGCAATTTTTTTTCAGTGTTTCTGAACATCGAATTCTTTGACTGGAGGTGTAGTATTTTTTAAGTTGACTAAACATGTCTTCCTCGCAGATGTTTCTTATAACCAGTGGCGGATTCAAGGGGGGGGCAACAGGCCTTTTGACCCCCCCTTGACCTCAGGTGCCTTTTTTTAAAATTAAGGAAGAAAAGGGGAAAATGTAAAATATAGGAGTTTGAAAATCGGACCACTAAACAGAAAATATACAGGCGCGCCAACCACGGGGGGAGGGGGGGGAGAGTTTAGGGTCAGCCCGCTCTGACCCCCCCCCCATCCTGTTTCCCTAAGCACCCCCCCCCCTCCCCCCGCAGCTTCCAAAACACAGCAAGTCTCTTCCAAGATTTTTCTTTTTTGCCCCGGAGAATCTTTTTTTTTTTTTGGCTGGGAATTTCATCGCTCGAAATGAAAAGCAAACACAACGCATCAACACAAACCCACAGGGGCCTCTCACAACTAGAGGGGGGAAGGGGGTAAAGCATCTACCCCAACAACACGTAGTAATTGCCCAAGAAAAAGTTAACGTTATCTGTCTGAGGCAATAAAAATTGTCGGATAAAATTACCACTCACTGTCTTCTGTGTCCGTCTTAGGGAAACGAAAGGGGCTACATTCAAACCCCTCTCCCACAGGGTTATAATAAACACAGAAGCTACGGATAAATAGCACCTCATTTGGCTACTTCGCACTAAGCTAGCCACATCAAGGTATTTTTTTTATGGATTTTGTTGCTAAGTATTGGATCCACTGCAAGACATTTTTAATGAAAACGAGGTTTTGGTAGGAAGTGGGTGTTTTGGTTGGGAATGCTTGTTAAATAAAAAAGCTTAAGCTTTGGAAAAATATAGCCTTACATACGCTTAACTTCTAAGATGGTTTTTGAGAGTTTTAAAAATACTCATTTTTAACTGAGTTTCAAAGCATTCATTGTTGCTCCAAAACAAAAGAAAAAAGCAAATCTATTTTTTAAAACCATTTTTCCTTTTTTTTAAATTCGAAATAATTAAAAAAATTGGTATTAACATCGTAGAGATTTCCGTCTGTATCCCTCTTTTAATTTTCCGCTGTGATTTACGATTTAAAAAAAATCTATTTTTCATTTGAAAGGTAATGACAACGTGTACCAATCTTTTTCCCTGTGTGTATGTACGTAAGGATATACATCAATGTCCGAACGGACAGAGACAGTAGAATCAAGCTTAAAGTGTATCAAATATCAGTGAAATATTTGCAAATCATTTCCTATAAATATGAAGTAGTAAAAGATACAAATACGTATTCGACGGAAATAAGATACTGAAAAGCTGGCATGACAAATATCTACGTTCAATCAAACGCATACAATCTGTATACATGTAATGTGTATAAAAACTACTTTTTTTGCAAATTTGACAAAATTATACTTAAAAAAATGTATGGCCCATTGCAAGCAATATTTACTTGCATAAAAAATCATATTTTATAAGGTACATAGGTAAACAGTAAAATAACATAATTTATAATAAATTTTATATCGCCAAAAAAACTTTTCAGTTGAAAGCAATTTAAGCACCACAAAACACAAGATAATCTTTGTATAGTTGTGGTGTGTGTGTCAAGCAGGGGTATAGGCTTCGAAAAAAGCACTTTCCGTGGGAAAGCATAGTTGGGGATCGTCACCTCTCTTGTCGTCCTCTTTCCAAGAACACAATCCGAATCCCCATTGCCCAGCTTCTGCAAAAATTATCTGATTTTTATCAAAGCAGGACATGAAACCCCGTTTGGTTTTTATGACCAAAGAAGAAAACCTGAAGTTGCAGGGTCCTTGCTTGAAACTGGAGACAATTATTTACGACCTCCCCCCCATCACTTAGCTGTTGGGAGCATTTTCGCAAAGGCGGTCGTACGTTTTCTCAGTTTTTGCCAGATCTTAGAAAGATTTCCTGGACTGGCCAATGAGCAAAAAACAGAAACTGAGCCCATAGCCTCAGAATATTTGGCGTTGGACAGTGGACAGTTTAGTATTTGACACTGCGCGGAATAGGTTATTATTTTTATTTGTTATCTTTATGTATCGAGTTTTTTGTCATTTATAAGTGTCTAAAGGCCCATTTAAAGGTAAGATATTAATAATAATTTCATTTAATGTTACAACTTAATATAATTGAGTTTTCGTAAAAATATAAATGTCGCTTTAATATGCACTATTTATATATCTATTCGTGGTTAACAAGTGTTCCGTGAAATATTGTTTAATGTTTTGATCAATTGTTTATTTCTGTTAGATTTAGACTTGTTGGTGTTTATAAATTAATTCCTATTTTACGATCAAGGTAGTATACAAAACGTGTAAAAAATTACTGTTACATAATTTAAAAATTTGTATTTTTTTATTTTAAATTGGTATTTAATTTATTCTTCAGAAAATGACAACATGTTCTTAGACTTATTTATACTATCCTAATTTATAATTTTAATTCGTACAAAAGGTAAGAAAAAAGAAGCTATTTAAAAAAAATAATAACTGTTACACTTTAAAAAAAACTTCAGAAGTTAACATTTTTTAAAAAACTTTCAAAAAGTGTTATGTCATTAGAGTATTTTGTTTTTTCATTTTATGTCGTAAATGATGCTGTCATAAAGTTATTTAGGTTGTGCATTAAAAAAGTAACATGTGAATACCGTTTTTTTATATTCTGTATCCTTTAATAATAGGGGATATGAATGATCTATATTTTTATTTCGTAAAAAATATTTGAAATATTTTTAGTCATTATGTAAACCTCACGCATCTTCTTTTTGTTGTATTACTTCTTGTATTAAATAAACATATATTTTTTATAATTGCATGAAAAAAAATCCGATTTTTACACTATAATTTTAATATCAGACGCATGCGAAAAGAAAAGTTATTCTTCTGATGGAAACAGTGATAAAAAATTACTTTTTTATAATTGCGTGAAAAAAAATCTGACTTTTACACTATAATTTTATTTATCAGACGTGTGCGTAAAGTTATACTTTTTTAGAAACAATGATAAAAAAATTACTTTTTTTCACCTTAAAGCAGTGAAAAAAAAGTACTTTTTTTCACTCGTCTTAAAAGATGCCAACATTTCAAGTAAAACTGACATATTTTCTACTTTTTCCTTCACAGTAATAAATATTTCTTCCAAAAAGGTATTATGCCCCTTTAAAAATAATCAAAAATGCAATTATTAAAAGATGAGGTATAATCTTAATTTATTTGATAAAAAAATAATAAAATGATTATTAATTATAATAATATAATAATTAAATCAATATATTAATTAAATCAATATAATAATCATAATATGTTAATTAAATCAATATAATAATCATAATTTATTAATTATATGTTATCGCCGACGTTCATGATTTTGAACTTTTGGGCCAGAGGTTGATAATAGGAATCCTGTGTAACATTTGCCCCCCTCTTAAGTTTCGGCTGGATCCGCCACTGCTTATAACCATCTAAAATATTGAAATATTTTGAATTCTACACCTTAATAGATATCTATAATAATAAAAGAAAGAGTCTGTCTGTCTGTGTGTATGTCTGGGGATCGCAAAAGACCTACTTAGACTGCTCTAAAAAATTCGAAATTTTAAAAAATTACTTTTAATACCGACGTGTGCAACTGTGTGCACATGACCCGGCCGTAACAGAGGCTTGACGCCATTCTCTGTTATTATTTGCTTTTTTCTTGCGCATGCGCCAACACGAATTGAATTTAGTTTAGATTAAGTTAGGTTTTGAATTATCGTCGCACTAGAGCTACACGAGGGTTATTGGCGACTGGCATCGTATTTTAGAACCACAGTCAGGTGACGAGCCAACACCTGAATTTAGTTTAGATTTTGAGTGTATTTTCACAAGTAAGCATGCCTCTAAAAGGAAGCAATGCGAAGTTAACGGGTTCCCTGTAAGGCGGGACCATACTGCTAGTTTAAAAACATAATCGAGTGACATAGTTGTTGCAGAAGGTCTAGATATAAAACTCACATCCTCCAAAGTGTAACTAGCTTTCTGCAGGACCTCCATTGGCGATTTCGTGCAATTGAATTTACCAATTATCAGAGTTTAATACAGGCATTTTATGTAGACATATTTTGACCCATCATACACTCTCAAAAATGAATGCTCAAAAACGACGAAATTTTCCTTAATTTTGACGATTCCGTTTACTGGCAAATGCTCCGAGTTTTCGTTTCCTCAAAGTGAGGAAATTTGAATCGTCATTTTTATGAGGATTTGAATGTATCGTGTAATCTAAAGAAAGATTTCGTCATTTTTGAGCATGTGAGTTCAACAATGAGATTCAGTTTCCTCAAAATCAAGATACAGAATCGTCAAATCACGATGGTAAATGTGGGGATTCGCGTTTCCTCAAAAGTCACGCGATAGTTTGACGAAACAATCCTCAAAATTGACGAAATGAGGCTTGAGGATTCATGAATCGTCAAAAATGAAAGTGTTATTTCTAGTGTATAGCCATTTTTAGGGTATCACAAGATAGTACCCAAAAGCATGTGTTTCAAGATTTTTGACTCGATGTGTGTATTATTGAGTTACAACAACATAAATATACCAGTCATGATTGAATAAACAGGAATTACGATTCTCCGGTTCCCAGAAAACATAACTTTCGTAAATGAGTCACGATTTTATCGCTGCAAAAAAAAAGATTGGTTGGTACAGATGGCAATTAAAGCAATAATCATTGGAAAATGCTTGTCAGGAAGGCCCATTACTGTTCACGTACAATGTGTGTTCAGATAACACTGCATTATAAAGCGGGTTGACTAGGTTTTTTTTTTATATAATCCATTAGGCAAGTGGCTGATACAATAATGCAGAAAAATCATTTGGTGATAGGTCATTCTCTTGAATTTCCGAGTATGCAATGTTTGTTTGTCATTTATAGTTGTACCGGGAAGGCAATGCCTACACTCCTTGCCAACCTAAGTTGGGTAAATAGAAATATTCTATGGAGAAGATCCTTCCGATCACGTAGAGTTCCATAAATTATTTGTGAATCCATCCAGAAAACATGTTCAAAACATTAATTTCGTTTAAGGTCAAACAGATTTGAATATTACTTGAGAAAATTTGGCAATTTTATCGGGATGAAAAGTGCATTTTGGTTAAATTGCATTCAGATCATCTTGTATGTAAATATTTTGGAAAAGAATATTGAATTTAAGTTTAAGAAGAAGATTCAATTTCAGTTTAATTAACTTATGCTAAAAAAAAATCTCAAAATCTTTTCATCCAAAACATTAAAAAAAATATTGTTATTTAATAAACTCTTATCCTTAAAACTCTATTAGAGCTCGTAAGTAAAGCCATGGCTGAACATAATCAAATTGACATTTTTAATAGTTTTAACTTGTTTCGTCTTTGGGTGAGCTTTTTTTTCTACCTTCCTAGTTCTGCATAGAATAAACCAAATTACCGAAAAACATACAAGCGTCTGATGAGGTAAACTTAGTTATATCTTAGCTTGATAAATAAACTTTTATTTAAAGGAAGAAGGAGTAGGACTACACTCCATGCCAGCCTAACTTGGGTAAAAACAAAGAGTAAAAAGGCAGGGGGAAAAGCGTGGTTGGTCCATTAGTTGGAAACTCTTGTAAGGTAATATTTACATAAAAAGTGATCTGAATACAATTTAACCAAAATACACTTTTCATTCCGATAAAATTGTCAAATTTTCTCAAATAATATTCCAATCTGTTAGATCTTAAACGAAATTAATGTTTCAAGCACGTTTTCTGGATGGATTCACAAATAATTTATGGAACTCTTTACATGCGCGGAAGGATCTTCTCCATAGCATATTTCTATTTACCCAACTTAGGTTGGCAAGGAGTGTAGACACCCAAATCAACTTTTTAGGCGCGGAGGGACCAAACATATTTTATGTGCACTTCCTTCGTTGGACTTTTTAGCTGCACAGGACAAGACTGGGACCTTTCGCATGTCATGCAAACGCCTTCTTGACTGAGCTCCCCAAGGCCCTCATTTTCTTGCGGACAAAACTCCGTTTCATTGCATACTACTGCTGGTACTTTTTAGGAGCGACATCATACGCAGCGTCGGGACTTAGGGACATATTTAACGTGCACTTCCTCTACACGGGGTATATTCGTCACACGTTTCGCTGCACAAGCCGCTCGTTGGTCGACAGTTAGTTTGACAATGCCTAGGAACGATCGCATGCAACGTTAAGGGCCTTTCCGACTGAGCTCCCGAGTCCCTCATTTTTTTTGCGGTTTTGTTTAGTTTGAATTATCGTCGCACTAGAGCTACACGAGGGCTATTGGCGACGGGCGTCGTATTTTAGAACTACAGTCAAGTGACGAGCCGACACCTGAACAGGCACCCAACGCAACCGTTAAGGGCGATATCGTACGCAGCGTCGGAACTTTGGGACATATTTAACGTGCACTTCATCTACACTCGGTAATATTCATCGGACGTTTTGTTGCACAAGCCGCTTGTAGGTCGACAGTTATTTTGGAAATGCTTGTCACCAAGCCTATATAGTTAAACTCATAGTTTTCTAGCACAGACAGAAACCATGACCATTTGCGGAGCAATCAGATGAAGAAAAAAATTCAGCCGTTTTATTTTGTCTTCATCTGATTGTTCCGCGAGTTTTACAGTTCCGCCCACGGTCGTGGCTTCTGTGCAAGAAAACTATGGATTTAACTACAGGACCTTTCGCATGCAAGACTGAGCTCACAAGCCCCTCATTTTCTCCTGGGCAAAACTACGTTTCGTTGCATTTTTAAGCCCAACAAATTTAAATTCGGGGGAGGTCGCGTATCATCTCCCTTGGTATGCGGGTCACGTGGCAACGGGGGGCGGCATCTTAAGCGACAATCGATGAACACAAAGCGACACTCAACTATCAACTATGTTATTCTTTTCTTCCCAAATAAAGGGATTCTTTAAGACAAAAAGGAACGAAATTAAGGAACAGGAACTGAACTGCCGGAATTCAACCTGATTGTCTTTCCCTAAAGCTCCTTGGCGAAATTCAATTTTTTTAAACTTGAATAAAATTCTTTTTGATGTCTTTGTCTATGTTTATTAGCTTCAGAAAGTGAAACGTTTTTCCAACTCAAAATGTACTTCCTTATTTGCATGTGCTGTTGCGTGCATCTTTGCTTTCGTGTATTTTTATATATGTTTAAGGTATTACCTAAATTTTTTACATGTTGTGTTGCTCTTGATATCGTTCATGTTTGCATTAAAATGTATATTTTAAAAAGTAAAGTCGACAGGAGCTTGTATGAAAATTTAACTTTACTATACCATACAAATAAAATTTTACTGCATTCGTTTTTCCGATAAAAAGTCAGCAATTATTTATAAAGTTAATAATTTGTACGGTGGGGTGGGGGAAAATGGTCGTATGTTAAAAATGTTTATTTCCCCACCACACATTTAATCATGTTTTAATACTTTTTTCTTTGAAATATTATTTTTAGATAGGTTAGATATGGTCGTTAGGATCTAGCAACACCATAAATTTTTTCAGATTCTTGTTCTTAAGCTAATTTTGTATCAGCTGTTAGAATTCCCTTTTAAAATTTTTATTCTTTAAATTTTATACAACATGCTAAGCTTTTAAGCATTGGAAATAATATTGTAGAGGTTATTAGGAATGATTTTGTTTCAATTTGTTCTTTATATTAAAGGTTTTTGATTCCAATATATTTTTTTAATTTGAGCTATCCCCATTTTCCCAGGGAGAAAATGAGGGTTTGAAACTAAATTCTAAATATCGACAGATACTAAAGCATGTAGTGGGAAAAATTAAACATGCATATTTGAAAACTGAACTATTTAAAGGTATATTATATAAGAAAAAATTCAATGAAAATTAGTTTTAAAAAAAGCTGGTTTTTAATGAAGTAATTAAAAATTGCTTGATTTTTCCCTCATTTTCCCCCACCTCCCCGTACTTAGTTATTATTACTGCAACAAAGAACTATTCTTATTTTTTAATGGGTACAACTTTGATCGATCTTTCCGAAAAAACATTTTAACTGCACTAGAAAAATGCATCCCTCCCCCTAATTTTTGTTAAGACTTACAACTGTATAATTTTAGTTCATAGTCCTGTACAACTTGTACATCTGTATAATTTGAATCCATTACACTACATTTATTCTTTTTTTTAAAATTTAAAACGCTAAAAAAGTTACAACCCTTAAAATAAAATATTTAATATTAACAAGGAAAGGACTTAAACTATCCAAAGAAAGACTCAATCGTTAAAACAGATTGTTACCGTGGACACAGATTAAAAAAAAAAGACCATAAAGCTAACTACTCCTATTAGTTAATATCGATTAAAACGATTGAAAGCCATTTAGAAGAATCTCTACTTAGATTTATGTAGGTATCGTAACGAATTCATTGATCTAAGTTAGTAATTTGGTTTATTTTGCACGTAAAGGTTATGATAAAGTTCAAGCTACTCGTTATTGATTCTTTTCTAAAATATAAAAAGTTACAATCCTTAAAATATATTAATATCCAATGTAATGTTAAAAGGAATACTACAAGATTTTTAAAAATCCAAAGAAAAACACAATCGTTAAGGGGGAATGGGAGCGGTGGACCAGGGCTCTCCACACTCAAGTGCCACAGTCTCAATCTAATGGAGAATAACTATTTTCTCAACCACATTTCTCCGGCTGTATTAAATATTTTTAAGAATGGTTTTTTTAATAATAAATGTAGACAACTTAGAGGTCTCTATAATCACACTTTTTAAAATAGCTTCCAATACTTTTTGTAAAATTATTCAAAATTTAAAAAAAAAAATTCGAACCAATTTCAAAAAGTAGGATTGTCAGGACCTGTCAGGCCAGCTACATTTATCACATAAAAATCCGCTAGTAAAAATATTCAATGCAACCGGAGAAATGTGGCAGAGAAAAGTTTTTTCTCCATAGGATGAACACTGAGGCACTTGAGTTCGGAGACCCCCGATCCAAAGAGCCCATTCCCCTCTAAGATGAATTGATACATTGGACGCAGATAAAAACCATAAAGCTAACTACTCCTATTAGGTAATATCGATTAAAACTATTGAAAGCCATTTAGAAAAATCCCTACCTTAGATTTATAAAGTTTCTAAACGACTTTATCGATCAAAGAAGGCAATTCGGTTCATTTCTCACGCAGCAGTTTCAACAATGTGCAACTTAAGTACGGTATAACGGATAATCTCAGAGGCAATATTATAGTCTAAGAGCTAGCAACGTTTTTGAGAGAGAATTTCAGGTGGGCCAGATTTAAGATATGCTATCTCTCTTACTCTCCCGGACATCATAAGGGCTATCTGGCTGGCGGTAGTGGTTGCGTTCCTCAGTGCGCATCCTACTAATACAAGTAAAAAATTGATTTTTCAAATCATTTTAGGACGTTTTATTTTTTTATTGTTATTTTTAGCGAACTTTTTGCAACATAAATCTGTTATTGCCAGACATTTTTATTGTTGTTTAAGCTGTGCCAGACGCTAATTTTGATTTTGAAAGCTCAAGTGTTGCCCAAATTACCAGCTCAGGTGTGAATTCACCGATCATTGCAATTACGTCATCGTCATTCATTGCGCAATACCATGTGGCAATACTTGTAATGAGCTGATAATTTGGGCAACACTTGAGCTTTAAAAATCAAAATTAGCGTCTGGCACAGCTTAAACAACAATAAAAATGTCTGGCAATAATAGATTTATGTTACAAAAAGTTCAATAAAAATAATAATAAAAAAATAAAACGTCCTAAAATGATTTGAAAAGTCAATTTTTTACTTGTCTTAGTAGGATGCGCACTGATGAACGCAACCACTACCGCCAGCCAGATTGCCCTTATGATGTCTGGGAAAGTGAGAGAGATAGCATATCCTAAAACTGGCCCACCTGAAATGCTTGTTTTTCCGACGTTGCTATCTCTCGTACTATTAAGTCAATTGGGTCTTTCACAAGCGACGGGAAGGGAAAAACTGGATTTACGGTTTTACCTGCGGTTTTCAATCAGAGCGGTTGAAAAGTAGAGACAATGTTATGTAAATTTGAAGTGAAATATCTAATTGTCTTCGGAATAAACAACCCTAAATTTGTATCAAGCAGTATAAAAACAAAAGCATATCAATTATCAAACAATGAGTTGATAGTTGTAAATATATTTTCAGAAAAGTAGATTGTATATAATCATGTTCCCAAAACTACATACATATATTTACTTTTCTAGTTTTGTTTACTCCAGCTCTTTGGAACTCTTGCTGTTGTTTTGAAACATACGTGCTTAGTCATAATATACTCTGTATAAGTGATTACAAAAGTAACGTTCCAAAATTAATGCAGTTTCAACGCCCAAATATTTTAATAAATAAGTAAATATAACTATAATAAACACTTTGATTTTAGAAAAAAGGTTCTATAACACCATGTTTCCAAAACTGAATATATTTACTGTTCTGATGTTGCTTACTCTAGCTATTTAAAACTGCCGCTACAATTGGGACAACATACGTGCGCAGTCAGAATATACTGTTTATCAAAAGTAACGCCCCTAAATTAATACAGTATAAGCAAGAAATATTTTAAAACAAAATATTCTAAATATACAATAGTTTGACAAATTTTATGTACCTAACTTTGGGTTAAAAATGAAAATTGCTTACTTTAAATAGTATATCCGTCCATCGGAACTAAGATGAGCACTCCATCCCTTCCTCAGACGACTGTTCAGTTCTTTCATGTATTCTTCGGACTCCATTTATCCGAATTATCCATGCATCGGTTATCCGAACTTAGTTTTTTTGATTATCCGATTTCAGGAATTTCCACAGTTGTTATCCGAAACACTCAAGAAGCGTTATTCCAACTTTTGATTATCCACATTTGTTTTCTATGGGTTATTCGAATTATCCAAATTGTTCATTAGAGTTATCCGAATTGCTCACTTGAATTATCCAAATTGTTCATTCGAATTTTCAGTTAATAGGTTATTCGTGCTCAGTTTTTTTAAAGAGTAAAATAAAAAAAAAACGAGAATTTTTCACAAATGTGCTATTTTATACGAAACTCTCAAAAGAAGTTATCAAATTATTATTCGCATTAACATTCTTTGAAATATTCGAATTTTCTATTCGATTTATTGGCACATTAGAATATTCGTGCTTAGCTTTTATAACAGAAGAGAGGATTATGCGAATTCGTGAAATTCCACGGATCTTATCAATTTTTCTGCTTTTTTATTAACTGGTACTTTAAACTTTTATTTGATTCACTATATCACAGTTCTTCAATAGGTCTAAACACCTTTCCTAAAATGTAGACTTTTCCCCTTTTAAGTACAATGGCAAACAATTACAAAAAATGTAGTAGATGAATTTTAGTAGTTTATTCAGTTAACCGTATAATTTCACTAACCCTTTGTAAACCATCAAAATGCTAATCAATGGAAAAATAGAAATCATAAAAGTAACCACAGATTACACTTGATCAAATCCACATATGAAGTTTGTTTAAAATATAATACCTGCATTAAAAATCATAAAAAGTGGTTATATAACAACCTCAGATCCGTTGCTGTGATTAAACGTGAACATCCACTGCACAAATACTATTCTAAACCAATACAGTTGAATAAACAGATATTATTTTTAATCATATTTCACAATTCTTTTATCCAAACCCAAATCAAGAATATATATTCCAAAATTCGAATCAAATACCACAAAATCATGTATATTGAGGAATCCTTATTACGTTAAATCATTGTGATAAACAAATACGTGCAATAATCTCTTGTACGTGATTTTCACGAATTTCTCTGATTTTCGCGATCGACTACTGTATTACTCTTCATTATTCATTCACTTAATTAACAGAATATCACAAGGGAAAAAGCTATAACTTCGTCGAGTATAAGGTTAAAATGATTCAATCAGTTCTCCTGTTTCATTATAATTGGAATATTTCGTTCATTAATTCGTTATTGCTAGAATGTCCTAGTATAGACATTGAATATCACTTTCAATATTATTTTGTAGCTAGAATAGATCTTTATATCTCTAAATCTTCTCCATAACTAGAATATTTCTTTACAGATAGAATATTTCGCTACTGATAAAATATTTGTTGCAGTTACAATATTTCGTACAAATTTGAATATGGCTTTATTTCTAATGTATACTTCGATGCAATATTTCATAAAAACTAAAATATTTCTTTAGGACTAAATTACTTCATTATAACGATGCCTAAATATTCACATTATAGCATTTATAACAAAGCGGATCTTCTTCTCTTAATGGATCTCACAAGGAACAAATTTTGATTATCCGTCTGTTATCCAATTATAGAACGAAAAACAAGTTTCAATATCTGGTATATCTCCACTTCATTAATCATAATATCCGTCATACATAGAATATTTCTTGGTTATAACTAGAATACTTCATTATAACGATAGTAAAACTTTTTAAGTTATTGCTATTTTGGAAACAATAGATATTTGCATTTTCTTCTTTTGCACACAATAAAATTTTGCAATGATTATTCTGCCGTAGTATGCATCTAATAAACCTGAACAAGAATGTGTTTCAGCAACAGTGATCTCCAATTACCATATTATTCTGAGCAAATATTTATACCTTATTTTGCACTCTTTAAATCTTATTTCGCGTATATTAAAATATTTGACACTCAGAAAGGATGAAACAACAGTTTTCACGTAACCAAATAAGCACTAGCTGCAATTAATCAGAATGCCTTCGTTATAGCCAAACAATAAAATCTCCACGTTGAAGGCATATACGATGAGTTATTATTGTGTACAATAAACACCCAAACAACAAAATGGATTTAAAAAAATAATGGTAGATGTAATCTGGAAAGTTTTTTACATCGAGAAGATTTCGTTTCAGCCTAAGAACAAATATCCACACGTTGAAAGAAAACGGAAAAGTTTTGGTATATTCGTTTTTTAACTTTTGAACCACAAAGCTGATGAAACAACGAACAAGACAATACTATCTGTAAAATTGGAGATTTTTTTGGCAGTAAATGATAGCGACACTAATCAAGAAAGTTCTTCACAACTTGAAGATTTCGTTCCAACCCAAGAACATCAAATACCCACACGTTGAGGCAAGGGTGGCGAATATTTGTAAACAACAAACATTCAGATTACATAATTCGGATAAAACAACACCATCCGATCAACTGGACACTTCTTCTTAGACAACAAATGATAGTGACACTAATCAGGCATGTAAGTTGGTTACATTAAGAAGATTTCGTTGAAGATTTTGCCCAAGAACAAATATCCACACGTTGAGAAAGAGCTGGCGAAGAATATTTGTAAACAACAAACATTCAGATCACAAAATTCGGATAAAACAACACCGTTCGCTTAAGCGGAGACTTCTTAATAAATGATAGCGGCACTAATCAGGAAAGTTCTTCACGCCGAAAACATTTTGTTGCAGCCCAAGAACAAATATCCAAAATTTGAGGGAAAAGGAAGAATATTTGTAAACAATTAAACCGGATAAAACAACACCGTCCGTTTTAACCGGAGACCTCTTAATAAGAGATAACAACACTAATCAAGCACGTAAGTTCGTTAGTGAAGATTGCTGTTACATAGTATAGAAGGAGAACACGTTGAAAGGGAAGACATTCGAGAGTTTATCGATTTTTCTCATCCGTGTTGTTGTTTTCACCTTGGCGCACCGGCCGCGAATGGGAGGCGAGCTTTCCCGCAGAGTTGGCGTGGCGGGGGGGTTGCCGGAGGGAGATCGCTGCCAAGTTGGCGGCTCGTATCGCACATTTGGCGTAAGGAAGGTGAAAGTAGAGTACGTTATGTGAATTCAATGAAGTATGGTTCGTTTATTGACAAAGTTAACCCTCTAATGCATGAATTTTTATTTTCATCCCCAAAAAATAAAAATGTATCTTTTCTTTAATACTCACACATTATGGGAAAAATACTAAAAATTTTTTAACTGCATTAGAATTTAAATATATTTAAATTTTTAAAAAAATTTCCATGTGACAAAAACCAACTGCAAAATTCCAATTTTGATAATAATGACTAGAAAACTACTAAAACTATTTCAAAATAACCCTTTTTAACTATGATTAATTTTTTCAAAACAATTTATTAATATTTAGTACTAATATTAATATTCTTTGAATACTGCCAAAAACGTAATTACACAAAACTTAATAACCTCACTCTTTCATTTAGAATACACTTTTACTACTGTCATCTATGAGGATTATTAGTAACTAAAACTTTAAAATGAAATGTAATAGATGAAAAAACCACAGATTTGTCTTGGAGGAGCTCTAATTTAATAGAATAAAGTGGATTATGTTACTTGTTACCAAACGGTAACAGTATGCATTAGAAGGTTAAGTTTCTTTTGGTTAATAAAAAACGTTTTTTTTTATATATATCTTTAATCTCTTTTTTTCTTAAGGCGGAATGGACGTACTACACCGGGGGTCTAAAAACTCAAGTGCCTCAGTGTTAATCTAATGGGAAAAAAATATTTTCTCTGACACACTTCTCTGGCTGTATTGAATATTTTTTCAAACTTTTTTTTTTCTCTAAATAACAAATGTAGATAGCTTACAAGGCTTACGATTGCTTCGAATACTTTTTATAAAAGAATTAATTCAAAATTAATTAAAAAAATTGAACAGATTTCAAAAAGTTGGATTGTCGGGAACTGTAAGTCAGCTACATTTATCACATAAAAAAAATCCGTTTGTAAAAATATTCAGTATACAGACGGAAAAATGTGGCAGAGAAAATATTTTTTCTCCATTGTTGGATTAACACTGATGCACTTTGCTTTAGAGACCCACGATTCAGAGGGCCCATTCCCCCTTAATAATCAATTTTTTTTAAACGGCTATATTTCGACATTTCTACTATCGAATTACCAAATGTTGCTCTAGTGCGAGACCTGCAAATTCTTCAGAATCAACCCGGTGAGACCGAATTTTTACTTACTTGAATACCCGATTTTACCACCTTTTACTACCTGATTTTCCTTGTCAAGCTTTCCAAAATTTATTTTGCTGAAAATATCTACCATTTGATGGAATAAGACTGTTTTCAATGCAACAAAAGATTTCTCATTAAAAATTATGCACAGGATATAAAATATTAGCATGTAAACAAGGCAAAATGGTATTGTTTTAAGAGATATGCGAAGCGGCTCATTAAAATCATTAATACATAAAAAGTTAATCTTAATACATAAAAAGTTAAAATCCAAGTTAAAATTTGTAGATTTATCGAAGGGAACCACCATAAGAGAATTTAACTCCATATCTTATTTGCTTTCACAATCTCTTACGTGAATTGTTGGATTAAGGTGCATGAAAAGGAGTGTACCTTTTCAGATATTTTCTTCGTCTAAGTACCCTAAGTTATACTATAACCTCTTGCGACTTGGCGCCTCCATTTAGGGACATTTTTAAAACCTCCCTACAAACAATTAACACGTCAATTAGTTCCGAAATTGACCTGGTCCGATAGAAGAAGATCCAAATATCAGTTTGCAGCCATTGACTACAGGCATCAGTCATTTATTTCCATAAAAAAATGAAGTTTAACGAGATACGATATAAGAGCTCTTAAATTATTTAATTTTTTTTCAAACTTTTCAAAAAGTTCTTTTAGTAGTTCATTTTAAAGGCATTTTGCATTGAAATCAATGTTGAAATAATCTTTTAACTACAAATAAGTGATCTGGCCTTTTTTTTTTTTGTATTAATAGCACAAAAAATGTGTTTGTAGAGTTTGAGGCGTGTCCCTTAGTAACTATAAAATAACTATAATTTTCTTAAAAATTTATTTGAAAAACATACTTTTTAGCATATATTTGTAGGAAAAGTATGTTCAGATTAAGAATATAAGTGTAAGATTTTTACTCGGATCTTAAGAGGTTAATTCTGTTGTGCAAGCATTGGTAGAAATCGACTAAACAACAACATCAAATGTACTTTCTACCAATACGACTGATGTAACGAATTTTATGACGAAATTCAACAAATATTAACCTAGAATTTACGATACTAAAAGGTATCATTCCGTAAGAAAAAGCCATCGTTGGATAGAAATGGCCGACCGTATTACGCAAATGAAGCGCTTAATGAAGTAGGTTTTTTTTTTTCTCCAAAGGTCATTAGGCATTGAAAGAGTGGATAACATGGCAGTTAACGGATGATGATGAAATTTGTTTGTCGAAATAATCTGAGAATCTTTCATGTTTTTTTGGGGGGATAAAGGGCTTTAAAAGTCATATACAATTAATTTTATTATGTATTTTAGCCTACTTTTATTTTTTTAATTCAAAAGAATAACAAAAACAAGAAGTTCTAAAATAGCCTACTTTCCTGTAACTTAAATACTTTCTAAAATTCTTATCGGGAAAAAACTAGGTTCGTAACAGTAAGTGACATCAACAACCGTTTCTACATTAAATTTATGTACTATAGAATAAATTTCACTAAACATAGCATCCAGCTTTAATTTCAACTTCTATAGCCAAATATTTTCATTAATTTTCAAATGAAGCGCTCCTATGAAGTGGCTTTTTTTTTCAAAGGTCATTAGGCATTGAAAGAGCGGATAACATGGCAGTTAACGAATGATGATGAAATTTGTTTGTCGAAATAATCTGAGAATCTTTCATGTTTTTTTTTTTTTTGGATAAAAGGATTTAAAAGTCATATACAATTAATTTTATTTATGTATTTTAGCCTACTTTTATTTTTTTTAATTCAAAAGAATAACAAAAACAAGAAGTTCTAAAAGAACCTACTTTCCTGTAACTTAAATACTTTCTAAAATTCTTATCGGGAAAAAACTAGGTTCGTAACAGTAAGTGACATCAACAACCGTTTCTACATTAAATTTATGTACTATAGAATAAATTTCACTAAACATAGCATCCAGCTTTAATTTCAACTTCTATAGCCAAATATTTTCATTAATTTTCAAATGAAGCGCTCCTATGAAGTGGCTTTTTTTTTCAAAGGTCATTAGGCATTGAAAGAGCGGATAACATGGCAGTTAACGAATGATGATGAAATTTGTTTGTCGAAATAATCTGAGAATCTTTCATGTTTTTTTTTTTTTTTTTTTTGGATAAAAGGATTTAAAAGTCATATACAATTAATTTTATTTATGTATTTTAGCCTACTTTTATTTTTTTTAATTCAAAAGAATAACAAAAACAAGAAGTTCTAAAAGAACCTACTTTCCTGTAACTTAAATACTTTCTAAAATTCTTATCGGGAAAAAACTAGGTTCGTAACAGTAAGTGACATCAACAACCGTTTCTACATTAAATTTATGTACTATAGAATAAATTTCACTAAACATAGCATCCAGCTTTAATTTCAACTTCTATAGCCAAATATTTTCATTAATTTTCAAATGAAGCGCTCCTATGAAGTGGCTTTTTTTTTCAAAGGTCATTAGGCATTGAAAGAGCGGATAACATGGCAGTTAACGAATGATGATGAAATTTGTTTGTCGAAATAGTCTGAGGATCTTTCTTTCTTTTTTTTTTTGCATAAAAGGCTTTAAGGGGGAATGGGCGTGCTGGACCGTGGATCTCCAAGCTCAAGTGCCTCAGTGTTAATCCAATGGGGGGAAAAGCTATTTTCTCTGCCACATTTCTCCGGTGGTATTAAATGCTTTTATATAACCTTTTTTTTTAATAATAAATGTAGATAAATTACAGGCCTCTATCTTCCCAGTTTTTGAAATTGCTTCAAATATTTTGTACTAAATTATTTATTTAAAACTAAAAAAATATTCGAACAAATTTCAAAAAGTGGGAAGATAGAGACCTGTAATTTATCTACATTTATTATTAAAAAAAGTTTATAAAAAAGAATTTAATACAACCGGAGAAATGTGGCAGAGAAAATACCTTTTTCCCCATAGGATTACCACTGATGCATTTTGCTTTGGAGATACCCGGTCCAGCACGTCCATTCCCCCTAAAGATTCCTATACAATAAATGTTTTTATGAATTTTGCCTACTTATATATTTTTTAAATCAAACGAATAACAAAAAAAAAAATGGAAAATAAAAAAAAGTTATAAAAAAAGTTGTAAAAGTGTTGATAAGCTTATGATGTCTGCCTGTCCGTGCGTTCCAAAATTGATTGGGTGAATAGGATATCGGGTGTTAAAAAACATTTTTTCTTTTTGTTAAAAAAAGAAAAAATGACTTTTAAAAGTCTTTCGGGGAAAATTGACCAGCTGGTGCGTCAGTAAACTTCCGTATAATTTACAAGGAAATCTCCTGCTATTTATTTTTTTAAAAATTTCACTTATATTTATTAAATTAAACATATTTTCTCTGTAAATTATGCGCACCAGATGACATTTACCTAAAAACAGATTATTATTTCACAATGTGCAAGAATGGCGGTTTTTTTTTTTTTTCACAAGTTATATTCTTTGGGAAAAAGTTGCACGTGACTGTGTTTGAACTTTCGGTCAAGTCTTATTGCAAACAAGGAAAAACTATTGATGGTAGATGACGTATTTTAAGTAAAAACAAGAAAATCACAAGGTATAAAATGTGTATATGGAACTTGCGTAGCTAACTTTCCAAAGATATTGCACCCAAAAACTCAATGCGTGCTTTACACGTAAAATAACTCGAAAGTTTACAATTTAACATGGAGTTTTCCATTCACTTTTTTATTTAAAAAAATTAATCTATTTAAAAAAAATAGGAGTAAAAATTTTGTAATGTGCTGAAACATTACGTTGAATTCTGGCCGCACCAGTGATACAAAAGGGCTAATGGCGACAGGCGTGGTATTTTTGAACTACAGTCAAGTGAAGAGCTTACACCTACAGTAGGGTGGGCCGAAAAAAGTGAATTTTCGAGTACAAACTTCTAATAGGACTCAAAAGTTGCGTATTGTCATGCTGATTACTGGAAAAATAATAAAAAAATTCCCAATTAATATTAAGTGCTGCCTCAAAGAGGTTGAAGTTTGAAAAAATGCCAAAAATCGACTCATTTTAATTTTACCGCCAGAATTTACTGATTACATTTCGTCCTTAAAACAAGAAATAATATTGTTCAGTTATGTAACGTTATCATTAAAAAAAATATTATAAAAATTATCTTCAAAATTTCAAATTCGTAAAAAATTGTTAAAAATACGCGATTTTGATGAAAAATCAAAAATTTAAAGCTTTTTAAACTGAACCTGTTTTTAAGTTTAAATAATAAAAAAGTGCTCTTACACACAGGAATGGAGGCTATATATTATGTTTAACCGATATAAGCAGCAGAATAACATCTATTATACAAAGGCAGGGCCGTAGTGTGGGTAGTGGGTAAGCTTGCTCCACTATAATTCAAATTGTAAAATGCAAACTTATTATTGCTATTTTACTATTTATTGCTGTTATTATAACTATGTTATAGTAAATGATAATTAAAAAAAGAATATGAACCATGCTATTACAAATGTTCCGTAGTTTGCAGCTATAATTGTCCCTTTCCAAATTTTTCCTCTTTAGCAAAAGACCTAATATTCTACATAGAAGGGTGGCTGCAATTCAAGTTTCACTCGCGTTGAACCATCAAACCAGTTCAGATTTTTTTGTTATTTGATTTTGAAAAAGTCTTAGATTGTGCAGTGGTATCATATATTGGCATTATAGATCATGAAAGCATAGTTACTTGAATGCAATTGTCTCTGTTTGCTGTTCTACATACTTTTCCTGAGATTGTCTGACACCTATTTCTAATGTTGACAAACCCATAAAGAGCAATTTATGAGCCACATAGGTTCCAAATGATAAAAATGCCAATGTTTCTTTTTTCTTTTTGAAAACTTCAAACCGTAGAATGCACAGAAAGCAGATAATTAATGAAAATAGAATTTTGGATATTCATTTTAAACACTTAACTATATAGTACCAATAAACTTTAAATTTTATTTTTTACGAGGTTGCAAAAAAAACCGCAGTGTTGCATTCCAGCAAAAGGCGAAAACTATTACATGTAGTGTATAACAGAGAGAAAAAAAAACTTCGTCATTGCCATTCGCACATGTGGCCACTTGAGAATATATAAAATACGAAGATATGACATGCCACTTGAAGAAGTTCTCTATTTGTTCCAGTGAAATGAGCAGTTACAATTATATAAATAAAAAAAATCTTTCAAGATACTAGACTCTAGGCAGGAAAACCGGTGTTCGATTTTTGATGACCGAAATTCTCTACGTGATAAACCTTCCAAACCAGAATAAAATTCCCAATGACTATAACATTGCAAATTTGTGGTATATAAGTTATACATTTCGCAAATCTGCTTATCAAGTAAGAGCGAAATAATTGTAAATTATTTACTATAATTTTTTTTCTGTTCGAAATAATAGTTTTAAAAAATAGCATTGACATATACGGCACAAAGCACATATACTTAGGGCAGTTAAAACGAGAATGCATGTGTCAGAAGAGATAGGTAAAGTAATTAAATAACGCATTATTTTGTGAACCAGAAACTTACTACTTTCCATGATAGTTGGTAGGTTTTTTTTTTGCTACTTTGTAAAAAATAAGTTATTTAAAGTTTCTTGAATATTTAGTTATTTGAGTGAATTTAATGCATCCAAAATTCAATTATAATTTATAATCTTCTTTAAGCGCTATTTTTGAGTAGCTTTACAGTTTGCAGCTTAAGAAAGGAAAAAAAATTGGCATTTTTATCTTTTGGAACCTATGTGGCTCATAAATTGCTCTTTATGGGTTTGTCAACATTAGAAATAGGTGTCAGACAATCTCAGGAAAAGTATGTAGAACAGCAAACAGAGACAATTGCATTCAAGTAACTATATGCTTTCATGATCTATAATGCCAATATATGATACCACTGCACAATCTAAGACTTTTTCAAAATCAAATAACGAAAAATCTGAACTGGTTTGATGGTTCAACGCGAGTGAAACTTGAATTGCAGCCACCCTTCTATGTAGAATATTAGGTCTTTTGCTAAAGGGGAAAAATTTGGAAAGGGACAATAGCTGCAAACTACGGAACATTTGTAATAGCATGGTTCATATTCTTTTTTTAATTATCATTTACTGTAACATAGTTATAATAACAGCAATAAATAGTAAAATAGCAATAATAAGTTTGCATTTTACAATTTGAATTATAGTGGAGCAAGCTTACCCACTACCCACACTACGGCCCTGCCTTTGTATAATAGATGTTATTCTGCTGCTTATATCGGTTAAACATAATAGATAGCCTCCATTCCTGTGTGTAAGAGCACTTTTTTATTATTTAAACTTAAAAACAGGTTCAGTTTAAAAAGCTTTAAATTTTTGATTTTTCATCAAAATCGCGTATTTTTAACAATTTTTTACGAATTTGAAATTTTGAAGATAATTTTTATAATATTTTTTTATGATAACGATATATAACTGAACAATATTATTTCTTGTTTTAAGGACGAAATGTAATCAGTAAATTCTGGCGGTAAAATTAAAATGAGTCGATTTTTGGCATTTTTTTCAAACTTCAACCTCTTTGAGGCAGCACTTAATATTAATTGGGAATTTTTTTATTATTTTTCCAGCAATCAGCATGACAATACGCAACTTTTGAGTCCTATTAGAAGTTTGTACTCGAAAATTCACTTTTTTCGGCCCACCCTAACCTACAGTGCGGACACTTTTTGAAAGTTTCATGTTTTTTGACATTGCGTGCTTGTAAAATATATTAATTTTCACTTTTGGCAATTTTAATTACTAAATTCTACATTAAATTACCTTCAATTTAATGTATAAACGTTTGTATTTAAGGGAAAATTAATATATTTTACAAGCACACAAAGCATGAAACTTATAAAAGTGTCCACACTTTTGGCTACCACTGTAAGTAGGCACCTACAGCAACTCTTATGAGTAACATCGTACAGCTAAGGACATCACTTGCTTCTTGCTTGCACCAGCAAAAAGGAGTAATGTTAATATAAAACACTATAATACGACACCAAATATATCAAAAATCATGTATCAACCATTTCTATAACTAAAGGGCTGTGAGGCGCCCTGTGGTCAGCGTCTCGATCTACGGATCGGAAGGTCCCGCGATCGAGTCCTGGTAGCCGAAAACTCACCGAGTATATGCGGAGTGCGTGCTCGTTAAATCTGTTGGGTCCGAATGTCCTGTGAGCGGTCATTGCGCAGTTTCCCACGGGTACAGGTTCGTGGAGACTATTTCCCTCCCCAGGGCCGTGTGGTATATTTTTTTCATATGATGCAAATCATTAAAATGCCGCTTTTGATTTTTTTTCTAAACTCTTTTAAGTGTAAAAAAAAGTCAATTTTTTCCCAACGGCTTCTTTTTTCCTCTTTTCTACAATATTAAAATTATAAAAGGATGTGATAGTAAAGATCAATCAAGTATATATAGACAATTTCTTAAGAATAAAAGTAAATTATAAAGCAATCAAAAGCAAAAGAGTCCGAATTGTTAAATTATGTAATAGTTATTTGTTTTAAACAAACTGAATTTGTTTAAAACAAAAATGCAAAAAAATAATAATTTGTCAAAACAATAAAATAGAATTGATTTATCATACTCATAGACTTAGAATTCTAAGAGAAAAAAAAACGATTCGTGATTGATTGATTACAAAAATAAAACAACTACTCTCTGAACATCTGCTTTAAATAAAATATTTATGAAAATAGCACATTGAAAAGAAATTTATATTTTTACGAAAGTATAACTAAATTAAGAATTGACATTGATTGAGAAAGAATTTTTGTTAATTTCTTACCTATAAACGGGAATTCAGAAATTCATGAATCACATAAAACGCGTCAAAATCCACTAAGAGAGAGCGTTAAAAAAAATCAACATTCAACACAGAATAAAATACTATACTGCCAAAAAACCAAAGAGTCTAAGACGGCCTTGGTTTAAGTCTAAGTGACGTAGCAGCAATAAATTTAGTGTCTTATCTGTTTTTTGTCCCAATGGCCAGTCCAAGTCCAAGAAATTCCTCAAACATCTGGCAAGTTCTCAGTACTAAGAAAACGTATACCGCTTCTCGGAAAATGTTTCGAAAGCAAAGTGTACAAGTCGTAAAAATACTTGTCTCAAGTTTCAAACAAGGACCCTCTGCTCCGATCGTCCACCGTCAAACCTGCCTTTCTTCTTCGGTCATAAAACCTAAAAGGTTTCATCTCCTGCTTTGATAAAAATCACAGATAAGTTTTGCAGAAGCTGGACAATAGTGATTCGGATTTTGTTCTTGGAGTGGAGGTTACGAGAAAAAACACCAACCATCCTTTCCCACGGAGAGTAGGAGTGGGGCCCTGCGGGAGTAAAAATACCCCCTTGCAATAACGCAACCCGTTTCGTGGAAAACGGGGGTAATTTTATTGCCGCAGATAGCGAACAAGCCATTATCGAGTGTAGTGAGCCTGAGGAACAGGGATCGTTCCATTTATCCCCCTTTTTACAGCTTGTTTGTGTTGACTTGCTTGTTTTGAGTTGTGTTTATTTTATCAACTGGAGCGATGAATATTCAGAAAATATCTTCAACTTAACGCATGATAAATGAGAAGATTCACAAAGGAAATAATGTTGATTATTGAAGCAAATTGTTTATTCATGGGGGGAAAAATACTGGATAAATTATTTGCCCCAATAATCTACATTGTTTCCTTCAAAAATCTTATGGCGAACGATTAAATTCTCAACTTAAAAAAATTATATGATTTAAAAAAAATATTAAAATACAATTCAACAAATCTGGCTTAGTCGTCTTTGTAACGGGACCAGGATCTGCAAAAAGTAAAACCTTTCAATTTTTTTTTTCATCAGCCAAATTGACGCCTTTTGAATTTCCGCCTTGCATGACCTGGAACTGATAAGGGCCCATTTTTATGAAATTTGCTTGTGAAGAAAAGCAATTTTTCAGTTTTCAAAAAAGGATTAAATTATAACATTTTTGACAAAAAAAAAACAGTGAAGAGTCAGGGAACATTACAGTATTAATTACGAATTTGAAGAAGCCAACTTGTCTTATTTCTACATTTTTTTTTAAATAAAATATTTAAAGTTTAAATTACTGGTAAATCTTACTAAAAACTAATATTCCATATGGGTCTCCTAGGGACGCCGCTACTTAATACATTAATGAATACGGGAAAATATCGCAAATTAAGTATTTTTTTAACGAAGGAATTGGAACGTTTTTGAAGAAAAAAAAAATGCTGATAAATCCAATAAAAACTCATATCCCCTATGGGTCTTCTAGGGGCCCCGCTAGTTCCTAACTACATTAATGAATACGGAAAAATTTCACAAGTTAAGTATTTTTTTGAAAGAAGGAAATAGAACGTATTAGAAGAAATTGCTGAGAAATCAAATAAAAATACAATAATAATAACGAATCTTACAAAACTAGCTTTTGGCCTCAATTAGTAAAGGATCATGTCGGCTCGGATGATACCTGGAGTAAAGTTTTTGGCCTCAATTATTTAATTTTTTTTGCAATTCATTTTTTCATTTTTTTTATTAAATTTTAAAGAATTGGCGCGGGCCCTTTAACTTCTTACGGGCCCCTATGCAATGCTTAGTTATGCCTCTCCCCCTGTCGGCGGCCCTGAACCTAGTCCCTCTTCCCACTACCCAAATAAAAAAACATGCAGTGGCTTTTTTGTAGACCGCTCTCTCTCCCTCTGGCCAGCTCGGGCCTGTATTGAATCTATTTTCATTCTCACTATCACTATTTCGGATATTCATTAGAATTGCCGCTCTTTTTCTTTTTATATTTGAAGATTTAGAAGTATTTATTTTGCACAGATTTAGTTGCTACTAAGTTTTTTTTTAAACAGTATTTTTAAAAAGTGGAGGTTAGAGTCTCGAATTTTGCCGCCCCCTACTCAATTGCCGCCTGATGCGGCCGCCTCTCTGCATCATAGCACCACACGGCCCTGTCCCTCCCCTTCAGGGACGTGTCTAAATTGTGGAGGTGACACGTGATAGATGGCAGCATCTGTCACGTATATGTGTGCATGTGAGTGTGTGTTGTGACTGTCTTACTTGACGAAGGTTTATAAGCGGCTTTCTGACCAAGCACACAAGCCTGAAAATATATGTATACCAACCAACCAACCAACCAATCCATAACTAAACATGAAGAATAAATGTATGAGTTCCAATAGCGTAAAAACAAAGTAGGGGAAGGGATAAGAAATCTGCTTCTCTACACTCGTTGAGTACACAAATAAGGCTTCCGAGTGTCACGTGACCCCCAACACACATCGATCGAACACCCCAATATCGTCTACTTATTCACTCACCTCCCCAATCGAACTCCTTTTCTCTGTGCAAGGGATCCTTTCCTTGGTTTTGGTTTTCTTAAAGGGAGCAATGGCAAGGGTCAACAACATTTAAAGAATGGACATGGATTCACATAATTTTTAGATTACTTTACTTTTATTTTAACTTCTACGCTACGTTTATAACTTAAATGTGAAAAGTACTAAAATAGTTCAGGTCGTCCGTCTGTCTGTCCGTTTCCCACTTTCAGAGAACGAACTCAGTGTCAGAAATAAGTGGGATACGTCATCTAAGCAAACATAAAAAATAAAAAAAAAATCGTCTGCTTATTCACTCCCCAATCGTAACATCTTTTTGATGCTTGCGATCCTTTCTTTGGTTTTGTTTTTCAAAACCCTTTCAGTCCCAGTGATGCCATTTGGCATCATCACTTTCAATATTTTTTTCAAAATGTTTATGCCCCGTTATGACATCCAAACACACATCAGTCGATTCTACACACTCTGTTCTATTAGACAATATTTTACTTTAATCTCAATCGAAATCAGAACTACTATTTTTTTTATTCAGAAAATAGCTAACAAGCGTTTTACATGATTTTTGATATATTGTTTTGTTTTATTTTTATGTGTATAGTTTTACTTTGTTTTATTTTTTTATGTCTGATACACTCTTAAAACAAACGAGTGAAATCCACTCCAGTTGGAGAAGTGCATTTTCGACACTGGAAATGAGTGAATATTAAATCAGACTGAGTTAAAATCACTCGTTTGGAGTGATTCTGTCGGAGGTTTAACACACAAAGGATCCACTTCAAGAGGAGAAGTGAATTTTCCAGACTGGAGGAGTGAAAATTACTCAGACTGAGTTAAAATCGCTCGTTCGTTTTAAGAGTGTATATTGTTTTATTTTTATGCCATGGATCCTCCGAAGCTTTACTGCATCCTTTTTTTTTTAATTTGAAAGAATAAAAAAAAGTAGTCATTAACATGCTGGAGCAGGGCCGGCCCCAGGGCAGGGCGGTCCGGGCGGCCGCCCGGGGCGCAATGATCTAGGGGGCGCAAAAATCACGGAAAATGAAAATAAACTGATCAAAAAATTAAGTCACAGGCTATCCTAAAATCAAAAATTCCAAAATCGCTGAAAACGGTTTTCAAATTGAACCGTTTCAAAATCCAATGCTTCAATGTATGATAAAAGTTAACAAATAATATAATAAATATCCGCGGAATTGGGTGTCATTGCATCCGCGGATAAGCGAATTAGCGGATAATGCGCAAAAGTAAAGAAAATATCCCCAAAACTGTTTATGGGTTTTATAAAAGTAAAATAGAGTTATGGTAGTATTATAAGAGAAATTCGCCAGAACCATGCAACGCTGTACAATTAAAATTGCTCTGATAGTTTATTTTACAAGTGACTCAAATAGCTCTTGATGTGCACCTGGCCGAACACATTTTGGTACACACCAGGTTTTCTATAGTCATTCTTATTTAAGTGCATTCGCAGTTTTTATAATGCATTCGTCGTTCTTTAAAATTATTCGCCATTTTGGAAATGAATTCGTTGTTCTTGGAATGCATTCCGTCAAGTTTTGAAACAGATAAATTTCTTTTCTAAGCGTTTTG
This sequence comes from Hylyphantes graminicola, assembly GCA_023701765.1. NCBI lineage: Eukaryota > Metazoa > Arthropoda > Arachnida > Araneae > Linyphiidae > Hylyphantes > Hylyphantes graminicola. The sequence continues at coordinate 77,254,695 of CM043112.1, forward strand.
TTAAAATTTTATATTTGGAAGGGGGAAAAAAGGGGGGATCGTGGCCCGCGGATAATCCACCCGTGGATAATCGGGAGTTAACTTACGTCATCCTGTCAGAAGCAAAACAAGAAAGTTTTTTGTATGAGGGCCCGGATAAACCCGTTCAAGACCTCAAACAAAAATATAAAATAGATATTTTTCACAGTATGGATCAAGCAATAAATTCCTTGGAAACCAGATATAATTTATTAAATACTCACAGTAATTATTTCAGAATTTTGTATAATATTTTTGGTCTAAAAGACGTGCCCAGAAATGAGCTACAGGCACCTTGCAAAAATTTGGAAGTAGTTTTAACTGATGGAAATTCAAGTGATATTAACGCCCTGCCTGAAACTAGCCGATGAAATAAGGATTGTTTCGTCATTATTAACAAAAAAGGAAACCCCTGCTGAAGTTTTTTAGTTTATCGCTACGCTCAAATTCGCACCAAACCTCAGCAGTCGGCATTACTGCTTACATTGCCAGGGAAAGAAGTTTTTAAAAACAAAAAATAATTTTTAAAAAATCGCAGAACGATGGAGACGCAAAATCGGCTTAATGGATTGGCAATGATAGCTATAGAACACCAAATAAGTGACAAATTAGACTTGAAATCACTGGTTCGTGAGTTTGCAGAAAGAAAAGTTAGATAAAAGGGGCATTTTAATTATTTAGGTTAGTTAGAAATTATTTAAAATATGGGATATTAGTTTTTTTTCCCTTAAGTGCCAAATTGTTGATTTTGTTAACTGATATTTGAGTTTTTAATAAAACGTTTTTTTTTTTCAATGCTTCCTTGACTTTCTGATATGGTCGCATGAGATTTACCTAAAAAAAAACGGGTGGGGGGGGGGGGGGGGGCGCAAATTTAAGGTTTTGCCCGGAGCGGCAAAATGTCTAGGGCCGGCCCTGGCTGGAGGTATGACTTTCCGTCCACCTGTCCATATTTCCCTTCCAAATTTTGTTCTATTTGCCGTGTCTTAATTTTTTTTGTTATACCTAAACCGACCTTAAGTTTGCAGTATACAAATGTTCTACGAGAAAAAGGGTAAATAGTTCCCATGTTTGAGAGCGAGAATCGAATACAAAAAGGTATTTCCCATTCAATAAACAAATTGATTTGTTATTTCAAGACATAAATTTATAATTTTTATTAGTTTAGCTTCAGTTCGAGTGTTATTTTAATTATTTTTTTCCTTCGATTTTGACGTAACAGGGCGCACGAATATCAGGGTCGAAAGGAGTAGCCAATTAGAGTACGCGAAATTGCGGCGCCAGCCGGGTTGTTTACCGAGTTTCTTCCGCTCAGTACATTTCTCTGCTGCAAACTTAAGCTCGGTTTTAGTATAGAAGGGTATGATATATGTATCTATCTTTTATGCTTTTCGTCTATTTGTCTGTACGGCCAAATTTGTATCTGACTACCTCTGTGTCGTCCTATCTTTCGCCTCTGTGTCTTCCTATTTCAATAACATGGAATAGCCAAGTAATTTAATGCAATATTTTTAAAAGTTTATCTTTCGCTTTATACGTATTTCCAACATGTTAACATAATTTTATGGTCAATTTTTAGAAAAGTGAAGTAAAATTTCCCAAATCCCAAGAATACGCGGAAACAGCAAAGTAATTAGAAAGATAGTTTGTCAATTAATCGAAAGTAGTATAAATGTAAAGTGTATAAGTGATAATCTGGCAACCTCTTTATATTCTCGAATACGGAACTTGAAATTTCTTATGTAACTATTTTACCAACTGAAGGGTAAAATTCGTGAGTAATTAATTAACTAGAGCTCTTTGCACTGAAGCTGCTTATTCGAAACCCCATCTCATAAGCTCAAGATCGCGGGTTCGAGCCTTGGCGGAGACGATAGATTTCTATAGTGGAAAAATCGTCCGCATGCATGTTACATCAGTATGTGGTATGTAAGAGATCCCCTGAGTACCCGTTTGGCACTTGGAATTTCTGGGAATCAAAATTAAATCTCGTTAAAATATATACCGAAAATTAGTTTTCGCATCTACGGAGTGCTCAGATTCATTGTAATCCGAAATGCTCAAAGAAAGTGCGCAATTGCTCTTAGACTTTTGCATCTTATTTCTAACATTGGTAGAGGGAGCCGCCTAGGTAGCGCCACAAAAATGGATCTCAGTCCTATACCTCACCACAGTTTAAGTATGCAGCATACAAATGTTCCAAAGGAAAAATTGTACATAGTTTCTCATTTCCGAGTGCAAGACTCGAATAAAAAAAGGTTTTTCACATTCAATACATCAGTTTATTCGTTATTTCAAGACTTTTTTTTTTGCTTCAGTTAGAGTGTAATATTAATTATTTTTTCCTTCGATTTTGACGTAACAGGGCGAACGAATATCAGGGCGGACGTATCGCGTAGGAGCGACCAATCAGAGAGGCAAAATACCGTTTGTTTACGCGCGTTTCCTCCGCATAGAACATTTTAATGCTGCAAACTTAAGGTGTGTTTCGATGTAGAGAATATGCCGGGTCCGCAAAATATTTTTTATCCGCCAAAAACAAGCCCCTTTTGGAAAAAAAAAATCTTATTTTGCTATGGTCTTTCAACTCAGGAACGTATAATTTCACGAAACCCATCGTACTTGGTGGTTATTCCTGCGTGTCGAATGGGAATTCCCAGTTCCCTGTCCGTCACACTGACCGCTCGGACCCCGAAAGGGGGGGGGGGGTTAACGGGGTGATTGACACCCGCCCAGATCAATATCTCGATGGTGGATTTGACTCAAACAATTTTACATAATTAGCTAATTCCATGAAACTATAGTATGTGAGTGACAAGTTAAAAAAGCTTTTTATATTTAAAAAAAATGAAGAGTACAGGGGAAGAACCGCTGTATTTCGTTGAAGGCTTTCCTTAAGGGGTCTAAGGAGTCTTAAAAATGTGCAAAGAAGATACTACAAAGCATAGTCTGATCTTTCATGTAATTTTTTAACTACTCAATGTATAAGTATAATTTTTTTATATGTAATTCTACAAGATTTATTTATTATAAAACAATTTTTAAAATTTATAAAACTTTAGCAAAAACTAAAATAAATGATATAAAACATGAAGGTACTTGAACACACTGTGATTAGGCTTGCGCGGCAAATTGTGAGGTCAAAATTGAACACATGACCAAGAAAATGACTTTATATTGTACAAATATGTACAAACTAGGACTTATACCTAAATTCTCAGCTCAATTTTAATTAGAAATTATTTTAAGAACTTTTTTCTAAAAAAATTAATAAAAATTTAAAAATTTTGATTTTAAATTTTTTAAAAAATAATTTCTAATTAAAATTGAGATGAGAATTTAGGTATAAGTCTTTGTTTGTACATATTTGTACAATATAAAGTCATTTTTTTATTCATTTTTTCAATTTTGACCTCACAATTTGCCGCGCAAGCCTAATCACAGTGTGTTCAAGTACCTTCATGTTTAATATCATTTATTTTAGTTTTTGCTAAAGTTTCATAAATTTTAAAACTTGTTTTATAATAAATAAATCTTGTAGAATTTCATATAAAAATATTATACTTATACATTGAGTAGTTCACAAATGACATGAAAGATCAAACTATGTTTTGTAGTACCTTCTTTGCACATTCTTAAGACTCCTATGACCCCTTAATAGCCTCTTTGGGGATGAAAGCAAGAAATCGCCTAAACTGATGTAAAGAAGGTACTTTCGCGGCAATCCTAATTCACGCCAGAGATCAGTCACACGTTTACGAGTCACAGCCACGCGTCACGATACGAGTCACGCGTTTGTACCGCGAATGAAGAACCGACAGAAAAACCGGTTTCCGGTCGCCAATGTCCACCAAGCAGACACATTTACGGAAAGACTCTAAAGAAACCAAGCCGTTCTTCCCCTGTACTCTTCAAATATAAAATTGCATAAAACACGGTAGATTATTTAGTTGCGATTATAAGTGTAGATCAGCTATTCCGCTAATTTTTTTCAAAGTTAATGCTAAAATAAAAGTTGTTGTGACAATCATTATTTAAATTTTTGACTTACACTCTTAAAACAAACGAGCTATTCTAACTCAGTCCGAGTTAATTTTCACTCCTTTCGGTGTCGAAAATGCACTTCCCCCTACAGGAGTGGATTTCACTCTTTTATTTTGTTAAACCGCCAACAATCTTAACAACAAACGAGCGATTTTAAGGCGATTACAGCGATTTAGGAGTTAATTTCACTCCTTTCCCGTGTCGAAAATGAACTTCTTTTGGAGTGTGGATTTCACTCAATTGTTTTAAGAGTGTACACTGCAGAAAAGCTTATTTTGCATGGAATTAGCCAATTATTCTTAGTGGAAGAACGTGCTAAGTGACAAAAAGGTGGAAACGGGAAAATAAGCTCTAAAGGTTTTTCGTTTGCACTCAGATCTGTGGAAAAACGGAACGTGCAAAGCTTCAAAAATATACTAAACTTAAAGTTTATGAAAAATGGGAAATTTGTTATCGTCAAAGAAGTTAGTAATATGTTCATTGATGCAAAAATATCATTTTTTTTTATCAAAAATGTCACTTAGTACGTTCTCCCACTAAGCTCTTCAGTTGTAAGATTTGGCAACATTTTCAAAAAACTGAAAAAAAAGCTAGGATCGTTAAATTGATGTGCCCCGTGTATGGTACAAGCTAAGAAAATATTAATAAATCGTTATTAGAGATTAATTAATGCTTTGATTTAGACCTCGAATAGAAAGACCAAGAGATATAGAAGTGTACGTACGTATCATTCTTAAAACAAAAGAGTGAAATCCACTCATGTTGGAGAAGTGCATTTTCGACACCGTAAAGGCATGCATATTTACTCAGACTGAGTTAAAATCACTCGTTTGGAGTGATCCTGTCGGAGGTTTAACACACAAAGGATCCACTCCAAAAGGAGAAGTGCATTTTCCAGACTGGAAGAGTGAAAATTAATCTGACTGAGTTAAAATCGCTCGTTCGTTTTAAGAGTGTATTATCTAAAAAAAATCCATTTCATTTTACTCGGTGGTTATTCCTGCGTGTCGAATGGGAATTCCCGGTTCCCTGTCCGTCACACTGACCGCTTGGACCCCAAAAAAGGGGGAGGGGGGCAAACGGGGTGATTGACACCCGCCCGGATCAATATCTCGATGGAGACCGGAAAAAATTCACACGCCTCTCACATTACTGGAATCAGGGCAGTGATGAGAAGAAGAGCCTCAAAAACTCGATTCGATTTAAACACGATTTGGATTATTACACTTACACTCTTAAAACAAAAGAGTGAAATCCACTCCAGTTGGAGAAGTGCATTTTCGACACCCTAAAGGCATGCATATTTTCTCAGACTGAGTTAAAATCACTCGTTTGGAGTGATCCTGTCGGAGGTTTAATACACAATGGATCCACTCCAAAAGGAGAAGTGCATTTTCCAGTCTGGAGGAGTGAAATCCACTCAGACTGAGGTAAATTGGGAGTGTTTGTTTTAAGAGTGTAACATTTCATAATTTTTAAGAAAGTCGCTAACAGTTTTTTTAAGTCACTACACTCTCAGAAATAACACTTTCATTTTTGACGATTCATGAATCCTCAAGCCTCATTTCGTTCATTTTGAGGATTGTTTCGTCAAGCTATCATGCGACTTTTGAGCGCTAATCCTCACTTTAACGATCGTGATTTGAAGATTCTGTATCTTGATTTTGAGGAAACCGAATCTCATTGTTGTACTCACATGCTCAAAAATGACGAAATATTTCTTTAGATTAGGCGACATTTAAATCCTCATAAAAATGACGATTTAAAATTCCTCACTTTGAGGAAACAAAAACTCGGAGCATTTGCCAGTAACGGAATCGTCAAAATTAAGGAAAATTTCGTCGTTTTTGAGCATTCATTTTTGAGAGTGCACACGCCCCTCACATTACTGGAATCGGGGCATGTTCAGTGAAGGGTCTCCAAACTAAGATGGTATTATTACTTGAAATTGACGTAACAACTCATAAGTAATTAAAATAAACAAAACGTTATTCCGCATTTAACTTCCGTATTAAACTTCTTTATTTGATTCCAAAATTCTTTCGAATTATGTAGACTAAGAATTTGGAGAATCCAGGGCTATCTTTAAGTGTTGTTGACCCCTGCCATTACACCCTTAAGGGAAGATCATAGTTAAAAATGAACAAAAAAAATTGAATTTTTGATATCTGTATTTTCTATGATAGATGGCAGCCCGATCTATTGAATGAGACCAATTTTGTATCAATTGGGTAATAATTTCTTATCAAAATTATAAAATAAACAAAGGTACCACGCCCCTTTTAAATGCAAAATGTTTGACACATACAGTTTAATTTAACAAGATGATTATTTTTTTCAAGCAGAGGTGTTTCTCAACTCTTCTGTATCTTTAACTCCTTAAAAATTGTATTAGTTAATGTTTATTGAGAAAAGAAAAACTGAAGGTAAATATTTGTTTTTTGCGTTTTTCTACAAACTATAATTTTGCGTAACGACTCATAGTAATTAAAATAAACGTTATTCCGCATTAAAAATTTTACTTAATTACATTATTATGGAATGGAAAATACAACTTATGGAATGGAAATTATAAACATATGGTAATTATTAATCATGTTGAAGGGGTTTTAAGTTAATATTACTGTCGTAAATCTACAAATTTTAATCATTAAGAGACATTTAAAAAAAGTTGAAAACTTTAAAAATTGACGTCGCATTAGAGATACACAAGTGTTATTATTTGCTTTAATAAGTTTTTTTTTAAAAAAGTTTGTGTCAGTGATTCTAAGTGACAATTATTGTCCTGTTATAAAATTACTTGTTAGCTATATATATATAGGAACTAGGAACACATTCTTTTCGTGTTAAATCTTTAACAATGCTTTTATAAAATGCATATTTGAGTATAATGAGTGTTTTATTGTTGAAAAATACTTTACTGTACAACAATAAGATATAACAATGTAAAGTCAACGACATAACAGAATTCGCCATTTGCAACTTTAGTTTCCAACGATTAAGCTTAAAATGGAATTAAGCGAAAAATGCTAACTTAAAAAGCGAGTAAAACTACGAATCGACTAAAATTGTGTTCTTGAAAGTTTCGAATACAAGGTCAGTTTGTTGAATTTTTTTATTTTTTATGAAATATGTTTTCAAATTCACGCACAGGTACGATAAATATTTCGTTCTTCTACGATACATATAACACTATTTAAAATATTTCGCACACATAACTTATCAATATAACATCTTTAGTTTTACTCAAAATGTTGTTAAAAGCTTATGAGTTGCATTTTACCTTTTGCCTAGTCATAATATGAAACGCTTTAGTATTTTGATCGAAATTAGGAAACACCTAGCATATTCGGGCCGGAATGCTAATTGGCGTCTTTTGGCGTTCGATTCGGCTAGTACATTTTCGCTACTTGGCTGCAAAAGTTAGGCCGCCAAATCGAGACCGGCCCGAATGCGCTAGCAGTACCAAACGTAGGCAAAGTGCTATAAACAGTTAATTTATCAAACGCAATATGAGCATAAATTTAATTGCTAGATAAAATAATTTTGTATTGCATTGCACTTTAGTTTTGTTATTTTGTCACCAACGACGGTTGGCAAAAATTGCCATACGAAAATAATCTTTCGTTGCAATTTTATCTATGACAAAATACATATAAGACTAACTTTCTCGTCAGCAAAGATAAAATTAAGCGAAGAATGTTAGATTAAGAATCGAAAACTTAAATTTTTAAGTGAAAGTTAAGTTTGTTACATTCTTTTATTATGAAATATGTGTTTTTGAATCTACTCAAACATATACGATATAAATTTTATTCTTTTACAACACATGTAACATTGTTTAGAATATCTCACATAACTTCTCAATATACCATCCCTAGTTTTACGCAAAATGTTGTTAAAAGATTGTAAGATTATTTTTTACCTTATGCTTGATTATCATATTAAGCCTTTTAAAGTTTGAGTACTTTGTACGGAAATTAAGTAAGATAATAAGCATAGTTCATTTATCAAATACAACAAGAAACGTGAGTTTAATTACTAGGCAACAGAATTTTTTTTTTATTGGTTGGATTTTTTTAATGTTATTTTACGCACTAACGACGATTAGCAAAACAAATTTGCCTTACGAAAATAATCTTTCGTTGCAAGTTTATCTACTATAAACAAAATATAAGACTATAACGAACTACACTACTGAAAATATCTACAAGACAAATTAAGTTACACGGAAGACGACGAATTTTTAAAACTTAAAATTAACGTTTATTTACTAAGTTAGGCATGTTTATAAATGGTCTAAGGGAAAAAACAGTATTTACTCCTTCTCACTTTATTTTTTATTTAACCTCGAACTATTTATTTTCGTTGAAGTATTTCGTTAAAAATTGGGCTCAACTTTACTCATCTGAAATACCTCACTAAAAACACTGATTTGAAATTTTGTACCCCTTTTTTTAAACTTGTGACAACACTGTATGAAAAAAAATATAACGAATTATAAATTTGGTACTTACCTAAGTTTTTCTTACTGGCTTATATTGCAGCTATTCCTGTTCCTCCAAACTAACAGGTATCGGGCTCAGACATCTTCCAGTAAGGAGAACTGTGGCACCTTTCCTTCTTTTCCTTGTCATCCTAGAAAGTAAGCATTATTGTTTTATCCTCTAAAGACCCGAGTAAAATCCTACACGTATGTTCTTAATATGAACATACTTTTCATACAAACATATGCTAAAAAGTCTGCTTTGCAAAAGAATTTTATAAAAAATTATGTTTGTAGTTACTTATAGTAGGTCTATCTAGAATGCAAGCTACGAAAACATTTTCCTCCCCTTTCCCGCATGCTGCTTTTTCGAAACGGCGGGAAATTGTTTCTTCCCCACAATACATGGGGAAATATAGTCCGACCACTCTAACTTGGCAACCAAAATATTTTGATTGTGGACCAGTCCACTTTGAAAAAAGGTAAAGAAGGTTTTGGTTTTGGGCAAGAGTTACTATGTTTGGCGATTCATTGCTTTTGGGCGCATATTTCTTTAAGGTTAAGAAACAGATTATTAAGGGGTCACAGGAGTCTTAAAAATGTGTAAAGAAGATACTACAAAGCATAGTTTGATCTTTCATGTCATTTCTGAACTACTCAATGTAGGAGTATAATTTTTTTATATGTAATTCTACAGGATTTATTTATTATAAAACAAGTTTTAAAATTTATGAAACTTTGGCCAAAACTAAAATAAATGATGTTAAACATGAAGCTATTTGAACACATTGTGATTAGGCTTGCGCGGCAAATTGTGAGGTCAAAATTGAAAAAAATAACCAAGAAAATGACTTTGGATTGTACAAATATGTGCAAACAAAGACTTATACCTAAATTTTCAGCTCAATTTTTATTAGAAATTATTTTAAGAACTTTTTTCTAAAAGAAATTTTAAAAAATTTCGGCAGAGGCTTCCACTTTGAAAAAATTTAAAACATTATGTACGATATTCTTCTCTTTCGTATGAAGTATCGTTCTTTCATTAGACATTATCAAATATGCACAGATATTAATCGATTATTGATCAAGTCAAATAAACAAAGAAATTCACGTGTAATCGTTAACCGCTACTAGCAATCAACAACAATCCTCTATCGCACATAACTGATGTGTAGCTCTAGTGTGATAGATTGAACTAGACCAACAATCCCCTCTTCTCGCCAAACGCCTTGAGCTGACAACCCTTTTTTTCTTCTGCTTAAAAACCTCAATTCAAAGTGGAATCGTCCACAATCAAAATATTTTGATTGCCAAGTTAGCTTGGTCGGACTATACTAACTGTTTGAATGTAAACCTCAAACGCGCAAGGATTAGATGTTCCTAGAAAACCCAGTGACGGGATGGGGGAAGAGAGTCTTTTCGAAGCTTACATTCTGTCTAGAAATGGTATAGCGACACGCCTTAAACTCTAAAAATAAAAAAAAATGTGCTATAAGTGCAACTAAAAAGGCCGTATCACTTATTTGTAGTTAACAGATTATTTTAACATTGTTCTTAATGCAAAATGCCTTTTAAATGAACTACTAAAGTAACTTTTCGAAAAGCATGAAAAGAAATTTAAATAAGTTTTTAAGAGCTCTAACATCGTATTATCACCGTTCAACTTCATTTTTATCGAAATAAATGACTGATACCCCTATAATCATAGTAGTCCAGTGAATAAAGGAGTTTTACCATACAAAAGGTCCGGTATCGCTGATTTTTTTATATGTTGTTTGTGACCCCTAGGTAGTAATAAATGTGAGTTTTCGTCATCCTCGTTCTATTGCTTTTTCCGCCATCTTGAAAAAACGTTCGAAATTTCGCCCATTTTCCAGTTTTTGGCCTATAACTTTCTTCCTAAGCATTTTTGAATATAACTTTTCGACACAAAGTTGTAGAAAACAAAATTTTCTTCAAAATAGGTATGAAAAGTTTTTATGTACGACATTTAGTTAAGGAGCTACGAATCAGCAAAAAGGGTGTAAACTCGAGTGTTTCCAAAAAATATTGGGTTCAAACGACTTTCTATCGACGAAAATCACATAAAATTTCATTTTATCAATGAACAATGATTTTACAAGTCGTAGAAAATTTAATTTCCTATAAAATACACTTATCAAAAATAAGTTTCTTATATATTCCAAGAAGAAAGGTTAAATTTACAGAAACCCAAAAAAGGTTCTATTTTCATCCGACGATACACTGTTTTAGTTTTTTGAAGGTAGCTCTTTACCATTGTAATTTTTCACTATTTTTGTGAATACAAAACTAGCAGAAAATAATTTTTCCTATAAAATGGTTCTATTTTGTGTTTCTTACGATAGAATGTAACGGAGCTACATTGTTCGAAAGATGGCGTAAAATCTTGAATTTCGCCAAAAGAGCTTTATATCACTTTAAATTCCAATAATTAAAATAAAAAACTTCATTTTAGTGGAACATAATTATTGTGGAACTTGAAGACATCATTTATTATATTGGTATGGTCATAAAAGTCATTTTAGACTCAATACCAAAGAATTTAGTTAAATTTTTTAAAAAAAAACCGAAGATGTTTAATTACTCAAAGGAAAAATACATGTGATTTGATAAAAGATTTCAATTTCATTTCAACAAATAGTTTAAGGAACATCTACCAATTGAACTATGAAAAAAATATGAGAAAGTGTATAATAGAAAATTATTAATTTTCTATTGTACACTGCATTACGTTACATTCATTACGTTTTTCAACCAATTTAAATACTGATGTTTTACCCCCTCTGAACATTGCTGAATGCTGGCGCAGTATCGCAGCCAGTTATTGCACATACACACACATGTAATAAAAATATATGATTTTGACATTTTGGATAAGCAGATAAATTGTTCGATGAATATACATTTGATTATTCATGAGTATTACTAGGTTTCAAAAAATAAACAGTCTTTATCAAATGGAGTTCGTGCATTCAGTAGTATTTTCTAATAGTTTTATTAGATAATTTTCTATTCAATAAAATTGGTAGGAATAGTTCACATAAAGATGCATCGGTTATCTCCTATATAAGAATCCTCATCTGTTGCATTTGAATCAAAATTTAAACAAGATTGGCCATGGCAATTGTTACCTACTAAAGAACAAAATAATCCGACTTTTGTACAGCCACAGTTTGCACTACAACAATTCTTGCAATTACAAAATATAGTATATTAAGCAGTTATTTTCTGGAGCAGGTGGGAGTAAAGTTTGAATTGGCTCCAAAATATTATTTAATAATTTAAAACCCCAGTCTTCAGTGTTCAGTTGATTGCCTAGCCACGCTTGAACTTGATAGTATACTCGATACAAGTGTTGATAAGCAGAAGCAGATGTTGGAGGAAAGCAAGATAGTTGAACTCTCTTATTGTTCCGTGTCCAAAACTTAAATATCTCTTATTAACTATTATCCATATATACATATTATTAAATATCCCTTTCCTGCTGGCTAAGTCATTTAGGCTGTATTCTAATGAATGGTTCCTTGGCGACCGGTTGATATTCACTTCGAGTAATATCGGGACAGTTTTTTTAAGAAAAGTATTGAAATGAATCGAGACTCTACTAAAAAGTTCGAGTTAAGGTATCCGATGACCTTTTTTCAGCAAAAATCGACTAAATATCAAACATTTGTTTTTTTTTTAATTTTAATATAAAATAAACATTTTAATATAAAATAAACATTTAGCTCTCTAAGTCTGTTTCATTTTAGTTTCTAGTTTTTAATAGAACCGAAGTTATAGCACATTAAAGCTTTTTTTTGCTAGTTTTTGCATTTTTTTTTCAAAACGCATTACGCAGAACATAAAAACTGAAGTTCTTTATTATCAACTGCTTTCAAATTTTTAGTAGTTTAGTAACAGTAGGAAGAAGGTTTTGAACTAGAATCGTGTAAAACTATTAAGAATTGGATATTTTAAAACTATTTATATACTTGTTACTCTCTTGTATGTGTTTTCGATGTAATGCTTCAAACTTTTGCCTATAAAAAAATTGGGAGCTGATATCCTAACAATTTTAGTTCATGACCTATATTAATGTTTGTTGAGCATATATAAATTTAAACGATGGAAAAAAATTAAAAAATTGTAAAGATATTATGTTTTGCGGAAGCATGATTGTTGAAGCATATTTAACTATAACTGTTCACAAGTACTGATTACTTTCTTAAAACTATTTTTATATTCATAACTAATAATAAATTGCTCAACGTCATGGTTGTAATAGAATTTTCAGAAACTTGCTGTCAAGGAGATCGGCCACTTTAATGGATTATTCGACTTATAGGAAGTCGAGTTATCGAGGTTAGACTGTATTTGCGAACTTTGACCTAGAATAAATATTTTGACAGGACGTGGTAGCCATCAAATGCATCAATTACCGTAGATATATAATGCTTAAGAATGTACTATACCACAATAATTATGTTCCACTAAAATGAAGTTTTTCAGCATTCAGCAATGTTCAGAGGGGGTAAAACATCAGTATTTAAATTGGTTGAATAACGTAATGAATGTAACGTAATGCAGTGTACAATAGAAAATTAATAATTTTCTATTATACATTTTCCCATATTTTTTTTTTCATAGTTCAATTGGTAGATGTTCCTTAAACTATTTGTTGAAATGAAATTAATGACTTTTATCAAATCACATGTATTTTTCATTTGAGTAATTAAACATCTTCGTTTTTTTTTTTAAATGTAACTAAATTCTTTGGTATTGAGTCTAAAATGACTTTTATGACCGTACCAATATAATAAATGATGTCTTCAAGTTCCACAATAATTATGTTAAACTAAAATGAAGTTTTTTGTTTTAATTATTGGAATTTGAGGTGATATAAAGCTCTTTTGGCGAAATTCAAGATTTTACGCCGTCTTTCGAGCAACGTAGCTCCGTTACATTCTATCGTAGGAAACACAAAATAGAACCATTTTATAGGAAAAATTATTTTCTGCTAGTTTTGTATTCACAAAAATAGTGAAAAATTACAATGGTAAAGAGCTACCTTCAAAAAACTAAAACAGTGTATCGTCGGATGAAAATAGAACCTTTTTTGGGTTTCTGTAAATTTAACCTTTCTTCTTGGAATACATAAGAAACTTATTTTTGATAAGTGTATTTTATAGGAAATTAAATTTTCTACGACTTGTAAAATCATTGTTCATTGATAAAATGAAGTTTTATGTGATTTTCGTCGATAGAAAGTCGTTAGAACCGAATATTTTTCGAAACACTCGATTTTACACCCTTTTTGCTGATTCGTAGCTCCTTAACTAATTGTCGTACATAAAAACTTTTCATACCTATTTTGAAGAAAATTTTGTTTTCTACAACTTTGTGTCGAAAAGTTATATTCAAAAATGCTTAGGAAAAAAGTTATAGGCCAAAAACTGGAAAATGGGCGAAATTTCGAACGTTTTTTCAAGATGGCGGAAAAAGCAATAGAACGAGGATGACGAAAACTCACATTTATTACTACCTAGGGGTCACACACAACATATAAAAAAATCAGCGATACCGGACCTTTTGTATGGTAAACCCCCTTTTTGAGTCTCTATTCACTGGACTATAGGCTGAAAACAGATATTTGGATATTTTTATATCGGACCAGGTCCATTTCGGAACGAACGTGCTACTTGTTTGGGTTTTTTTTAAAAAAAATATCCAAAAATGAGGACGCCAGGTCGCAAGATGTTATACTTTGGTCTATGGACGCGGGTCTCCAAATCGATTAATGGACCAATTACCAATGGACGAAATTAAATGTCTAAGCCACATTTCTAAGGTTGTATTGAATATTTTTTGCAAGCGTTTTTTTTTTTTTTTTTTTTTTTTGTATGATAAATGTAGCTGACTAACAGGGATCTAAAATCCTGTGTTTTCAAATTGGTTCACATATCTTTTTGATTTTCAATTAATAATGTTACAAAAAAAATATTCAAACAAATTTAAAAAAGAGTATTATAGAGCCCTTTAAGCCATTTACATTTATAGGGTAAAAAAGTAAAAACTTTAATCGACTTAAGGGGATACGGTACCCAAAACATTATATCTAGAAATAATAACAAATTTGGAAATCATACACTCTTAAAACAAACGAGCGATTTTAACTCAGTCTTAGTTATTTTTCACTCATCCAGTGTCGAAAATGCTCTGCCTCTATAGAAGTGGATACTTTGTGTGTTAAACCTCTGAAAGGATCACTCCAAGCGCGAGTGATTTTAACTCAGCCTGATTTAATTTTCACTCCTTTCTAGTGTCGAAAATGTACTTCTCCTACAGGAGTGGATTTCACTCTTTTGTTTTAAGAGTGTAGTGTTTTTATATAATTTTCACTCCAAATAAAAAAATTTTAGCCATAAAAACAAATATTTACAAGTAGTTTTTCATTTATTAAAAAAAAGTCAAAATGTTTAACTTTTTTAAAACGCTACTCCTCCTTCAATTTTGAGAATAACTCCACCAAACGTATAGTTTGTTTGTAGAACTATTTGTTCAAGAACTGTGCATGGATAAAAGTGAGCTACGCTTAAAAAGTAACATGCATTCATACTGAAAATCATAAAAAACCACAAAAGCTTCAAATTATTGAATTCAACATTTAAAAAAAAAACATACATAGTAGACCTTATTCCATACACAATTTTATGCATAATTTATCTAAGAACACAGGTTAAAAATTCCAAAATTCTAACTTAATTAGCAAATAGCCCTTAGGCATTTATTTAAACACAAGAATTGAAAAAACGCGAAACAGAGAAAACAGTTTGAAAACAAACGAAATACGTATTCAAACTTATAGAAATAATTCCAAAAAACTTTTCATTACTTTTTTTTCTGCGAAAGATATAATAATGAAACTTTTATAGTAACCTAGTATAGTTCAGAAAGACATTGTGAATAATAAACACGTAAATTTTACATGTTTTGGAGGGTGATGATTCTAAGTTTAGTTTGAACTCTTGTCGCACTAGAGCTACACGAGGGTTATTGTCGACGGGTGTCGTAATTTGGTGCTGATTAGAAAACAAGCAGTTTTTGACCAATCTGTCGCCAAAAGCCCATCTGGTTGCCAATAATTCTGCTATATTATACCACTAAAAAGCTACGGACTAGTTGGACAGATTGAAGCGAAAACCTCATCTATATAATTCCCTATTTTACTAAGTATTCGCTTGATCGTCCACTGAAAGGACGATATTTTTTAACTTCTAAAAAATTGGATAATTTTTAAGGCAACAGCTCATAAATGTGTTAATTTTTAATTTATAAATTTTCACGGAAGCAAGAAGGAAGGAATTAAATCCAGTGAATAAAATAAAATTTTAAAATATATAGAAATTATTAAACGAAATCGATTTTAATACTCAAAAATCTTAACAATAGTTAAAATAAAAGCATTGTTGTGAAAATAATTTATTATTCAAAGTATTATAAAATATTTCATAATTGTAACAATGCAACTCGGTTATTATAAAACAATAAATTTATTGTTTTAACATCATTTCTTCAGACGTCATTTTGATCAAAGCTTCTACCAGTAATAGTAACATATTCAAATCAATCTTTCGAGGATTATATCAACACAAATTGAGAATTTCAATCAAGTAAGTAGTAATTTCTAAAATCCTTATTGTAGCTACGTTTGGTAGTCGATTTTTTTTTCTTTTTTTTTAGTCGAAGTTTGGAGTTAAAAGACAGAAATTTATTGTCATCTGTTACGTTTCAGTACCAAAAATACGGATGAATTCAATATTAATTTGTTCTTTTAAAATTCATGTAATTTTGTTTAGAGTAAAAAGATAGAAATATATTGTTAATAGCTGTTATACCCGACGTTGCACGGGTAGAGGTGAAAAATTAATTTAACAGTCAATTTAACTATTTCGTTTTCTTTCATTTTAGTTACATAAGAGATGAAGATTACCCAGTAGTTTTCCATGTAATTATCCAACTTGGATATGGTAATAATTAATATTAATTTCAAAAATACCTTTGATAAGAAGCCTAAATTAAAAATAATACATATTTAAGTAAAAAGTAATCAGTAAGAATTAAAAATCGAAACAGATAATTCTTAAAAGGGTCTCAAACATTTATTTAACTCAATTCAAGGGAGTTCTATAATAAATTAAGTAACTTTTTTTTTGTCACTTTGTAGAAATAAATACAATAGACAACACAAATTTCTACCATAATTCAATACAAATGCAGGAAAATTAAGAATTCAATGCAAATGTATACAGTAATAAATCAATGCAGATATGTACAATAATTGAATGTAAATAAATACAATAATAATTGAATGAAAATATATACAATAATAATTCAAAGAAAATTAATACAATAAAAATGCAATGCATATATGTACAATAATAATTCAAGGAAAGTTAATATAATAAAGCTAGCAAACGATTTTTGTTTTAGATGTTTATTTCTAATTTTTAAGCTGTAATTAAACTTCTTTTAATATCCTATTTTTTAGTCATGCAGGTAAAAGCTTTTTTAGGATACGTTCAATGTTATTTTTTTTTTTTTAAATTCATATCATTTAATTTATTAAAATTTTATTTTTTACAGTGTCTGGTATATCAAGAGAAAATTTTCGATGTCAGAAAAGTGTGTGATCCTATCAAGAATACTTTTTAAATATCTTCAAATTTACGATAAAGTTAAGGCTTGCTAATTTCAAGACAAGACATTGGTGGCGCAAGGGGTTGGTTGGCGGGAAACATTGTATGAATATTCTTCATATGCAAGCTGCGAAATAGCATGCCAGATACTATGGAGACAAGCTCCGACGGCAAAGTACTACAAGATACTTCACCACAAGTCTTTGGTGGTGCAAGGGGCTGGTGGCGGGAAATCCTGTATGAATATTTTTCATATGCAAGCTGCGAAATAGTATGCCAGATACTATGGAGACAAGCTCCGACGGCAAAGTACTACAAGATACTTCACCACAAGTCTTTGGTGGTGTAAGGGGCTGGTGGCGGGAAATCCTGTATGAATATTTTTCATATGCAAGCTGCGAAATAGTATGCCAGATACTATGGAGACAAGCTCCGGCGGCAAAGTACTACAAGATACTTCACCACAAGTCTTTGGTGGTGTAAGGGGCTGGTGGCGGGAAATCCTGTATGAATATTCTTCATATGCAAGCTGCGAAATAGTATGCCAGATACTATGGAGACAAGCTCCGGCGGCAAAGTACTACAAGATACTTCACCACAAGTCTTTGGTGGTGTAAGGGGCTGGTGGCGGGAAATCCTGTATGAATATTCTTCATATGCAAGCTGCGAAATAGTATGCCAGATACTATGGAGACGAGCTCCGGCGGCAAAGTACTACAAGATACTTCACCACAAGTCTTTGGTGGTGTAAGGGGCTGGTGGCGGGAAATCCTGTATGAATATTTTTCATATGCAAGCTGCTAAATAGCATGCCAGATACTATGGAGACAAGCTCCGGCGGCAAAGTACTACAAGATACTTCACCACAAGTCTTTGGTGGTGTAAGGGGCTGGTGGCGGAAAATCCTGTATGAATATTCTTCATATGCAAGCTGCGAAATAGTATGCCAGATACTATGGAGACAAGCTCCGGCGGCAAAGTACTACAAGATACTTCACCACAAGTCTTTGGTGGTGTAAGGGGCTGGTGGCGGGAAATCCTGTATGAATATTCTTCATATGCAAGCTGCGAAATAGTATGCCAGATACTATGGAGACAAGCTCCGGCGGCAAAGTAGTACAAGATACTTCACCACAAGTCTTTGGTGGTGTAAGGGGCTGGTGGCGGGAAATCCTGTATGAATATTCTTCATATGCAAGCTGCGAAATAGTATGTCAGATACTATGGAGACAAGATCCGGCGGCAAGGTACTACAAGATACTTCACCACAAGTCTTTGGTGGTGTAAGGGGCTGGTGGCGGGAAATCCTGTATGAATATTCTTCATATGCAAGCTGCGAAATAGTATGCCAGATACTATGGAGACAAGCTCCGGCGGCAAAGTACTACAAGATACTTCACCACAAGTCTTTGGTGGTGTAAGGGGCTGGTGGCGGGAAATCCTGTATGAATATTCTTCATATGCAAGCTGCGAAATAGTATGCCAGATACTATGGAGACAAGCTCCGGCGGCAAAGTACTACAAGATACTTCACCACAAGTCTTTGGTGGTGTAAGGGGCTGGTGGCGGGAAATCCTGTATGAATATTCTTCATATGCAAGCTGCGAAATAGTATGCCAGATACTATGGAGACAAGCTCCGGCGGCAAAGTACTACAAGATACTTCACCACAAGTCTTTGGTGGTGTAAGGGGCTGGTGGCGGGAAATCCTGTATGAATATTTTTCATATGCAAGCTGCTAAATAGCATGCCAGATACTATGGAGACAAGCTCCGGTGGCAAAGTACTACAAGATACTTCACCACAAGTCTTTGGTGGTGTAAGGGGCTGGTGGCGGGAAATCCTGTATGAATATTCTTCATATGCAAGCTGCGAAATAGTATGCCAGATACTATGGAGACAAGCTCCGGCGGCAAAGTACTACAAGATACTTCACCACAAGTCTTTGGTGGTGTAAGGGGCTGGTGGCGGGAAATCCTGTATGAATATTCTTCATATGCAAGCTGCGAAATAGTATGCCAGATACTATGGAGACGAGCTCCGGCGGCAAAGTACTACAAGATACTTCACCACAAGTCTTTGGTGGTGTAAGGGGCTGGTGGCGGGAAATCCTGTATGAATATTTTTCATATGCAAGCTGCTAAATAGCATGCCAGATACTATGGAGACAAGCTCCGGTGGCAAAGTACTACAAGATACTTCACCACAAGTCTTAGGTGGTGTAAGGGGCTGGTGGCGGAAAATCCTGTATGAATATTCTTCATATGCAAGCTGCGAAATAGTATGCCAGATACTATGGAGACAAGCTCCGGCGGCAAAGTACTACAAGATACTTCACCACAAGTCTTTTTGGTGTAAGGGGCTGGTGGCGGGAAATCCTGTATGAATATTCTTCATATGCAAGCTGCGAAATAGTATGCCAGATACTATTCAGACAAGCTCCGGCGGCAAAGTACTACAAGATACTTCACCACAAGTCTTTGGTGGTGTAAGGGGCTGGTGGCGGGAAATCCTGTATGAATATTCTTCATATGCAAGCTGCGAAATAGTATGCCAGATACTATGGAGACAAGCTCCGGCGGCAAAGTACTACAAGATACTTCACCACAAGTCTTTGGTGGTGTAAGGGGCTGGTGGCGGGAAATCCTGTATGCATATTCTTCATATGCAAGCTGCGAAATAGTATGCCAGATACTATGGAGACAAGCTCCGGCGGCAAAGTACTACAAGATACTTCACCACAAGTCTTTGGTGGTGTAAGGGGCTGGTGGCGGGAAATCCTGTATGCATATTCTTCATATGCAAGCTGCGAAATAGTATGCCAGATACTATGGAGACAAGCTCCGGCGGCAAAGTACTACAAGATACTTCACCACAAGTCTTTGGTGGTGTAAGGGCAGAGGCGCCGACTTATAAAAAATATTGGGGGGGCCCTAACGGGGGTCTTGTCCAGAAATTTTTTCGAAATTTTAGATGAAAAATAATGAATTTTAAAGTATTTTTAAGCATTTTAGTCATGGCTAAACATTCATTAGAAAGCCGAAATATCGACACTTCTTGAAACTCGAAAAGCATGACAAAAAAATTTTTGGCTTTGAAAAACGAAATAAAACCAAAACAGTCACGGTGTTTTCTTAAAAAGTAAAATTAATGTACAGTAATAATTATGCTTATAGACTATAACTGTACGTACAACCCATCACTCCTGTAAATCGACACCCTTCTAGTCCTGAGTTTCGGTGGTTCTAATGTATTTTATAGCATATTTAATAAGTGAAATAGCTAATTACTTTGAATAAGGCTCAGGGTTCATTCAATAAAAACATTTATCAAAGTTAATGCTAATTCAGTAGTTAATACTGAGTGCCTAATACTTTCAGTCAAAAAGTATGTAAATAGAGGGTTTTAATTGATTATTTCACCCTAAAAATATTTAATTATTTGAAAATAACTAATAGTAAAACATTACTAAACTTAGATTTTTAATATTGCGCCAGGCTCTAAATAACATTATTACGGTTTTAAAATGTGCGAATGTCGACCGTCTGGGTGATACTAAAAGAGTAAAGTAATAAAATATAGCCACATAAGAGTCCACTAAAAATGATCTCGTAACATTAAGGGCAAAACTAAATACGGTGGAAGCGTAAAGCACGAGCTTAGATCGCCACCAGCAATTTACAGGAAACTAATCACGTGAGTTTGACAATAAGATACGGTAACAGAAAGATGAAAATTACCGGTAACGGCAGCACCGTAGACTAACAAAAATAACAGATTGGCAAAAACGCCAAGGTTCGATAAAGTGATATTAATAATATAACAGTAAATATCGTGAAACAATGGAAATAAAAAAAAATACACCAACTTATAATTTTGGAATTTTTAAGTGCATAATATAACTAATAATTTTCTTAAATTATTGGGGGGGCTCTGCCCCCCTAAACGAATTTTTGAGGGGGCTCGCGCCCCCTCAGGCCCTATGGAGTCGGCGCCTATGTGTAAGGGGCTGGTGGCGGGAAATCCTGTATGAATATTTTTCATATGCAAGCTGCGAAATAGTATGCCAGATACTATGGAGACAAGCTCCGGCGGCAAAATACTACAAGATTCTTCACCACAAGTCCTTGGTGGTGTAAGGGGCTGGTGGCGGGAAATCCTGTATGAATATTTTTCATATGCAAGCTGCGAAATAGTATGCCAGATACTATGGAGACAAGCTCCGGCGGCAAAGTACTACAAGATACTTCACCACAAGTCTTTGGTGGTGTAAGGGGTTGGTGGCGGGAAATCCTGTATGAATATTCTTCATATGCAAGCTGCGAAATAGTATGCCAGATACTATGGAGACAAGCTCCGGCGGCAAAGTACTACAAGATACTTCACCACAAGTCTTTGGTGGTGTAAGGGGCTGGTGGCGGGAAATCCTGTATGAATATTCTTCATATGCAAGCTGCGAAATAGTATGAAAGATACTATGGAGACAAGCTCCGGCGGCAAAGTACTACAAGATACTTCACCACAAGTCTTTGGTGGTGTAAGGGGCTGGTGGCGGGAAATCCTGTATGAATATTCTTCATATGCAAGCTGCGAAATAGTATGCCAGATACTATGGAGACAAGCTCCGGCGGCAAAGTACTACAAGATACTTCACCACAAGTCTTTGGTGGTGTAAGGGCTGGTGGCGGGAAATCCTGTATGAATATTCTTCATATGCAAGCTGCGAAATAGTATGCCAGATACTATGGAGACAAGCTCCGGCAGCAAAGTACTACAAGATACTTCACCACAAGTCTTTGGTGGTGTAAGGGGCTGGTGGCGGGAAATCCTGTATGAATATTCTTCATATGCAAGCTGCGAAATAGTATGCCAGATACTATCCCATACAGCCACCATTGTCTACAAGATATCTATTGGCAATCTACGTGATCCATTAGCCATTCGAGATGTATATTGGACATCTATTGCATATCTGTCCCCAAAATCTATTTTTTGGATATCTATTAGCTATCTCTGTGTCGACTAATTTAGACTTAGAGATTTGGGACTTCTAATAGATGAGCATCAACTCCTATTTATTAGATATCGATATTCTGGATGTCTACTAGACGTCCTGGTTGTTATATTTTTCGACTTACCAAAATTATATTTCTATTAGATGTCTAAATTTAGGAGTTCGAAGATATTTGGTCTTTGTGTTAGATTCGACATAAGAAGATAGATTTTCGAGAGCTTCGCAAAGAATTTTGTCAACTTTTCTTCACATGAGCATATCCACGATTAGCCGATACGAGGGTACGTCTTCTATATATCTTTCGTATGGCCTCTAGAAATTAA
Source organism: Hylyphantes graminicola (assembly GCA_023701765.1). Lineage (NCBI taxonomy): Eukaryota > Metazoa > Arthropoda > Arachnida > Araneae > Linyphiidae > Hylyphantes > Hylyphantes graminicola. The sequence continues at coordinate 77,277,279 of CM043112.1, forward strand.
CATGCTCTGGACATTTTAACTTGCACTTCCACCAGTAACAGTAATCCGTTTAAAATGATATTAAAATCTATATAAGCTCTATATAAAGATACTAAAATCAATTACTAATGCACATCTAAAGTATATATACATATATCTCTATTAGACGTCTATTACAACTAAAAAACGTCTTTGAGGTCCATGTTTGCTCCGATTCCAACTTCTTATGGATATGAATATGAATACCAAAATAAGAAAATCTGTGTTAATATGCACACACACTCAGCCTTATTATTTGCTACTGTATGTATTTTTAATGTTTGCTAGATATAATTTATAGCAATAACTGAAAACATCTTTACTTCATTTTAAACCTATAACCATATAAAAAAAAGGTAACTTTTTTTTTAAATAAAAACTTTGTGTATTAAATCCGTCAATGAACGAAATATTAAAAATAAATCTGAGTATTTGATAATTGATTTTTAAACGGAGTATTATTTACAATAAAAACTATATACCACATAATTATCCATTTTTTCCTTTACGCACGTTCAAATGTATTATTAAAATGAAAATAAGGAGTTTGCATTAAAAAATATACATATGGTATAGTTCTTGTATTTTTATTTTTATTTCGAATATCAATTGTTGGACATTTATATCTATTTAAAAAAAAAAAAAACGGTTAAGAGACTTAAAAGCTTGCTTAAAAGTACTGAAAGTCTTTTATCGATTAATAGCCAGTATTTTATTTAATAATGCTTCAACAAATTATTTAACTAATATACAGATGGCAGCACTAAAATATCTTTACAATATAAAGTAAAAAGATTTCTTTATATGAGCCAAACCAGAAGAAGTCTATCCGTGAACAAAGCGCCAAATGTGTATTTTGGCAACCATGTAACATCTCGCTTGGGGTACTATGTGCTAGACGAGACCATCAGGCAGGCATCAATGCATGTACTGGATTGAGATTGATTAGATGGGGTCTCAGCAGGAGGTGCGCAGCCAGGGGCCAGGGTTATTTCAAGGATGGGGCAGAAGGGAGGATCTTCATTTCTCGGAAAAAGAGAGGGTTTTTCAAGTGACCCGTACACAAGACACCAGGGGCCATAATGACCCTTCCATGTGTTAAGAACAGATAAGAGACGGAAGGTAGCCTTAATTTGTATATTCGGACAATTCGTGAAAATGGCATTCTTGGTACAGCAAAGGAACATGGAGGAGGAATTTGTTCTAACTTTGCAAGCCGCAGCACAGTGGCGGCTAAGCCGCAGCAAAGCGACCAAAATAATATTCGAAGTGTCCGCAAAATTCAAACTAGAATTAGATTTTAATTAATGGAAAGATGAAGTGAAAGCTTATTAAACATAAACCATTAAACATATTTTTTGATGCATTTATAGTTACGAAAAGTCAACAGATGAAAAATAACTCGTTTTGAGGGCGCCATATTTTAATTGAAAATTCAAGCCATTCAAATTATTTAAAGATATATGCTTTGCATTTATTAATGTTAAATAAAAGTGTTTTATAAAGTTTAAAAAAAATTAAAAACAAAACTTTAAATTTGTTTTCGACTCAGGTTTCTAAAATATCATGTTTTTCACTTATATTTTAAAAAAAGTGCAACAATTATGCCCCAAAGTATTATCAATTGTGAACAGTTATTAAAACAATATACATTTAAGATACAATGAAAACCCAGTTGCCACCATCTGTCACAGCTATATAGTTAGTTTTTGCTTCTGGATGTGTAAACAATAAATCCCAAAGTTTCAATAAGTTTTTATAAATTAAATTAATTTTATGCAATAAAAAATTTAGCAGTAAGATGACAAATGTGACTTGTTGCAAAGGCTTTTGGTGTTTTTCAAATTAGCTGTAATCAATACTTTTCAAGCAATAAAAATTGGAAGTTCAAAAATAAAAAAGTTTAAACTATCAAAAATATAAATGCACAGCTTTTTTTATTAAGATTCTTATCTTATTTTTTTCTCTTATTAGTGATTAGTCGGGCTTAGAATGGTAGTCTTCTAACAACTTTTAATAATTTATTACTTTTGAATTAAGGTTTTTGTTGAATAGTGCAAGTGAACAATGATTTTTAACTGTTTTCAAAATGCATTAGTTTCCTCTGTTTGTAATCAAAGTTCTACTCAATTAAACATTTTATCACTCAGCTTAAATCTCGCAATTTTCATGCAGCGGATGATTTTTTGTTCACAACCGGGAATCTGACTCTATAATACCTTACGTAAATTTGTAGCCTCTCTCCTAACGATTAAAGTTGTGCAGGAAGTGTTCCTTTTTTTTAAAAAAAAATAGTAATAATAATAACTATTAGATTTAAATAATTAAATTACCAATTCGGTAGCCATTAAATGACTTTTTTAATCGTTTTGAAGTGTAAAAATACAAATGTCATATATCCGATAGTGATTTTATGCGTTATATTTTCGTAAACTCAATTGTAACGTAAAATTAGTTGATTCTATAAACCAAATTATACGGTCTAGATCGACTCAGAAGGGTATAATGCCGAATTTTGAAACGTTTTCATTGAGAAATAAAAATATGCAAGAATTTTGGCCGTTTTTAGGCATTTTCCGATATTGTGGATTGTCCGTTTAGTCAGTCGTTTGCAAGGCAATCTGTGTCAAGTTATTCAATTTGTAAATTGATTATGAGCAACGTTTTTGGCTCTGTTTTCTGGGAATATTTTGAAAAATTACTTTTCTTGCATTAAAATACACTTTTGTCGATTTTTAAAATTGCATAAATTTAAGAAAATTAATGTGGGCGAATGATACGTCACAGTCGACGAAGGGGGTCTCGAGTTCCCCTAAGCAATAAATAGTCCAGGGAATAAGTAGTATTACCATACAAACGATCCGGTATCGCTGATATTTTTATATGTTGCGTGTGACGCCAAGGTAGTAATAAATGTGAGTTTTCGTCATCCTAGTTCTATTGCTTTTTCCGACATATTGAAAAAACGTTCGAAATTTCGCCCATTTTCCAGTTTTTGGCAGAAAACTTTTCTCCTAAGTATTTTTAAATTGAACTTTTCTACGCAAAGTTGTAGAAAACAAAATTTTCTTCAAAATTGGTATGAAAAGTGTTTATGTACGACAAGTAGTTATAGAGCTAAGAAGCAGCAAAAGTGTGTAAAATCGAGTGTTTCGAAAAAATATGCTCACATATAAGACTTCATTTTTGCAATAAAATAGAATTTTACAAATCGTAGGAGATTTAATTTTCTATAAAATACAATTATCAAAAATCAGTTTCTTATAGATTGCATAAAGAAATATTTTATTTACAGAAACACAAAAAAGGGCTAATTTCACACGACGTTACAATGTTTCATCTTTAACCTATAGCTCATTCAAAGTGTATTTTTCAGTATTTTTGTGAATACAAAACTTTTGTATAAGATCATATTTTTCTATAAAATGGTTCTTTTGTGTGTTTCATAAGATGAATTGTAATGTAACTTAGTTATATAGTGCCAAAAATGGCGTAAATATTGATTTTTGCCAAAAGTTTTTTACCTCTTAAAATCCCAATAATAATTTAAAAAAACATTGTTGTAAAAAGCTCTTGGCGAAAATCAAGATTTTACAACATTTTTAGCACTGTGTTACATTTCACTGTACGGAACACACAAAGAACCATTTTATAGAAAAATATTATCTTCTACAACTTTTGTATACACAAAAATACTAAAAAATACACTCAATAATCTATAGGTTAAAAGATAAAACGTATTATGGTCGTGTGAAAATAGCCCTATTTTTGGGTTTCTGTAAATAAAATCTTTCTTCATGCAATCTATAAGAAACTTATTTTTGATAACTATATTTTAAAGAAAATTAAATTTCCTACGGTTTGTAAAATTGAATTTTATTGCTGAAATGAAGTCTTATGCGAGTTACGGGGATAGAAAGTCGTTCGAACGTAATATTTTTTCGAAACACTCAATTTTACACACTTTTTGCTGTTTCTTAGCTCTTTAATTATTTTCCGTAGAAAAACACTTTTGATACCGATTTTGAAGACCATTTTGTTCTCTGCAACTTTATGTTAAAAGGTTTTATTTTAAAATGCTTAGGAGAAAAGTTTTCTGCCAAAAACTGGAAAATGGGCGAAATTTCGAACGTTTTTTCAATATGCCGGAAAAAGCAATAGAACTAGGATGACGAAAACTCACATTTACTACTACCTTGGCGTCACACGCAACTTATAAAAAAAATCAGCGATACCGGATCGTTTGTATGGTAAACCCCCTTTTTGAGTCTCTATTCACTGTTCAATTAAACCCCCTGTCTCTCCCCTACTGGACAAAAAGAAAGCTGTGGCGAAAAAAAAAGCAGAGGTTAGGTTAGGTTCGAATGGTCATCGCACTAGAGCTACGCGAGGGCTATTGGTCGAGGGCTATTTTATTTTAGAACCACAGTCAAGTGACGAGCCAACACCTGAATAGGCACCCAACGCATCCGTTAAGGGCGACATCGTACGCAGCGTTAGGACCTTGAAGGATATTTAAAGTGCACTTCCTTGCACGGGGAATTATTCGTCGGACATTTTTGGCTGCACGGGCCGTTTATAGATCGGCAGTCATTTTGGCGATGCCCTGACCCGAACCTTGGTCCTTTCGCATGCTAGGCGAGTACCTAACCGACTGGGCTCCCCATCCCCCAAAAAAGCAGAGGAAATAAAAAGCTGCGGAGAAAAAAAGCTAATTAAATAAAAAAAAACTAATGTGTCGTTTGGTCTAATTGCACGTGCATTCGTCAATTATAGTTATATGTATAGCTGAGGTTGTAGGCTGAGTTTTTATAAAGGTGTTTCTTATTCCTCCACACCAATAAATATCAAACATAAGGTAATGAAACTATGGGGATCGAAAACCCGAAATGGGGATTTTGTGTTTTCCGCACGTTTTGAAGGTGCTGATTATAAAAAAAGCGATTTATAAATAATGGTCCGTCTGTATGTCGATTTGACTGAAACCAGTAATCACTATAAATAGTTCAAACTAAACGAGTTACAAACTTATTTGGTAGGCGGGTTTATAGTAACTTCCGGACGTCGTAGTTATCGAATATTTTAAGTAATTGAAATTACCTTATTAGTTATATAGTCACCTAGAAATGTTAGTATAGATTTATTAAACGACTAGTAGTATGGTCCCGCCAAACTGGAAACCCGTTAACTTCGCATTGCTTCCTATTAGAGGCATGCTTACTTGTGAAAATATCACTCAATATCTAAACTAAATTCAATTCGTGTTGGCGAATGCGCAAGAAAAAGCAAATAATTACAGAGAATGGCGTCAAGCACCTGTTACGGACCGGCCGTTATGTTTTGAAGCCCTGTTATGGTCTTTCTACTTATTAAAATACACTCAAAATCAAAACAAAATTAATTTCATGTTGGCGCATGCGCATTTAAAAAGCAAACACTAACAGAGGATTTCTTTACTATCGCGGCAAATTTGCTTGTCTGCAGTTGTAGCAGCGAAAAATTGGATGCTTAATTATAAAACACCATAAATTGGAATCTCAACTGCAAATTAAATATTGATAAAACGTTAAATTTAATAACTTTTTGGATTTAAATAAGTAGGCTTTTGTAACAGTAACTGTTACTTACACAATATTTATACACTTTGGAAAGAAAATAATCAAGCATAGTATCTAATATTTTTATATACAATTTAAACAATTAGATAAAAATATCGCAAAAACAAATTTATAATTACAAATTTATGCATTTCACCGTATCCTATGGCAATGAAAAAAAAACGACCTTAACTGAAAAACAAGAGCTAAATTACATTTTTTAAGGTGATATTCGTGTTTCGCACGTCAAAATCATTCAGAATTATGTACTTTCATCTCTGTCGCAGAAAAGTTTTGAATTTTTGTTGTCCAGTTTTAAATACAAATAAATATGATAAGTTTTCATAATTTTTAGCAAATTTTTTTTTAAAAATATCAAAGTAAATAATTTAGTGAAAAAAGTACAACACTGATCGCATGTGGTTTATGTTTGGAAATTCTCTTTACTCGACTGCTATTGCAAATTATTAACAATAAGTTAACTATTTTTTTGAGTTTTTCCTAAATTCAAAAATATGTTATTTGCATATGGCATTTATTTTGAATTATTTTATTTTACATGAAGTCTGAAACGTAACCCATAAAATAATAAGTGACTGTAATAAATTTGAGAAAAATTACTCGTATTTTTTTATTAAAAACGCACAAACTTGATTTTTTAAAATTTTTGATCAAAAATTAAAAAATAATTTGAATATGACATATTTTCAGTAAATATACTCTACATAAATGTCTGAAAAATGCCTGAAAAGTTATTCGGATAATATTGGTGGATATCATTCAAAGAAAAACATTTTTATCTCACTGTTCATCGCTTCCTACTACATTGTACCTGCAACACGACCCTGATTTTATGGATATCATTTAATTTCTGAAAATGTTATTTTGCTACCCAAATAGCTTTGTGAATATTCTTTATGTCCTATGCGAAAGTGTCTATAATATTTGTATTGACTATTTTTCCTTATTTGGCATAGAAATTGATTTATAATGGAACTATTAAAAAAAACATTAATTTTACGCTTACTTTAAACCCCGTGCGGCACACGTCATTATTAATTGAATTTACAGAAATTTCTGTAAATTCAATTAATAATGACGTGTGCCGAAATTTGCAAGAATAATTTGTTCACATGAACGTACAAATTGAGGCCCTTTCTGAAATTGAAAATTCGTTTTTGAGAACAGCCCACTGATTTTTCAGTCAGTTGATTAAAATTGCTACGAATTCGGCTGATTTATTAACATCTGAGTACAATTAATTTTTAGAATTTGCTAAATAAATCAGATAATCATCTAAAAAAAATCGAGCCCTTTAATTGTATTTAGATGTTAATAAACCTGCCGAATTCGTTGCGATTTGAATTCATTCATTCTGATCATTCGTATAACCCCTAAGAAATTATCCCTTTAAATTTCGTGTAAAAGAATCTTTACCTCTTAAGACCCGAGCAAAATCCTACACAAATTTCTTAATCCATACAATTTAAAATAAAATATTTTAATAAGTATGGACCAGGTACCAAAAGGTAGAAATACAAAAAAAAAGATAAATAAATAAACCTGAGAAAAAGCAAATAATTAAACATGAGCTGTGTACCTCAATATTTTTTCCCCTTAGATACATAAATAGTATTGTTGAAATGGCGAATTTTTCACAACTGTCTTACAAATTACAGTTCAGTTTAGGATAGGATATAGGATACTGGAAACACGGGCCCTGAGAGACTGATAAGAAATAAAGGGCCAAATGCCAGTTCTTCCCCTCGAGGGGAGAGCGAAGAACGGTTAACCACAGCTGTGCCGGCGGCCCAGACTACAGACAGGTCGGAGGCAACACCTTCGGAGGTCGGGTTCGGGGAATTAGGGGGGGGGGAGGAGAGGGGAGGAGGAGGTAAAAGCGTGATTACCACATTTTGAAATACATCGCTTTTTAGTAGTCGCCAAATCATCAGTTATTCGCGCCACCTACCGTTGTATAATCAACATAGAAACTGCAGACAAATGATTTCGAGCATATAAAAATAAATATTCATCATTTTTGGACTAAACACTTTGTCAAATTAAACAGCTAACGAATAAATAAGATTAAAATCGACACGAAGTTAATAAAAAATTTGGAAACTTAATTTTTTTATGTTAATAGTTCGTTTAGAGTTTAGTTAGTTAGGGTTTTTTATATTTCAATTTAATTTTTTCTTAGGTAACTGTTTTTAAAATACAATATAATTTTTAATAAACTGCAATTATCTTTTATGAAAGAAAAATTTGAACAAACCAACCATGTTTTTTACATTTTTAATTAAAAATTTTTCTTAGGTATCTGATTTTTATAAAAAGGGAGATTCTAAAAGTATGCATATTAAATAATCCAAAAACAAATTATAAAATTCCAAAAATCAATACAAGAGGAACCTACTACGTAAAAGAAAATTTTAAAATAACTATTCAACGTTATTTGCGCTTTTAAGAAGCTTTGAATTTAATTGGATATAATGCATAATTTTTAAATACTTGTTCTGGGTTTAAATAATAAAATGTGTGAAGAATTAAATTTAAAAAAAAATACCATAAAATAATGAAAAGTTACAAAGAAACCCACTCTAATTTATAACAAATGTCAAAATGGTTCATTTTAATGAAACTTTTATTTTTTGAAAAATTATAAGCATGAGTTTAAATTTATAATTAAATTTTAAAAAATTCATCAAATAAAAATAAATTCTTGCAAAAAATCTCAAAGTAATTTCATGGGGCTTCATAGAGTTAAAAAAAACCATCCCTAGTTGCAAAGTATTTGACTTTTCCTTAAAAACTTTTCTGTACCTCTAACAACCAAATCCCCGTAGCACAAAGGATAGCGCACTAGACTTTTAAGAGCATTTTTCTAAAAAAATTAATAAAAATTTTAAAATTTTGATTTTAAATTTAAAAAAAAAATTCTAATTAAAATTGAGCTGAGAATTTAGGTATAAGTCTTTGTTTGTACATATTTGTACAATATAAAGTCACTTTCTTGGTCATTTTTTCAATTTTGACCTCAAAATTTGCCGCGCAAGACTAATCCCAATGTGTTAAAATAGCTTTATGTTTAATATCATTTATTTTAGTTTTGGATAAAGTTACATAAATTTTAAAATTTGTTTTATATTAAATAAATCTTATAGAATTGCATATAAAAAAATTATACTTATATATTAAGTAGTTAAAAAATTACATGAAAGATCAAACTATGCTTTGTAGTACCTTCTTTGCACATTTTTAAGACTCCCATGACCCCTTAAATAATCCAAAAACAAATTAGAAAATTAAAAAAAATATATATATATAAGAGGAACCAACTACATAAAAGTAAATTTTAAAATAACTCTTCATCACTATTTGCGATTTTAAGAAGCTTTGAGTTTTATAGGACATAATATATAATTTAAAAAAACTAATTATGTGTTTAAATAATGAAATGTGTGAAGAATGAAAATTTTAAAAAAATACGATAAAATAATGAAAATGCAAAGGAAATACACTCGAACTTATAACAAATGTCAATATGGTTCCTTTTTATGAAACTTTTAGGTTTTGAAAAATTATAAGCGCGAGTTTAAAGTTTTAAAAAATCTAGCAATTTAAAATAAATTGGTTCAAATATATCTCAAAGTAATTTCATGGGACTTCATAGTATTTAAAAAAAAAACCTTCCTAGTTGCTAAGTATTTCACTTCTCGTTAAGAACCTAAGTGTACAGTCTAAAACCAAGTCACCGTAGCTTAATGGATAGCGCACTGGTCTGTAGACACGAAGGTCCATGGTTCGAATCCCGCTTGGAGCATCCCGAAGCATTGAAAGGGAAGAACCTTGTAAAAATAAGTCATACGCTCAGTAGAGAATCCAACAAATAAACCTAGTTTAAAATAACTTTTAAACAATAAAATAATTTTTAAACCCATTTTAGAAATTCATTAGTGGCGCCACCTATCTTTGCATTTTTTAACTATTTGCTCTAAGTGCATTATATCACATATATAAATTCAAAATGTATCCAACATGTCTAGAATTGGTATATTTATTAGATATTGTAGACCTCGTCGAGAAATGTTTTGTTGTTAGGGTTGGTCCAATAGATATCCACAAAGTACATAAGACTGCTCATGGAGTTTGTTGACCTCTAATGGACGTTCACCATAGCACGAATTTATCCAGAAAGTCTAAAACACGTTCGTAATGTCTAGAATATCGCTGTCAAATAGATTCCTAATGGATATCACTCGGCGGAAACTACGGATGTCTATAAGTCGTCTATGGATGGTAAACTCAAATTCTAATGGATATCATGGATTTTCCGAATAACGTCTTATAGATGTCTACTGGATAATGAATGGCTATGTGGGATGGAGACAAGCTCCGGCGGCAAAGTACTACAAGATACTTCACCACAAGTCTTTGGTGGTGTAAGGGGCTGGTGGCGGGAAATCCTGTATGAATATTCTTCATATGCAAGCTGCGAAATAGTATGCCAGATACTATGGAGACAAGCTCCGGCGGCAAAGTACTACAAGATACTTCAACACAAGACTTTGGTGGTGTATAAGGCTGGTGGCGGGATCATTCTTATTTATGAAAAGACATCATATTAAAGAAACAACAAAACCATCTTTATTGAGTTGTGTCTTTATTTTTTTTTAATATTGATATATTCATTAAAATATTAACAGAAATAGTAATATTTAGTAGAGTAACCGGCTAAAATATGTTTTTCATTTTATAATACAGTATTCTTTTAATAAAAGAACTAAAAATAATTGTAATGCATATAAAACTCTTTCTCTCAATTTACCATATATTAATTTAAATTTCATTCGTTTAATACTTTTTACTCTTGCTTTTAAGAATATTTAAATTTTCATATCCGTGAAAAAGTGATTTTGGCTGCTTATTTATAATATTTCACAGGGCCGGACTGGCTCCCTAACAAGGGCGCAGTTTTACCGGCCCTTCCCGGCTTAAAGGGCGCCCCTCCTCCTCCCTCTTCCCGCATATTCTTAGAAAAACTTAAATTAATCTTGGTTCACAAATAAAGTGTTTATCATTGTTCAAAAGTAAATACAATTATATCTATTTTAGGAAGAATTCATGTGACAAAATAAAACAAGAAGTAATGAATTAACTATAAAATAGCCTATGGCCTTGTCAATTGTTACTTTAATACTCAAAATATTCGGATCTACAAAACGCACAAAGATATGTCTCTGTTATCTAGATTTTAAATCACAAAAAACTGTCAGAACTTGATCATTCATAGCAAAAAATGTATTTTTAGAGCTCAAAACAACAAATTCAACTACATTGACGCAACCCTCTGCAATTATTAAATTCATTAGTGGACAAAAAGTACAAAGATGTCTCGGATATCATACCTTTCAAACAAAAAAAATCTAATTGGAAAGATATAATCAAGCAAAAAAAAAAATTAAAAGGTTTCTGATGTCAAATGGTGCAACCTACACTTTTTATTTGGACGTTTGATACCCGGGAAACTTCAAAACACATAACAAATCGAGGTGCAACCAGCACAAACTTAGTCAAAACAGCAGCTGAATCGTATGATATGGTGAGAAAGTATACTTCAAAATTGCAAACGATGCATATATTTTGTCTAAATTTTCTTTGTGGAGTGTGAAAATAGTTTTGACATTTGACATGTAGCCTTAGGTCTGAGTTGAAACTAATAAAGAGAACAACAGAAAGAAACGAGACGATACAGATAAACCCAAGATAAAGATTATTAAATAATTAAATCATATTCGGCACCAAGAATTGATATTTTAAACAGCAAAGTCCAAGGGCGCTTTATGTGATATATCGTAGCGTTAAACTAAAACAATTGAAATAATTTTCAGCACCAGGTTTTCAAGATTGATAAACAAGACTCACATTTAAAAGGTTTTAAAATATGCCTTTTTTACTAACATTTAGTTTTATTGAGAATGTTGCACTAGAAGTACTCTAGGGCTATTGACAATGAGTCTCACATTTTAGGAACGAGGTCAAGTGGCGTGGCCGAAACCTAACCAGGCACCCAACGCAAACTTAGAGCCCACGGCGTCAGCGCTGTAAACCACACCATCTTTAGCGTGCATGCATAAGTCTCATATACAGGGCGCTATTTTACTCAGAAAATTGAGAAATATTTGCAAAAAGTTTAAAAACGGTGTGTGAAATAAAAGACGCCCTAATACTCCTTGACGCATGTTTTTTTAGATCCCTCATTCAAAAAAAAAATCCGACGACAGTATGTGTATGAATGATACATCATAAATACGATCCCGCACAGAGTATCAAAAAAAGTTTAAAACCACCCATGATATGCGAGTGATATCATAGGCATCCCAATACTTCTTGGGTGTTTGGATTTTTTTATATCCAGCACCCAAGATTAATAATATATTGGGAAATGTAAGTGTTATATATAGGAGGCCGTTTGGCGCTTGTATGTAAAGGAAGGCGCCTTAATAAGACCTTTTTTTAATATTTAACAAAATGTCCCATTTAAAATTTATAGTTACAATTGATTCTGTCGAGTATGTTAAGGCGTCAAGCCATGGTGATTACCTTTGAAAGTTCTGTTTCGTCTAACCATCTAATTAATGGATCACTTAAGACCGAACATATATCACCTTAAAGTAATTCCATGCATATGAAAATGTAATCGTTATTTAACCGGCTCATCAGCGCCCTGTATGGAAGTGAAGCAGAGGCTCCGAGTGAAGGCGCCTTTCTAGGTATCGGTGCTGCAATTTTTAGTTCTCCCGTGCCTTCCCTAAAGATATGCAGATCCGCTTTAGAAAATTGGCACATTATGAAAGTGCGGAATAGTTACGAGAAGATGAATCTAGGCTTCAAAAAATTTTAGTCAGATTTTTTTTTTTTTTTTTGAGAAAGGCGCACCGGCCCGAGGGCCGACGGGCCGGCGGGCCAGTCCGGGCCTGATATTTCAGATACTAATTATAATTTTTCCTAGAAACCGTTAGTATCCAGGTGTGATATTTAGTAACAGCTGCTGGATGCAGATGGCAGCACCTAACTATTTTTATATATCCAAATAAAAAGAATTTTGTTTACATATGTAAGTGGTCAGAATGCTGCAGAAATAGGAAGAGAGAAATTTTAAATATTTAATACACCTGATTTTTTTTTTTTGTGCGGAGAACTATGATAAACTTTAATGACTCAAAAAAAATATATGAAATAAAAATACGTACTACGTTTATAAAGTAGAAAGTGGAAGGTTTCATAAATCGGTCATTCCGTCTGTCCGATAAAAAACATGCAAACTTTAGCTTCTATTTTTAAAGCATCTAGTATTTTACTAATTATTTATTCTTCGAACTGTAAATTAAATTAACAGACGATAAATAATATTAATTGAATTATGAAAATAAAGTTAATGAACATAGGAAATTGTGGCGACTAAAATATATTTATTAAAAAAAATTACACCATTATTTTTCAAATTTCAAACTAATTTAGCAAATGACAAAGACTAATTATTAAATCCGCGAAAAAAGATTAATGAAAATAGTTACATTTTGGAGTCTAACTTTTAAATTAAAATTAGCTAAAGGACCTGTTTGGAGAATTTCTCTCTGATTTGTAATGTGTTTCCTGTTGAGTACAAATGATGTGCGAAAGGGGTTTATCCTCTTGCGACCCGGTGTCCCCATTTGGGGACATTTTTTAAAACCTCATCGCAAACAATTACATGTTAATTAGTTCCGAAATTGACCTGGTCGGATAGAAGATCCAAATATCAGTTTTCAGCCTTTGATTACATGTGTTGCACGTTATAGCTCGTTGCATTTGATGTTGTAGCTATACCAAAACCGACCTTAAGTTTGCAGTATACAAATATTCTAAGAGAAAAGGGGTAAATAGTTCTCATTTTTGAGTGCAAGAATCGAATACAAAAAGGTATTTCACATTCAATAAACAAATTGATTTGTTATTTCAAGACATAAATTTATTATTTTTATTAGTTAAGCTTCAGTTAAGTGTTATTTTAATTATTTTTTTCCCTTCGATTTTGACGTAACAGGGCGCACGAATATCAGGGTCGAAAGGAGCAGCCAATCAGAGTACGCGAAATTGCGGCGCCAGCCGGGTTGTTTACCCAGTTTCCTCCGCTCAGTACATTTCTCTGCTGCAAACTTACGCTCGGTTTTGGTATAGCACTTTGTTGTATTTAGTTTAAGATAAATGGCAACATGGTCGCTTAGCGAGCACTTAAATAAAAAACAATGTTTCTGATTCCGATTCTTATTCCTTCTGATTACTTAAGAAAATGCAAAAAAAAAGAGGATATTTTAATGCATAAATAGACAACACGTAGCAACAAGTCCAACCTCAATACGATATTAGAGTTCTTTGTTATTAACTAGTTATAAAACTAGTAACTTTGAAAAAACTTACTTAAAAACTAACTTTGTTATTAAAACTAGTTCTTTCTCGTTAATTCTAGTTTTGACTGATTCCGGGTTATAACGGTAACATATTTACACTGTTTTCTTTTAAATCGGATGGTTGGAATAGAATTTGTAAAGGGGAGTACAAAAAGTCATCTCCACTAGTTCAATTACTAACTATATTTTAAAAAAGTAGGTTAAAAAGAAAGAATAAGTTCAATATATTATCTAAAAGCTATTTGCCTTAATGATTTTTTTTACGATATCTCAATACCCACGACTTAGAAATATCGCTCGCCTAATACTATCTATGAATAATTCATGGCTCGGCTTCGATTCATATGAAACCTATAAATCCGCTTCGTCAGATTTGACATGGCTCTCATAAAAAAAATATTCTTTTTGGAACATTTCCGGCAGATATTGCTTTCACTGGAGCCGACTTGTCACATCAAATGTCTGGGAAGGGACTTTTTTTCAATACATATTCTATCGCGAATTTATTCAAATTAAATCAATCTTTATCATGGAAGGTATTTCGTAATAATCTATTGGTGAAAGCCAGTCCAATAATTATGTGTCAAGTTGTACTTTGGCGTTTATTGGAGTATTAATTTCAAAGTTAATCTAAATTAACGAGAATAGTTATTAAAAAAATACGTGCTTTTTAAAACAGCCGATATTCGATGCTGAATCAATTAACCCAGTGGTTCCCAACCTGGGGGCGATCGCCCCCAAGTGGGCGATTTGTGTTATCAAGGGGGCAATAAATAGTTTGGGGGCGATAGGGGGGCGATGAGTATTCAAAGGGAGGAAATTAAAATATACTGTATTATAGTACGGTAAAACCATTTTAATTTATGATCAACGCCAAGTTTCAAACTGACATTCTTACAAGATTTGACCAAGTTAGAAATTCCTGATTCTATTGTCGATCCATTCCCTTTTGAATCTGTGGGTGGTGGATAACCTTGATAACTCTTTGCAGACGGAGTTTGTAGATCTGAAGTATGACAGTCGGGCGAAACTCATTTCAAGCAGAGAAGTTATGAGTTAGCCTGCGTGAAACTTATTTACACTGATCCTTAACTGTGGTAAAACTACTTCTCATCTCGTTCCGCCAATATATTTAGTTAAAAAAGGGTTAGTTCTGTTATTCAGCTCCTCACCAAACATAGGAATCAATTGGATATTTACCTCAAAGACTTGCGTATGAGCTTGAAAAAATAATTGATATAAAAAAGTGAAAAAAATGAATAAAAAAGTTTTCAATTTAATTTTTATTGTCAACTCTCTTAAATTTTCCAGAATTGAGTTTAAAGATCTTAGTTAATTATTTTACTTTCATCCTTCGAAAAAATCTAAATAAAAATAGAAAAAACAACAACTTTTTTTTCCATTTTATTTAAGAGTAAACGGATAAAGCTGCTTTGGTTGTTATGGTAGTAAGTGTTTGAAATTATAAAATTGCTTTATTAGTTTAGTTACACTTTTAACTCAAATTATAATTGGACAAATTATAAAAATTAAAGGGGGGCGATATGCGTTAGTCAACTTAAAGAAGGGGGCGATTATACAGAAAAGGTTGGGAACCACTGAATTAACCAAATAAAAAATATATGCCAGACTACAAGAAATCGGTAGCCATGTTTCAGGTATTGAGTGGCAACAGAAATGTTGAATGGAAATAAACTCTTTCTCGAGCCTGGATTAGTAAATTAATAGGCGCGTTTACATGAGCCATCGAATCCATGGAATGAGCCAATTTTCCCTCCTAGGGATTTTCTCCCAGGCAGAACCTGAATTGCAGGGTTCATTGGGGGTTTCGCAAACCCTCCAATAAAGGTGGGTTTGACGTTTCATACCATGGATTCTGCCACAGACTATCATTTGGGTTAGAAATCCTGCTCGACCACTTTTTTTTCCCCTAATGGTGATTTTGGCATTCCATGGATTCGATGGCTCATGTACACTCTTAAAACAAAAGAGTGAATTCCACTCCAGTAGGAGAAGTGCATTTTCGATACTGGAAAGGAGTGAATATTAACTCAGACTGAGTTAAAATCCCTAGTTTGGAGTGATCCAGTCGGAGGTTTAACACACAAAGGATCAACTCCAAAAGAAATGCATTTTCCAGACCGGAGGACTGAAAATCAATCAGACTGAGTTAAAATCACTCGTCCGTTTTATTATTGTAAACGCGCCTAATGTCACGCAGGAACAGAGCAACAATCGAAAACGTAGAAATGAAAGCGGGAAGGAAATACGTCAACAAAACCAAACTGATTTCTCAAAGGTGACTTAAGGGGTCACAGGAGTCTTAAAAATGTGCAAAGAAGGTACTACAAAACATAGTTTGATCTTTCATGTCATTTTTGAACTACTCAATGTATAAGTATAATTTTTTTATATGTAATTCTACAAGATTTATTTATTATAAAACAAGTTTTAAAATGTAAGAAACTTTAGCCAAAACTAAAATAAATGATATTAAACATGAAGCTATTTGAACACATTGTGATTAGCCTTGCGCGGCAAATTGTGAGGTCAAAATTGAAAAAATGACCAAGAAAATGACTTTATATTGTACAAATATGTGCAAACAAAGACTTATACCTAAATTCTCAGCTCAATTTTAATTAGAAATTATTTTTTAAAAAATTTAAAATCAAAATTTTAAAATTTTTATTAATTTTTTTAGAAAAAAGTTCTTAAAATAATTTCCAATAAAATTGAGCTGAGAATTTAGGTATAAGTCTTTGTTTGTACATATTTGTACAATATAAAGTCATTTTCTTGGTAATTTTTTCAATTTTGACCTCACAATTTGCCGCGCAAGGCTAATCACAATGTGTTCAAATAGCTTCATGTTTAATATCATTTATTTTAGTTTTGGCTAAAGTTTCATAAATTTTAAAACTAGTTTTATAATAAATAAATCTTGTAGAATTACATATAAAAAAATTATACTCATTTATTGAGTAGTTAAAACATGACACGAAAGATCAAACTATGTTTTGTAGTACCTTCTTTGCACATTTTTAAGACTCCTGTGACCCTTTAAGGCAGTGGTTCCCAACCTTTTCTGTAACATCGCCCCCTTCGTTAAGTTGACAAACAAATATCGCCCCCCTTTAATATTTATAATTTGTCCAATTATAATTTGAGTTAAAGTGTAACTAATAAAGCAATTTTATAATTTCAAACACTTACTACCATATATGAAAACAACCAAAGCTGCTTTATCCGGGTTACTCTTAAATAAAATCGAAAAAAATGTTTATTTTTCAATTTTTATTTAGATTTTTTCAAAGAATGAAAGTGAAATAATTAACTAAGATCTTTCAACTCAATTCTGGAAAATTTTAAGAGAGATGACAATAAAAATTAAAGAAAAAAATTAATGTTGAAAACTTTTTTATAAATTTTTTCACTTATTATATCAATTATAATTTTTTCAAGCTCATACGCAAGTCTTTAAGACAAATGTCCAATTGATTACTTTGTTGGTGAGGAGCTGGATAAAATAACTAACATTTTTTAACTAAATATATTGACGGAACGAGATGAGAAGTAGTTCAGCTATTTACCAGAGTTAAGGATCGGTGTAAATAACACACAACCCACAGATTCAAAAGGGAATGTATCGACAATAGAATCAGGAATTTCTAACTTGTTCAAATCTTCAAACCTCGTAAGAATGTCAGTTTGAAACTTGTCACGATGATCAAAAAATATTAGAATGGTTTTACTGTACTATAGTACAGTGTATTTTAATTTTCCCCTTTTGAATACTCATCGCCCCCCTATCGCCCCCAAACTATTTAGTGCCCCCTTGATAACGCAAATCGCCCACTTGGGGGCGATCGCCCCCAGGTTGGGAACCACTGCTTTAAGGGGTCTAAGGAGTCTTAAAAATGTGCAAAGAAGGCACTACAAAACATAGTTTGATCTTTCATGTCATTTTTGAACTACTCAATGTATAAGTATAATTTTTTTTATATGTAATTCTACAAGATTTATTTATTATGAAATGTAGCGAAATTATTTCATTATTTTGTGCGGAATTATTCCACGAGAGTATTTATTTAATTTTCTCTCGACGACTTGTCTATCATCTCGCGCAGTTCGATCTTTTTGAAATTCAGTTTGTCTTTGGCGTTTAAAAAGTTAGTTAAGTTTTTTGGCTCTTAAGAATTTAATAAAAGTTTCTATCTTTTGAATTCTGTCATTTATGTCCACAGTACTATAAAGTAACATTACTATAAATTGGCGCTCCAACTCGTGGCCCGATCTACGATATTTGAATTAGTTTTAGTGAACCTTGAACTTGTAGAAAGAAGTTAGCTTATTTTCAACGGTGCAAGATGGCTACTTTTCAACGGTTCCGTTATTGAAGTTCGTCGATTGGTATATCAAATAACGACATCACCCGATGTTAAATGCTGATGTATAACTCACAATAGAAGAAAGATAAGTAAAATCCTTTTACTTTTTCTTGCTAATTGAGAACTCAGGAACTAAAGGTAATTGAATTATCCAATTCAAATTTCGTTTAGGAACATTTTAGTACCTGAAGAAGATTATTTTAGAATCCCTGTTAATTTAAATGAGTTATAGTGAATTGTTACTTATACGTGGTCATACGTGCAACAAGAAGGATTTTTTTTTCTGAACTATTTGATAGCATATAAGATTTATATTTACGCCATGTCATTCTTTGCGAAAGCAAAAAAGTCGGATTTGCAAAGATTAGCCGAGGACTTAAATATAGAGTATGATGTGACTAACAAAGTCATAGAAATAAAAAACAACATTCAGCAAAGTGAAGTTTATAAAGAGGAACTGGAATATGTGAAATCGCTTCTTGAAGAAATCATCTTAGAAAGAATTGCTAAAGAAAAAGAGGAAAGAATTGCTAAAGAAAAAGAAGAAAAACTTGAACAAGAACGATTGAATCTTGAAAAAGAACGATTATTCGAACTGGAAAAACTGAGATTGCAATCTCATTTGGAAAATCCAAATTCTTCATCGGGTTCCGCTTTGTCAAACGACACCGAGTTTTCAAAATTTGGATTCGAAAAGTTAATTCCTAGCTTCGATGCAAAAAGTGATGATATCAGTTTATTCCTGAACCTGTTCGAAAGACAGTTAACATTTTTAAAGATACCAGTCACAAAGTGGGTTGTGTATTTGGTCGGTCTTCTCCCAAAAGACATTGCTAAACTTATTGCTCAAGAAAGCGAAGACAATGTTCAAGATTACGACTATGTGAAGCAAATACTTTTAAAGCGTTTTAAGATGAGTGCCGAGAAGTTTCGCCAGTTGTTCACACAACATCGCAAAAGTCCTGACACTACGTGGCGTGATTTCTACTTTGATTTGCAGAATTTTTTTGACGGATGGATATCAGGACTTGGCATTACAGAGTTTAAACCTCTGTGTGACTTGGTGATCAGTGATCAAATTAAGCGTCGCGTTCCACCCGATGTCCGAGACCATTTCCTGGACAACTGGTCGGATTTGGTAAATCCTATTGAACTTGCGAATAAGTTGGACTCTTACGACGAAGTTAGAAGCGTAAGGCAAAAGGCTACATCTCAAGAGCCTAAGAGGAATGAATTTCCGAAGTGTCGTCAAGGTAACGAGTTTAACCGAAATTCCAAACCTGGACAGCAAAAAACGAAAACGTTCCCCTCTAACCCTAGAAATGAAACTTTAAATGTGGAAAGACCAACTGTCAGTTGTTATGGATGTGGCAGAATAGGAGTGATTAAAACTAAATGTCCCACCTGTTCACCAGGAAGAGATGAAAAGTTTGCTGTCAACTTCTTGACCATGCACGCCTACCACACAACAAACTCACCACTGGCTTTGATTGACACCAACATATCAGGAGTAAATGCTCGAGTTTGTGCAGACACTGGCGCTTCCAGATCGGTCGCTGGGGAGATCTTATATTCCTGTCTGCTGAACAATGGTGTAAAATTCCAACCCACAAAGATTGCGATGACATTGGCAAATGGATGCAAGTCTACGGAAGAAGCGTACACCGCCAAGGTGAACATTAGGGTGGAAGATAAATCTGTACCATTAGATATTCTTGCTCTGCCAAGAGCAAAAGGAAATCGAACTCTGCTTGGGACGGACTTCCTAGAAAAGACTGGTATCGTACTCAACATGAAGAACAAAAATTGGCACTTCTGTGAGAACCCAAAGCGGAAGATTCACTTCCAAGAAGATATACCGGTAAGCCTTTTACGGCCAATAGAAGCTGTTCCAGAACCAGAAGTCCTGCAACAAGATGTCCTTAAATCGGACGTCCTGCCTGAAGACATAGCAGCGTCCCAGATTGAAGAGGTTGAGCCACCAATCAAAGGTCAACTTCGAGAAGAGGAAGGACAAGGCTTGCCTCCTAAGCAGCGAACCCAATTGAACAAGTTAATAATGGAGTTCCAGGATACCTTCAATTCAGGGGGAGGTCCTACACCATATCTGGAGCATCGTATTGACACCGGAAATGCGCCCCCGGTGGCCACTATACCGTATCGCATGTCACCCGCGCGCCGGGAGGTGCTCAAGAAGGAATTGGACTCTCTTCTTGCCTCTGGAATTATAGAAGAGTGCGACTCACCATATGCGGCACCAGTTGTGCTGATACCTAAACCGAATGGAGAATTCCGCTTATGTGTAGATTACAGGAAATTAAATTCCGTCACGAAAGCTGATCCTTACCCATTACCGAGGATGGATTACCTGCTACAAAAAGCCTCAGAGACTAACTATATGTCTACCATCGATCTAAAAGCTGGTTACCATCAGGTCAAGATGTATCCACCAGATAAGGACAAAACAGCTTTTGTTTGCGTCTTTGGAGTTTATCGCTTCACTCGAATGCCTTTCGGATTGAAAACCGCTCCAGCAACTTTCCAAAGATTGATAGACATTTTCAGAAATGGGCTAAAGGTCAATACTTTAGCTTACTTGGATGACATAATTGTCATGTCCCCAACGTTTGAACAACATCTCGAGGATTTGCGCCAAGTATTCAAAAGACTTCAACAATTCAAGTTACAAGCAAATCGGGAAAAGTGTCACTTCGTTTGTCAAAAGGTCAAATACCTTGGACATTACATCACAAGTTCCGGAATTGAAGTTGATCCTGCCAAGGTGTCAGCCATTATGGATATTCCACCTCCGAAGAATGTAAAGCAGGTTCAATCATTTCTACAGACATGCAGTTGGTACCGAAGATTCATAGCTAACTTTGCTGGAATATCAAAACCACTGAGCAATCTCACACGAAAACGAACTGCCTGGACATGGGGTTCGGAAGAGCAGAACAGCTTTGATACCTTGAAGAAAAGCCTGACTTCATCACCAGTCCTTAAACAACTAGACGAGAGTCAACCATTCCTTCTGAGAACGGATGCATCAGCCTATGCTTTGGGAGCTGTCCTTAGTCAAGGTCAGGGTTCGGAAGAACACCCAATAGAATATGCAAGTCGCCTTCTTAATACAGCTGAGAGAAATTACTCAACCACTGAAAGAGAAGCGCTAGCCGTCGTCTGGGCATTAGAGAAGTTTAGAGGATACATCGAAGGTGCTGAAATCCGGGTTGTTTCGGATCATCAACCGCTGAAGTGGCTCTTGAGCTTGAAAACTCCAACAGGACGTCTAGCTCGTTGGGCCCTACAAATACAATCATTCAACTTAAAGCTTGAATACGTGCCTGGAAAAGCAAATGTAGTTGCGGATATGCTATCTCGACCTCAGTGCACACATGGTGAAGTAGAGTGCGAGTCCTGTGCTGTTATGGTAGACCTCCCCACCAGGTCGCCTAAAGACATTAGGGAACAACAACTCAAAGATGAAAACTTGAAGACAATAATAGAGACTTTTGAACAAAGTTCCAAGAACGAGAATTTCCTTAATTGGACGAATCGTGGTTACCTCATGACCCAAGGAGTGCTCTACAGATACTCACCAGATTCTGACTCAGAAGAAGCGCAGTTGGTAGTACCCAAACAAGAATGGGATAACATTCTAAAAGAACATCATGATGCTCCAACCGCTGGTCACTATGGTGAAGAGGGAACATTTCAGAGGATCTCCAAAAGATACTACTGGTCAGGAATGAGAACCTACATCTCCAACTACGTCAAGAAATGCCCTGATTGCAGTCGGTATAAAGCCGAAAATCAGAAACCGGCTGGACTTTTAAGAACACCAGTGTATTCCCAGCGTTTTGAGACTTTGGCAATTGATCTTTTTGGCCCTCTACCAGAAACACCAGATGGGAAAAAATGGATATTCATCGTGGAGGATACAGCAACGAGATGGGTAGAACTTTTTGCATTACAAGAAGCCACAGCCCGAGAGTGTGCTATAACCTTACTAGAAGAAGTAATTTTAAGATACGGACTACCGAGACGTCTCATCTCTGACAATGGCTCTCAGTTCGTCGGTGCGGTGATGCAGCAAATCTGTAATCTACTGGATATTGCTCAAATTCTTACTCCAGTTTATTGCCCTCAAGCTAACCCAGTTGAGAGGAAAAATAGAGATCTAAAACCTCGTATTGCTATCCTAGTTGGAAGCGGCATTCACACAGCTTGGTCCGAAAAACTTCCAATGATTCGTTTTGCCATGAATTCTGCTCAATGCTCCTCAACAGGATATTCTGCTGCCTTCCTACAATTTGGAAGAGAAATGCGCACACCTGACGACGTGAATCACGACTTACGGAGTGTAATTCACAACGACAACTTCGTAGCGGAAATCACACCATACTTGTGTAGGTTTGCAAGTTTGAGTCGGGAAATAAGAGACCGAGTGGAGGAAAAACAAGATCAGCGAAAGGAGTATGCAGACAAAAAGCGCAGAAATGCAGTGCAGTACGCTCCTGGTGATAAAGTCTGGGTCTCCACTCATCCTATAAGCAGCAGAGCTAACAAGAAATCTGCCAAGTTCATGCCACGACGCGACGGACCGTATATAGTGAAGACCCAACGTTCGCTAACCAGCTATGAAGTGGCAAATCCAGAAAATCCGGACGTGCCATTAGGAGTGTACCACACATCCGCTCTACGCCCGTGCCTTGAGGATCACGACTACGGGAGCCCTGTAAACCCTCTACGCAAGAGAGGCCGTCCCAAGAAAAACTGAACTAAGACAATCTTGCTGGATCCTTGCCGGGACGTCGGCGAATCCAGAGGGGGAGTCTGTAGCGAAATTATTTCATTATTTTGTGCGGAATTATTCCACGAGAGTATTTATTTAATTTTCTCTCGACGACTTGTCTATCATCTCGCGCAGTTCGATCTTTTTGAAATTCAGTTTGTCTTTGGCGTTTAAAAAGTTAGTTAAGTTTTTTGGCTCTTAAGAATTTAATAAAAGTTTCTATCTTTTGAATTCTGTCATTTATGTCCACAGTATTATAAAGTAACATTACTATAGAAACAAGTTTTGAAATTTATGAAACTTTAGCCAAAACTAAAATAGATGATATTAAACATGAAGCTATTTGAACACAGTGTGATTAGTCTTGCGCGGCAAATTGTGAGGTCAAAATTGAAAAAATGACCAAGAAAATGGATTTATATTGTACAAATATGTACAAACAAAGACTTATACCTAAATTCTCAGCTCAATTTTAATTAGAAATTATTTTAAAAATAATTTAAAATCAAAATTTTTAAATTTTTAAAAAATTTTTTAGAAAAAAGTTATTAAAATAATTTCTAATTAAAATTGAGCTGAGAATTTAGGTATAAGTCCTAGTTTGTACATATTTGTACAATATAAATCCATTTTCTTGGTCATTTTTTCAATTTTGACCTCACAATTTGCCGCGCAAGACTAATCACACTGTGTTCAAATAGCTTCATGTTTAATATCATCTATTTTAGTTTTGGCTAAAGTTTCATAAATTTCAAAACTTGTTTCATAATAAATAAATCTTGTAGAATTACGTATAAAAAATTATACTCATACATTGAGTAGTTCAAAAATGACATGAAAGATCAAACTATGTTTTGTAGTGCCTTCTTTGCACATTTTTAAGACTCCTTAGACCCCTTAAAGGAGAATCATAAATAACAAGATCATATAAAAGCTATTCCCTTTTCAAGGAGTGATTTGGCCTATCTCATCTTTGATCTGCCTTGACCCGGATTGTGGAAAGCATCACCTTCACTTGTTTTTCAATGGGACATCAAAACGGTTTTTACGT
Organism: Hylyphantes graminicola; assembly: GCA_023701765.1. Taxonomy (NCBI): domain Eukaryota; kingdom Metazoa; phylum Arthropoda; class Arachnida; order Araneae; family Linyphiidae; genus Hylyphantes; species Hylyphantes graminicola. The sequence goes on from CM043112.1 coordinate 77,301,584, forward strand.
CACTTTTGCGACACACATAAAAAGGGGAAAGAATGAAAAGACGGTGCACACTAGAAATCCACAATAAAATGGAAAAAGGAAATTGACTGCAAAAAGTATTAAATTTTTTCTAAAACTCTTACAAAAATGTGTAACCCTCTACACTGTAAAAAAATCAGGAACGTTACTGGGAAATAATGGGCAGCTGAGCTGCCCCATTTTTACCAGTAATGTTCCTGGAATATTATCAGTAACTTTCCCCAAAAACATCGAAACAATCCCACTTAGAGCCAGTAACTTCTCTGGAAAATACCTGGAACCTTTCTGGAAAATAACTGGAACCGTTCTGGAAACTGAGCAGGCACCCAACGGAACTTCGAGCGACGTCGTGCGCTGACGCCGTCGGGACTTTGGACTCCACATATTTAACGAGGACGTCTGTCCCCGTGTACGGCTCATCCGTCACGAATTGGATTTTCTACTCTTTCCCAGTACAGATATCCGATTTATATAAGATGACTGGCCGTAGGTGGGATTCGAGCCCCCGTTCTTGAGAAGGCTGAATACTGAGGCGGATGCCTTAACCACTCGTTCACGGACGGTACTTTCATGAACTTCGTTATACCAACAAAGTTACAAAACAACTGATTTTGAGAGAGGCGGCATGTCATAGCAAACGTTGCCAGATTTGAAAGGGAATACCTGAAAATCCCGGGAACTTATCACGAAGCGATGGATGCTTGAAAAAGCCAGGAAAGTTCCTGGTATATATACGGAAAGTTAAGGAAATTTTTTACAGTGAAATGCATACTGTTGAAAAAAAAAAGATTTACAATTTACTAAATACAAATAAATTGTTTTGAAAAAACAATTATAGTTCAAGACTTATTTTAAAATATATTTAGTAGTTTTCTAGTCATTCGTATCAAAATTGGAATTTTGTAGTTGGTTTTTATCCCCAAGCCGAACTACACTCTTAAAACAAAAGAGTGAAATCCACTCCAGTTGGAGAAGTACATTTTCGACACCGTAAAGGCATGCATATTTACTCAGACTGAGTTAAAATCACTCGTTTGGAGTGATCCTGTCGGAGGTTTAACACACAAAGGATCCACTCCAAAAGGAGAAGCGCATTTTCCAGTCTGGAGGAGTGAAATCCACTCAGACTGAGTTAAATTAGGAGTGTTTGTTTTAAGAGTGTAAGAGAGCTACGGACATCAAATTTGGTACCCGAGTCTCCCAGTTCCTGTCAGACTTCCATATTAAGTTCTTTGAAAAAATTCGCAAGCGCGAGTTTTAGTTGGCTTTTCAAATTGAACTTTATAGGTTTCAAAGGTATTGAAATTACCTTTTAATGTGTGTATTGGCAGGTAAATGAAAGCCGTGTAGTGTTGCACATCCATATAGTTTTATCAAGAAAAGTACCCAAAATATATATTCTGATTAACTTCTGTTTAAAAAAGAAAGGGAAAAAACGTATTAAATATTTCGAAATTCGGGGAAAACATTAGGCTATGTTTTAAATGAATAGCCGATCATAGAAGAGTTTATAGTGGTTATATATAACGAGAGTCGGTCCTTTTGAGAGCCTTTGTTTCTATGATAAATTTTATTACTACTAAAAACTGACAAAGTGCTCACGAATACGGGATTTATTGTATGTACCTATATTAAGAATTTAAAATCAATTGAAACACTATTGATTAAGTATGTGTGGATAGGTCGTATTTTCATACAATGGAATTTCACGAGAAATCAATAAAATCGTCTGCACAATTCGTCTTTTTTGTTGCGTTCGTCTATCTGTATCCTGTACCATATCCCTTTCGATTTCCGTCCCAATGGTTTTTTGTTTCAATGTAGGTATTGTTTCAAAAATGAGATAACTAAAGATTTTATAATTTTTGTCCATCTGTCTGCACGTCCCGTCTTTCTGTCTATTCGTCCGTGGTCGTGTGTTTGTTAGGTTAGGTTTTGAATTATCGTAGCACTAGAGGTACACGAGGGCTATTGGTGACGGGCGTCGTATTTTAGAACCACAGCCAAGTGACGAGCCTACACCTGAATAGACACCCAACGCAACCGTTAAGGGCGACATCGTACGCAGCGTTAGGACTTTGAAGGATATTTAGCGTGCACTCCTTTACACGGGGTATTATTCTTCGGACATTTTTGGACGGGCCTTTTAAAGGTCGGCAGTTATTTTGGCGATGCCCGGACCCGGGACCTTTCGCATGCTAGGTGAGTGCCTAACCGACTGGGCTCCCCAGCCCCTGGTCGTGTGTTTGTATATCCTCCTTTATCAAGTTCCCTCCTATAACCATTCCATATTCCTAGTTTTACTGAATTTAAATCTTTTTTTGTAATATTGAAAGACATGACGTCAGATTATTGCTTTGGTCAGTTCATTGTTATAAGAATATATGTGAGTATTAAGAGGGATATGCATTAGTTTCGGAATCACGACTTCCGCAGAAGTATTGCTTTGCCATGTTAGCATTTTCCCTAGGTATGGGAATCAACATAACATCGAAATGAAACAATTTTTAAACAAAAATGTTATTTATTACATTTTTTGAATTTTTAAAATGCCCCAATATATTCAGCAGATGGCGAAACTATTTTAAAATTTTATCAATAATTAAATAACGTTATTTTCTTTTCAATTTTGATTTAAATTGAGCTGATTCTTCGTACCTGGTGAAAATGGGATAACATGGCAAAGCAATTCTTTTGCAAAAGTTGTGATTTCAAAACTATTGCATTAGTTCCATGGGATTCAGAACTCGTTTACGTAAAAAACGCAAAAGTGGAAAACGTAAATATTACAAGATATGACATAACATTGTACTTTTCGTCCGTTCGTCCTTTAACCCTTTCCTTACTGAAGCGTCCCAAAGGTTATTCCTATCAAATATTACGAGGAAGCAAAAATCCTTCTTAGCGAAAGTGGTAAGAATATCTGGCAGTATTAAAGTAACGGGAAACTGGGCTATTCTCTTAAGAACTCGTTTACTTTGAAATCGCAAAATTGTAGCTAATTAGCACAGATACCCTTTTGTCAAACCCCTTCGTGATGTCGTAAACTGAGCTTCTCCTTTTCGGTGATTAGGTCGCAGTTAACAGGTTCTCCGCGCGCAATTCATTACTTTTTTTATTTGTCTTGTAGAAAATGGCAGCAAGTAGGTTGGCGGTGTTTTTGCTTCTTTTTCTGGTTTCACCTTTTTTTTTGTGTGTGTGAGCGTTCATTGACATGCCGAAATGCACCTGTGGGACAGAAACCGAAAGGAAAAACCCCGTCTTTGTTTTTGAAACGAGATATTTTTTTTATTTATAAAAATACTTAATTGGACGTTATTTATGGAACTGGACATTTAAATTGCTTAGTAAATGAATTATTTTTGGTTACGTAAGTATAAATTGCACAACTGAAAATAATTAAGTTTAAAATGGTAAAGTATAGGGTGCATTATATAAAAGTGGCTTTCGGAGGTTCCGAGTTACAAAGCATTACAGCTGATAAAAAGGTTTGGTTGGTTGAGTGCTGTTTAATTGTGTAAGAGCCATGTTTGTGTCCATAAAGTGTTTGGCAAAAGGAAGGAAATACACTGCTCAAAACAATTAGGGGAGCACATGTTTTAAACCCTTTCGCTCCCAATGATTCCATTGGGAGTCATCAGCTTGTGATTTTTTTGCTGACTAAGTTAAATTCGCCACTTATGTATCGTTAGATACATCGTTAGATGGAAGAATATCGTGTTTTGAAGAATTTAATGTATTTTTTATATTAATGAAAATATGAAAAATATGGTAAAATAAATTTAACTTTAAAACAGTTTTAGAAAATAAATTTACCCTAAATTTTTCATGCTTGCATTTTTTAGATGTTTACAAATATATTTCAACTATTTTTAACAAAAAAAGTTTTAAAAAAATTATTGTTATAATTTATTAAAAAGTTATTCCATTTCCCCCCTTTAAATTTAAGTATTAAAAACTTAAGATTTTTTCTCCTGTTTTTTACTATTTCATTCCGAATGCATAGTGAACCTATTTAACAAATTTTAGATTTATAGGAAAAAAATTAAAAAGTTGGAAGTGAAGTTAAAGTTGGAATTAAAAAGTGCTCCCCTAATTGTTTTGAGCAGTGTACTTCGTTTTTACCCCAAGTGTGGGAAATAAAAGAGGGTCGGGCAAGTGGATACGATTGGACATGAATATGTGCATATTCAGGGTGGTTATAAAATAACGCTCGCTATTAGGAGTGGTCTGTAGCTTGAATGAATAATCCAAATGCAACAAACATCGACACACCTACTAATCAAGAAAAGGGGGGGGGGGGAGAATGGAATCATAAAAAAACATACTCGTTTCTTGAACAGGGTTCTAATTTACGAAGCGTAATTAGTTGTGTTGACCGTAATTGGCCATAATTGACTGCACCTCGTATTTTAAAACCCTGGTTAAGAGACGAGTTTATTTTTTTATGATTTTATCTATCTTTTTTATGATTCCATTCTTTTCCCCCCTTCTTGATTAGTAAGTGACTCAATGTTTGATGCATTTTTGGATTATTCATTCAAGCTACAGACCACTCCGAATAGCGAGCGTTATTTTATAACCACCCTGAATATATATAACCGCACCAGATGATCTTAGTAGAGGTGAGGGCTAAGGTCTGTTTTAAATATCGTTGTACCACGGCCACACGAGGGCTATTGAGAACGGGCGTATTAATTTAGAACCACAGTGTCAAGTGACAAGCCGACACCTGAGTAGACGCCTTTTAATGGCGACATCGTGTCGGGAGCATATTTAACGTGCACTCCTTCTACATGGCATTCGTGAGACTTTTTGGCAGCACAGACTGTTTACATTCAGGCAGTTATTTCGGCAATGCCAGGATCCGAACATAGGACCTTCGCCTTACCAACTGGCCTCCTCAACCCCCGAATTTCGAGATGATGCCCTGCCCAAAAATGCATAAGATATGAGACCAATATCCCTCAAGTATTGTATGGAGCTTTTGCTGTCGGTCGAAGCATAATTAGGAAATTTACACATAGCTATTTAATGAAATGTATAAAGTAGGCATTTTTCTAAATAAAAAATATATGATTTCAAGTAAGGATTGCTAACGGTCGAAATTACCCCTTGGTACTATACGAAAGAGCTATTTGCCATCAATACTAGAAGAATGTCATTGAAAAAAAAACAAATATCTACCGGCCGACATATTACTGCCATAAAACGGTTTATACTATGCATGCTGCATATTATAAATAAACATGGGTGCTCTAAACGCAAAGCTCTTTCGGTTCAATGGACAATTCTCGGACCGAGTAGATAGGAAAGATGTATTGCAATAAAACACGCATTTTCGGGTCTTCGAAACAATTGCTTAAACGAATTTCATTATGAACACTGGGGGTTCCATGTGAGGCTGACCACCTTACCGGGACGTATGCCTAGCACCCCAGCTCCCTAGGTCACGGAAGCTGACATGGGCACGGCAGGTCTTGGCCCAGTAATGGGCTGTTGAGCCGAGGAATTCATTTTTTATGAGCAAATAAACCAGTTTGGTTCGGTTCCTACCATATACCGTCAACGTTTGATCAAATATCAAACTAACGTGCACCAGACTCTCTCTTAGAATAGGTTTTTCATAAGATATTTTAAGTACACGGTCCCTCTATAGAATGGCAGTGGGGAAGATATCTCCCCTTCCCCAACCGGGTTGCTTTAAATTAAGACTAAGCCTTTGCAGACTCGGCATATTCCCTAGAACTGAAAGCCATTTTTTGTGGCACCATCTCTAGGCGACTCTCGCTGGATCATAAATGTATCGCTAGATATATATGAATTGAATATCTGAATGTCAACGTCATACCAACTGGGGACGTTCTAACCTTTAGCTGCGCGGCCACGAAATAAGCAAGGCCATAATTGAATCGGTGAGTGCAGAAACCACTTCAGTCAAAAACATCCGAAGACTCGTTTTCAATGAAAATAAACGTAGAAAGGCAAGATGCGTGTTGGGTGCAAAAACTACGTTAGTCTGTTGAGTAGTTCCGTAAATACAGGACGTTTGTTTCGAGTGTTGAGTGCACAAATAGAGGTAGACCGTGGGCCGAACAAGTCTATCGTGCATCTTCGTTACACTATCTTAGTGGCAATTTCATTTCTGACTGAAAATGCACTAAAATGATAGCTCAATCGTAAAATAAATTTTTCTGGATTCAAAAGTTGCACATTATTTTCAAATTACTTAAAATAAAATGCACTATTTTTTTCTTGACCGCATCACACAGTCCAATCAGAAGCCATGTTCTATTTCAGAGCTACTCGGTTAACCAATCAGCGCTGCCGTATTATAAGATTGTCGATCCGTCGAAATGTAAATAAACCGTCAAAATGTAAACAAACCGATGTCATATAGGAGATTTCGAATGCTTTTAAGCTTTAAAAATTCACTTATTTTTGAGAGGAAAAAGAAAAATCCAAATTTAAATCAGATTTTTGTATTCAAATCGGACCCACAGAAAGAAAATAGATTTGGAATTGCTAGTAATTAAATAACACTTAAGTTAATTTACTAAATACACCTTTTAAAATTACTATACACAAACAAAACTTTTTTCCTGGTAAATATAAACAAAACATACAATAATCGTATTGTAAAACATTTACATTTTAAATTCTGTGTTTTTATAAAATATACCAATGAGGATTAAAGTTTTAAAATATCAGTAAGCAAAAAAAAAAAAAAAACTATTATGCGATTGTAATGGAAAAGGCTCTCTTGGTCATTGATATAAAAAAAAATACATTTATCTCATGCATACTTGTTTTAATAAAGATACACTTACGAAAACACTAATTTATTCAATAACATTAACTTACATTTAATAATAAATATATCTTACCTCTGTAACAAATCACTCAATAAATGTTGTCTTCGCTCACAAATTTATTACTAAAAGGCCCTCGCCAGATAAGACGGTGAAAAATGCCCCCATTCCAATCGGGCTAATTTTTTTTCTGAAAATACCTCATAGTATGGACAACTTCTCAGCCAAGTTTCAGCTCAAAAATGTGACGCATTTTTGAGTAAAAAATTAAAGTTTTTTTTCTTTTTAAATTGATTATTCCCTGAATATATTTGATAAATCCAAAAAACTACTCATGAGTTTTTAGATATCATTGAGTAGTATTCTCAGAAAAATCCGCTCATAAATCTGATCGAGCGATCATTCTTAAAAATGCATTTTTATTTTTCAAAAAAAAAATTTCATGCCAAAATCGTTTGGTCACAACTTAGGATTTTGTCTCTACATATTCCTCTATTATCAATCTATAATATATATTTTTTTCAGATTTTTAAAATTATTGGACGATAGTTTAAAAAAAATAAAATATTCTTAAAACCTGACTTTTCGCACAACTTACTCGGCAGATGGCACTCCTAACAAAGGCGGGGAAATTCAATCTGGGAGAATTTCTTTCGGACTAAAGAATTTAGCATAGATTTAGAAAGTAGCAGATCTGCCTCTAGGGGGAAAAGTGAAGCCATTTGTTAACCATTATCCCATAAGGCAGTTCGCAAGCTCTTGCACATGGCATGCCATACGCCACCAGATGGCACCATGAGATAATTCGACTAATAAAAGATATATATTCAATATTAACTAATTAAAACTTTTTACAAGTTTCGCTAGCATAATTTTATAGCTGCATGCGTATTGATAATTTCTGTAAGGCATGAGGTATATATTCACAAAAGAAGCAAGTTAAAAATGCAGTTTTTATTGTATGTAACTCTTCGGAAAAACCATTTTTGTGAATCAGTATCCCGTGATGCATTGCGAAAACGACAAAATGTGGATTCATCACGCAACATTGCGTTGTACGGGATTGCGCAATCGGTGGTCATGCTATTTCTAAATCTATGGATTTTAGAGCAAAAAAATCAGGCTTTAAGAATTATTTTTTTAAACTATCGTCCAATAATTTTAAAAATCTGAAAAAAAAAATATATTATAGATTGATAATAGAGGAATATGTAGAGACAAAATCCTAAGTTGTGACCAAACGATTTTGGCATGAATTTTTTTTTTGAAAAATAAAATTGCATTTTTAAGAATGATCGCTCGATCAGATTTATGAGCGGATTTTTCTGAGAATACTACTCAATAATATCTAAAAATTCATGAGTAGTTTTTTGGATTTATCAAATATATTCAGGGAATAATCAATTTAAAAAGAAAAAAAACTTTAATTTTTTACTCAAAAATGCGTCATATTTTTGAGCTGAAACTTGGCTGAGAAGTTGTCCATACTATGAGGTATTTTCAGAAAAAAAATTAGCCTGATTGGAATGGGGGCATTTTTCACCGTCTTATCTGGCGAGGGCCTTAGGGAAAATGATACTATATCCACTTTGATAATAATAAATTACATGAATCAATCTCAAACCCAAGAAAACCCAGATAATATAGATAAATTGAACTCAGAAGGAACACACAGTGTTTATTTTAGCAGAAAAATTTTAAGAAACAATTTGATTTCACAGACACTTTAAAAAAAATGCCTAGTAGTGATGGGAGATTCTTTTAGCACTATTATTTATTAAAAAAACGAGCACACAATTATCCTCTTCTGGATTGGTGAAGACGAGCTGCAGATTGATTTAAGTTATAATAACTTCGGAAGGTAGTACATTACAGTTCTTCCCTTTCAGATTGGTCACACCAAATAGTCCGCTAAGTATTTTGGAGTAGTCTTTGTTCGGGTAGATCGACGGTTACTGATGGTGGGTGTATCTGCCGATGGATCTGGTGGGTCCGTCTATTCTTGCAGTTCTCGAACTGGTGTGTAAATGTCCAAGTTGAACGGGGTCGGATTTGGTGGAATCTGTTCTGGGATTTCTGGCGTCATAAAGTTGGTACTGGTGGTAGTTGCAGGAGGCAAGATGCTAGGCAAAATGGGTTAAGTTGAAATCACACCACATAGTCCGCTAAGTATTTTGTTTAATCGGTGAACTTATTATAACACTTCTGATGAAAACCAATAGAAGAGTCCTTAGGAATAGTCAATTCAGTGTCCACTGAAATATTCTGCAAGTTAGAAGCAATTTTTGCTTCTTCACCACCCAAAGGTATCCATTTAAGAATACAAGTAGAAACTTTTGTCCAAGTGGTTTTTGAAAATGGATTAATTTTATCCACAGTAGTTGGTTGGTTAGTTTTTCTAGCTGGATTGTAGCTCCACGCAAGGTGTGCATTTTCCAGACATCATCCAAGTAGTACTAATAGTTCAAAGAGGGAATAGTCACTCTTAAAGGTGTTCAGTCATCCCCAGTATTAGTAAGATGTAAACAACAAGTGTCCGGAGATGATACAGACATTTTCAAATGTTTAGGTAGGTATTTAAGTAAAGTATGGGTTAAGTAGGTAGGTAAGTATTTGTTTATACGAACTTTTTTGCTGAGAGTTAAAAACTAAATTCAACGAAAAATGTAAAATATGAATGTGTGCGATGCTTTCAAGAATATCTCGCGAAAATTTCTGTTTGTTTACAAACAGAACGAGCTAAGTGTTTAAAAGTGCGATAGTACAGCGATCCTAATTGGTTGTTACAGAAGAAGTAAATGAATCGGAGGTTATGATTGGAGAGTAGTATCAGTGGAAGGCAAAGGTGTAAAGCGGTTAAATGAGTAAATAGTGCGCTATATTTCTTGAAATTTTCAATTAATGTGCAAGTTTCTTTTCCAGAAAAATGTATTTTTCAACTGTTCACTTAGTTTTTAAGTTATTACCGTACTTTTCAGATTGCCACTCGATGAGTGTAACGAAAGTGCTTAAAAAAAGGGTTTTTTAAGCTTGGCCCACGGTCTAAGGAGGAGTTATTACGTTTTTTCTCCCTCCTGAAAAATTTGAATTTTTTTGACTGACGTTGTTTCTGCACTCACCGATTCAATTATGTCCAGTGTTTTTTTAATTTAAAAAAATGCACAAATATAGAATTAGGAATAATTATTTTAATTAAATTAACTAATTTTATTATTTGCTAATTTTATTAAATGCAAATATAGAATTAGGAGTAATTATTTTAATAAAATTAACTAATTTTATTATTTGAACGACATTAATAACTATTTTAATTAAGTTAATTGCAATCATGTTTAAATGCATTTCTCTCAATATTTTTTTAACTCTCCAAACTAATTTTCTCAAACCTTCATTTCAACAGCCTCTTTCCACACAAAAAAATATATTCATTAAAAATTGAGTAATATTTGCTAATTTAAATACAATCAGCTAAACAGGTTTTTATTTTATGGTGCCAAAACTTCATTAGTAAAAGATCTAATTTCATTCACGGAGCAAATAAAAAACTAAATTAGAAACAAGTAATATTATCACTTCATAAGTGAATTAGTTTCTTTTTTCCTTTATTGAAATATGAGAACTAGGTATTTCTTCTCTTATATAAATTCACTTCACGTTTTAATGCAGTCTTATTTTTTTGTTATAGGACACTTAATGTTTTAACTATTCCATATAGATAAAGACTCTTACGAGCAGTTAGGAAAAGTTTTTTAAACGTCGATAAATTTGATACGCAGTTGAAATAAAGAGATTCTTACAAAATACAATTTATAAACGGAACATAAAATGACAACAATTTCAAAATTTCTCGGCTTAGATCGCAATTACTTGACGTCAAAAATATAATTATTTATAAATTGTTTTAAAATATTTATTTGGCCGCGCAAACGTTTTTTTTAGGCGAAATAAAAGTAACATGTGCTGTTTGATTGTTATTTGTCTTAATTACGTCTTTTTCGATTAAATATATTCTTTTTTTTTACATTCGTCTTTTATGTCTATTTTTAAATGCGTCTTTTTTTAGAAATTAGATTGGTGTCTTTATTTCCGTGTCCAAATAACTTTAACATAAATTAAGCTAATAACTTAAAAGCCTCCATAAAATATGATAAACATCATATAGAATTTTAAAAATGGTAAAGTAGTATCACACCGACGCACATTGTGTCAAAATACCAAATTAGCTGGCATTAATTCACTGGAGTGATTTATAAAAATTTTAATGGTTGTATTTAATGTAAAATAGTTTATTATGAACAAATAAGTACACTTTAAAGATGTTTTTAGTAAATTTTGTTTTAAATAAGAATTCTTATTTTTTAAACAAATTTTCTATGAGACGCTGCGTTGTAAAATGCGAAAGAGTTTCAATTAAATAACTTCATTCACTACCATTTTGCGAAAGTACTCGCTTGATTAAAACTCAACACAAAGTGCTTTGTTCGTGGTGGTGGAGGAGGAGAGGGGGGAAAGGACTGAAACCGAGAATAAGTCATAATACCAGGTGCTCCGAACTATATTGTTTATATTTATTAAGGATTCGCAGCTGAATGCTTAATTTTATTTTTTGATTTTTTTGCCAGCTAAATCATGATTCTGCCACACTGTGCGACGTTTTTCGACGTCTCAGGGCGTGGTTTAAGCTTTTTTTTGTCCCAATATTGCTTTTAAATGAAACATGTAAACGTCTCCAACTTGTTTATATAAAGAAAACAAAATTTATTCAAAACATCATTCGTTAAAAAAAAAAAGAACGACTTATATTTGTAGCACGGAAATAGTCCATAAGTTCAATTAGTCGTGGTCACTTCTTCGCAAGACCGTGACCTTTGCATCATTCAAGAATGACACAGCAGCGATGGTCATGGGTTTGATTCGATTACTTAATTCCATTATTTCATTAATGTATTAGACAAGAAGTCTCTTAGCCATACGACCGCACGCAAGCATTTGAGCAACAACCGTTCCGACAATCAAGAAATCTCGGGTTACCGTGTATAGTTGCGATAAGTCACGATAAGTTGGGTCATAGAGTATCTTGTGGACTGAGACTGCAGTTATTATTAACCTTCTGTAAGGCACCAAGTGTGTTGTAAATAGGCGGCCAGCGAAGAATGGTGGGTTTGAGGCGTAATGCGCCACAGATATTAATTTCGGAGAATATCTCTAAAAAAAATTTACCGTGGAGCTTTAACACAGCCAATTACGCCTTGTAATTTGTTACTGCAGTTTTTTTCCCCACGGCAGTAGCCTATAATGAAAATTTTGCGATCGAGGTTTTATTTCTTATTCATAATTACTCTACTGAAGGAGCAGTAAATACCATATTTACGCAACTGTTCTGGACGCTTATCAATCACTCAGACATCCCAAAGGCTTTTCCGCTAAATTGATGTATTTCATGTCAGGTTAGAGCTACACGAGGGCTATTACATTGCAATTGTAGAACAGTGCATTTGGCGATAATTTGGCAACTTGTTAGTTGTGAATGGATATCAAGTAATTTGGTAATTAAATCGTTTCCGCCTGTCAATTTCTAGCCTCCTGTAGGAGCTTTAGCACATGCAATTACTCCATGTAATACGAAATAGGCCCGTCTTAAGGAAAGCAGGGACTACATTCACCAGGGATCGAACTATCGCCTAACTCTTGCGATCGGATCTGGACCGATAGAGTGTCCATCGCCATACCAACTGGGCTTCCAAGCCAAGGGATATCAGGTTGTCACGAATTGACTATACAACGATATAAGTACTTCTCTGGCGAACCAGAAAACCTACGATTAAACCCCTTCAGTCCCAGAGGTGCCATTTGGCATCTTCATGTTTCTGATCATCATTTAAAAAAAATTATAGAGCTGACATCTATAAATATTAGTAACAAATATTTTCTAATAAAAAAAAGCTTGAAGAATTTGAAAAATCGAATGATGTGCTCTTTGATATTATAAATGGCGATAGACGATCAGAAAAAAAAATCTAAAATGATTATGCCAAAGTGTCATGGGGACTGAAAGGGTTAAAGAAACCAACCAATGGACAATTATGAAAATATGGCGTTCGGGTTTTCATTTCCTCTTTTATGCTGTAAGGTGCAGCAAACACTATATTTACGCAACTGCTCTGAACTCCTATCAATCACTCAGGCACCCAAAGGCTTTTCCGCTAAATTGATGGATAGATTTCAAGTTCCCTCAAGACACGATTGAAGAACAAGATCTGCTAATCGACAGCTCGGCCTAGATATTTCCAAACTTCGGAGATTTATTATTGATACTGCATCGTTTTCAATATCCCTTTCTATTATTGAGTATTGAAATTTGGCGCCTTATCATCAATCAATGCTGATTACAACTCCAAAATGTAGTGGAGATTCCTTAAACTTACAAATTATAATTTTTTTTTACGACTGCCAATTTCCGACCTTGTTAAGTTTTTCGACACAGTAAATCAGGGATTGGACAGTTGCTTTTAAAAAGTGATGTTACTTCATAAGAAGTAACTCTGAGACAGTAGCTTATAGAAATTTCAAGTTAGAAGGAAAATTGAAATTTGGTCTTTTTACCGTTTTTCGAAGAGAAATAGGGACAATCGGGGGAAAATTAATAACGAAAATTTAGCATTGTTAAAAAATAAATAATTAAATGTAAGCCGAACACCGATCTGCGTCGCAAATATCCGTGAAGAGCGGAGTGAAAAATAACGGAAAAGTAACGAAATTTTCGTTATTTTGTTACCTCTAAAAATTAACTATGTTAATTACTTTCTGAAAAATCTAAAGGACTTCTCGGCGTGTTACCGGAAAAAAGTAACTCTTACAAGTTACGAGTTACTCCAATCTAGTAAAGGGAAATTGAGTAACAAGTTACTACAATCAGTACTGCAGGGAAAAATAACTAGTTACATCCTGTAGTAAATACATGCCTCTTTACTTTTTCTGCCTCGATTTTTTTTTTTTTTTGCCGCGTAATATGGTTAGGTTAGACTAAGTTTACCGGCTGCCTATTTCTATCCTCTATGGGCTTTAACACAACCAATTATGCCTTGTAATTAACAACCTTGGTCAAATTGTCAAGTACGAGAAATCCGACCACGGCCAAGTGCGTCCAATTAATTGCCAACTTTTCTCTTGGCGATCTCGTAACCAATATCGCCATGGTTTCCTTTCAATGATCAGTTACTTTTTTGAGCACCCTGTATATAATATCCTGCCAAATATAAAAATTAATAAAATATTTAAAATAGCGATATCTGCAACCGTCCTTTTGCACAACTGACCAATTATGTAAATAATAGTCAATCAATACAATTAAAATGCTACTAATAAAGAGAGGTGTGCTAACTATGGTAACCCCAACCACCCAAACAAGAAATTCTCTGTGGCAACCCCGTTCAAGAACAAGCTCGTCAAAATAGAAAGAGCGGCAATTTACAAGAGAAACCTCGGAGGAGCAGTCGATTTACAACTCTCCTCCACTCGATAAAAAAGATCCTCTCTCAGTTTCGGTTTCATTTTTGATTTATTGATTGTTTTAAAAAAATGTAATGCGATGACCGAATTCTTTTTGTATTCGAATTGTCTCGGAAGAAATTATTGATCGTTTGTTGGAAAGAATAAAAAGAAAAATAATGGAGAAAATGTGCGATATATCGTAAATTAGAATGTGATGCGGCTTACAAGTTTTTAAAAAAGTGAAAAAGGATTATTGGATACATATTTACAAAATGCACTTATTGACTGTTATATTGGTAAGTGATTTTTGTTTTGTTTTTATGTACAGGTATTTCCCGAAATTATAGAAATTAACTAATTTCTATAATTTCGGGAAAAAAATTACTTCTAAATTTTTTTAACCCTTTCTGTCCCAATGACAATTTAGCATCTTCATTTTAGAATTTTTTTTTCCGGTCGTTTATAGCCATTTTTGATAACAAAAAGAACATCATTCGATTCTTCAAACTTTTTTTCAAAAAAAATAATATTTGTCATAATCCCAATAGATGTCAGCCCTATTATTTTTTTAAAATTATGATCAGAAACATGATGATGCCAAATGGCATCACTGGGATTGAAATGGTTAAAGATACCTTTTCAATAGTGAAACAACATAAACTAATATATTTCAACAGGTATTGATAAAGTAAATTGGAATAAGAATAAAAATAGAACAGTTTTGAATTACAGAATAACTTTTTTATTTTTTAACTTTAATAAGATTTTATTTCAAAGAATAACATTATTTTATGTAGCTAATCATTTAAAAATTATATTTATAATCAATAATTAAATCAAATTATATTTTACAACATAAATAAATGTATGGTGATGCATAAAAGTTTTTTTCATAGATCATTATTTTTTGTCACATACTTTTTCATATTACTAAGTTACTATATATTAATTTTATGTAGTCGCATTAATAACAAAAACCTTTAAAATTAATGATAAATGAGTACGGAATATTTTTGTGTTGTAAATTCAGATAATCAGCAATAAAATTCAGTTTATTATAAATAATCATAAAGGGGCTTAATACATTTGCTTAATTTTTTTCTCAGTTAATACCAAACCTAGATTATCTGTTTCAAAACATTGATGAAAAACGCTCAAATAGTGTCTCAAAAACTTTAAATACTATACGAAGTACACTCATTTACATGTAATATACTTTTTAAAAAAAACTTATTAAAAAATCAATTGGTAACACTTAAGCATATAAGCATTACTAATTATTGAGAAGTTTCAATACATTTTAAAATCCAAGAAATCCCCTGATAGTATTCTTAAAATCTAAATATTATTATAGTTAAAGAGACGTTAGTTTAGAGGCGATTTAGAAAAATATGACATGCTTCTTGAAAAAAAAAAAAAAACTTTAAATACTATACGAAGTTCAAAAGAATCCACACTTATTTACATGTAATATATTTTCAAAAAATTATTAAAAAATTCATTGTAACACTTTTGCATTAAGCATTACTAATTATTGAGAAGTTTGTTTCAATACATTTTAGAATTGAAGAACATTCTCTGATATTCTTAAAATCTGAGTATTATTATAGTTAAAGAGTAATAGAAGAAGCGTTATAGAAAAATATGTCACACTTCTTGTAAAAAAAAAACTTTTTACCCGAATTCAAAATAAACCTATTCAAATAAAGCCTCTGCAAAGCGTAACTAAAACAAAATGGCGTACCTGGAACTTCGTTGAACTATTTTAGAATTGATACTAATTTTAATTATGCACTTGGCTTATTTAATTATTACCCTTCCAAATTATAAAAAAATAAACTACGTAACCTGATTAATTGCTCAATTGACTACCAAAAATTAATGCGATTAATTAAACTTAGAACAGATTTGAAACACGTAATTTCAAAAGTACTGGGGTTTTTTTCTATAAAGAACTATAGATGTTACGATCGCAGTAAACCGGAAAAAAAAGAACAATTTTAACAGGGCTTTTTACAATTCAAATTAGTTTGAAATTCTAAATCTGTTTTGTTCTACTTACAGAAACTGTTAGTAATTGATTGTTGAACAAACATAGCTATTCGAGTTCAAAAACTTCGGCTTAGAATAAACAATGATGTTAACAGTAAATAAAAGCTTACCGTGAAGTGGAACTTCTGTCTTGATCGTCGTTCTTATTGTTCTTGAAATTGCTAGAACAAGTTAAACGTTGTAGAATTTTTTAAATCAATGTTTTAAAACTACCTAATATAAATTCGTCGCCATAATCATAACATAATCAACTCTTCAAAACAAAAATAAATTCCAAGAATTCTTCCGAAATAAAATCGTCTGCTTGCACCAAACTAGTATTTAATTTTATTATTATTGTTATAAAGTCAAAGGCATGACGTCTAAGACAAATTTTAAATGGATGGTTGCACTAAAAACGTCACTTTAAAACTACATAATAAATTGCTGTGTAGCTCGAGTTTATTTACATTAGCACACTTATTTTTTAGTAAACCAATGTTCTGATGTTGAATTTAAGTTTAATATGAACAACAATTTTGTTTGTGAATGATAAACGTTTCTAACGTAAAATTCTTTGTATCTTGCATTCTGAAATTGGATTGTTTTAGGTGACGTATCAGTTGCTTTGTTGCTTTCATTCGTTCGGTGTTCGTTTCTTACGTGTTTTCTTCCAGATTCCATTAGAATTTATTGCTTCCGGCTGTCTATTTCTAGTCTCAAAAAAGCTTTCCTGCTTTCATTCCTGGCTTTCTTTAATTTCTTAAGATCCGAGCAAAATCCCATACGTATATTCTTAATCTAAACATACTCTTCATGCAAAATATATGTTACAAAGTATGTTTTTCAGAGAATTATTTTTTTAAAAATTATGTTTACAGTTACTTGGAGGCACGCCTTAAAAACTAAAAATACACATTTATTGTGCTATAAATGCAACAAAAAAGGACTTTTCACTTATTTGTAGTTAACAGATTATTCTAACAACGTTTTTGATGCAAAATTGCGTTGAAATTTAATCACTAAAAGAAATGTTGGAAAAGTTTGAAAAAAAAGTTAAATAATTTTTTGAAGAACTCTAATATCGTATATTGACCCTCGTTCAGCTTCATTTTTTTATCGAAATAAAAAACTTATAATTTTGGTTTGTAAGTTTTATAAGTAATAAAACCAATTCCGTTTATCCGATATTGGACACTTCCTTACCCCGACTCTTATATCAACTTGTGTCGTAATGCCTGTCGCATTCCTACATCGAATCGAGGACATAAGAGTGAAAGTGGCAACAATGACAATGAAAGTGCGGATGCGATACAATGCAGTGTGGAAATGAGTGGAAATGTTACGAAGACATCGGTCTTGACCCGGGGCGGATGTTGGCGTAAAACTAAGACCTTGCGTTTGTAAAACCAACACTTATCTTATTTGCTTGTGGTATTATGTGATATATTTTAATATTTTGGACTTTTTTGGGGGGTTGGTTTAAACATACAGGGTGGTTATAAAATAACGCTCGCTATTCGGAGTGGTCTGTAGCTTGAATGAATAACCCAAATGCAACAAAAATTGAGACACTTACCACTCAAGAAGGGGGAAAAACAATGGAATCATAAAAAACAAACTCGTCACTTGACCAGGGTTCTAAATTACGAGGCGTAATTGGATGTGTTGGCCGTAATAAGCCATAATTGGCTACCCCTCGTAATTAGAACTTTGGTCAAGAGACGAGTTTCTCTTTTATGATTACATTCTTTTTCGAAAAAGAATCTCGTCTCTTGGTCAGGGTTCTAAATTACGAAGCGTAATTAGCTGTGTTGGCCACAATTGACGACGCCTCGTAATTTGTATTCTGGTCAAGAGACGAGTTTTTTTTATGATTATTCTTTATTTGATTATTTTTTAGAATACTGTCTTTTTTATGATTCCATTCCTTTTCCCCCTTCTTGATTAGTAAGTGTCTCAATTTTTGATGCATTTGGATTATTCATTCAATCTACAGACCAATCCGAATAGCGAGCGTTATTTTATAACCACCCTGTATATACAGGTTTGTGTGCTTGGTCAGAGAGAGACCCACTTATAAACCTTCCTAAAGTAAGACACACATAACACACGTTAAGTGGATCCATCTAATTTTTAGAGACAGAAGCCAACTAGAGGATCCCCAAAATTGACTAGTTACCTGCAGAGGTATTGATTTGGTATGGGAAATCGGAAGACTTCGTGACCACGACGGAATTTTACGTGCACCAGTCACCAGTAGCGTACACGGGGGTCCTCGGAAGGCAGCGGGACTCGAACACGCAACCTTAGGGATGTCAGTCCAAGAACTTACGGACCAGGGTGGTTACAAAATCCTAAAGAAAGTTCCCTGATATTTCCATGATATACTTTCACAAAAAATTCCCTGATTTTACAATTACCTAGAAAACATGCAATACACACGATCCAATGCAGTACAGAAAATTTAATCCAGACATCGCAGGAATTAAAACTTTCCGGATTTTGGATTAGCCTATCTAACTTTTCTACGTTTCCAAAAATCTGAGTTTAGAGGAATCATGTGATCAGAGAATCTTGTTATAACATGATTCGTGAGAGGTTGATCCTTCCTCCGAAATCGGTCCTTCAGGCAAATTGGATCAACCACAATATATATATATATATTTTTATCAAGTGTCCGTTAGTAAGATAAAGGATAATTTTGCATGGAATTAACCTATACCCTTGTTGAACTCCTAATAAAAATGTCAAAAAATATCCAATTAACGAAATTCCGGGTATAAATCTATGATGTCGGGTTTCCGGGTGTTTTACCTTTTTCTGGATGTCCATTAAAATCAGCGGTCTTGACCCAAGCGGACGTTGCAAAACCGAGACCTTGCGGATACTTTTATGCGTATTCTGTGCCGTGTTGCAAAACGTGCGAAATCATCCTTCTGCTTGGTCTAATTTTTTCGCCATTCTTATTCCGTATGTGCAAAGCAAGGTTGGAGAAAAAAAACTTCGAAGAGGCTGACCTTTTGGATGGTCGCGCACGCACACTTTCCTCACTAGGAATCTTAAAGTGGAGTTGGGTTGGACTACCGTTGCACTAGAGCGACACGAGCAACAGATTAAATAAATTAGCGGACGACAATTCGAAAATTTTGATGATTTATTGTAACAATAGGGGGCAAGCCCCCCTGCTCGCTACCGCTCGCCAACCCCCGGGAATTGCTATGCAATTCTTATTTGTTTGTTCCGCAAACAAACATGCAAGACTAATATGAGGATACTGCCAATGCAGGAATGCTCATCTATACAATCTGGCTAGTTTCCGTGGGACTGCTCCAGGTCTAGCGCTAAGCAACGATCTCTACCAAAGCCACGGGATGCAACCGGAAGCAGTCCCGGCACAAAACAAGCACATCGCCACACTTACTTTCAGCGTTTCTGATTGGCTGAAGCCGCGTAAGTCACGTGGCTTTCAAGCGTCCGACAATTACAATTTTATGTTATATAGATATTTTCTGTGCAACCAAAATGTTCGCCGAATAATACCCCGCGTATTTGGGCTAACTGACCCAATGTCTGGTTCTAACCGGAATAGAATGAAGAATATTGCTGAAAAAACTTCGCTGACAATTTTCATGTAGAGGGTGGGAAAAAGCAAATCTCCATATGTGTGCAGTTGCAAAACGTGTGATATCGTCTATTGATCTGCTTTATCCTTATTCGCATTCCGTATGTAGCAAGGTTGATGCTTTAAAGAGGTTGCCATCTCAGGTGTTAACCTTGTCAACTGCCCGTGTTTTTGAATTTTAAGAGGACTCCCTAGGGAATTTCAATCTTGAAAATCGTAATGTTATTCCTATGGAAAACATTCGCAAGTTAATTACCGCCACAATTTCAATAAAAGGTTACTAGTTTCTTGTATCATTGTAAAGAATGAAAGGAGTATATTCTGTAAAATTAATTTGTTTTGTGAAAATCACATATTTAGTATTTTTAATAATTTTTTGAAGTTAGAACTTAATGCGTACTCCATTTTTACTAACTTCAAAAAAAAATATTAAAAATACTATATATGTGATTTTCACAAAACAAATTAATTCTACAATATCTACTCCTTTCGTTATTTACAATGATGCAAAACACTAGTCACCTTTTACTAAAATTGTGGCGGTAATTGACTTGCGAATGTTTTCCATAGGAATAACATTACGATTTTCAAGATGTGAAATTCCCTAGGGAGTCCTCTTAAGAGGATGTCAAAGATTGCTTAGTATGAAGATGAGTCGCACTATAGCTACACACCGGCTACTGGCGAGGCCGGCCTCTCAATTTTGGGCAGCAGTCAAGAGAAGGAGCTGGGGTAATCCTGGCATACTAACATGGAGAGTTGAGTTGGCCCTCCGGTGGCCGAGAAGTGTAAGCGACGAGTCTCACACCGAGAAGGTTCTTGGTTCTGTCCTTGTCCTAGCCATACTATAGACGTATTCGTGCTGGTAGAAAAAAAATCCTCTAAAATTCACCGGGGTGCCCGAGTACACTGCCGTGCTCGTTAAATCTGTGGAGTCGGAAGTCCCGACGGCGTTAGCGTACGATGTCGCGTGAAGTTCCGTTGGATGCCCGCTCAGGTGTCGACTTCGTCACTTGACCAGGGTTCTAAATTACGAAGTGTAATTGGCTGTGTTAAAGCTCCTAAAAGAGGCCAGAAATTGGCAGTCGGAATCGATTACATTACCCATTAACAGAGAGAGTTGAGTTGAAATATCGTCGCGCACTTGAGCAACATGATTCAAACTTTTGACTTGGGTAAAATATTTAATTTTTACAATAAAATATTTAAATCAATGTAAAAAAGAGTAAATTCTATCCACATGTAATGCAGCTACGTTTATAACATTAAAAAATATTCAGAAGTACAACGGGAGTCTTGAAAATGCACTTCCCCGAAAGGAGTGGATCCTTTGTGTGTTAAACCTCCGACACGATCACTCCAAGCAAGGGATATTAACTCAGTCTGAGTTAATATTCACTCCTTTCCAGTGTCGAAAATGCACTTTTCCTACTGGAGTGGATTTCACTCTTTTGTTTTAAGAGTGTATGTCTACCAACCAACCAACGAAAGAAAAAGACAATTGTTGGTCTCGATTCCCTTTAAATCTTCAATTACGACAACTCTCAGGCCAAGTCGCTTTTCTCCACTTTACTTTAGAACCCATACCCGAAAATAGATCACGATTCAGTGAGCAATAATAAGTTCCTTGTAATTCCGACAAAAATAATGAAGTATAATATCGATTTATTGTTTACTTAACGCAGTGTGTGTCTGTTGTTAGACACCAGCTGTCCATAAAACAAGTCCAGCTCAATAAAAAAAAAAACACCGCTACTTGGAGAATCCAATATAAAACAAAACTTGCTGCCCCTAAGCGGGTTAATCAGACAGTCAATTTGGTCAACCGGTTTGTTTGGCGATTACTTTCGTTTGTCGTCCGAACTTTGGCGGTCCTTCTCAAGACAGTGGCGCTCTTTTTGAAGAACTGTTGGTTGAGGTTGCATTTTAAATCGTCGCTCTACACTCCTTGCCAATCTAACCCCCCTAAGTTGGGTAACACTGGTCAACAGTGAAAATGCGAATGAGATGAAAGTAACCAATTCTGAATGATTTCGACGTGCTAAACACGAATATCACCTTAAAAAATGAAAGTTAGCTCTTGTTTTTGAGTTACGGTCGTTTTTTCATTGCATAAGATACAGCGAAATGCAGGAGCGCACCAAACGCAAAATTAATTAAATTCAATTTTGTTTACAGAAAACATCCTAATTTGAGGTTCATACAGATTTTATTTCATATTATCAACCTGGGGGTGAGAGGAAATGATAAGTTTCAAGTTTTTTGTAACCATATTAGCAGCTAAATAATCCTTCTAAGCAATGTAATTGTTCTCATCTCAAGAGGTGCAGAATAAAAAGCAATAAATTTCCTGCATTTCGTACTTGGCTGTTTTAGAAGCAGAACATCAAAAATTAGTGTTAGTAATAAACCTATAACTGTAATGCCTTGTAAACGCATTAATAGAGCTAATAACTTCCGTTGGGGTTAAATGCAATTTTTTTTGCAAAAAAAAAGATCATCACTGCAATGAAAGATGAGTAAAGAAAGTTTATCATTTGTATTTTGGTTACAAGATAGGAGATCAGGATTAATTTCTGGGTTCCTCACGTATGTAGTTAAACTTGTGTAGCAAATTTGTCACTGGGCAAATTTCATCTGGGACAACAGATAGCGCCGTATGCTGGGAAGAAAAACGGATGCCATTTAATGGAACAAACGGAATGGCATTTTAAGATTAAGAAGGAACCAACAAATCATATTAATGACTTATTTCTGCATATCTCATCAATTAAATCAGGTGTTTTTTAGAAAAAATATGAAAGTTAAATAGCCAAACATTCCTTCAACTCGGCGTCCGGTCCAACACGACACTATTTACTAAAAAGTCTCCACCTTTTTTTTTTAAATTATTTTTTATAGTTTTAATGAGGATAATAGCCATGCCTCTGCTAAATATGCTACAGCTTCTAAAAACAACCATGGAGAAATGTGAGGATTTTATTAATCTTTTTTTTCCTGCACCTCTTAAAGTGAGAACACTTACATTGCGTAGTGGGATATTAAGCTGCGAATGTGGGTGAAAAATCTTGTAAATTATCATTTCTTATCACCCCCATGTTGATAATATAAAATAAAACCTGTACGAGCAAAAATTAGGAGGGTTTCTGTAAACAAAATTGACTTCAATTAATTTTGTGTTTGGTGCGCCCATGCATTTCGCTGTATCCTATGCAATGAAAAAAAAACCCGACCGTAACTCTAAAACAAGAGCTAACTTTCATTTTTAAAAGTGATATTCGAGTTTAGCACGTTGAAATCATTCAGAATTAGGTACTTTCATCCGATTCGCAGAAAATTTTTCAAATTTTGTTGTCCTGTGTAATTAGAAATATGCCATGGAGAAGATCCTTCCACGGATGTAAAGAGTTCCATAAATTATTTTTGAATCACCCAGAAAACATGTTTAAAACAATTAATTTGGTTTAAGGTCTAACAGATTTGATTATTATTTGAGAAAATTTGGCAGTTTTATCAGAATGAAAAGTGTAGTTTGGTTAAATTGTATTAAGATCATGTTGTATGCAAATATTAGCTTACAAGAGCTTCCAACTAACGGACCAACCGCGCTTTTTCCCTCTTCCTTTCTACTCTTTTTTTTTTTTTTACTCAAGTTAGGTTGGCAAGGAGTGTAGAGCTACAAGAGAGATAGAAAAAAATGGTACTTTGTTTCCACGCAAAAAAAGGGATTTCTAGTAGCTATAGCAGCTGTGTGGTGAAATATTTCACCATTTAGAATTCGGTTGAACCATTGTCTATATTGTTGGTTTTCGGACAGTGGTCGCACCGAATTCCTGCCATTGGTGAAACATTTCACCACACAGCCGTTCCAGCTACTGGAAACACCTTTTTTTTGATGAAACCTAACAAGAAATTTTTAACAATGTCAACTCAAAGGAATACTCCAGTGTCCGTATGTTTTGTTTAATGGGGGAATGGGCGCGTTGGATCTCGGGTCTCCTAAGCAAAGTGCATCAGTGTTAATAAAATGGAGAAAAAAATATTTTCTTTGCCACATTTCTTCGGCTATATTGAATATTTTTACAAACGGATTTTTTTATATGATGCATGTAGCTGACTTACAGGTCCTGACAATCCCACTTTTTGAAATTGGTTGCAATATTTGTTTTTATTTTCAATAAATAATTTTAAGTGATGTTATAGAGACCTGTAAGTTATCTACATTTATTATTTAAAGCAACCGTTTGTAAAAATATTCAATACAGTCGGAGAAATGTGGCGAAGAAAGTGTTTTTTTTTTCATTGATTAACATTGAGGCACTTGGGTTTGGAGACCCGCGATCCAACTCTCCCATTCCCCCTTAACTCTCTGTGGGATCCAAACGTATAAATGCGTCCACTTGAATATCAGATTTGTGCAACACAAATTAAAAAATTAATCTAAACAATTAAATTTAACTAAATTTTGAAATTTAAAGTATGAAAAGTTTATTATTATCATATACTATTAGAAATAAAATTTTATAAAATTTAAAGAAATTAAATTTTCAGTTTAAATTCTAATGCTAACTGGCGTGAAAGAACAAACCCTTATTTTACTTCTCAATCCAAAAAGATGTGTCAAAGAAATTGGGGTCTCTGTCTCTAATGGAGAATAGAAGATTCGGAGACTACCAGAAAGGTTGCGCAGGTGAAAGCGCGACCAACATCTGGTTTGTTTGAATTATCGTCGCACTAGATTAATGCAAGGTGTTTCGTTTTGACTGTATGGGACAATAAACCATCTCTCTTGAGCTAGGTTAGGTATGAATTATCGTCACACAGGAGCTACACGAGGGATATTGGGGACGGGCGTCGTTAAGTAGAGCCACAGTCAAGTGACGAGCCGACACCTGAGTAGGCACCCAACGCAACCGTTAAGAGCGACATCTTACACAATGTTAGGACTTTGAAGGATCTTTAACGTGCACTCCCTCTGCAAGGTTAGGTTTTGAATCATCGTCGCACTAGAGCTACACGAGGGCCATTGGCGACGGGCGTCGTATTTCAGAACGACAGTCAAGTGACGAGCCGACACCTGAATAGGCACCAACCGCAACCGTTTGAGGCGACATCGTACACAGTGTTTGTACTTTGAAGGATATTTATTTATTAATACCATCTCTCTTGGTTGAATAACTCAACGCCGCACTGGAACAGGTTTTGGGTGACGGCCCTCGTAATTATATAAACTGTGGCCAGGTGGTGAGTAGAAGTAACGTCACACCAGATCTACACGACGGATATTGGCGGGTGTCGGAATCCAGAATTACAATCAGTGGTAAGCAACACCTGAATGGGCAACCGCACACTTTTAAAGCACGCTCCCTCAACTCTGAGTTATTATTCATAGGACTTTTTGGCTGAACAGAACAAACCAGGTAGTTATTTTAGCGATGCACGGAACCGAACCCGGGACCTATTGCATGCAAGGCAAGCACCTTACCGAGCTGAAGTAGTAGTAGCCAGAGTTGGAACGGGTCACAAACTGTGTGACCCATGACCCACTGACCCATTCATATACGTGACCCATAACCCAGTGACCCATTGACCCGGACTGACCCAGTGACCCGGACTGACCCAGTGACCCGGACTGACCCAGTGATCCGGACTGACCCAGTGACCCGGAATGACCCAGGAACCTGGCCTGACCCAGAAGACTGAACTGAGTAACTGACCCAGTTTTCTGAACTGACCCAGTAGCCTGAATTGGCTCAAACCAACCTAGTAATTGCGACTAGGCTGACTAGCACAACAACTTGAACTGAGCCAACTAATCACTTTTTCTAGTGATGCAAAGACGAGGTTAAAAATCACTTTGTCTCAAGGTCGAAAACGAAAATTGGTATTGGCTTGAAACAAGTGAAACATGGTACTGCTGGTTCTCATCCCTGCAAACTACATCTACACTCTACAGCCATATCACACTTCACACGCACGAGTAGCAAGTATAATCTTGTGTGATATACTTGGTTGTTTGTGATTAGTCTATAATCCCAGAATGGTTTGGTCCCTGGGTCATTCTGGGTCACTGGGTCCCTGGTTCATTCCGGGTCACTGGGTCCCTGGTTCATTCCGGGTCCCTGGGTCAGTTCGGGTCAGTCTGGGTCATGGGTCACTGGGTCAAACCCGGGTCTGATAGAGTGACCCATGACCCAGTGATTCAGACCAAAAAAGTGACCCAAGTGACCCAGATGACCCAGTGACCCGGTGACCCGTTCCAACTCTGGTAGTAGCGGACTGTAGAGAGATAAGCTTTAACTCAATACAAACTCATAGCGACATTGTAAGTACTAAGCATTAATGGAATGAAAAAAAAAAAGATTCCGATACCATCAATGATGCTGAGCACTTGAAAGCATGTTCAACATCTGGTATTGGTGAAATTCTTATCGCACTCGTTTTTTACTGATCGCATACTACAGTCCACCACAGATTAAGTTTGCAGTTGCGTGCGCAGCCGTAGAAGAAGCATCGTGAGTAAATAAACCTCAACTATCCAATCAGAGCAGGCAACGAAATTTCGCCTACTCTGATTGGCTGTCCCTTTGAGATACTCTGATATTCGGGCGCATTGTTACGTCAAAATTGAAAGAAAAAGTAATTAATATTACACTCTAATAAAACTAATACAAAAATGTCTTTAAATAATGAATAAAGTGGTTTATTGAGTGTGAAATAACTTTTTTTATTCAATTCTCACACTCGAAAATGAGAACTATTTACCCTTTTTCCGTAGAACATTTCTATACTGCATACTTAAACTGTGGTGAGGAATAGTTATCCGAGTAAAATCCGGAAGAATTGAAGATTGGTTTAAATAACTTCTTAGTTCTTATTAGAGCCTCATTTGTCGACTCTAATACAAACCCGGGTAGAAACAGAGTCAAACACGCTAACCCCGACCACCACAAAGGCCTAAACAGCATTGCTTAAAAATTTAAATGACTGAATCAAATAGCTTTTAAAGACTCCGTTATTGTTCTGTGCGGCTTTTGTGTGAGGCATTGTCAATCAAAAAGAATGAATAAAAAGAAAGCATTCTTGGAATCCGCCCTTCTCAGAAATTCCAAGATGGCGGCCCTTTTTTTATTGCCCAATTATTAAAAGGGAGGCATTCGAGTGTTGCTTCTCTTTATTGTGCCTGTTTTTAATCTTTTTGTTGGGGTTTTTATTGTGTTACCACAATGGGAAAGACAAACTTATTCTGTGCTTTGTGTTTTGTATATAAGATCGTTTTTTGTTTAGAAAATCGCTGGTTTGAAAAAACTGTTGCAACTGATATTTTAAAGTTTGTTTTGAGTAGAGTAGTGACCAGCAGTACTGCATTTCGCAAATAATCTCCAAAAATAACTTTATAAAGTCGTTTAATACAACGTTCATTAGGTGCGTTTACATGAGCCATCGAATCCATGGAATGCCAAAATCCCCATTAGGGGAAAAAAGAGATCGAGCAGTTCTAACCCAGATGATAGTCTGTGGCCGAATCCATGGTATGAAACATCAAACTGTCCTTCATTGGAGGGTTTGCGAAACCCCCCAATGAACCCTGCACTTCCTGTTCTGTCTGGGAGAAAATCCCCAAGAGGGAAAAATTGCTGAGTTTGCTCTTCAATCCATGGATTCGACGGCTCATGCAAACGCGCCTATTGTTAAGGGGTCACAGGAGTCTTAAAAATGTGCAAAAAAGGTACTACAAAACATAGTTTGATCTTTCATGTCATTTTTGAACTACTCAATGTATAAGTATAATTTTTTTATATGTAATTCTACATGATTTATTTATTATAAAACAAGTTTTAAAATTTATGAAACTTAAGCCAAAACTAAAATAAATGATATTAAACATGAAGGTATTTGAACACATTGTGATTAGGCTTACGCGGCAAATTGTGAGGTCAAAATTGAAACAATGACCAAGAAAATGACTTTATATTGTACAAATATGTACAAACAAAGACTTATACCTAAATTCTCAGCTCAATTTTAATTAGAAATTATTTAAAAAAAAATTTAAAATCAAAATTTTTAAATTTTTATTAATTTTTTTGGAAAAAAGTTCTTAAAATAATTTCTAATTAAAATTGAGCTGAGAATTTAGGTATAAGTTCTAGTTTGTACATATTTGTACAATATAAAGTCATTTTCTTGGTCATTGTTTCAATTTTGACCTCACAATTTGCCGCGCAAGCCTAATCACAATGTGTTCAAATAGCTTCATGTTTAATATCATTTATTTTAGTTTTGGCTTAAGTTTCATAAATTTTAAAACTTGTTTTATAATAAATAAATCATGTAGAATTACATATAAAAAAATTATACTTATTCATTGAGTAGTTCAAAAATGACATGAAAGATCAAACTAGGTTTTGTAGTATCTTCTTTGCACATTTTGAAGACTCCTGTGACCCCTTAAGTTGTTAACAAGAGTTCGGGTTGTGTTGTGCATGCTGTGAAGGATTACAATTAGTTGAACAAAAGCAAAATAAAATCCAAAATTCCTCGGTGATAATCCGATGGGAAAAAATGATTTTTAAACCCCATTTCTTCGACTGCATTGCTTAATTTTATAACCTGGTTTTCGTACGATAAATGTTGCTAACTTACAGGTCCCGGCAGTCCCACTTGTTGAAATAATGAGTTCGAATATTTTTTTGTAATTATTTATTGAAATTTTATAAAAAAAAAAAGTTTTAAATTCTGGATTTTATTCAAAATCTTCACCCTGTCGTACCTTAAAATTTTGTCAAACCACTAAAAAGCATGTCGTTAGAATGATTCTGACGAAATTATAAAGAGTGGGCGGGGGTGGGGATAGATTTTTTTTGTGAAACGGTATTTGTGTTAATTCTCTTTTGGGTGAAACTGCTGGGAGATTAACATAACAAAAAAGGGTTGTTTTTTTTTTCCCCTTGTGTTGTAAGAGTAAAGTATTTAAAGAGAAAAAAATAATTGCTATTGTTAATAGTCGCTTTAATCGTTGTCGTGTAACAATAGACCTAAATAATGAGGTAATTTAAAAATAAAAGAGTTACCCAAAATATATTCTTATTTCAGGCTTTACATTCAGAATAGCATGTTGATTGGTTGGTAGACATACAGGGTGGTTATAAAATAACGCTCCCTATTAGGAGAGGTCTGTAGCTTGAATGAATAATCCAAATGCAACAAAAATTGAGACACTTACTAATCAAGAGGGGGGGGGGAAAGAATGGTATCATAAAAAAGACAAAATCCTAAAAAATAATCATCATAAAAAAAACTAGTCTTTTGACCAGAATCTAAATTACGAAACGTCGTCAATTATGGCCAATAACTGCCAACACAGCTAATTACGCCTCGTATTTTAGAACCCTGGTCAAGAGACGAGTTTCTTTTTTACGAAAAAGATAATGGAATTATAACACAGAAACTCGTCTCTTGACCAAGGTTATAATTACGAGGAGTAGCCAATTACGGCTAATTACGGCCAACACATCCAATCACGCCTCGTAATTTAGAACCCTGGTCAAGTGACGAGTTTTTTTTTTATGATTCCATTCTTCTTCCCCCTTCTTGATTAGTAAGTGTCTCAAAGTTTTTTTTTGTATTTGGATTACTCATTCAAGCTACAGACCACTGGGGACGTACATAAATTACGTCACGCAAGATTTTGACTTTTTTGACCCCTCCCTCCCCCTGTGTCACGCTGCGTCACGTTTGATCGAACCCCTCCCCCTAAAATTACGTCACGTTTTTGCATCCCCCCCCTAAAGAAAAAATTGCTTCGAATATTTCCCTTTGTTTCTAAAATTTGAAAAAATGCATATTTTTATATTTAAAAAGAATTAACTTGGAAAGAAAAAAATGTAAAAATAAAGTGCTTCTCATTAAAATTTTTTTAATTTTTTTCTCAAAAACTTTATTTTATGTAAAACAGATTTTCCTTGCAAAATTGGAAATTTTCGAATCGTTACGTCACGCAAGCGTATACCCCTCCATGTCACGATCCGTCACGTTGACGCATACCCCTCCCTCCCCCCTCTGAGCGTGACGTAATTTACATACGTCCCCACTCCGAATAGGGAGCGTTATTTTATAACCACCCTATACATGTTCAGGCTTGTGTGCTTGGTCAGAGACCCGCTTATAAACCTTCGTCAAGACAGACACAACACACACACATACGCGACAGATGCTGCCTAACCTAACTTAACAGTGAAATAGTTGGGAGATTAGGTTAGGTTAGGTTTGAATATCGTCGCACTAGAGCTACACGAGGGCTATTGGAAACGGGCGTCGTAATTTAGAACCACAGTCAGGTGACGAGCTGACACCTGAGTAGGCACCCAACGCAACCGTTAAGGGCGACATCGTACGCAGCGTTAGGACTTTGAAGGATATTTAACGTGCACTCCCTTACACGGGGTATTATTCGTCGGACATTTTTGGCTGCACAGGCCGTTTATATAGGTCGGCAGTTATTTTGGCGATGCCCGGACCCAAACCTGGGACCTTTCGCATGCTAGACGAGTGCTTAACCGACTGGACTTCCCAGCCCTGAAATAGTTGGGAGAGCTTCGAACTAAACATAAGTTTAAACCATTGCAATACAGCAGTGGTCAACTTAGAACTACTCCAGGTTGTTGAGACGCTTGAAATACGCATTCCACACATTGATCTAGGAAATAAGTAATAAACATGGCCTAATCTCGAGTAGACACGATTCCAATTTCCGGAGAGTGTAACCTTTGACGCTTCAAATTCCTGATGTAATAATGTCACCCATCCGCCTTGTTTCTCGTTATGCAAATGCTTTTCCGACCATTGTCCATTCTTTGACTGTGGAACGCGGCCTGTTTAGTCTGGAAAGGTGTTTCGCTACCTGACATGCGTTACGGAGGCGCCATTTTGTATTAGTATATTCATCATTATGCAACGCGCGTCTGCGGAAAACTGGGGGAATCAAAATGTCGTTTTACCGCTCTGTTATCTTTTTTTACTTTCAATTGGCCTAATATAAAATATAAGGCAATGAAAGTATTGCAATAGGGTCGAAAATGTGAAATGGTAGTTTTTGGTGATTTCTGCGCGTTTTGGAGTGCCGATAAAAAAGTATGCAGACTTTCAAATTTGGTACACGAGTTATTCCCAGTACTTTTCGAACGTCATATAATGAGGTTTTTGGAAAAATAGCTTCCAATGGTTGCTTCCATAGAAATTTTTAGGTTTAAATATGTTGATGAAATTAAATTCTATTATATATAATTACCTTTAGATGTGCATTGATTTATTGAGTGGTGATTGAACGATGTCACCTCGTCTCCTGACCGCGTTTTAAAACTACAGATTCCTTCCCCAATGTAACTCGATGGTGCAGCGTCAAATCAACGACCCATATCCGAGTGGCCCTTCAGAACCAAACAGAACCGAATGAGAATTTCTAAGTTGCTTTTTTGACAAAACGTCGACCTGAAGACCAAAACGACCTTGTCATGTATGTGGTGTGGGGGGGGGAGGGAGCTGGAGAGCCCACTCGCCTAGCAGTTAGGCACTCGCCTAGCATGCCAAAGGTCCCAGGTTCGGGTCCGGGCATCGCCAAAATAGCTGCCGACCTGTAAACGGCCTTGCAGCCAAAGATATCCGACGAATAATAACCCCGTGTGTAAGGGAGTGCACGTTATTATCCTTCAAAGTCTTAACGCTGCGTACGATGTCGCCCTTTACGGTTGCGTTGGGTGCCTGTTCAGGTGTCGGCTCGTGGTTCTGAAATACGACGCCCGTCGCCAATAGCCCTCGTGTAGCTCTAGTGCGACGATAATTCAAACCTAACCTATATGTGGTGGCCGGATTGGTAGATGACACCAATATCTTCACTTGAAGGGAACTCAAAATTTCATAGCTGTGCAGCTGTGTGAAAGCTCTCCACTAAATTAAATATGTATTGATCAAATGGAATCTTTATCTATACACACTGAGTCAAGCTGTTCAGAGTGAGCACTCAATCACCCTGTCGGCCACTGCATAATAATGGACAAAATAACGCAAGAAGGAGAAGATGCTTTTATGAAATACAGCAACACTGTCTTTTGACGCAACAGCAGAAGAGCTCCCTTAACCCTTCAAGACCGGCATTAAATTTTCGTCCAAATAGCTTTTGTGCTCTATTGTTGCGTCAAATCAATGCAGAAAATCCGAAAAACGTTTAGAAAACATAGTTTTGAGTAGTCCTACACTCTTATAACAAGAGTGAAATCCACTCCTGTAGGAGAAGTGCATTTTCGACACTGGAAAAGAGTGAATATTAAATCAGACTGAGTTAAAATCACTCATTTGTTGTAGGAGTAACGACTTCAAACAATATTTAGAAACTATCTTGGAATGAGTAAGTTATCAAAGGAACAAACAGATCTAGAGATTTTCTCGATTGAAAGTTGTTCGATAAAACGTCGATCTGAAGCATTTCTGAAGACTTTAAATGACCTTGTTCGATATACGGCACCTGACACCAATCCTGAAATTGTAAACACAACTCAAAATTTCATTGTTGTGTGGAAGCTCTCCATTAAAAGAGGTTTTGACAAATGAAAAACTTATCTTTACGTACTGAGTCAAGCATTTCGAAGTGCGCACTCAATCAATTTGTCGGCCACTACACAAAACAATGGACAAAAACACGCAAGAAGGAGAAGATGCTTTTATGAAATACTGCAACACCATACAATGCAGTCTTTTGACGAAATATAGCAGAAGAACTCATAGAATTGAGTGTGGAACTGTTGCACGTTATATCTAGTGATAATCATTTGTCTTACGCCAAATACGATGTTGATATTTTATGAACTACCGGCGTTAAATTTGCAAAGTTCCTCCCATTATAGCCCTAGTGTAGCTCTAATGGTGCGTCGAATCGACGAAAGAAAACCTTAAAGACAATTCGAAAACATATTTATTATTAGTTCTAAACTAAATTCAAACACCCTTTAGAAACAATCTTCGTATGAGTGGGTTCTCAAAGAACCATATATCAGTTCGAAGCACGTGTTTAAAGTCGACTAAGAATTACTCTTATGTCTCTTATTAAAAGATTCTCTCGATTAAAAGTTGTTTTGTCGACAAAGCGTTCATCTGAAGACCTAAAATGACCTTGTTCGATATGCTGTACCTGACACCAATACTGAAATTGCAAACGCAACTCAAAATGTCTTTAGTGTGCGAAAGCTTTTCATTAAACGATGTACTATTGACAAATGAAAAATTAAATCTTTACACTGAGTCAAGCAAGTTCGAAGTGAGCCCTCAATCCAATGCCGTCTTTACCATAAGGGCACACGGGGCCCGTGCCCAGGGCCCCCATTCTCAGGGGGCCCCGATGGACCGACAATTTCTCTGACACATTTATTCTCAAAATATTTTTGTAGGGCACATTACACTTTTTTCACAAATCATTAATCTTATCAGAAGGTATTTACAAGGTATATACTGCGCCATTATATCGATGACTGCACCTATTCCTACGGTTCTAATTAATAATATTTCCGAACGCATCCTACCATTGAGTTAGGCATGCTACCTAATTTACTGAGTACACCATCTAGCGATCGAGTGGCGATCACTCACGCAATCACTCCGATTCCAAAGTCAAGCTGCACCGTCTTACGACAACACTGACAACACCTGCGCGCGCATGCAAATACAATTGTACAGGCATGCGCGCGCATAGAGGTAGGTGCACACGCACCATATATGCATGCGCGCAGGTGTTATCGTTGATGTCGTAGTCAGGACACCGCATAACATAATGTCGACAAGGGCTGAGTAATTTGTCAATTATGTGCATAGAAAGTGATATCCTTAAAAAAAATTACTTTGAGGATATAATGAAAGATTTTTCTCTACAGAAATCACGAAAGAAACCGTTATCGTAATCGTAACCAAAAAACCAGCAGCATTCTAATATCATTAATGACTTGTTATATCATACTGCATTTGATTAAATATAATAAATAGTCATACTCAGTAAAAAAATTTCATTATAATTCACTTTTTCACTTTCCAAAAGGGCCTCAAATTCTTGTGTGCCCAAGGGCACCAGCCTAGTTTAAGACGGCCCTGCCTCAATCACATTCGAAAACCATGTCGGCCACTTGACAACAATAGACCAAAACAGAAAGAGAAGATGCTTTTATGAAATACTGCAACACCATACAATGGCAGTCTTTTGACGCAATAGCAGAAGAACTCCCAATATTGTCCCTTTTATATGTGCGTGTGTGAAGGCCGAATACCATGTTTCTCCTCTTGTTTTGCGTTCCATGGTTTGGTGGAGAACAATATGCTTTTTGCTCTTCACCTTTTGGTTGCATTCTAATTTTTATTTTTTCAAGGTTGATGTAGTGAGTTGTGGGTGAAATAACGTGTTTCTGCACTAGAGCTACAGGATGACTAGTGACGCCATCATTTAAAACAGCAGTTAGGAGATCAATATCATAGATATCGTATTTAAAGTATTAATTGGCAGATCACGCGGCCTCCAATGCTAACGTGACGGGGCGCGCATGGAGACCAGAATGTGAGGGCAATGGAGCCAGTGTTTCCACCACATTAAGGTGGAAAATACTGGCCGTCATCTAAAAAAATACCACCGAATTGTAAAATTTGAAAAAAAAAAACATACTAGCTGCGTTTTGGAATATTTTAGTGACTTTAGTGAAAAAACGTGCTTTTCTCGTATTTTTATAATACTTTTTGTTGTAATTTTAGCACTAAATGGTATTTTTTCGTAGTATTTTTCTTCTTAATGTGGTAGCAATATTGGCCCCATTGCCTTCATATTTCAGTCTCCATGCGCGTCCCGTCGTTAGGATTGGGGGTCAAGTGATCTTCCAATTTAATACTTTTACAATGATATCTTTGGTCAATACTGGCATCATTTGTTTGAATATGTAGTTCATTAAAGATACGGCGGTAGTTTACGAGATTGTTTAGGGAACCCCCAAGAATAAAGGTAGCCAAACGCTTATACCATTTGCCGCAAGTATTTTTTTTATCATGACATGTGTCCACTTTTAGGAATAGACGTCCACTCTCGTATTAATTCAACTCATCAATAATCTATTTAGCATAACAAAAAAAACCAAGCTTGTCAGGTTTTATCGCGCAAAAGCTGCTCGTTATAACGATGTCTTAATTACTTCACCGAAATATACATCATTTTTACGTCCTATACCAAAAGTCGTACCAACTTGCTCTACTTATCATTACAACAATCTCACGCGTTCAAGCGATCCCACACAAATATTCATAAATGAATAATAGTCCAAACTTGAACCCCATTTTCCCACCTTGCGCCACATTTCGATGTTTAACTTTCAGCTCATCCCATCGACAAATGGAGATGAGTACACTCTCAGAAATAACACTTTCATTTTTGACGATTCAAGCCTCATTTCGTTAATTTTGAGGATTGTTTCGTCAAAATATCACGTGACTTTTGAGTAAACGCGAATCCCCACTTTTACGATCGTGATTTGACGATTCTGTATCTTGATTTTGAGGAAACTGAATCTCATTGCTGTACTCAATTGTCAAAAATGACGAAATATTTCCTTAGATTAGACGACATTCAAATCCTCACAAAAATGACGATTCAATTTTCCTCACTTTGAGGAAACGAAAACTCGGAGCATTTGCCAGTAACGGAATCGTCAAAATTAAGGAAAATTTCATCGTTTTTGAGCATTGATTTTTGAGAGTGTATTTGACAAAGACTTCTACAGTGGTAAAAAAAGTGCATGAGTACACTTTTTTGCGACAAACATGGTAGCTAATAAATACCCAAGTCATGACGTGAGTAAGCCATTTTAAACTCTCAATTTCAACCATCATTGTTAAAATATGTATGTCACACCAAAACAGCAAATACTCTTTAGTTTTTGACCTTTTCAACCTTTTGGTGGATCCTTTTTCCCATTCAAGTGACCGAGGTGAACAGTGTTCTACTAACTTTAAATTGTGATTATTATAGTAGTCTTTTAAGGGGTCTAAGGAGTCTTAAAAATGTGCAAAGAAGGAACTACAAAGCATAGTTTGATCTTTCATGTAATTTTTTAACTACTCAATATACAAGTATAATTTTTTTATATGTAATTCTACAAGATTTATTTAATATGAAACAAATTTTAAAATTTATGAAACTTTAACCAAAACTAAAATAAGTGATATTAAACATAAAGCTATTTGAACACATTGTGATTAGGCTTGCGCGGCAAATTGTGAGATCAAAATTGAAGACATGACCAAGAAAATGACTTTATATTGTACAAATATGTACAAACTAGAACTTATACCTAAATTCTCAGCTCAATTTTAATTAGAAATAATTTTTAAAAATTTTTTAAATCAAAATTCAAAAATTTTTATAATTTTTTTTAGAAAAAAGTTCTTAAAATAAATTCTAATTAAAATTGAGCTGAGAATTTAGGTATAAGTCTTTGTTTGTACATATTTGTACAATATAAAGTCATTTTCTTGGTCATGTCTTCAATTTTGATCTCACAATTTGCCGCGCAAGCCTAATCACAATGTGTTCAAATAGCTTTATGTTTAATATCATTTATTTTAGTTTTGGCTAAGGTTTCATAAATTTTAAAATTTGTTTCATATTAAATAAATCTTGTAGAATTACATATAAAAAAATTATACTTGTATATTGAGTAGTTAAAAAATTACATGAAAGATCAAACTATGCTTTGTAGTTCCTTCTTTGCACATTTTTAAGACTCCTTAGACCCCTTAAGTTAATGGCTAAGCAAAATGAACCGACCCATCTTATTCTTTCTTTTTTACTATTAGTTACTCGGTTAGTTTACAACAAGGAACCATAAAAGAAAACGCCGTCATTACAAAAACATCTTTCGCGTAACACCATTGCTTTATTTCAATTTAAATGTAACCCATGTATGACATGTAAACCCATTTTAAATTTATGTATGTATTATTTCACCCATCTTTCACAAATAGGTAAGCGAAAACAAAACAGATGTTAGTCACGACTTGACCCAGCGCAATCCTTCTGGTGTATCTTTTCCCCCATTCAAGTGAAGAAAGCTTCCCAATCATTTCAACCCTCTAATGCATAATGTTGCCGTTTGGCAACAAGTAACATAATCCACTTTATTCCATTAAATTAGAGCTCCCTCTCAACAAATCTGTGTTTTTTTCATCTATTACAATCCATTTTAAAGTTTTAGTTACCTTCATAGATGACAGTAGTAAAAGTGTATTCAAAATTAAACAGTGAGGTTATTAACTGTTGTGAAATGAAGTTTTTTGCAGTATTCAAAGTATAATAATATTAATACTAAATACAAATAAATTGTTTTAAAAACATTACTTATAGTTAAAGAGGGTTATTTTGAAATATATCAAGTAGTTTTCTAGTCATTATTATCAAAATTGGAATTTGGCAGTTGGTTTTTTTCATATGGGAAAGATTTTAAAAATTGAAAATATTTAAATTCTAATGCAATTAATTTTTTTTTCAGTATTTTTCCCATAACGTATGAATATTAAAGATACATACATATTTTTTTTGGAGGAATTTAAAAATTCATTCATGAGGCATTAGAGGGTTAAATTGTGGTTCAACGTTTTTTTTCCCTCTCTAACATATACCATGCGTGCCCAGGATTTTCCCATCCAGAAAATCCGTTTACCGTGATATTTTTTTTACGTCAAACGACGAAGCAATGCTGCGCTAATAAATAAATGTCAGATAGGGTTGTCGGAAAACGTCACCGTTGCGAAGTCAAAGAATTCGAATCATCAGTCGAAGTCAGACAGGTTGCCGCAAAAAAATATTTATCGCCCAATCCGAAAATTTTTTAACAGTAAATCTGATCCGTTATGCAAAGTGAGATAGCACATATGGGATCTTAATTGACGAAATAATGAAAAAGTACACCATACGTGGACGTATCATAACGCCATTGCTTTATCTCAATTTAAATTCACGTAAACCCATTTAAAAAACATAACATATTATCCACTTATTATTTCACCCTTCTTTCGCAAATATGCACGTGTAATCAAAACACTGTTTGTGAGTCACGATTTGACCCAGCGCAACCTTTTTGGTGGATCCTTTTTTTCTCAATGAAGATGAGGTCAATAGCAAATGAAAGAACCACAAACATAACAATGCATCATTTGGAACACGGTCAAAAGAGAAAGGGAGAAACTACGGCATTTTTTAAAGATCATCAAGCATTTTAAATTAAAATATGTAGAAAAAATGCTTTGTATATTAGTGGGAGGTGGTTGTATTTTAACCTCTCACATCTCCTAATCATTTTAACCATTTAAGTCCCAATGACAATATGGCATCATTTTAGAAGAAAAAAAAATTCTGATCATCTATAACTTTTTATGTTATCAAGAAGCACATCATTCGATTCTTCAAACTTTTTTCTATAAGAAAATATTTTTTATTTAATTCCAATAGATGTTTGCCCTATTATTTTATTTAATCATGATCAGTAACACGATGATGCCAAGTGGAATCACTGGGACTGAAAGGGTTAACCTCTCACAATCTCCTAATAATTTTAAAGGGGTAGGAGATTAGGTTAGGTTTGAGTATCGTCGCACTAGAACTACACGAGGGCTATTGGCGACGAGCGTCTTATTTTAGAACCACAGTCAAGTGACGAGCCGACACCTGAATAGGCATCTAACAACCCAACGCAACCGTTAAGGACAACATCGTACGCAGCGTTAGGACTTTGAAGGATATTTAACGTGCACTCCCATTACACAGGGTATTATTCGTCGGACATTTTTGGCTGCACGGGGCGTTTAAAAGTCGGCAGTTATTTTGGCGATGCCCGGACCCGAACCAGGGACCTTTCGCATGCTAGGCGAGTGCCTAACCGACTGGGCTTTGACCCCAGCCCCTTTAATTAAAATATGTAAAAAAAAACTGCTTTGTATGTTCCTAGGAGGTGGTTGTATTTTAACATTTTACAATCGCCTAATAATTTTAACCTTTTGCGACCTGGCGTCCCCATTTGGGGACATTTTTTTAAAACCTCGCCATAAACAAGTAACACGTTAGTTAGTTCCATAATTGAACTAGACCGATAGAAGACGATCCAAATATCAGTTTTCAGCCTTTGATTACAGGTATCGGTCATTTATTTCTATATAAAAAAATGAAGTTGAACGAGGGTCAATGCGATATTAGAGTTCTTACAAAAAAAAATTCAAACTTTTTAAAAATTTATTTAAGTAGTTGGTTTTAATACAAAATACCCTCAAAATTATTGTTAAAATAATCTGTTTCTACAAATAAGCGATACGGCTTTTTTTGTTGCATTTATAG
Source organism: Hylyphantes graminicola (assembly GCA_023701765.1). Lineage (NCBI taxonomy): Eukaryota > Metazoa > Arthropoda > Arachnida > Araneae > Linyphiidae > Hylyphantes > Hylyphantes graminicola. Next base: position 77,340,963 of record CM043112.1, read on the forward strand.
CACAAAAAATGTGTAGTTTTAGTTTTTTTTAGTGTCCCTAAGTAACTAAACAGAATGTTTTAAAAACATTTTTTCCCAAACCTACTTTTTAGCATATATTTGTATGAAAAGTATGTTTAGATTAAGAATATACTATACAGGGTGGTTATAAAATAACGCTCGCTATTCCGAGTGGTCTGTAGCTTGAATGAATAATCCGAATGCAAAAAACTTTGAGACACTTATTAATCAATAAGAGGGGAAAAGAATGGAATCATAAAAAACAAACTGGTCACTTGACCAGGGTTCTAAATTACGAGGTGTAATTGGATGTGTTGGCCGTAATTAGCCATAATTGGCTATGCCTCATAATTTAGAACCCTGGTCAAGAGACGAGTTTGTTTTTATGATTATTCTTTTTTATGATTATTTTTTAGGATTGGGTCTTTTTTTATGATTCCATTCTTTCCCCCCTTCTTGATTAGTAAGTGTCTCAAAGTTATTTGCATTTGGATTATTCATTCAAGCTACAGACCACTCGGAATAGCGAGCGTTATTTTATAACCACCCTGTATGTGTGGATGATTTTGCTCGGGTCTTACGAGGATAACTTAATTTGATATTATTCTAACACAACCATAATCTCTATTATTACGGCGTCCACCCGACCAGCCCATTAGCAGCAGACGGGGTCACGAGCCCGTTACTTTCGATCTTCTTCCTGACCCCAAAAAACATCACGACGATAACAGAAAAAGGTCGAACACTCAAATCGAATTCCCCGCTCATCAGTTGATTTACCGCCGTAAACAAACAATCCGCTTTTCAGTAGGCGAAGTGAATCACGATCGGTTTTATTACGCGGACACCCTAAAAAGCTCGTTCAGGAACTAGCTTCGGAAGGAAAAAGAAATTCTCAAAAGGAACATCTTGAAAAGCGACTCACGATTGTATTGAAGAAGGTCGACTATACCAAAACCGACCTTAAGTTTGCAGTATACAAATGTTCTACGAGAAAAAGGGTAAATAGTTCTCATTTGTGAGTGCGAGAATCGAATACAAAAAGGTATTTCACAATCAATACACAAATTTATTTGTTATTTCAAGACATAAATTTATTATTTTTATTAGTTTAGCTTCAGTTATAATGTTATTTTAATTATTTTTTCCTTCGATTTTGACGTAACAGGTCGCACGAATATCAGGGTCAAATTATCAACCAATCGGAGCAGGCGAAGCTTCGGCGCCAGCCGCGTTGTTTACGCAAATTCCTCCGCGTAGTACATTTCTCTGCTGCAAACTTAAGGTCGGTTTTGGTATAAGAAGACATGGACGATCTGAATACAAATATTTTTTTTTATTCAGGAAACCTCTCGTGTTGTGTTAAATTTTCGCTCACCAATAATTTTCATTTTTAATGATTAATAATTTTTAATCAAAAACAGTATTTCGTTAATTGACAAGCCGTTATTCGCTTACAAATACTCAAATAACAAAAAAAAAAAAAAAAGCTCTTTACGAAACTAGGTTCGGTCCGACAAATTTTCTTAAAAGGAACATCTTGGAAACAACTCACGATTTTAGTAAAGAATGTCGACTAAATTGCCTTTTACACATATGAACGATCCAGCTATCCTTAATAATGTTTAACGTTAAGAATTTTTTTTACACTATATGTTCCCACATTTTACCAATAGTTATACCGTTTTAAATAATGAATAATTTCTGATCATTTACATGTTAGTTCGTTAATTGACGAACGAATCGTTTCATCAGACGAACGCCCACAAAAACTCTCGATATGAAACTAACCACGGAAGAACAAAAGTTCACAAAAAAAAAACATGTATCTTGGAAAAAAAAGGCTTACGATTTTAATGAAGGTCGACTAAAAAAACATTCTACATGAACGATCCAAATACCCTTATTAAAGTTAACAAGTAACCTCTCTTTACACATTAAATATTACCCCATTTACCAATAATTTATTTTTTAAATAAGTAATTATTTCCAATCAAGTACATTATTATTCCTTCCGTTAATTCACGTTATGATTAAATCCGAACAGTAAAAGAACTCGTTCCTGAAACAACTTAAAGAAAGATAAATTTCCTACCTTTTCTGAAGAAAGATCGTGGGTTCCGAAGCGACAACTTGAAGAGAGGCTCACTATTTTTGTTATGGCTAAGGAAGGTTATGTGTTTTCCTGTTTATTTCTAGACTCTATGAAGCTTTAACACAGCCTATTACGCCCCATAATTTTGAACCCTGGTCAAGTGACGAGGTCGACACCTGAGCGGACATTCCAACTAAGTGGCGCCATTGTGCACATAAGCCGCAGTACAACTCAGAACAAACAGAACAAATACAGATAAGCACATAGCATACGGGCTGTGGGGAGCCTAGTGGTTAAGATCTCGAGATCGAAAGGTCCCGCGATCGAGTCCCGATACCACTAACGACGCACCGAGTATATGAGGAGTACGTGCTCGTTAAATCTGTTGGGTCCGAAAGTCCTGTGGGCGGTCATGGCGCAGTTTCCCACGGGTACAGGTCTCTGAAGACTAACTCCCCCTTCAGGGACACGTCTAAATTACGGAGGTGGTGATAGATGGCAGCATCTGTAACTTATTTGTGTGCGTGTTGTGTCTGTCTCACTTGACGATGGTTTATAAGCGGGTCCTTGCGACCAAGCACACAAGCCTGAAAATATATGTCAACCAACCACACAACACAAATATCCATACCCATATCACGGGACCAAAACCCAGGAACTTTTTACTGCCTGACCATTTAGCCGACCAGACGGTTTATTGAAGAAGGTGGTCTGGGCATTTGAAGCTTGAATTATAAAAAAAAATGCATTCACTCAAGTTAAAATACCTGAAGAGGTTTGGTTCGGTTGAAATAACGTCACAGTTCTTAACAACTTTGAACAGCGGTCGAGTGACGATGCCAATACCTAACAGATAACTCATTGTAATCTTTAAAAGAGTCAGAGGGGAAAACATTCCATAAACATAATATATTATTGAATTTAAAAATAAAAAAACTTTTTATGTTTATTTCTGATAACCTACTCAGGAGAGTTAATATATTTTTGATCTACCCCCACCCTCTGTTTATTACTAATTATAAATTACTATCTCTCACAAGAAAAATAAATTTATATTAATGTACGAAATTTAGATTAAAAAACACAAGTAAAAGTTTTACGAATGCATATTGTGATACACTATTTTGAATATTTTAATAAAGTGATAAATAGTTGAACAAAGTCTAAAGAAAATTCAATTTTAAAAGCTATTTACTTCTGAACAGTTTCCTTTAAATACATTTAAAAAAAAGTGAACTATGCATTTTGATTTCTGAAAATAACCATGTTTACAGTTTGCATGATTTGCAAGTAAACGCGAACTCGGTGGCGCGTTTAATAACATTCCGCTATCAAAATCACATCAAATAAACATTCGAAAGTTAAAATAACTATTTTTGTAGCTCGTAAATTGAAGTTTTACTGACTTATTATTTATGTTTAGCTTATAAAGCGACAATGGGCAAGTTTTGTTCCCGAAATCTGTTATTAAAAGGCTATTATATTTTCTGTTATATATACATGATATCAAACGTAATATTTCCTGTTATATTTCCAAAGGAACAATGAACCAGGAACATTCTCGTAATTAAGGTTCCTGTTTAATTTTTTTTCCAATCTGAACCTATCTACTGATGTGTATTTAATTTGATTTAAATTAATTCAATTACAAAAAAAAAAAAACTTAATATGTATTTTAGTGTTGGATCCAATTAAATGGCTTAAACATGCTAAACAACATTCGAACTGGTACTTTATTATCTTATATTTTTAAACTTTTCATTTAAATATACAGAAAGGATTTATTTCAGTAATATTAGTTTTTAACTTTCCATAGAATGGTACTGTATATAACTTTCAAGTAATTATAAAACTTAAGTTTACGTTAATTTTTTCGGGTTCGCATTTAGTATTAGAGATAGCTCATAGATGGCGACACGAAACTTCTCAAATTCTCGGTTGTGAAGTAGGGTTGGCCGAAAAAAACTTTTTATTTTATTTCGGATAGCTATAGTGAGGAAAATTTGCCATTGGTAAAGACATGAAAAATGCACTAATCACTAATTATTATTTTTTTTATTACTTTATCTTCCATTCACGCAATGTCATCAAAGTTGGCAATTTTTTTTTAAAAACCGTGATTTTTTGATATTTTTTTTAACACGGTAGATGTTTTAATTGCGTCCTACATCATTGATTAACTACTAAAAGTATGTAAAATCACTATATATATATATTATTATACTTGTCAGATCCTCCGGCCACGCAAGGTAGTATAAAATGAGAAAAATTCGTATTTTTCGCTAAATTTCAAAGTTTCACCTTTTTGTAAATTTTAATCATACAACATGATACAGGAAAGCAATTAAAAACATATATCGTGTTTAAAAAAATCATGAAAAATTATTATTTTTGGCAATTTTTGCCAACTTTGATGGCATTGCGCGAACGGATGATAAAGTAATAAAAAAATAAATTAGTGCATTTTTCATGTCTTTACCAATGGCAACTTTTCCGCACTATACCGAACCGAAAGAAAATGAAAAGTTTTTTTCAGCTTACCCTACTGTGAAGCAGTGCTGAAAGTGCGGGTAGAAACGGGGTGACGCGTCACCCCACTTTTCAAGAAAATGGCCATCCATCCCCCACTTCTCATATCTCTCAAATACATAATCCATTGGGGGGGGGGGGGGGGGGGCATGGCATTCTAATTGAAGGCATCCCCCCACTTATTTTTTTCCCACTTTCTCCGCTGCTGTGAAGTTATAAATTTTACGGAAAGTCTTTTGCGATAAACTTAATTTAAATAAATTCCTATTTTTTATGCTTAAAAAAACAGACGATAACCGTTCTCATACCAACTGTAAGACAAAATTCTTCGATGAATTTCTGTTGCAATGTTCCTTTCTACCTGCGAGAAGTGAATAACAGCTCTCGATTCTCACTTGGCGGCTACATTTTATGAAGAGGGTATTTCAAAGCTTATTTACAGATATGGCAAGTGCTTTAATCGTATCGTCAAGGTGTTTATGTGGAGAAATAAACCGTGTACTTTTGGAATTTTTTTTCGTATGTTGACCTGCCTTTTTTTACAGCCCATATCGGAGGTTGAAAAAAAAAAAAACAGCCCTTATATAAACTATTTAGTCTTATGTTTCAATTGCAGGGCTATTGCTGTTAGAGTTGTGTATAAGCTTTAAAAGTTTTTAAACAAATAAAATTCCAATGCACATAATTAGGAATAGATCCACAATTAACCCCTGAAGTTGTTGACGTTGGGGTGCTCCGCATTGCACTTTTTTTTTCCTTCATCAATTGAATAAAAAACTTTCACATTTTATTTATTTCAATTTTCTTTCCAGGCCGCCGCCTACTTTTCAACTGGCCACGCCCTCAAGAACACCTCTTCCGAGAACATCGCGTCCGGCAACCAATTGGAGGACGACTTGACTCCCGATGACGCCGCCTCCCCCAACTTCTACAGCCCCTCCTCCTCGGCGGACTATTCCGGATTTTTCGACCATTTTCCGGAAATAGGACATTTCCCAGAATTCGGGGAAATATTCCGGTTGTCGAGGACAACCACTCAAAGACCGCCGTTCCGGTTTCCCGAGTACCTTCGGGAACCGTTTCCGGATGATGATTACAAAGTAGGTGCTGAATAGTACAAGAGTTATTTTAGCAACTAGTGCCGCAAATAAACTTTATTAAGCAGTGGCTTTTATTTCACAAGACCGTAGATCGAGTGAAATAATGACAAGAGCTTAATAAAGTATTATTTGGCATGTGCTTGCTTACAATATTTTTTATAATAACTTATAACGTGCAAAAGAGTGAAATTTGTGTTCTTACTTTTGTCTTATTAGTTTCCTTTAATAATTTTTGTAGTATCCATGCATGGAGATATTAGAAAAAAAAATGCAAAAGTAATGAATCAATAGAAATAAGTGAGTTTCATGACCATTTAGTTTCCATGGAGATATTCATGACATTTTGTTTTTCTACCAATCAGGTACTCTTATTTACTTTACCGCACTAGTGCCGCAAGTCCTACTTTCGCTACTGTCTGTGACGTAAGCACGTAAAGTGTCGTTTTCGGAACGATTTATGAATGAATGTGACAGAAAAAAAAGTGAAATTTTTTGCACTCTGTTATAAAAATATATTTATTCCGTGTTATTTGCATTCCCAGATGACAATTTATAAAATATTTAAGAACCACATTTGTAAGAATTAATCCCCCAATATTAGATAAAATTTTATAAAAATATGAAGTTTAGACTTTTGCTACTATAATTAAACTCCTAGTTTCCTTGCACAGGAGCCACGACCATGGGCGGAGCTATGAAACACAAGAAGCAATCAGAGGATGACAAAATTTTAGCCGTTTTATTTTGTCTCCATCTTATTGTTCCGCGCGTTTTATAGCTCCGCCCATAGTCGTGGCTTCTGTGCAAGGAAACTGAGTTTAACTATAACCATCTGATTCTGTCATGCATTATGATGAGAGTGACATCACATGCAAGTCCCCCATAGAAGAGAAAAAATTGAGAACATTTATTTTTATTGTGCATTTCTGTTGTCTATCAAAACCTGAAACATGTCCATTATACATTGCTGTAAAAAATTATGCAAACTTACCAATGACAATTGAAGAGTACACGGGAAGAACCGATTGATTTATTAGGCGGGCGCCCGCAATTGTCTGCTTGGCGGACATTGGCGGCAGAAAACCAGTTTCTCTCCTTCTTCTTCGCATAGTCCAAGCGCCGGGATCTTCAATCGCCTGAATCTTGGTAGCTAGGAACCACAGAGATGGTAGTTAAAGTATTAGAGTGGTATATCACGTGACCTACAACACTGACTTCATTGATGGCTCTTCTGGGAGCTCCTTGCGCGTCCCGTCGTTAGCATGGGAGGTTACGTGATCTGCCACTCTATTAATTTAACTATGATCTCTGTGGTAGGAACTGGTTTCCTAACACAAGTTTAGGCGATCACTCGCTATCATCGCCAAAGTGGCTTGCAAAGGAAACTTCTCTCAAAATCAGTCCGTTTTTCCCGTGTACTCTTCAATTATGTTTTTTCAATTTTCCTTACAGACCGAAGACACGCCCCCACCCCGCCGAAGACCGCCCCGTCCCGCCTCCTCCAGTTCTTCACGAACCAAAGTGAGCAAAGGGGGCGGAGACATGCCAATGAGGGAGAAGCCCGTCCATCGCCCCTCCCCCAAGGGGTCCGCCCACTCTTCTAAGACCGCCTTCCCCAAGATATTCAGATTCACTTCAGATCGGGTGAACCTGGCCGATTTTGACTCAAGGAAGAAAGTCAACGAAAATTATTTGACTCTGACTAAAGGAGATGGTTTGGACTCTGATGGGGTGAGGAGAGAAGGGTTTTTGATACTCCATGGTGGGGTGTTTGAGATAGACTCGATGAAGCATAAGAGATAACATTCCAATGAAACTTGGTTTCAGTAAAAGAGAATGGAAATAAAAGACTTGAATGATGTGACGTTCAAGTAGATCATCTTTAATGCAACTTGTTTTGATGAAAATCAATTAAAGATTCAAAAAAGAAATTACGAGCAATTGTATCTACCAGAAGAAAAATAATGAAAATTATATGCGACTAATTAAAAGTGGTATGAGAAGAAAAAGCACCTCAAGCAATAGTTGAATCTCAAAGATTTAAATCAACCTTCAGTCTTCCCTCAATGAAGTTTTTAAAAACTTTTTAGCACTAACAATCCACATTAGCTAACCATGAAACATAAAAAAAATCAATACATACACAACATTATTTATAAGTTTAAGTTTGAATGAGAAGTACCAGTTTGCATTTAAAAAAAAATCAAAATACATACCATGAAAAATATTTAACTTAAAATTATTAAAACAAGTGAAAGTTCATTCCTACATTAAATTTTTTTTAAATGCTGATATCAATGTGTTAATAAAACTGTTACAATCAACACAGATACATGTGATAAGATAAATTAATAACAGGTTCTGATTGTAATAATTAGTTTATTTTGCATCACAAATAAAGATATATTTTTAGTAAAATAACCAGTACTTTTTAATCAGTGTCAGTGTTCTTCTTATAGAGTAAGTAATAGCTCTATTAAAATACACAGATTTATAACAATTTTAACTCTTGTTCACAAAAGTAATTTGCTTGGGGATCACTTTTCACCTGCAGAGCACTAAATTGGCACCGATTCGCCTCAGGCAGTGAGTGAACGAGAAAATTCATCATGTCACCCAAACTACACATTGTCACAGTATGTAAGTATTATAGCCCTTCTAACCACAAAATATGCTTTGAAGCACTTAATTCCAAAACCCACTCTATAGTCTGCCTATTAACTATGCAAGCCAAGAAAAGACATTCTTCCCCCATTCCTTTGCTTAGTTTTCTAGCAAACATTGGGAGCATCGCTTTTCTAAACTTAACGCGTTTGAGGTTCTGTTGTGGGGTTAACAATACGAACAGTTCAAACCCAAGTATGGTGGGGAAAAAACATATTCACACTGTTTTGAAGAAAACCACATTTTTAAACCTCAAACGGGTTTCGAAAAGCGATGCTTAAAATGTTTCCTAGAAATCTAAGCAAAGGAATGGGGAAGAACATCTTTTCGAGGCTCGCATAGTAAATAGACAGACTATAGAGTCTATTTATTACCTATCTAAAAAGTTAATCATCGTACAAAACAAACTTGTTGTAAGAGTTAAAAAAATCCACTCTCACACAAAAAAACTCTTAACATAGCATAAAAAATAGCAAGGCTTGCCGGAAGATCAAAGGTACTAGTTTTTTATATATCCGATCCAGAAGTTAAAGATTTCTCTTTTAAAAATTGTTAAAGTTTAAAATAATGAGTAATATGTCTGTTTACTCACTGCTCATGTGTATTACAGAAGCTATTAATAGCATCAAGTTTCTCACATCACTCGCATGTAACACCTGAAATTCTCTTGTGTACCACCAGTGGTACGCTTGGGAACCCCTGCTCTATGGGACTGACAGTTCCTCTTAAACAGTAGGTAAATTATAGAATCCCTAATAAAATAGATTTACAATCATTGTAAATCTTATTCATAAAAGTTCATTTGCTTGTGGGTTGTGATTCATTACTCAGTGGGGATTGCTTTTTGCCTAGAGAGCACTCAAAGTGGCACCAATTTGTCTCAGGCAGTGCATTCATCACCACACCCAAACTATGAAGCAGCTCTTATATGACAATGTACATCTATTTGGAGGCCAGCGCTTTGATCTTGGCAATCTTCGCCTGCAGATTGCGGGCCACGTCCCGATAAGGGGTTGGGCTCTCGTTCCCCATCTTTGGGATTGCCAGGGCCCGCCTGACCCGCGGGCTCATCAGTAAAAGTCCCTGGAAGAGGCCAAAGGAGCTGGAGCAGAGCCAGTAGTAGGCCACGGACTGGAAAGAGGTTCAGTTGAATTAGTCAAGGAAATATTGTTATAAAGGAACAATTAACCCTTTCAGTCCCAAAAATTTACTACACTACAGAAACATCTGAAATTCACAAAATAAGCTTATTTTAGGTCAAAAATAAGAGTTCCATAAGAAAAAAAATTCATTTAAATTTTTTCTATGGTTTTTGAAATAATGCCAAATTTTTTTTAACTCTGGAAAACAACAAAATAAAAATATGTGTAATACCTAAAAACACTTCGAGTTATATATTTTAAGGTATCTGACCATATTATTAAAAAAAATTTAGTGGAGGATTAGAGGATATTAGAGAATCCTTTACTCAAGAATCTGGTGTTATTGTTTAGTTGAATTAGGCAAGGAAACGTAATTAATAGGAAGAATTAAATACACTCCTTGCCAACCTAAGTTGGGTAAATAGAAATATGCGATGGAGTAGATCCTTCCGCGGATGTAAAGAGTTCCATAAATTATGTGTGAATCTATCCAGAGAACATATTTAAAACGTTCATTTCATTTAAGGTCTGACAGATTTCAATTTTATTTGAGCAAATGTGGCAATTTTATCAGAATGAAAAGTGTTTTTTGGTTAATTTGTACTCAGATAATTTTGTATGTAAATCAGACGGAACGGTCGTTCCGCCCGCCAATCTCAAAATGACGCCAAGGGCTAACGGCAGTTATGTATATATACAGAAAACATTTCGCTATGTTAACAGCGAAATTGATTTTATTTTCTACCAGGTAAACTAAACTTCGTAGAACAATAAAAAAAAATACAGTAAAGAGGTTCCGTAGATTATTTTCAATAAAAAAATTTTGGTTATTCTAGAGTCAAAAACAGCGGAGAAAAAAAATATGGAAATTTTCGAAAATGAAATCTTTCGAGCAGTTTTAGTCAAATTTTGACCTAATTTTTGAAGTGACCTACAGCCATTACTAGACCATTAATCTGGAAGCAGTTTTTACTAAAAGATTAAGAATGCTCCAATTAAGCCCCTTTCATAGGTTTGAAGTTTCAAAAAGAACTCGTTCTATTTTTAATTAATTAAAATCTATATTACCTTTGGCGGTATGAATGTGCGATAAACAAGCCATCCTAGCGGCCAGGTACCTCCGAAAACGAGCCAAGGTTTACTTTATTTTCATCGAAGAGCCGCATAGCAGCGCTGTTAACTATTAAGTTATTATTACAGCTTCTAAAATAATTGATTAATCTAATATCTGAATAGACAGATTAAAAAAAAAAAAATCTAATTAATAAACGGAAACTCTTCATGTCAACTTTTTGGGGTTTTTATTTTAAAAAACTAATGAATAACTCGAGTGGATGAATCAATCCAGAAATGGAAACAAACAGTCATATTTGCCAATTTGGTTGCCATATTCAGTTACCAATACCATTAAAAAATAGTTTTGTTGGTTTTTTCTTCATAAAAAGTAAGAAATATATTTTATCCCTAAAAATTATTGAGGAATAATTAATTATGTCAAAGTAATCTTTGCTTATTTTTTTATGAAAAGAAATGATATTTGTTTCTAAAATTTATTGAGGAATATTTTATTATGCCAAAGTAATATTTAATTATTAAAGTTACATTTTTTAACATGAGCTGTTACTAAATGTTTGTATTATAATACATAACCGTAATCTAAGAATTGTATTTTTTTATTGTTTTTTCTTGAATAGGCTGGATATTTTTTTAGTTTAATAAAAGTAAATTGAAATTAAATATGCCGACAAAAGTGAAAAAAAAAACTAGGCATAAAAGACGGGTGTGGTGTACTAAAAATAACAGCTGCGATGTAATCTCGAAATGTGTCGAAAACAATACATCTGGAATAAAACGTCCATCTAGAAACTGTTCCTGAAAATAACAGACGGGAACGTTACGATAATGAAGATTCGGTTATTAAAACTGTTCCTATTTTTCAGTTACAGATGTGACAGGGGAGATTTCTTCCCTTAAGCTGAGCTGTTTCTACTAAACGATTGAAAATGCCCCAATTCAGGCCCTTTCGTAGGTTTGAAGTTTCAAAAACATTTTTTTCTATTTTTAATTAATTAAAATCGATATTATCTTTGGCGGTACGGTTGCGCGATTAACTAGCCATCTTAGCGGCCGTATTACCTCCCGAGACTGCGCCAACCGAGGTCTGCTATATTTTCATCAAAGAGCGTCAGAGTTCAAAAACACAACGAACAAGCCGATATTACAGTTTCTAAAATAAATGATTTATCAAACAAATGAATCAGCAGACTGAAAAAACTTTGGAATTCTAATTAATAAACGGAACGCTTCATTAAAAAGTTTTGGTGTTTATTTAAAAAATATATATCAACAGCGATAATGGAATGGTTGATCTTGATCTATAAATGTAAACAGTCATATTTGGTTGTCAGATTCAGTTCATATTAGCTCAAACTTTTTAAACACTTTGCTTTTTCTATAAAGAGTAAGAAATAATATTTCTTTGGTTCTCAGAAGTTATATAACTCTCTATAAACATTGAAATCATGTCGTCAATTTTGTAGTCGTATTGTGTCTGTATCTTTTGTTATTTAAAAAAAAAAAAAACTACTGATATCCCCCCAAAAAACTTCGTAAAAGTAAACAAACGCCAATCTAAAAATAAAAACTATTTTATCAAAAAGCAAGTTCATTATGAAAGTTGTGGCTAAAAAAGCCGTGATATAAAATGAATGCCAATCTCTTGTGTAAAACTTCCTGGTCATAATAAGTAGTTAATTTAAGTTTTGCTGCCATAAAAATATTGCACTGTTTGAGGTTGGTGCCCCCCCCCCCATCTTAACCACCCTCTATACCTTTATATAAATGTATTGAGATCATACATTTGTTAAAGTTTTTTTTTTTTTTTAAGTATCCTTCGCGTTATTCTGATTTAGTAATTCAAGTTCATTTGCGTATTTAAATTTTTTAGGGGGATAAAGTTGTGCACCAACCTCAAACAGTGCAATATTTTTATGGCAGCAAAACTTAAATTAACTACTTATTATGACCAGGAAGTTTTACACAAGAGATTGGCATTCATTTTATATCACGGCTTTTTTAGCCACAACTTTCATAATGAACTTGCTTTTTGATAAAATAGTTTTTATTTTTAGATTGGCGTTTGTTTACTTTTACGAAGTTTTTTGGGGGATATTACCTTACCGGAATAACGGAACTAACGGACCAATCACACTGTTCCCTCAGCCTTTTTACTCTTTGTTTTTACCCAAGTTAGGTTGGCAAGGAGTGTAATATTAAAGATGCTCAAGTAATAGGACATATACATCAAATAAGTCATACCACATTATTAATAATAAAGATAACTTAGTAAATGACAAGGTCAGCACTCCATATTAATAAAAATAATATTGACAATACAGGGTTCCCACACTTATTTCAAAATAAAAATCAAGGAGTGGTTAAGGACTTTTCAAGGACTCCCAATTTTTTTTCAAGGACCCTTAATCATAATGAGTCGATTACTATACCTATTATATCGACCAAACATTAAAATAAAATAGCGTTCGAAATAATGCGATGCCATGTGTTATGGCAACTATTTTAGAGGAAAACACAGAAGTATTTGGCAAAAATAAAAGATGCCACAGACTGGAAAGAGGTTCAGTTGAATAAGTGAAGGAAATATATTGTTATAACGAACAATTAAATAATATTAAATGTGTTCAACTATTAACACAGGTCATACCCTATCCGGGTCCAGTACCTCCCAACTTTTTTTTTATTTATGAACTTATGCTATTCAGATTTTATACACTGGTGCATCATGCATTAACAAAACCTAATAGCAAAAAAAAAATTGAAAATGACTCATTTTTAGAAATTTAATTTTTTAATTTTTTTTTAACAATATTAAAATCCCTACTCCTCCCCTATTTTTCGACTTTTTATCACCAAATTTTTTTATACGAGTTCCCTAATAAGATCTTAACAAAACTATGCATCCAAGTTTTAATAAAGATTCAACTTTTTTTACAAAAAATATTTTTTGGAATTTTATCAAAAAAATTTACCAAAAAAGTAAAATTTTGACTTTGAAAGTTTTTTCAAAAATACTGACAACACAAATGAAACGTTTTAATGCATAGTTTTGTTCATTATACTTTTAGGATGCTATAGAAATTTACAGAAACTTTTTATGTATAATATTAAAAGAGGAGTAGTATTTTTCACTATCCTAAAATTTTAAAAACACGAACAGAGATACGAGCATTTAAAGTATAGATCTGTGGTAGGATACTTGGAGAGTGAGTCTCATTGAAAAATTAATAACTCAAAAACTAATGCATAACATTTGAAGCGTTTTTTGTGTGCAAAATGTTAAGAAATGTTCAAATAATATTTTTTAAGAAATAATAAAAAAATTGGATTTTTCATGATTTTTGGGTACTAGACTTCCTTATTAGTAGAGATTTCTTAGTTATACTTTTAATTAGACTAAACTTAGTAATACTAAAATACTAAACTTAGATTACTTTCACTCCATCTTAACAATTTAAATAATTATAATTAAATATTGAATTTTAATTCAATGCATATTTTTCCAACAGACAGATGGATAAAAAGTATGAAAGGTCGGTCTCTGATATTTCTAACTTTTTGTCCTTTCTAACAAAACAACAAATATATTTTAAGATCCGATGGATAGAACCAAATTTTACCGGGGCCTATGGAGGAAAGAGGTTTAGTTGAATTAGTCAAGGAGATGTAATTGAAGATCTTAGTGTTTAAGTTTAGTAACCAGTAGTTTTTAAGGCTTAATAGTTGTGTTTTTAACGCAACGCTGCCACACTTTTGGTTTAAAAAAATCAAGGAATATTTTTTCAGGACTTTTCAAGGATACTTCGAGCATATTTCTCCATTTTCAAGAACCGTATGCAACACCTAAATTTCAATATAGTTTTTAAAAATTCATTTAGAAAATGACTAAGAGCTGAAAAGACTTTCAAATGAACTTAAATATGTTTTATAAAGTAACCATTTAGTTGTTTAATTATTTTAACTTTAAAGCTCATTTTCACATTTTTGTCATTCTTCCACTAGGCTCTTTGATTGTAAGGAAAAATTAAAACCCCTCTTAACCCATAAAAATGGGACCAAGAGGAAATACAGTTAAGCAAAAAATTGGCAAGTTGAATCATTAGGAACAACTATTATTGACAAGGATTTAAGAAAAAGTGTTAACCTCTTAATGGTCGAATAATTTTCAATCAAACGGTCCAAAAAGTAAACCCAAAGATCGTGATAGAATATTTCTAATTTATTAAGGTAACAGGGAACAATACGACCATTCAAAATATTGAATTTCATTTAAACTTTAGCAACTGAATTGGGACTTTATGAAAAAACTTCTATGATGCACATTATTTGAATATAAGGGCTGCAGTTTGCAAATTTGGTTTACAAAACATTAACTGGAGCAAGTAAGTACTTATTTGAAAACCATTATTAATACAGACAACTCTATTTAAACCTTTCGAAATATATTACAACTTTGAATAAAGAGGAAATATTTGTAATCATTTTTTAGTCATTAAACATCATGTTAATTTATATAGAATTTTTAAAATATAAATGTTACAATTATCTAGAGTTCCAATTAAATTTTGAACATTCAAATAAACAAGAAGTTAAAGCAGTTCATCTTTAGTTAAAAACTTGAAAAGCCCCTAAAAAAATTAAAGGGCAAAAAAGTTTACTGGATATTTAATGTAAAACTGCAATCTGGTATTAAAATCTTAGAAAAAGTTACAAGTTAAGAAATGGGTTGAGGTATTACTTATTTATACAAATAAAATGTACATTCAAAATCTCCAAAAATAATTAAAATAAATGATAAATATTTATTTTTATTGCAAGATAAAAAAAACTCAAGTAAAATTATATATCAGTAAAAATGTAACAATTACTAACTATACACATGACAACTATCTGGGAAGTAGGTTAATATTATGTCAGTGCGTTATGGATGGGTTGCTCCTACTGAACATTCCAGCTCAGAAATATCATGGAAATTAAAAATAGAGGGCAAAACCTCTCCCCTCATTTTAACGAGAGTAGGAAAAGGTTAAAAAAAATCTAATGTGCAAACTGTTATCCCTACAACCTAAAGTATAGGGATAAAGCTGCAAAAGTAGGTAGCTAAGTCCTCTGATTTTTTCGATCCCAAAGTATTGTCGAAGAAAGTAAATTAGAAATCAGCTTCCAGGTATGAACATTGTTTATTTAGCAATTCTTCTTATAAACTCAACAGTAAAGAAAGGAATAGTCAACAGTGGCACATCTCCATAGCTAACTACATAACTAATAGTGTATTTACTTCAGTTACAAAAAAGGAGTCACAAGTCAAGTTGAGTTGCCATTTCAACTACCGCAGCGAATAATTATGATAAGTGTTGCAACAATGGAGTTGTTTCACTGAGAATCTGGCAATAGCTCCGCGGTCTTGTTTTCCTTTCTCTCCAATTACTTTTGGTTTGGTTGGTAGAGATAATCAGGTTTGTGTGCTGACCAAGCACACTAACCTGAATATAGGTCAACCTACCAAACCAAAAGTAATTGGAGAGAAAGGAAAACAAGACTGTGGAGCTATTGCCAGATTCTCAGTGAAACAACTCCATTAAAATAAAACCGAATATCTTATTAACAGCCAAGCTAACATAAACCAAACTGAATATATTTAACTACGTTCAAACTAATATATTATTTTTATCAACTATTTTTTTTAACTCCAAGGTCAATATATATTTTCTTTTTCATGGAATAACAAGTGCCATGCGTAGAATTTTAAAAAATATTTAAAAAAAAAAAAACAGCGATGGGTTGCAATAATTGAAGTAAAACTGAATATATTATTAAATACTGAACTTAACTGAGCAGAAAATATTTAACCAGCTTAATTGAATATATTTTACCATTAACAAGTAATTATAAACTGCACAATTAACATATACAGAGCAAGACAAATAAAAGTGGCCCCAGTCTAGAGATAGGAATATGTTGAAAAGCTTGGCGAGAAAAAACTCTTGAAGCCACCTGAAACCTGTTTTTTGCATTGGTTGGATTGGATTAGCTTCACATTAAATTTAGAGCTACTCATAGACTAGTGGCGAGTTCAGATCTTAGTTCGAATTACATAAAGATGTCCCATAATGCAAATTTTGTGTCTTGCAATCAATTTAGAATGTTTTGTGCTAACAAAAAGGTCCGATTCTCTAGGATAAATAAAGACCGAAATAATCACCAGTGGGAACTTTTCTTGATCAACTCTACAAACCTCCTTTACATTTCATTCAACTAGCTTCTAGAACCATAGTGTAGTTGCTGGCAAATAAGTCCCCAAGTGTTTGTTGGGGCTCAATATTGAAGCGATCAATAGTTTCAGTTAGCAAACCTGGTTTTGTAATGGTTTTTTGATTGGCAACATTTCTGTCGTATTCTTATCTCCACGTTAAGGACCTTTTTTGTTTGCCTCACCCTGTATGTATACATTTATAGACTGAAGGGCACCCTAGCCTACAATTTAAAAAAGTTATAAACTCACCGATGGGTTGTAGGTGGCAGCGGCAGCCACCACAAAAATGACGATCCTCGATCCGTTGAGCATCACTTTTTGCAGGAGTCCCCCCTTTCCCACGTTCCTCAGGGCATGCACCTGAAAAAATATTGTAGTTTTGTAAATATCACAATGCACAAGATTTCAATAAAAAAACTGGATTCAATTCTCATTAATCTATCTTTACTTTTCCCACTAATTTTATGGATTAATATGGGATGTATAAAATGGGCGTATTTTGGGTGGTTACAAAATCCTAGAAAAAAATGTTCCCTGATATTTCCATGATTTCCCTGGTACTTTCACAAAAAATTCCATGATTTTACAATTGCCTAGAAAATATGCAATACACACAATACAATGCAGTACATAAAATTTAATCCAGACATACAGACTACTTAACTATTCTACAGTTCCGAAAATCTGAGTTAAGAGGAATCGTGTGATCAGAGAATCATGTTATAACATAATTCGGGAGAAAGATTCATCCTTCCTCCAAGATTGGTCCTTCAGGGAAATCGGATCAACCAGAATATTTTTTTTAATCAAGTGTCTGTTAGTAGTGATCCCAAGAACCTAAACCCGCTGTTTAAGTAATACAAAATGGAAAAAAATTCCCTGATATTTTGCAAAAGTTGAAAAATTCCATGAGAATTCCCTGATATTTCCAGAATTAAAAAGTTCCTTGATTTCCAGGTTTTAAAGCTTCTGTTACCACCCTAAATAGAAGCTAAAATGGGCATGGAAGGCCTTGGCCCACTAATGGCTGTCATACTGAGTTTTTTTAAACATAAAATAAAAAAAAACTTATTAAAAAGTTTAAAATAATTTTAGATTCATTCTTAGACTAGTTTAAAAACAATTTAAATAAATTAATCTAATAATTGAAACCAGCCAAGTTAGAACATCATTAGGCAAGATGTATGTTTAGTTGGGCTTACATCGGTGAGGTTGTTGATATTAAAATGTTATATTAATTTAGATTGCAATATAAAACACAAAAAAAAGTAATTTAACTAATTCAAAATAATTTTAAATTTCTACAGAGACTAATTTGAAATCAATTAAACAAATCCTAAGTTCAATTAAAACCAGCCAAGTTAAAATAAACAATAAGATGTGAGGCTTACTTCTGTGAGAGTGAGGTTGACAGCCAGCAGCAAGAGGGGTATTAGTAGAGGGTCCGTTGAAGTGAGGTTGGGGAACCACAACATCCCCTCACTCCTCATGGCCAGGGCAGAGGGGTAGCCTGCAACAGAACAATCGACGATTCATACATGACAAAAGACACAGTCATAGCTTGTTTAAAATATAAATACATCATACAATTGAAAATGTTCTGCAATGACAATGTTAGGGTATGGAAATGGAATAAGTTGTCGTTGCTAATTCCCATCGTAGTCCAGATGAATAAATTCGTAGACATTTAAGAAATCTGAAACCAAAAGGAGAGAAGAATGTATGTCGTCCCAGTTTAGGATATGTTCAAGTGGTGTATGATTTGGCTGGCACTTATGGCAAGGAGGACATTTATTTTTAATAATTTTTTGAAGTTAGAACTAAATGCTTACTCCATTTTTTACTAACTTCAAAAAATTATTAAAAATACTAAATACGTGATTTTCACAAAACAAATGAGTTTTATCCTTTTAGTTCCTTTCATTCTTTACAATGATACAATAAACTAGTCACCTTTTAATAAAATTGTGGCGGTAATTCACTTACGAATATTCTCCATAGGAATAACATTACGATTTTCAAAATGTGGAATTCCCAAGGGAGTCCTCTTAAGACATATTTAAAGGAATATGTATAAGGAATAAATAGCTGTTTTGTTTGGATATCATTTTATTTAAGGGTGGAAATGAAGTAGAATTATTGTGATTGAATTCCATGGGTTAATAGATACATAAGATTTATAGCTTATTAAATTTTACAACTCCTATACTGGATTTTGGGCAAAAAAAGGGAACGATAAAAAAGAAGATGGAAGAATTATAATTTAGATAATAAAGTATAGGAAAGACAGACAGCAGACAAAGTCATTATGAACTCTACAACTTAAGTTATCCTGTTAAGTTGGTACTTTAATTCTGTACTAAACATTTATTTTACTTAAAAAAGAACAATAACAACACTTTTCTACAAAAAGATTTTCGAACTGATTAATGTTAGAAATATTTAATGCAGGCTCTTATTTAAGGGGAAGGTTTCAATCATAAATTCATTAAATGATAACAAATATTCAGTTACTGTATGATGATTGTATAAAAACAACTACAAAGTTTGGAGAGGTTTTAAAAAATTTAGTTCAACAGTTTTCACAGAATGAAAAATAATCAGGTGTTTCAAAAGATGTTTGCCAGATTGTCAATTGTGAAAAAATTTATACATTCTCATACGAAACTTAAAGAGATTAATTTTATGACATTTGATAAGGGTAGGGGAATAAAAATATATAAGATTGACAGTGCTGCACAACAATAACACAATTTGAAATCATAAACTTTAAATAAATAAAAGAAAAAAAATAATAAAAGCTGTAAAATATAGTTGAACATTTGCAGTTATTTCGAAAGAAAATTTTAAAACAAAACTAAAAGATATTTAAAGAAATTTTCTATTTTAAAGAGGTGCTTGTGTAAACAATTAACATATCAGAAATACATAAATTTATTAAGAAATAGATTGAAAAATATTAAGGAATAATTTTCAAATGTTAAGTAATACTTTTGAACATATAAAGTTTAGAAATAATATTTAAAAAAATAGAAATGTAATAAAATAATAGTTTTTAATTCACTCAAATAACTATTTAAATGTTTACATATTCATTTAAAATACACAAACCATTTGTCTAGGACCGACAGGAGACATTGCCATAAACTTGTTTAAAATATACTAAAATAATAAGTTCTACAATTTTTGTTCAACATTACAATTAATTAAAATTACAAACATTAAAAATATTTTATTTGAAATTACTGAAGAGTGTGTTTACACTTAGATGCGAGGTAAAATAAGTCCAGTTCGTTGCTACTATTTGATCCAAAAAGACATTATATCTTAACTAACCTTCTAAAAATTGAGTCTGACCAGATGTCTGGAACACTTTCAAATTGTGTTATGTGACATCTTTACCGGAATGCAGCCAAAAATTATACAGTAATCCTCTTGAGGGGGTTCGGTATGTTGTGTATCGGTAATGTTAAATTGGCCAATTTTAATGTACCTTTTCACAATAACTACTGATCGGATCATCTTAAAATTTTCTGTGTATGTTATACCAACCTTATATATTAATCTGAGGTTAAAAGTATCCAAAAAATTATGAAATTTTTCACTTTTTTGCCCCATAATTTTTTTTACTTTAGTTTTATTAAAATTTATAACCTCAGATTAATCTATACTATGTATTACATCATATAAAAAAAAAAGTTAATGAGTAAACATAGCATAGTTTTTGAGAAAAGGTACATCGAAGTTTAAAAATTCAAGTTCTGAGAAAAACGTGTTTAAAGTTTTTATTGTTCACCCATTTCCTTACGAAGCCATGACATTAAAATGGCTTTTAATGTCCAAAATATTTTTCCAATCGTCTTGATACTTTGTGACATTATTAATAAAGGTTATAATAGTATTTTAAGCCAATAATTTTTGTTTTGATTTTTTCACTGATTTGGGGGTACTGAACCCCCTTAGCCGGATTTTGTTTAATCGGAGAATTTTTTATCCTTAGAATGTAAATAAGTTGGTTTGTTACAGAATCTGTCGCTTACACCGCTTCCACACAATAGTTACGCTCAACAGGAAACACGCTAACAGCACCTTAGAAAGAAATTCGCCTAGCCAGGCCTTTAAGCTAGTTCTAATTCAAACTTTTATAAGCCAAAATTAATAATTTTTTTAATCTTCTTTTGCAGATTTGATAATTAATCTTTATCATTTGCTAATTTTTTTGGAGTTCGAAAGAATACTGATGTACTTTTTAATTAAATAAACTTGTAATTTGAATTTTTTAATGAAATATGCAATGTAGCCTTAACTGATTTTTTGCTTCAAAATGACGTATCCCACTTGTTTGTGAGACTTTCAGTTCGTTCTGTGAAAGTGGGTGACAGACGGACGGACTGAACGATTATAAAACCTTCCACTTTTTACGTTATAAACGTAGTGTGGAAGCTAAAATTAGTTCAAAATGACTGGTTTTGTTGTAGATAACCCATCAATGTCATGATGATAAAAAAAACTTGTGAAACTGTGTCAAGTTTCCGAATTTCTAAGCTTCAACAAACAAAAAGGTATGTTTTTTTTAAGGGTAATGAGTAAATGAGTTTGTAAGTACTGAGTAAATGTAATGAGTAAATATATTAAGTAAAATGGTGCATTACTTCAATGGTATATTACTTCAATTATGCTTTTATTTACATGGCAAAAATCATCAATGTATAAATTTGCAATTAAGTTGATAAGCCTAACTAATTTCACTTCAGGCTAAAAAAAGGATATTTGCTAAACCAACTTTTGTCCTTGATCCCATTTAAGCCAGTTAAGAGCCTGTCGAATGTATTTTGAAATCAAACTATAGAAAAGTTTAAGGAGTAGTAGTTTAAAATGATTTATGTCGATTAAGTAGCTCAATATGATTTACACCTTTTTTTATAAGTAGCTGTAGAAGAGCAGAAAGAGCTAGAAAAGGCAGATACGTTCGACACAAAACATTTCCTTTTATTATCATTGAAATTTCTAACGCAACGGTTCACCTAGAAACCAAATAGTTTGCCAGAGTAAGAAAGCAAGTATAATGCATGTGACAATAAATACAATTAATGATACATATAAGATCGCCACGATGACGTCAGTCCTATTGACTTGAGCGTGTGACATCACCCAAATAAGTAGAAACCAAATAATCCAGATAAAAATATCACATTTCTGGCAAAACTGTTGATTGGATAAGTTATAACTGCGACCTTACCTGCTTGTGCCATGGCCGTGATGTTCCGAAGGGAGACGGACAGACAGATCCAGAGGGGCATCTGGAAGAAGACTAAAAGAACCATCTTGAAGGGGTGGCAGTTCTCACTTTCCACTTTCTTCTGGTAGATTTGACGCAGCTAGAGATGAATAAAAATAGATCGAGATTTGAAAAAGATGATATAAATAACGCTTGGCACATGTTTTGATATGAAAATAATGTACTTATAAGTGGTGGCCAAAATTGTGGATATTTTTTTTTAAAGCTTCATATTTTTCACCTTTGTGTGATTACAGAATATATTAATTGTATATCATATTAAAAGTAATTTAATCTTTATGAGGACCACTGTTTGCAGATTGCTGAAGCCGTCTATGAGACCTTTGGTCCCATATAATCATATATCAATGGACACAACATCATCATCATCAAAGTAATTTAATGTATAAATAAAAATAAATACAGTATTACAATATCTGTATTATGAATAAGAAGTTATGCAACTAATAGTATGAACTGTCTTAGTTTTGCAAGTCACTGAACCACCAACTTGTATTGCAATTTCAGCATAAGAGAATCCATTGATTGTGCTTGTTTGTTCAACTAAAGTGAACATAACTTTTTTTGTAATACATATACTTTAATTCTAATTTTTTAATGAAATTCTACATTAAATTACCTTCAAGTTAATTTAAATGTTTTTATTCAAGCGAAATTTAATAGATGCAACACACAGGTAACAGTTGAAACACATGAAACTAAAAAAAAATACAACAAACTCTAAAAATGTTATTTATTCATTTTTATTTTATAAATCCTCTCACGGATACAGCCGCATACAATAACAAGTTTTCCAGCAGCAATGAAATCCAATTTAGGATTTTATCAAATTTTTAATATTTCAAGCCTAGAGTAGTAATTTATAATCATCACATACAGGAAAATAATATTAAAAGTTAAAACTATTAAATTTTTAGTTAAAATTTTGAACTCAATAAGTAGAAAAAAAGATTATACAAATCTGCCAATTTGCTTATTACTCAAAGACTTAAGATGACTACCCAGTTTAATTGATACAAAATAAAATAAAAATATTTTTCACAAACAAAATCTTTAAGTTTATTACTACACTCCCTGCCAACCTAAGTAGGGTAAATAGAAATATGCTATGGAGAAGATCCTTCCGCGCACGTGAAGGGTTAAATAAATTATTTGTGAATCCATCCAGAAAACATGTTTAAAAAATTAATTTTGTTTAAGGTTTAACAGATTTGAATAATATGCGAGAAAATTTGGCAATTTTATCAGAATGAAAAGGTATTTTGGTTAAATTGCATTCAGATGATTTTGTAAGTAAATATTCCCTTACAAGAGTTTCCAACTAATGGACCAACCACGCTTTTCCCTCTGCCTTTTTAATCTTTGTTTTTATCCTAGTAAGGGTGGCCCGGAATTTAGTTTCTTAAATAAAATAAAAAATACTTCAAGAATCCTATTTGATTTTTTTATATGAAAGATATTTCAACAATTTATCGAATTAATTAAATGTTTTCCTTATCACCTTGCACCACTACTTAATAAACTTCAACTCTTTGCTTGGAATAAAATGATCAAGGTCTGTTCAACTTGATTGACTTCATTCAAAAATCATGTTAATATGATATTTTAACCCTCTAATGCAAAGCATTGCCATACAATACGTGTTTTTTTTACAATATGTGTTCCATTTTGAAGTTTTAGTTAACCCTCATAGATGACAGTAGTAAAAGAGTATTCAAAAATTAAGAGTGAAGTTATTAATTGTTGTGTGAAATTACGTCTTTGGCAGTATTCAAAGTATAATAATATTAGTACTAAATACAAATAAATTGTTTTGAAAAAAATAATTATAGTTCAAGTGGGTTATTTTAAAATAAATTTAGTAGTTTTCCAGTCATTCTTATTAAAATTGGAATTTTGTCGTTGGTTTTTGAAACATGGCAAAAAATTTAAAAATTGAAATTATCTTAATTCCAATGCAGTTAATTTTTTTCAGTATTTTTCCCATAATGTACATGAGTATTAAAGATACAAATACATGATTTCAGGATAAAAAAAAAGAAATCATGCATTATAGGGTTAAAACTTCAATTCTTTGCTTTGGAATAATATATTCAAGTTTTGTTCAACTTGATAGACTTCATTCAAAAATCATGTTAATGTGATGTATTTTAATTATCAACTTAGAGCAAAATAGATACAGTGCAGTACATCTGCTCAATAAATGCTTCAATTTTAGTCACTCCAAATTTTGCAGTAAATTACACATATACTAACTACTGATTTTGAAATTGAGTAAGCGCATATTCAAAATATATTAATTAAAAGCATTAAGGCACAAAAAATAAGGGATAAGTAAATTCACTTATCATTTTTCAAAAGTATTTTACTGCATAATTGATACAAATTTTAACTTAACTACAATATTTAATAATGTAAAAGCATCATGAAACAAAAAATATTAAATTTTTTCTTTAAGATTTAAATTTTCAGGTCAACTTTAGCATACAGTTGAGCTTCAAAACAAAGTTCAAAGCTAGAAAATATTAGTAAAAGAAACTGTTTTAGGTATCCTAATTATAATTTTTATAATATCATGGCAATTGAGGCTATTAAGAATTAATTCAGATTTAAAATGGGTTTTTAAAGTTAAGAAATACAAGGTTAAACATTTTCTAGTTACCCACTGTTTTTTATTTATGTGAAGCAACAAGTATATTCTACATAAAAATTTAAATATTCCCCTTTTCAAAATTAGCTTTTGCTCGATATATATATACATAAAAATTAACATTTAATGCAGTTCATACCAACTACAGAAAGAAAATAATACAATATGGATATTATTTTCAAACGCACATCAATGCAAAGTGTAGTTTAATGGGATAGGAAACTATTTCTGATTCATCGAACGCACAATTTCAGGTAAAGCAAGTTTACCTTACAAAGGTTTCATTGCATTGCAATTATAACCGATCATATGTAAGCAATAAATCGATTCAAACCACTCAAATGGACATTAAAAGATTTCTTGAAATGTTAAGGAAAATAAAAATTATAATTTTAAAACAACATGGATATTATTCATAACTACACACACTACAAGGTAGACCTTACCTACCTGCGCTAATCTAATGATGCCAAAGAAAATATGACTTTATAGAAAAATATATGAATAATATTTAATAAATATTACATTGAATAAACAAGTGTGAGTTTAACTTAGAAAGGAAAAAGAATTGCAAGCCGATTATTTCAAATGGAATTAGTAATGAAAGGGTACATAGATACAAAAATGCATATTTAATTCATATTTTTAAATGCTCACACTGCAGGGTTGACCTTACCTACTTGCGCTTTGAATACCCTCTTGGCTTGATTCCGGTCCCAGCCAGCAATGGGTTTGTTCCACGGTGAACCTGGCAACAGCTCTGCGGTTTTGTTTTCCTTACTCTCAAATTACTTTTGTTATTGGTTGGTTGGTAGAGATAATCAGGTTTGTGTGCTGACCAAGTGCACTAGCCTGAATACAGGTCTACCAACCAACTTAATAAAAACAAAAGTCATTCGAGAGTAAGTAAAACAAAACCACAGAGCTATTGCCAGATTTACCATGGAACAAACCTATTGTAAGATTCCCGAAATGTTTAGTTAAATAAAAAGTACCATTAATTTTAATACAACATGGTATATATCTAAATGCACACACTACAGGGTAGACCTTACCTACTTGCGCTTTGAAGACCCTCTTGGCTTGGTTCCGGTCCCAGCCAGCCATCCTTCTCGCCATCTCCACCTCCTTGTTGAGCTCCGGGGCTAGCTTGTTCATCTCGGCGTTGACTGCTGCCAGCCTACCCACAACCTGTAGGGGGGAATTTGTAAAATATAAATAACTAAACTTTAAAATTAGGGGAGAGTGGGGGCTATTGGGACGCAGGGCTAATGGGACAAGGGCCCTAAAGCTGGGGAAAATATACTTTTTTACACATTTTTCTACACTAAAGCATAGTAACAGTAAGACTTCACATTTTAAGAACCAAAGATCAGCCATTAAACGCATGCGATGAAGTAGAGAGAAGAATTGTTGTTTTGGAGAATTGAAAGTTAATTAAAAGTGGGGTGATTCCATGACAAAAGTTACCAATTGCCCTTAAAAAAAGTTTCACTGTAATTGCAACTGTGATACATCATTTTATTCAGTAAAGTTTCAAGTTTCTGAATCTGGCATCAGAATTTGCCTAAAGTTGTTCTTCTGAATAATATTTTGTTCAGAACACATGCTTGCATGCAATACTTTTTAAGCCAATATTTTTAACTTTTGCTGAAATCTTTTTTAAGTACTTAAACCTTTTTTTCCTGTTCAATGATTATATTTTTTGGAAGCTAGTACTGTGTACTCCTTGCATTAAAGAAGGATTCTGGATATTTTTAGATGTAAGTATATTTTTCTCATTGAATTTTTATGTAGTTGTTCTTAGTTACGTTAGTCACAAAATTGTTAATTTTTGTTCTTAAATCTCTAAGACTGCTTTTATAATTTTGATTTTCCTAATTTTCTTAACTTATGAGCTAAGTAAAAATATTCATTAAAACTTTTTCAAATAATATAATTTTTTAAAGATCTAGAGCTGTGACTAACGTAACATAGCAAATGTGACTCACGTAACAAATATTATTGTTACGTTTGTCCCATAATTTTTAACTGTTTTAAAACCAGAACCTCTTTTTAAACTTCAGTTCTGGTCCTTTCTATTGGAATATATATATTTTTGAGCAGTTATAAAAAGCTTTTCTTTCTTGTCAGAAATCAAAATGGATAGACCAAGTGCAGCAGAGAGAAAAAGAAGAAGTCGAGCTAAGCAGAGTGAGGCCAAAAAGCTTGAAGCTAAAGCTAAGGCAAAGGAAGGCATGAGACTTTTAAGACTCAAGAGAAAAGATGATAAGAAACTGAAGAAAAAGGAAGCTGAAGCTGCAAAACTTCGAATGAGAAAGATGAGGGAGAAAAGAAAGCTAGAGTCTTCAAGCCAACAGTTGACCTCGAAGGCTTATTCATCACCACAAACGTTAGGTAAAGCAGTAAGAAGAGTGAAAAAGTCTTTGCCAGCCAGTCCAAGAAAGAAACAAGCAGTAGTCGCAAAAATAGCTTCAGACTTTGGTCTTTTAATTCCTACCAATAAAGTTTTGAAAAATTGTGGTCTTTCGAAAGATACCACAGAGTGTGTGAAAACATTTTACTATCAGGATGATATTTCCAGACAGCTTCCTGGGAAGAAAGATGTCAAATCAGTTCCTAACCCAGAAACAAATAAAAGAGCACTTCTGCAGAAACGGCTATTAATGTATAATTTAAAAGATGCATTTCAATTGTTTAAAATTGATCACCCTAACATCGAAATAGGGCTCTCTAAATTTTGTGAGCTGCGCCCTTTGGAAGTGGAAACAGTTGGGTCGAAAGATCAGCAAGTTTGCTGCTGTCCATATTGTGAGAATTTTGTCTTCCTGCTGAAAGTTTGTGTTTGGAAAAACAAGAATGTTAAAACCGTCAACGACATAATTGATTTAAATGTTTGTAACAGAAATGATGATAAATGTATGAGACAAACATGTGGAATATGCAAAATGAAAATTAAGGAATTCATTGAGGCAGAACTGGAACTAAAAGAAGATAAAATGACAATAAATCAATGGAACAAAGGAAAACTGGAAGAAACTACTATGGATTCTTCAGCTTTCAGTAAAGAGCTCAATTCTCAAATAACGACTCTTTTGAAACATATCTATAATGTCAATCGACAAGCGAGGGAGTTAAGAAAACAAAAGGATAGTTTAGTTCCAGGGCAGCTATTGATGCAGATTGACTTTTCCCAAAACTACCAAATTCAACACCAAAATGAAGTTATGGCTGCCCATTGGAAGACAGATCAGGATTTATCTGTGACTGTCTACACAGCTGTAGTATATTACAGACGAGAAGAAGATGAAGATCTTGAAAACAAATGTTACGCTGTAATATCAGATTGCAATCAACACACTTCTGCTCTAGTCAAAATTCTGAATAAAAGTATAATTGAAGACCTAACGAAAAAGCTCCCCTTTAAAGTTACAAGTATCAAAATTTGGTCTGATGGTGCAGCGTCACACTTCAAAAATAGATACAGCATGTCGTTGCTGTTATCTGAGGAAATATATGAGGAGTGGAATTTCACTGCTTCTTATCATGGCAAAGGGCCGCATGATGGCATAGGAGCAGTTGTAAAGCGGCATGTATGGAAGAAAGTGTTACAAGGTAACACAATTATTAAAAATGCCTTGGAGTTTTTTGAAGAATGTAATACCGGGTTAACTAATGTAGTATGCCTTTTTGTTGAAGAAAAAGAGATACTACCAGAAATGCACAAAATTGAAAAAGAGTTTGAAAGCATTAAGGAGATGAAAGGAATTCAGTCTTGTCACTCAGTAATAAAAACAAGCTCTATAGGTGTTGATATGTTTTTTAACACGGGTGATGAAAATCCTATGAGCGCAAAAAAAAATCTTATAGAAGCCGCCTCTTCTGTTTCCATAGTATTGGAGAGTTATTATAGCGTTTTTTATGATGATAACTGGTACATTGGAAGAGTCACAAAGGTAGATGAAAAATCTGGAATCTGCACTGTTAAGTTTTTACAGGAGTCAGACATGGGTTTCAAATGGCCAAGTGTAGAGGATGTTCAAATGGTAGAAAAAAAATTTGTTTTGTCCGGGCCTATCGAACTGAAAGGCAACCTACCCTTCCATATATCATATGGAACCAGAAGGAACATTATATCATTGTACAAAAATTATAAGAAAGCTGTAAATACAAAGATTTAAATTGAAATTCCAAATGTTACGTTAGTCACGTTACGTTAGTCACTGCTATAAAGTAATAAAAGTATAAATATATCATTATTGTTGATTATTTTTAAACTAAAGATGTTCATATTACATACTTAACATTCTGATGTATTGCTACAATTAATTACAGATTTTTCCATTCTCAAATTTCAGAAAATTTTTGCATTACAAATAAGTTATCTTTTTTGAAGTCAAAAAAATGTTACATTAGTCACACATATGAAAAATTGTTTTACATTTAAAAAAGTGCATCCTAAGAAATTATTTCTGCATGGATAATTTAGATTTACTAGTTTTACACACTATACAAAACTACTGTAAATCTCCAAAGTTTATTTTTAGTGTTTTATTGTAATATAGCTTTCTGATATATTTCCGAAGTTACGTTAGTCACAATGGAATCACCCAGTGTACCTTGTTTTTCACTTTTGAAGTATTGAATAAAAACTTTCTATGAATTAAACTACAGTTTTAGATAGATGAAATATCCTAGATTAAGATTGTATATGTCAAATATCGTGGTAAAGTACAAGTGCTTCTGTGTTGGGTCATTTATAAAAAACAACATTGTGGGGTCTAATGGGACAGAGACAGTGGGGTCTAATGGGACGCGAATAAACCTAGATTTGTGTGCTTCTCTCGAAGAATCTATATAAATCTCTAATATCATATTCAGTCAAGTTGCCAAAAGCTTTTTTAAACTTTAATTTTAAACTTTTTTGATTTTTTTTCATCGTATAATAAGTGAAAGTTCAAGTAGCTTTATTGGTGACATATTTCCACCAGCAATTTCATTAATTACATCTGAACAGAGCTTGGTGAAGATAAATAAATTGTTGTTGGTAAATTTTGATAGGAAGCAAGCTATTTTTTATTCGTTTTACTGATTTCTGGAAAAGAAGGCGATGAACTGAAAATGTTCGTAAAAATTATGTGAAAAAGGCGAACGATGGTAAGCTATTTGAAGATAAAGACGATTTTTAAGTCCTTGTACCGTGAAAAAGAGGACAAGTTTGGGATAAATTTTAGAAGATTTAGTTATACAAACTAAAGATTTAGTTATAAAAATATCATTTCCAGTGATTCAACAAAAATTATGGGAGCATCTTCGATTTTGAGTTTTAACTTTGATATATCATCTTTCAATGGGAAATAATTGTTTTAAAAAAATAAAATTTCGTTATATATACATTATGTAAATGGTATTTGCTTTAACATTTTATTTTATGGTTACATTCTCATTCATTTAATATTTTATTACGGCAACATTTAGCATGTCCCATTAGCCCTGCACCCTGTCCCATTAGCCCCCACATATGGGGGCTAATGGGACATTTACATGTTTGTTTAAAATGCTCCGCAACCAAAATATGGTAATGTTATAGCCTTTGTTGACTGACTTTTTAAGTAAATGAATGTTCAGTTTATGAGCTTGTAAAAAAAGAAATTAAAATTCTTTTATTTTTGCTGAAATACAGAGGTTGAAAAAAATTTGTCCCAATAGCCCCCACCCTCCCCTATATAAAAGGTGGTCATAATCCACTTTATTCTATTAAAGTAAAGCTCCCTCTTGAAAAATCTGTGTTTTTTTCATCTATTACATTCTATTTTGAAGTTTTGGTTACTAATAACCCTCATAAGTGACAGTAGTAAAAGTGTATTATCAAAATTAAAGAGTGAGGTTATTAACTGGTGTGAAATTACGTTTTTGGCAGTATTCAAAGTAGAATAATATTAGTACTAAATACAAATAAATTGTTTTGAAAAATTAATTATAGTTAAAAAGGTTTATTATAACTCTTATTTTATGCAACATAAGAGTTTTTAATCATAAAAAATTTACAAAGTTCACTTTTATAGATATTGTATGAATTGTGATAAAATTGTAAATTACATGTTATTGTTTACAAAGTGATTAATAAAAAATCTGTTAAATTCAAAAATTTTGAAATTAATTTTTATACGATTTTATCTAAATTTATGAATTATAAAACTGTTACAAAAATCAGTTATTATTAATGAGATTTACTAATATAAAGGTTAAATTATATAAAATTATATATACAAATTTATGATATTATTTAATTATAATTCTATTCAAATACAGTGACTGTTTTTACAATTTCAAATAAATAATTTTAAATTTAATAATTTAATAATATAAACTAAGTGATAAAACTCTCGGAGATGGCTCTTCCGTAGCGTAGAATTGCCCATTTGTTTCTGTTGTTGTGGCACAATAAGATAAATAAACACTTAATTCAGGCCAAAAGTGCCTTTGTAGACTGTTCTAAAAACGAACAATTCAATAAACTTCCACCTACACCTAAACCGACCTTAAGTTTGCAGTATACAAATCTTCTACGAGAAAAAGGGCAAATAGTTCTAATTTTCGAGCGCGAGAATCGAATACAAAAAGGTATTTCACATTCAATAAACCAATTTATTTGTTATTTCAAGACATAAATTTATTATTTTTATTAGTTTAGCTTCAGTTAGAGTGTTATTTTACTTATTTTTTTCCTTCGATTTGGACGTAACAGGGCGCACAAATATCAGGGTGGAAGGAGCAGCCAATAGGAGCAGGCGAAATTTGGCGCCAGCAGCGTTGTTTACGCAAATTTCTCCGCCTAGTACATTTCTCTGCTGCAAACTTAAGCTTGGTTTTGGTGCAGCTCCAGTTTTCTCCAAATGGACAATGAAAAGTAAAACAGTGTCCTCATAAGTACTGTCAGTAGATAAAGGTTAAATTAAGGACCTTAATAATAATAAAAAGGAATAAAGAAGCATATTTCCTGCTGATACTCTTATTCACCTGTGCTTGGTGTACAGCGAGCGGCAGGACAACTAACGATCTCACTGCTAAGGTCGCCACAGGAATAACAGCCCACCATGGTAGATACTGATGCAAGTCCAAAAGCAGGCCCTGGGCTGTTTGAACTGGGGAGCTCTGGGCCAGGGCCGTGTAGAAACCTTCCGTTGAGAAATGGCGAGAAGGAACACAGGGTCTGAAAGG
Source organism: Hylyphantes graminicola (assembly GCA_023701765.1). NCBI lineage: Eukaryota > Metazoa > Arthropoda > Arachnida > Araneae > Linyphiidae > Hylyphantes > Hylyphantes graminicola. The sequence goes on from CM043112.1 coordinate 77,372,993, forward strand.
CAAGGGAATGTTTTTAATTAGATGTTATATTTCAAAATAAATGTCAGGAGGTAGCCAAACAAAAGTTGTAGCAGGAAACCAAATTGAAAACAATGTTACAACAGGGTGGTTACAAAATTCTAGAAAAAAGTTCCCTGATGATCCCATGATTTCCCCGATACTTTCGCACAAATCTCCGTGATTTTATAATCACCTAGAAAACATACAATACACACAATTCAATGCAGTACCTACAATTTAATCCAGATATCGCAGGAATTAAGACTTTCTGGATCATGGGTTAGTCTACATTTCCAAAAATCTCAATAAGTTTAGAGGAATCATGTGATCAGAAAATCATTTTACATGATTCCTGAGAGAGAATGATCCTTCCTCCAAGATTGGTCTTCAGGCAAATCGGATCAACCAGAATATTTGTTTTTATCAAGTGTTTGTTAGTAGTAATCACAAGAACCTAAACTTGCTGTTTAGGTAATCCGAAATGGAAAAAAATTCTCTGATATTTTGCAAAATTTGAAAAATTCGAAGAGAATTCCCTGATATTTCCAGAACGAAAAAGTTCCCAGATAATTCCCTGCTTTCTATCTTTATTGATAGTTCAGTACACCTGATTTCCAGGTTCTGTTACCACCCTGCCACAAAGCCTTAAAATAATTACTTTTTATCAATTTGCAAAAGAATAGCAACACACTTTTACCCCTTGACAACTTTTTGGGCTGCACCAAAGGAAATGGTCTCTCCGTCCTCGACATAGTTTTTTTTAATTACCGACCACAGATTTCTGACCTAAAAACTTATTTGTAAGTTTAAACTTCATGGACTGGAACACTATTAAATACTGAGTTGCATGTAGAAAGCAGTTATCGCTGCAGTACAAATGCATTGGATTGAGTATTTGAATAATTATTTTTCCTATTGTCTTCCATTTTCAATTTGTGGACCGACAAATTTCCTTTGCCAGTGGGGAACCCTATTTATCATTTCCAAAAGCTTTGAGAGAAACGCAAGAACTGAAAGACAAGATAAAAAAAAAGGAGGTATATTGGGAAATAAATATTAGAATAAAAGAAATGTTAAATAGGTCTTTAAGTTAAGATATCTGTATGATATTTTACAAATCTTTTTAGATACTTTTAATTAGATTTTTACACTGTTGTGAATTCTCAAAAATCCAATTCTTGTCAAACCAAGAATAAATATAACACAATCGATAAAGGATTAAATGGATTGACCATCTCAAATAATTTTTAATTTTTTTTTGTTTTAACGCAAATTGTCTGCTTACTCAACAGATAATAACAAAAAATAAATGAGCAGTATATGGATTTTGAAAAGGAAGGTTATAGAGCATTTCAAAATAAAGCAACAAACAATTTCAAACTATGTTATAACGCCATAAACAGAAATGACAGTAATAAAAAATTTCTAAATAAAAAAAAAACAATTTTAAAGACCAACAAACCCTGACGATGGAGATTTCAGCAGTTGTGAATTCAAAAATGCCACAGAGGAGAGTATGCTCGAAGAGGAAAAACTCACTGGTGATTTGATGTCGGAATTCGCTTGAGTTTCACGACATTGTGTCACAAAAGAACCACTAGAAACAGGAAAGAAATTATAAGTTTTCATAAGTATCATAGCTAATGGTAAAGCATGAGGTTAGGTTAAGTTTTGAATTATCGTCGCACTAGAGCTACACGAGGGCTATTGGCCATGGGCGTCATATTTTAGAACCACAGTCAAGTGACAAGCCAACACCTGAATAGGCACCTAACGCCACTGTTCAGGGCAACATGGTACGCAGCGTCAGGAGTTTGAAGGAAATTTAACGTGCACTTCCTTACACAGGGTATTTTTCTTCGGACATTTTGGCTGCATGGGCCGTTTATAGGTCGGCAGTTATTTTGGCGATGCCCGAACCCGAACCTGGGACTTTTCGTATGCTAGGTGAGTGCCTAACCGACTGGGCTCCCCAGCCCCTGGTAATGCATGAGGGCCACACTGGGTTGGGAACTAGACAATCTGACATATATATCAGATAAAATGGCAGGAACAACTATTCCAATGCTGGTTTTTCGAAGGGCTGATTGACCATGGAGTTTAATTTTTGGTAAGTATTGAATTAGATGTACAAAAAGAAACTAAATTTGTATTGATTTTAATTTTATTAGAGACTTTTTAACGGGTCAAATACTGTCATTTAATAATTACCATCGTTTGTTAATACAGTACAGTCCCGATTATCCGATTTTCCGCTTTAACCGAGCTTTGAAATATTTCTGGCATTTTTCCGACGACTACCGAAAAAAATTCTGAACAGAACATGATCTCACAAACCTTCAGGAAAAGAAATCCTACAATAATTCCCCCTTTACTTTTCGTACATTGCTGCCGAGAAACGCCAAAATAGCATAAAACAAAAACCAATTACCGTATATACTCGTGTATAACCCGAGAAATTTTGGTCAAATTTAAGGCCGTAAAAAACGGGGTCGACTTATACACGAGACATCAAATTTTCGAGGGAGAAAAATCCTTAACTAAAGCTAAATTTCAATCAAACTTAAGGTTTAACTACTAACTATTGAAAATAAAGACACTAAAACAGTTAAATTCTAAAGATGAAATAAGATTGGTATCTTTCACAATCTCTACCATAAACGTGCTTAATTGTTAGTTCTCGGCGTGATGCGTATTTGCACGTGTAGGTTTGGCACAGGGCAGTTCAGTCAACCAGTCTTCAAGAGGCGTAAAGAAACGTTGTCAGTCCGTGACCTTGGCAGCGGGGTCTTCACGCTTCACTAAACATAGTTTAAAATTAGCTTCTCCATTCAGGGTCAGCAATGTCAAGGACATCAAAGCGAAACCTGTTTTTGTGTGATGCGTATTTGCACGTGTAGCTCTGGCACATGGCAGTTCAGTCAACCAGTCTTCAAGAAACGTTGTCAATCAGTGACCTTGGCAGCATGGCAGCGAGGTCTTCACGCTTCACTGAACATAGTTTAAACCTAGCTTCTCCATTCAGGGTCAGCAATGTCAAGGACAAAGCGGAAACCTGTTTTGGTTGGGGTTGAAATTTTGCTTGCAAGTAAAAAAAAAATTACGGTCCCGTCATGAGCCGGTTTCTTCTAATATTTTTTTCAGAAGGCTCTAGCTTATTTCCTACCTCGACTTATACACGGGTTACCGATTTTGGAAGGATATCTGGTTAAAAAAAGGGGGGTCGGGTTATACACGGAGTCGGGTTATACACGAGTATATACGGTAAAGACTTTTTTTAAGTGAAAGAACTATTTCAATGTCCTGCATATGAATTGCACGTAGTCTGTATAACATTTGTACTTATTACAATATACACTTAGACACACAGAATTGTTTTATTTAAGTTTTTCGCTTTAACCGAGTTTTTCGGTTATCCGAGTTAGTCTTGGTCCACATTAACTCGGATAATCGGGGTTCTACTGTACCATTTAAAAAATAATTGCATCAAAACTTCTCAATAATTGAATTAGTTAGTACTTTTATATAGTTTTAAATGGATATTCTATTTCAGATTGGGAATTATTTGACTTTCAAAATTAGATTTTTAAAATAATGCTGTACAATATTTTTTTTAAACATACACAAATATGAATGTTTTATACAAGTTAACAACAAACAAGTATCCAAACAATTTTAAATATTTAACCCAATAAAGAAATGTAAAAAAAAAAAAAAAAACTTTTTACATATATTCCAATGTTTTTAAAACTAAATATAAGATTAAACACACAAAATTAAGAATAAATGTTTAACTAAACACAATTTTTAGCACTCACAAAAGCTTCACTTTTAAGCAGCAGTATTACTGTCACAAACCTACTTGTTCAGAGATTTTTCCTTAGTGAAAAAACAGATCCGATTTGAAAATGTTCTAGACGGATAAGATTCAAATAAATCAGTCTGATTAGTGACAGAAATCTTTGAAAGTTCACCACAATCAAAATTAGTTTCAAGCTTTTTATGTGAAGTCAATGAGTAGACACCATTTTTACTAAACAATCTTGAAGTAGCAGGACAGTTATGCGATATCTTCAATAATTTGTCTGTCTTTAAAGCACTATTTAGATGATTCAGACGTCTAGAATGCAATCCTCTGTAGTACATTGTTGAAGAATTGTTGATGCAAGTTTTGAAGAGGCAGAGTTCTGTATGATGACAGCAGCCGACCAGCTTTAAATGGGACCAATTCATGATAAATACCTAAAAATGAAACATAATATCAATTAATTAAATAAAAATATAGCGAAAAAACTATTATTTGCACTACTACTATAATATTTGTATATGATAAATTTGATAAAAAGTGCACTCTTTCCCACAAAAAATCACAAAATAGTGACATTGTTCTGTTTTACACTTTATTACAACGCAGAGATCGTCACCTCTTCAAAAACAACAAAAAAGTCAGTAATTTTAACATTATTTACTCTACACCATTAAAAAAGTTCCTTCTTTGTACTGAAATTTGAAATTTTTTTGAGAAAAACCTGTTTCTTTGAACTGGTTACAATTTAACCGGTCTCTTTAATGCTATTTAAACATGCTTGGTTTAACCGAATATTGAAAAATAAGCCTTTTGAAGTTATTTCTTCATTCGGTTTCATTCAAAGATTATTTGAGCTATTACGTAAATGTCTAAACTTTTGCCTCAACAATGCACCATTCTTCTACTATACACAGAATATGTTTAAAATGTACTGTAACATTTAATAAGAACTTTGATATAAAGGATGGTCTTGATTTGCAGTGCAAATATGGAATACCCTGTATACACTATTCAAAATAACAAATCTTTTTTGCCAGGCTTATACTAATTTAGATATCAGAAAATCAGCTAGCTTGTGGTCACTATTCCTATCAATTGTTAAGAATTTAACGATAAAAAATTAATAAATTCAAAATCTCGTTTAAAAAAAGGCAGTAAAATATCTGGACAAACTGTAAGCATTCTACAAATAAAAAAAAAGATCCAAGAAACAGGTGTAATTTGGAAAAAATAATGAATATTCATTGACTGTTATTATACCATGCATAAAGCAACTTTCTATAGAAACTAGAATTTCCATCCCTATGAACATCATCATCCTTTTGACAATGAATAAAAAAATACATGGTATTTGGTTCTCACTTTGTATTTATACTTCAATTCAAATACTTAGAAAATTCCGCAAGAAATACATTTAATAGACTATTTTAAAAATAACAATAACAGAAAATTTATACAGTTTTATTAAATTATTTTAATAGTTTATATTTGTTTTGTTTCATGCCTGACAAAAGAACAAAGCAATCGGTCACATGTGTCTAATGAGCTACAAGATCAAAAATGCTCATTGGTTAGTTAAAGCACTCTGCATAGGGGCATTGGTTGCTAGAAAGTTAGGTTTATCGCTTTTGAACATTGCCAAGGAAATGAAGTCAACGGTCAAGTTTAGGCATTCAGTCCTATTTGGCGCTTTAAGCAAGGTTGGCGTCATTTTGTGTTGCCAACTGAGAAAACACATAGCAACCCTGCAACCAATCACATAATGTAATTTGTCTAGGTTTTAGTTGCTATTTCCGACTTTGTTTACTTTTAGCGGTGGAAGTCATAGTGTATTACAGAAATTTACAGAAATACTTTAATAAATTAAAAATCATTCACTAAAAAACCTTTATTTCAGAAAAGTTTACGATATTAAGTCTCAAAGCGTCTCATAATGAACTTTTCTTAGCGTGTTAATCATTATGTTTATTAATTTATAAAAAAACTATTTACGATTCGTGTTTTTGCCATGTCAAAACTAAGCATTTTAGCTGCATCCGTACCTGTGGTCAGTTTGCTTGTTTTTGGTTGGTGACAAATTTGTCTTATATTTTGGTGGCCTTTAACGAAGTGTCTATTTTGCCGACATACCGACATAAATATTGTTGTTTATGTTTGCGACAGAAATGTAGCCAACTACTAACGCCAACTGAAATTTAGCCAACATCCAAAGACGCCAATGAAATTTAGTCAACATCGAAAGACGCCAAATCTTTGTGTGTGTTGATTGAAAGGTAAATATATTTTTTATACTCTTTTCTTATAATTTAAACCAATAATTGTAAAAATTATTTAAATTAAGTATTAAACAAAATATTGAATTTGCTGAATAATTTTATTTTGTATTTTCATAGCGATTTTGACTGACTTTCTATTGTTATAAATGTTTCGCATGGTATAATTTATCCATTTACTGTTCATAATCTGTATATTCATTCAATAATTCAATCTAATTAGTCAAATTAAGTATAAAAAGCTATTTATAGTAGGTTCAATAATTTTAGGGTTTTTTTTTCATAGTGATTTTTACTGGCTTTCTTTTGTTTTATTGTTTCATGTTGTCAAATGTATCCATTTATTGTCCATAATCTGTATAATAATTCGTTCTAATTATTCAAATTAAGTATTAAAAAACTATTTAGTTTCAATAATTTTAGTTTTTAATTCCATAGCGATTTTCACTGGCTTTCTTTTGTATTATTGTTTTACATGGTATAATTTATCCATTTACTGTTTATAATCTGTATATTAATTCAATCTAATTGTTCAAATTAAGTATAAAAACTATTTAGTTTCAATAATTTTAGTTATTTTCATAGCGATTTTGACTGGCTTTCTTTTGTTCTTATTGTTTCACACTGTAAAATGTTTCGATTTATTGTCCATAATCTGTATATATTAATTCGATCTAATTATTTAAATTAAGGTTTTTAAACACTATTACATTTGCTAAATAGTTTTAGCATACATTTTCATAGCGATTTTAATTGTTTTTCTTTTCCAAATTGAAAATTTGTTCGTTATTGTATTAATTATCTATATATAATAATGATCTAATTACTTAAATTTAGTGTAAAAACTATTGCATTTTCCACATAATTTTAGTTTTTATTTTCAATTTTTAAAGTAAGTACAAAAGCAAAATTATTATGTTTGCTTATCTTAGTGCATAGAAATTTTATATAATATAAATATATATGTAGAGAGAGAATTATAAATTGATTCATATAAAGATGTACATAGATTTTTAAATTCTGTATAGCTATCTTCACGCGGATAGTTTTTTTATTTGTTCAATCACATTGTCTTAATGCTTTAGACTGAGTATTATATAGTACATAAATAATCATATGCCTTAATTTTAAGTGTGTTTAAATTCAGTCCCTATAATTATTTCATTTATTTTCAGTATTTATTAAATGTTTTTATTATTCTTCCTAGATGGATGTGTCTGCGTTTCAGAGAGGTTTTTCTACATTCGACCTTTTGAACGAGGAAATTTTGAAATTTGAAGAGAAAAATCAAATACACCTATATACGAAGGATGGAGGCAGGAATCATGTGAAGTGTCCCAATTTCCGGAATAAACGCCAGGGAAAGTGAGTATAAATTAAAGTCTCATATCATCTTGAGTTTGATGTCTCATTCTAGTAAAAACTTTTATGTACTTTATGAATGTCAAATTGGAATGCACTACTAGATATTGCTTTGCAATTTCCTCATCAGGCTTTTTTATTTAATGAGTTTAAGTATAGATTTGCATTGCATTTAATTTTTTAAGAATAGAACCCACAAAAATTTCTATAAACTATTGAAGAACAAATGCTTTCATTAAAAAATAATTTAAAAACGCCTTAGTAAAAATTAGTGATGCGATTGGATTTGTATTTATAAATTGGCTTGTACCCTTACTCTGGGTAAATATCCAAAATTAAGTTATTAATTATTTAAAATTATGTCTATGTAATCAAATATTGTTTTAAAAATTAATACTGGTACAAATACATATACTTGTGCTTGATTCACTACACAAATTCATTTAAAGTATTATTAGTGTTAAAAAAATATCTATTAAAAATTATAAATACCAAGGCCAGAAGCCTGGGTATACTTAACTGGATACATACTGTATGCTATACCGAACTTCTAAAAATTGAACAATTGCAGAGAGTTGCTGCATTTAGTTACAGATTTCCCAATTTCCTAACATTATCAGGACGCATAAGACGAAGTTCTTTAAGTGCGCTCAAGCATGAAATGTTTACTATTAGTTTTTATTTGCTTATAAAAAATAGTTTCATTTGATTTTTTAAAAGGTGATTTTAACAATTTTTATTAACCACCGTCTGCATCTTAAGCCTTCAGCAGTATGTGATGTTATGTCCGCTAAAGTATTTTCTTGGCAAAAGTAATTCTGCCGACCTGTATGTTAACATTTTACACAAGGCTTTAGCCTCGGTAGTTAATCCCATGCCAGTTTAGGGTTTACCTTATGTTATTGCCTGGTCGAAGGATTGTTGGTTTTGGCTGCTTATCATTTTTAATCATTATTTTTAGTAACTGGTCACCTTTTATTGACCTTAGTTAAAGGCAATTTGCTCTTTCATTTTTTAGAATCATATCTAAAAAATGGTTTGCAGAAGACCTATTTAATTGTTAAAAATTGCATTGAGATGTCTATTTTGTTTCCTGTTCATTTAGCTAAAAAAGAACAGTTTAAAAATTGTGTAATAACTACTAAAACTACTAGTGTAATAATTTATTTTTTACCAACTGTATTCTGTAATATTAGTGTACCATTCATATTACTTTCATTTTTAAATTTCAAAATAGAGTTTTAATTTAACCAGATTGTCTACCCATCTGGAAATCCTGGAAAAGGCAGAGAATTTTTTATTTTCAGAAACCTGGGCAAATTGTTAGAGACTTTATAGAAAATTATTAAATTCTAAGAAATCTAACTGCAAAACCCAAAAATTCTATTTGTAGAATAATTTCATGAAATTGAATTTACTACTAGGCTATTAATAGCTGATTTAAAATGAAATTTTTGCATGTGGGGATTTTAACACTAATGAAATTTTAAGCACTCTTAACTATAAATTCTTAGTCTAAGTTTTATCAAAAATTGTGTTTTCTATTTAAAATGCATAGTTAATTTTACACTGGTATACATACAGTATATCTTTGTAAAAAAAAATCAGCCTTTATAAAAAAAATTATTCTTGATAGAAAATGCAATACATTGATTTGAAATTCACTTTAAGCACAAGAGTTCCGGCTCTCAGATTTTGCATAATTAACTGAATTTAGAGCACCATAAATCATACTTTAAAATCTAGTCTGGAAATTTTTGCTTTTGGTATGGAAAAGTCAAGGAAGTTTGAAATTGCCTTTTTTGTCGATGCCTTGTAAAGAAAAAAAGACGAACACAAAAAAAATTAGCATAAAACAATGACTTGTTGTAATGCTTAATTACAAAACCACTAATATCTAAAAAAAAAAAATCTATTCTATCACTTCCTTTTATAAAACCTCTCTCGAATAATGCTCAATGAGTCTTAATAGGCATAAAAGAAGGCATGTGTGAACCATATAAAAAAGTAAATGTAATTCCACAACAAAAACTTTTTCTGATTTAAAACTATCTTTTTTATCACAGAATTGTCTGATTTTAAATCAATCCTGGTAATAACTTTTAATTAACCCCATCTGTATCTTAAGCCTTCAGCAGAAAGTGATGTCATGCATTTAAACCTCTAATGTATTTTCTTTAATCTTTTCAGATTTCCTTGTATTCTTTCAAAGAGCCAGTGTATTTGCATCAAGTCCATTTTGTGTAAAAGCCAATGTTCACTTAGTGATGTATATTTTTGTCTGTAAATCTGTCTTGTAAATAAAAAAAAATTTATAGCTAATAAAGTATGGAGATTGATATTTTGTTTGCTTTTCTGTTTCATATAAACCAAACTAATCATAATTTAAAATACAAGTGTTCAATAATTTTTTTAAAAACTTGCAAGTATTTTTTTATTGTTTCATTTTTTAAGTTAAAAGTATACATAAATTAAATGGAGATAATATTTAAAATTATGAGAAGTAAATTGAAATACTTTGACATTCTAAAAAAAATAGTTGTTAAATACATATATTTAAAAAATTATTACTTAATTCTCCTTTATGGAAACTTAATTAATAATTATTAACCTTGTGAATTATTGCAATATTTCCTCATTCTATAATATATATTGATATAATTAATAATATATAATATAAAGCAAACTACTAAAAGTAAGAATTAATTTCAAATATATTTGTTACATATTTTTTTTTATATAAAGTGATATGGAGTGTATATGATAAGGATAACTAAATTTACCTACCTTTGTCCTAAGGTATCTGTTGCGTTGGGTGCCTATTCAGGTGTTGGCTCGTCACTTGACTGTGGTTCTAAAATACGACGCCCGTCGATAGCCCTCGTGTAGCTCTAGTGCGACGTTAAATCAAACCTAACCAAACATCAAAGGCTGTTTTAATTTAAGACTACTTCAATTAATTATAGGAGAAAATTTAGATAAAATCCTGGTTTGACACGAAATATAAACATATCTTTACCCGTTTTAACTTTGTAACCAAAATAAGTTAATACACTCTAACACATATGTCAAATAATTTGTCTTCAAACGGAGTCGCCCATAACCAACAAATTCCCACAGATATTATTCTTAAAAAAATATTTCAGAACTCTAATATCTATTTAGTAGTATAAGTATGATCTATAGGTAATTATTATTTTTCAAAATTTGACTTCTATTATTATTATTATTATTTTTTTTTTTTGTAATACATAGCTTATTCTAGTATTTTATTATGAAAAATGCCTTTAAAATTTACTACTGAAAATAAAACATTTTTGTAAGATCTTCGAAACTGTGTTGCTTTTGTACTGTGCTACCGAGGGTCTAGCTAGGCTATATCAGGTCTCAGGAGTTGAAATTATATAAAGCTAAGTTTGATATTCTTTGCAAGACTGCACTAATCATTTTTTTATACAAATGAACAATCATGTAACGATAATGCATTGTTGGAAAAGGAAATTACATATCCTCTTCTAATGAACTATTTAAGTTTTTATTAAATAGGGGAGAGTGTTGTACCTTGGGACAATTTTTACATTTTAATTTTTTTCTTCGATAATTATTGTCAAAATAAAAATTTCAAAGCAGCATTTCAACACACCAATATATTCCTCTATAATATATTTTTTTAAATTCTGGCAGCTTGAAATTAAAAAATTGCCACTCATTTAAAGTAGAGAGGATAAACTGTCCCAAGGTACAACATCATGTTGTACCTTGGGACATGCTTTATAATTCAGTCAATAGTCATACACTTGAACTAATTTTGTGTCAGGAAACAAACTTTATTTCAAAATACATCAGAAAATGTGCTCTTTAGAACATTTCATCACACGGAAGGAAAAGATTTATCAGGTGTTGCCAGAATTATATTTTCAAACTTCAATCATTACAAAATATATCCAGAACAAAGCTGAGTTGTATTTTACATGTTTTGTGGAATTGCTCTTAAAATAAATAATAAAGATATTTTTATTTATCCAAATTATTAAGAATTTAATCAAATTATTAATACTGTCCCAAGGTACAACACACTACATGGTTTAAATAAAAGCAAGATAGTGGCCAATCCAAATGCATTATCATTATTTTCTCATAACCAAAATATTTTAAAATCTTCTCTTTTATGAAGAAAATAAAATGCAGTTGACTTTTTGTAAGAGTAGTAAAGTAGAAAACTATATTAGAATGAGAAAAATATTTACTTTGGGGTAATGAAATATTATTATTTGTCACCATTTCATCAATTCAATGATGCTAGTGTTAAATTTTATTATGATGATGTCTGTTGGTTAAGGCTACTATTAGAAATAAACAATGTATGAATATTGCCAATAGATTCTTAGAAATTATCAGTGTCCCAAGGTACAAGCGTCCCAAGGTACAAGCGTCCCAAGGTACAACACTCTCCCCTAGTTGTTAAGTAACAGAACAAAAGTAAAACATTAATTCATTTAAGAGGATATCAGTTTTCTGGAGTTTAAATTATGTGACGCTAAGTTTGATATTCTTTGCAAGGCTGCACTAACAAAATACTATGCCCAAGGAGCAAAAGTTGCTGGGGTCCTCTTCGATGGTCCACTAAGGCCTACATATTGGGCAATTGATGATAATCCGAGAAATAACAGAAAACAGAATATTTTTAAATTGGCAGATTAAATGCCATCCGGTACGATCAATAGGCGCCCAACTGCCCATCCTCGAGATAAATATAACAGACATGTACACAACAAACTAAAAAAAAAAAACCAAACTCCTCGCCGCAGCAGCTCATTACTGGGCCAAGGCCTGCCGTGCCCATTTCAGATTTCGTGACCTAGGCGCCTAGGGCTCTGGGGTGCTAGGCATATGTCCCGGTAAGGTGGTCAGCCTCACGCAGAATCCCCAGCGTTTAGTTCGCAAGCATGCTTGATACAGGCATAATAAAACAAATATAAATTTACCCTTTCGTTAAGTAAGTTTTTGTTGCTTCGTAACATGTCAAAATATAATCAAAATCTATATAATCAAAAGGAGACTTTTAATAAATGAAAAACATCTGTAAATTTTTAAATATTTCTTTTCTGTGTGAATATGTTCCTAAAAGGGATTATAACTTTAAAAAGAAAAAACCTTGTCAGCGGATTTAATTTTTAAAAAAATTACGTCACATCTTGTCAAAAATTTACTACCAGCGACAGCCTGCAATATTCTTGTTTTATTTGTTTCCTGAGTTGTAAGAATAGTAGTTTGATTAAATCGGTATTTGATTTCGATAAAGTTTGTAACATTGTAATTCTGTCTTTAATGAAAAAAAAACAATAATAATTTGCTTTTTTAGAAGAAATCAGCAAAATAACAGCTAAATTTATTCTTAACTGCAACAATAACTTTCTCAATAAAATTATTTGTAAAGTTGATAAGCAGCCAAAGACTACAGCCCTACGACAAGTCGGAAGCAAAAAGACAACCCTATACTAGCCTGTGATTGGCTACTGTAGTGTCCGACATGTTACTAAAAATAATTACTAAAAGCGATATGCAGCCAAGAATAACAACCCTAACAATAACACCAAGATCCGACAATAACATAAGGGAAACCCTATACTGGCTAGTGATTGGCTACTGAGACTGAAGCCTTGTTATTTGTAAACAAAGATGTCGGCAGAATAGCTTCGGCCGATTTTTAATGCCCACGGGCAATTATGGACGTGCGCAGTTTATTTATGTTTTCTGATTAGAAATTAAACATTCTCAAGATCCAAAATCTCCCAAATGACAAATTTCGCTTATTCCAACTGAAATCTTTCTTTTAAAATGTCCGATCTGGAATATGTTTTGACAAAATGATCGGTCCGATCATGAGAATTTAGCATAACCAGATATATTTTTTGGTCTTGACCCTTTGGAATGGCGTTTCTGTGTCCGGTCAGAATACGGAGGGGAAAAAGAAAGAAAGGTAAAATTAATTTAAAGTTTTAAAAATAATATTTTGAAACGATTGCGACTTTAATTGCGATCTTATTTCTTTTTCATGTTTGGTGTTTTTTTTTGGGATCTAAGTGTGATTGATCATACTTTGATCGTTATGCTAATTAATTACTTCAAACCATCATTTGATCCCCGATTTTTTTTATTAAAATTTGTAGAAATTTCCCTTACAATAAGTTAATGTAAAGTGTCGATGTATTTCATACAAAGCCATTTTCTTTTATTGTCTCGATAGTTTCGCGATCTAAGTTTGAAAGGACTTCATTTGTAACATTACATTATGTTAATCAATGACTTAATAATCTTTTTTAATTAATTAAAAAAATCACTCTTATAATAAGTAAATATAAAGTGTCTATATATTTCACACAAAGCAATTTTCTTTTATTTATTAGACATACGGGATCCAAGTTTGAATGGATTTCATTTCCATTTGTAACATTACATTATTCGCTAAAAAATAACTTTAAATTATAATAATAAAAACAAAGTTTAAGTCTTACAATGGTATATTTATCTTAAACTGTTGGGAAAGAATTTAAAATAATGTTTCGCTTTTTAATGTTCAATAATTTTTCATTTTTGACAGGTTCCTAACTAAAATGTTAATCAGAACTTGGACAAAATTTATAAGTTTGAGTTGTTTAATTTAAAACGAAAGACTAAAGATTAGATTCAGTAAATAAGTTGTGTTTAGCTTGTTTAAGGAAATAAGATTTTCTCATCATTTTACTTGTCAAACAACATATAAATCAAAAACACATAATTTAAAAATATATATGTTTTGCAATATTCTTTTTTTTAAATGGCAATACACAGTTTGGGTACATTTTTACAGCATTTATAAAACTATATTCTTAACTGAGCAAGTATTTAAAAATAATTTGTTATAAATCACTTTCAAGACTTGGAGCATGGATAAAACTAAAAGGTCCTTTTTTATAAGGTGAACCCCATGAAATCAATTAAGTACATAATTATTCACATAAAGTATAATTTGTAAATTATTAATTAATGTATACTTAGTTGGTTAAATTATGACAAGGCAATTGTTAGTAAGGTACTAGTCATAAAGATGTGCTCAAAGATACTAAAGATAATAAAAATGTGCTCAAAAAACTAAATTAAAAACTTATAAAAAGATATTGATTTTTGTTTAATTTTTGAAATAAAAATAGATGAAACTTGCCAAAATTACCTTGCAAAGGTTTAATATAGAATAAATACTGTGGTGGGTGCCTTTATTCCTGTTGAGTACAAATGTTCTGTGAAAGCGGGTTAAGTGACAGATTCTGTTACAAACCTACTTGTTTTATGATGCTTTTCAGGTAGAGTAGTAGAGTTACCTCTACTACTCTGGTTATATTTTTGGTTTCAAAAATCTTGTCATCATACGCTGTATCTAACATTTTATGTATTTTGAAACCACGGTTGCTTTTATTTTACCCACCCGAAAAAACCTGGTTGGGTTTTTTTAAAAAAAAGCCACTTGAAAAAACCTGTGTGGGTTAAAAAATACACTTAAAAAATCCAAGTGGGCAATTGTACTTAAAGTTGCCTTTACTGGAGATTAATTAATCTTTTGTACTATAAAAACAAAGAAATAATTATTTTATGTAATTTTCAATTAATATTTTATTGTTATTTATAATATACTTTTATTTTTTTTTTGTACCTTTAATATTTAAAATGCATTTACAAATTTAAATTTATCCTAATTATGTAGCAATTAAATGTATAAGTTATGCATTTTATTTTAATTCTAATTTAAATTTCTATAGATACAATATTCTGGTTTACATAGTTTGTTTACACATACACACACAATACTTGGTCCTAAACAATTCATTTAAAAAAATTTAAATGTACATTTATATAACAATCAAACATATTTATTTATTCTAATTAAAATTAAAACATTCCTTATTATCTCTATAACATTTGCCATGTGTTCTGTTAGTTTTAAAAAATTTCAATAAATAATTAAAACTTCCCTACATAAACCCCAAGACCCTGAAAGAAGCATCCGAAATATTGAAAAAAAAAAAAAACACCTAACACCATGGAAAAAAAGCAAGTGGGTTGAGGTTTCATGAAAAAATCTTGTTTTTACAACCCTGCAACAGGGTCAAGTGGGGTAAGTGTGATAGGGTTTCTGCATTTTTCATTAAGAAAATTCGTTCTCTGCTTCAAGTAAATTCCAAATCCTAAAATTGGCAGTGAATTATTATAAGAAACATACATATGTAGAAAAAAAATTATATGTTTGAATTCCAATTTTTAGTGTACAAAATTTGCATTTCAAAATCCATTGCTGTTTTATCACACTTACCCCACTTAGGAAAACCCACATAAAAAGAAGGCAGTTGCACTTAAATTCAAAAGCTCAAAACTTTCTTTAAACAAAAAATAAGGTCAATATTTCTCTTTAGTTTAATTACAAGTGGTCTAATGTTACATATTGCAAACTTTCAGATTTTTAGAATGATTTCCAAAGTTACAAGAGCTGTTTATCACACTTACCCCACTTGACCCTATATATAACATTCGATATGTTTTTACCTTTGCAGAAGCGGGAGACAAACTCTCCAGCCGCACCCCTAGCATCGGCCGCATCACGGGCAGTGCCTCCATCGAGACTCTGGTCCGCGTGGGCATCGAAAAAGAAAATGGCCTCTCGCCTGATTCCAAGATGGTCGTGCTCCACGACTTCACGCCCTGTGTTGACGATGAACTGGAAGTGCGGAGGGGCCAGAGTGTCAATGTCTTGTACCAGGAGAACGACTGGGTCTATGTCATCGCTGAGAATGGACACGAAGGGTAATAATAAGTTTATATATTTCCTGATCTTTATGAAATGATTTTTATCTACAGTGTTGGCCAAAAGTGTGGACATTTTTTTAAACATTTGTCAGCTTGTAGAATATATTAATTTTCACTTTTAGCAATTTGTATTACTAAATTCTATGTTAAATTACCTTCAAATTTTTATGTATAAATGTTTGTATTTAATCGAAAAGTAATATACTTTACAAGCACACAAAGTTACAAGAAACTTTAAAAAAGTGTCAACACTTTTTGGCCACCACTGTATTGTCTTGTAATTACTTTTGATTGAAATTAACTTCTTAAAGGAGTTGAATCCAGGTCTGTTGCATGATAGTCTTACCATCTATACTGCTTTGGCTTAGAAGGCAGCATACATTATTATTCATCTGAAAGCTTTAAGTACTTGCTAACCGTCAAACACAAGAACACGTTGCTGGGTTCCCATTGCGGGACAGATGAGAACCCAGCAACCTTGACCGTGGGGCAGCTAGCACACATTCGGGACACCATAAACATTGAACAACAAGAAATAAACTTTTTAAATTTAAATTGTATTGGTCCGCGTGGGCATCGAGAAGGAGAACGGCCTCTCGTCTGATTCCAAGATGGTCGTGCTGCACGACTTCACGCCCTGTGTGGACGACGAACTGGAAGTGCGGAGGGGCCAGAGCGTGAATGTCCTGTACCAGGAAAATGACTGGGTCTATGTGATCGCTGAAAATGGACACGAAGGGTAATGCATTTGCTGATCTCAAATAAACAATGCTTGTGTAATTTAGTAAACAGGGCTCAAAAAATCTCAGAAATTTTAACCGTCTCCAAGGACAGCTTGTGCAGAGGGCTGGGGCGCCCAGTCGGTTAAGCACTCGCTTAGCATGCGGAAGGTCCCAGGTTGGAGCCCGGGCATCGCCAAAATAGCTGCCGACCTATAAACGGCCCGTGCAGCCAAAAAATGTCCGACGAATAATACCCTGTGTAATGGGAGTGCACGTTAAATATCCGTCAAAGTCCTAACGCTGCGTACGATGTCGCCCTTAACAGTTGCGTTGGGTGCCTATTCAGGTGTTGGCTCGTCACCTGACTGTGGTTCTAATATACGACGCCCGTCGCCAATAGCCCTCGTGTAGCTCTAGTGCGACGATAATTCAAACCAAAAAAAAAAAAACAGCTTGTGTGCAAAAATGTACCCATGTTCCTTTGAAACTAACCCACCAACTCTAATTTTATAAATAGCTTCTAAATAAATATATAATTTTCTCCTATTTATTATAATCATTTATATAAATTCTGCAATGAATTAGTAGTTACTAGGATTACATTATATAGTTACCGAGGTTACATTATGTAGCTGAAAACGGACATGAAGGGTAATAAGATGATATATTTCCTGACCTTAATGAAATATTTTTTTAACTAATATGTTTGTTTTATTGTCTTGTGATTACTTTTGATTGAAATTAACATCTTAGGGAATTGGGAGTCGAACCCAGGTCTGTTGCATGATAGTCTAGAGTTTCACAAACCATGCTTTTTGTGTTTGAAAAAGTTACATACATATTACCATTCACCTGAATGCTTAAAGTGCTTTAAGAACCATATCATGGGCTATTTTGGAGAGCTTGTCGAGGAATCAGTTTTCTGTGGTGGAATTTTATGGAGTATTTTGCTGTAAATTAATTTTATTATTTTCCTAAATAAAAATTCAAACCTAATTAGAAAATGGTTTTGTAATGGGCATCCCCATTATTGAACTAGTCCAAAACAATGGGCCCGTCGCCAGTAGCCCCTGTTTAGCTCCAGCCCTTTGCAAATTCAACCTACCGTACCATTTTCAATGAGACACCCTTTATTGAGGTGATTATTGCGTAGTGAAGGTGTCAAGGTGATTCTTATTTTCTTCAAAAATGGAACATTTTGAGCCCTGAACGTTCAAGACGTGTAACTTAAGTACGAACTACACATTTGTACCGAGTTATGAGTCAATCAGATGTATATCCCTTATGGACTCAAACTAGACACATCCACAAACACAAAAAACTTAATTTTTATTATTAAGATTCGTTTTTCTACAAATTTTAAACTAAACGGTGCCCAGTTAGTTCACTTGACCATGGTTCTAAAATACGACGCCCGTCGCCAATAGCCCCCGTGTAGCTCTGGTGCGACAATAAAAAGTAAACTATTTCCTTTTCTAGTTTCGTTCCCCACTCCTACTGCGCCCCCTACGGCACGCACTTCGCCGACCTCGCCCTCACCGTGAAACACAAGAAGCTCCCGCGGGACAGGTGCGAACCCAGCGACCTCGAACGTGGGTCTTCCCGCGGGACGGCCAGCGCGGATTCGGGGCAGCATAAACATTAAACATGAATTAAACATTTTCAATTTTTGTGTGTGTTAAAGTCAACTCATTCTATGAAGGCAACGCGAAAGAAGAATGATTTTATTTAACAAAAGTGACATGGTTTTTTTTCAGAATATTCCAATTTTCTTTTTGAAAATAGAACATTTCGGGTCTTGAAAGCCCAAGTTACGAGTCAAACAGTTGTCAAGTTTAAGAGTCTGTAAGAAATACACCCACAAACTTCATTTTTATTATTATAGATTCGTTTTTCTACGTATTTATATCTAATCTGTTTCTAGTTTCGTTCCCCACTCCTACTGCGCCCCCTACGGCACGCATCTCGCGGACCTCGCCCTCACCGTGAAACACAAGAAGCTCCCGCGGGACAGGTGCGAGCCCAGCGACCTTAACCGTGGGTCATCCCGCGGGACAGCCAGCTCGGATTCGGGACAGCATAAACATTAAACAACATGAATTAAACATTTTCAATTTTTTGTGTGTGTTAAAGTTTACTTTTTCTATTTAGGCAACGCGAAAGAAGAATGATTTGATTTGACAAAAGTGACATGGTTTTTTCAGAATATTCCAATTTTCTTTTTAAAAGTTTGAGCCTTGAAAGTCCAAGTTACTACTCAAACAGATGTCAAATTTAAGTGTCTGTAAGAAATACACCCGCAAACTTCTTTTTATTATTATAGATTTTTTTTCTACGCATTTATATCTAATATTCCTTTTCCTAGTTTCGTTCCCCACTCCTACTGCGCCCCCTATGGCACGCATTTCGCCGACCTCGCCCTTACCGTGAAGCATAAGAAGCTCCCGCGGACAGGTGTGAACCCAGCGACCTCGATCATGGGTCGTCCCGCGGGACAGCATAAACATTAAACAACATGAATTAAACATTTTTATTTTGTGTGTTGAAGTTAACTTATTCTATGAAGGCAGTGCGAAAGAAGAATGATTTGATTTAACAAAAGAGATGTTTTTTTTTTCAGAATATTCCAATTTTCTTTTTAAAAATAGAACATTTTGAGTCTTGAGAGTCCAAGTTACGGGTCAAACAGATGTCAAGTTTAAGAGTCTTTAAGAAATACACCACAAACTTCATTTTTTTATTATAGATTCGTTTTTCTACGCATTTATATCTGAGGGCAGATGCAAAAAGCTAATGAAACATAACTAGTTTTTAAAAACAACTAACTTTATTGAAACATAAGCAGAGTAAAAACAGGAACAAGGAATAGGAACAACATAAACTAAACACAACATGCGTTATATACCCAATACACCCGGTCAACAAAGTCCCGGACATCAGCTTCTTTAGAAAGAAAAACTCACATGATTGGTTGGCCGACCAGGCCCAACCAGAGCTGTAATGAAATCTGGCCATCCGCCGATAACGCCGTTACTAACAATTATTACGAGACGTTATCGGTGGATGCCGTGAAAAATTACGGGGAGCGGAAAAACTCATAACCCACTATTTGCTTACAAAATCTAATATGTTGTCCCTTTCTAGTTTCGTTCCCCACTCCTACTGCGCCCCCTACGGCACCCATTTCGCCGACCTCGCCCTCACCGTGAAACACAAGAAGCTCCCGCGGGACAGGTGCGAGCCCAGCGACCTCGACCGTGGGTCGTCCCGCGGGACGGCCAGCGCGGATTCGGGACAGCATTCGGACGCGGAGGAGGAATTTGGCGGGAATAATAACCCGCCGCTGAGAGCCGCTTCGTCTCAGGGGTCGATACCTGACGTTCATCCTTTTTTCAAGGACCCAGCTGGAAGGTAGGAAATGACTTTGATATGTGTGTTGGCATACGGGCTGTTTTGACATGAATTTCAATTTTAGATACAAGCATTGAGCTAGAAGGAAAACTGGCGAGCCGTAGACCCACTCGCACCCTTTTGAGGGAACAGGGCAGAAAAGGACTGTTTTCCCTACACTTGTATGCAATGCTTGTATACGAGACCCCTCTATCATATTGACTTGGGCTCCTAAATGTATTTTAACATGTGTAGTTCAAAAGAAATTAACTTTCTTTAACTTTAAATTCCAACTTTTTAAAGAAATATCCATTTCAATCACTAACTAAGAACCAGCCCAATAGCGAAATAGGCAAGTTTCTAGGTTTTCTGCTGCAGTGCCATGTATTCCTCCGCATTTCGTTATTGGACCGGCTTGTTTTCTGCCCTGTTCAGTGAATCGCACACCTCACTCCACCTTTCTTCTAGCTCAATGGGTATAAGAGACTTATGAAAATAAAGCTTGAAAATGTAACTACTAATGTGTGTCTAAATGGTTATTAGTGATTCAAAATAAATATATATAAGTTTAGCAGAAATCATTTATGAATAAAACAAAAAAAGAAAAGGTTATTAGGGACGTAAAGTTTATTAGGGAAGGGAAAGGCTATTAGGGATGAGTGCTCTGTGAAAACTGGTTTCTGAGTAACCAAGTTATTTTGAAGCTTCTGTTAAACCGCTCCTATTTAATATTGCTCCAAATAATACTAATAATAGGTATATTCACCTGTAATAGTTTATGTATCGACAACACTTAAAACACTTACTGTATAAGAAGAAAAATGACCAAGAACTATTCATTTTATCTTAAGGAAAGCACTGGGGATAATAAAATTATTGTAGAATTGCCAATATCATGCAAATTATGAGTATTTTATGTTGCTTTTCACAAAAGTTATTCAAATTAATTCAACTTTGTTGCAAATAACTTTTGATATAAATGATAGATGGAACAATGGATTTTGATAGAAACATTGGGGGCTATCAAAACTATAAAATAAATTGTAGATATTGGCAACACATTTGAATAAATTTAGAATTAATATAGGAGTCTAATCACTGATTACTCCTCTTAAAATTTTACTATTATTGATCCTTTTCAATTACCAGATTTATCATCACTCACATTAATGGTTTCACAAATTTAGGTTTGGTGAATATTTGCAATTTTAAGATAATTATATTTGGCTGAATTGTCGTAACAGCCCCGATAAAAAAAGTAAGTATTGACATTTTGAAAAACTAGTTGTGATATTTGAGACTAAATGTATTTTGTTGTTGCAAAATCAAGAGATTTGGTCGTATTTTGCAAGTAGTGACCTTTAATTTAAAACCCTTTTAACTTCAGATTCACTTACTTAAGGCCCTTTCAACCAACAGACTTATTATTCTGACATTTCTCTGTTGCTTTTCCAGGTACATTGTCCTGTACACATTCATAGCCAGAGACGAGAATGATGTGAGCGTGGAACGCGGGGAATTTGTGACCGTTCTCAACCGGGAAGATCACGACTGGTTTTGGATCGTACGGTCGGACGGACAGGAAGGCTTCGTGCCCTCTGCGTTTGTCTACCCTGCAGACGTCATACAAGGTGTGTTGGTTTGTTTTGTGGTTGTATGAAATAGTTTTAAGATTCTGGGTTGGCAGTTGGGATGCTGTTCTACTCTTTGTTTTAAGTTGCAGCAATTTAAATGCTTTTAAAGAACAAAATTTCAATCTATTATTTAAATTCTATAAGTGTAAATGGTAGATTGCTTTATGAAATAAAACTATGTACTTATTATGATTATGTAAATAAACTATTCAGATTTGCATTTGTAAAAAATGTCTTGCTTTCTATAACAAAAATTTATTTTAACTTGTTTTGTGAAATTAAGAGGTTTGATTGATTACCAAACTAATGCAATGACAATTATGTTCCATATTTAAAAACATATTATGTAGTCTTAAGAATATTGTTAAAGTGATAAACTGAAATTATTAATTATTTTTTTGTTTATAATTGAAATATGGTAATTTTAAATCCATAAATGAAATGCACAATTCTGTACCAAAATTTCTGGCGTACATAGAATGTATGGAATGGTAGTGATTAAAAATATTTTAGGTGAACCAATAATTAAGGAATGTAGATTTTTAATTCAAAGAATGGTTATATTAGTTTTATTTATATAATAGCTCAAATACATTATTCACTGCTATTTTAATGTTATATATTGTTTTTTTTAACCAAAACTGTTCTCTTCCAGACTGAATCCCTCTCGCCTTAATTTTTTTTTATTGTGATTAAAATTAAATTTAAAAAAATAAAGTAATGAACACATTAATAAATAAAATAATGTATTTTGATTCGATTTAAAAATTATAAAATAAAATATATAATTCAGTAGAATTTAATTTCCCACTCAGACTAAGTGGCCCCTGGCTTGTAAAGTAAACTAAAACAAAAGTTAAATATTAAAATAACGTCAATTTTACTAATTGAATCGGTGAGTGCAGAAACCACTTCAGTCAAAACATCCGCAATCAGCATTTTAATAGCTAAGTAAGATACGAAATATTAACTCCATTAACGTGTTTTTATTTCCATTGACATCTCCCCCCCCCCCCCTCTTCTTTCAGACCACGTCCCCCCTGGCGTGCCCCCCTCCTCCTCCATGCAGCCCCCCTCCCCCCCTGAGGACCTCCGGTTCCACGGCTCGGAGCTGGTCATGCTCTACGACTACAAGGCACAGGCACCCGACGACCTGTCGGTAAGGATTGTTTGTGTTTAGGTTTTGCGGTTCTTGTGGACACGTTAGGTTTCGTGGTGTAATATGTTCTTTCAAAATGGACTGACACACTATAGTTATTTAATTAACAGATGCGTGAAGTTAAACTCTTATCCTCATAGGACAGTTGTCAAGAAAATTTCCTGCGCTCTGCTTTAAAGGGTCATAGGAGTCTTAAAAATGTGCAAAGAAGGTACTACAAAGCAAAGTCTGATCTTTCATGTCATTTTTGAACCACTCAATACATAAGTATAATTTTTTTATACGTAATTCTATAAGATTTATTTATTATAAAACAAATTTTAAACTTTAATGAAACTTAGGCCAAAACTAAAATAAATGGTATTAAACATGAAGCTATTTGAACACATTGGGATTAGGCTTGCACGGCAAATTGTGAGGTCAAAATTGAAGAAATGACCAAGAAATTTAGGTATAAGTCTTTGTTTGCACATATTTGTACTATATAAAGTCATTTTTTAAATTTTGACCTCAAAATTTGCCGTGCAAGCCTAATCCCAATGTGTTCAAATAGCTTCATGTTTAATACCATTTATTTTAGTTTTGGCTTAAGTTTCATTAAAGTTTAAAATTTGTTTTATAATAAATAAATCTTATAGAATTACGTATAAAAAAATTATACTTATGTATTGAGTGGTTCAAAAATGACATGAAAGATCAGACTTTGCTTTGTAGTACCTTCTTTGCACATTTTTAAGACTCCCATGACCCCTTAATCTAAATAAGGGGTTGTCAACCTTTTTACATCTGGGTACCACTTGACTTTTTAAGAAATTTTTACGTACTACCAGACCTAAATATTTTAATAAACGTCTAATATTTACTTTTCAAAAAGTGTCCAAAGGCTTTTTGAATTATATTCCTGAGAATTTCCTGAATTTAATGGTTATATATTTTTTTATTATGTTTTATTTGTTACCTATAGGTCTAAAACCATGCAAATAAAAAATTAGTTCAAACTCTGCAAAAAATTCATCATACAAAATATATTTTTGTAATGTCTTTCGTGCGAAACTTGTTATTTTCCTGTGATTATAATATTAAAATTAGGAGGGATGGAATTTATCTTCACTGTTAAGTCTTTAACACTTATTCCGCTTCAATGTTTTTTTGATGTACAAGAGTTCAACAAATCCACTCTCACACAAGTATAACTGGTAACAAATGGCATCAAAAATAGCTGAACTTGCCGTTAGATCTCTGGTTTTACATCTGATTTAAAAGTTAATTATGGATCCAAGAAGTTAATTAATAGCATCATGTATCTCACATAATTCACGCATACCACCTGAAATTTTTTTTCACGTACCTCTGGTTGGGAACCCCTGTTCTAGACTAAAGAAGATAAATTAAAGATTCCAAAATATGTTATGGAACTGTGTGGCAACAGTGCAAGAGAATGTCATAGTAGAGAAAGTGTTAAGTTATTTTTCTTCTGGGAGAATACAACATAAACTAACTCATAACAAAAAACACAACTGTGGCATTGGCTTACTTTTAGAGTTAACCTCAATGGACAGGAAATGGGCATGAATGGTTGTTTTCACTGCATACATTTAAAAAAAATTTCAAATGAAATATTTTTTAAAAATAAAATTAGAATAAAGTTTATTTTGAAAGAGATGGCCGTAAAAACTTTTTCAGATGAGAAAAGTACATTATGAATAAAAAATGTGTAAATATTTTTTTGTTGTTGTAAATTTAAGATTGTTGTGAGAAAAACTGATGCACAAAATATGGAAAAAAGACGGGTCTAACAATCAGAGGATGAAATAAGCATGTATTAAATGCATTAAACTTTAAAATTACCTAAATTGTCCCTTTCTTTATTCCAATTACATCTTTTACTCTACGCGGTGTGTCACGGTCAGGGTGTACACCTATTTAGTCTTACAATTTTAAGTTTTAGTCTTACAAATTAAAAAACAAATATTTTTCTTCGTTGAAAATCAGAATTTTTATGAATGTAGAATAAAATTATTTTTAAAAAAATTTTAAGCCAAAAAAAAAAATAGGTGACCAATATCAATCTAAATGTTTGCTTGCATTTGAAAAAAGTTTTATGTGCTTTCATTGTATATTTTTTGCACAAAGTGTACCGAAAAAATACTTGTATTTTTGAAAATTCGTAATTGTATGTTTCAAAAGATGTATTTTCTTAAATTTCTAATTTTTTTAAATAAGGTTCTTAGGTGAAAATATAATAATAAAAGTACAATTTATAATTTGGTGCAATTTTCTTTTTTTGTACCATAATTTTTAAATGATTTAGAGCCTTTCGTAGTCAATACTAAGAATTGCTCATTTTTGCTGTCGCCAACTATGATCTCCCCTAAAGGTAGGCGAATACCCAAAATTCTAAAATTTTTACTAATATTTTAATCTTTTCCAAATTTGACATAGTGATTTCAAATATAATGAGCAATGCTTTTTGGGCAATTATTTTTATTGAAATATAATTGATTTATTTTAAACAGTGTTTTTCACCTAAAAAAAGGGGTTTACGCTAACACTTCTAGTATCAAAAGTTTTACATTAATTTACCTGAAATTTTTTACATATGCTATTTCAATATATATCTGTGCCATGAACCTCTAACATCTGGTGCAAATATAGTAGTTATTTTTAAAAAAATGTTCAAGCATAAGTTAATCGAAAAAAATCTTTTTTTTTAGTTAAATTCATGACATTTTTCTTAATAACTTCTTTTCTTGTAATTTGTATGTAACTCTAGAGGGTCATTGCATGTATCAGTTCAAAATGAAGAATTTAACACATAATTAATGCTTATAGGAGGAAAATTCAATGTGGTAGACTTGTTAGCGTAAACTTCTTTTTTTAGTAAAAAAACCCCGTTTAAAATAAATCAATTATATTTAAATAAAAAAATGCCTAAATAGTATTGTTCATTATATCTGAAATCACTGCCAAATTTGGAAAAGATTAAAGTAATAGTAAAAATGTTCGAATTTTGGGTATTTGCCTAGGGTCAAGTGGGGTAAGTGTGATGGGGTTTCTGCATTTTTCATTAAGAAAATTCGTTCTCTGCTTCAAGTAAATTCCAAACCCTGAAATTGGTAGTGAATTATTATAAGAAACATACATATGTAGAAAAAGATTTATATGTTTGAATTCCAATTTTAAGTGTACAAAATTTGCATTTCAAAATCCATTGCTGTTTTATCACACTTACCCCACATAGGTTACCACACACATATCCACATTAAATTCAAAAGCTCAAAACTTCCTTTAAACAAAAAATAAGGTCAATATTTCTTTTTAGTTTAATTATAAGTGGTCTAATGTTATGTATTGCAAACTTTCAGATTTTTAGAATGATTTCCAAAGTTACAAGAGCTGTTTATCACACTTACCCCACTTGACCCTATCTTAAAGTTTTAAAATGTTAAACACTCTAAAAAAACAATGTATCTTCTCTCTGTTGCAGGTGCGGCGCGGGGACTGGGTGTACGCCGACCTGGACAACCAGACGGTGGACGGGTGGCTGTGGGCGTACGCCCCCAAATCCCGCAAGTACGGGTTCCTCCCGAAAGCCTACGCCCGCCCCCCTGCCATGACCTCCTTATGATCCCACGCCCAGCCCCAAACCACAACATGGCCCAGGCACTGAAGGAGGAGAGAGAGTGTCCTAGGAATCCTAGGGTTACCAGACGTCCGTATTTAGCAGGACACGTCCGTATTTAGAGGCTCTGTCCTGCCGTCCGTATTTATTTTTTAAAAATGCTTAAATGTCTGTATTTTTGAAAATTTAATTAATTTTGGACATTTTTAAAGAAGTTTGTATACATTTCAAAGTGGTAATTAGCTTACTTTTTTTTAAGTTTACTCCAAAACGCGTTTTATGCATTGCTAGTTAACTTATTTCATGTCAATATATCTTAAGTTAAGGACATATTAAGAAAAATTGGTTTTGTAGAAAAATATGCTAATAATAACGTTTAAATAATATAATGTAATAATGTTTAATGTGCTAATAATAATGTTTTGTCAATTGATTTTACTCAATTTATAATGTGTCCTGCTTTTCATGCTTTTGTCCAGCTTTTTAAAGTAAGTGTCCTGTTTTATGCTTTTTTTACCTGGTAACCCTAGTTGTTCCCGATGTGTTGGCTTCCACACTACGTTTATATCATAAAAAGTGGAAAGTTTTATAATAGTGCAGTCCGTCACACACTTTCACAGAACGAACCGCAAGTCCCACAAACAAGTGGGTTACATTATTTTAAAACAAAAAAATCGGGCAAGCTTACATCCCAAATTTCATTAAAAAAATTTAAATTAGAGGTATATTTAAAATTTAAATAACAAAAAATATAATCTACTTTGAAATAACATGCAAATTCCATTTTCATTCAATATTTTCACTGTTGCCATGATATCAAACGTATAAGAAACTTTATTTAAAATAAAAATATAACGTTGAAAGAATATTTATTTTACGTGATATAATTTGGTTTGGATTGTTGTAATATAACAATTGAGTTCTTTTGATGGTTCATTATATATGTACGAAGAAAGATGTATACAGATTTGAAATTATGTATAATAAGTATGCAAAGTTTTGCTTTTATTTTTAAAGCATAAATTTTACTAATTATCTAATTTTCGAACTGTAAATTAAATTGTCAACTAAAAGATATTTATTTAAAAAAATGCATCAATATTCAACAAATTTAGCAAACAATCATGAGTAATTTTTAATTTGCACAAGAATATTAATGAATATAGTTAATTTTGGCATCTAAAATGTTGATTTAGAAGTCCCTGTTAGGCGAATTTCTTTCTCAGGTGTATAAATAATGTATTTCCTGTGAGCATAAATATCATGTGGAAGTGGTTTAAGTGACAGATTCTGTTACAAAAATACTTGTTGTAGTCTACTTTAAGAAATCGAAAGCCGAACTACGCAATTTCCCTTTTTCCCTAAGTTTTTCAAAACATTTGCTTATCCAACTTTAAAAAAAAAATATGAAACCCATTATATCATATTTTCAAACATGGTCATTTGAAGAGTACATGGGAAAAACTGCTTGATTTCGTAGAGAACTTTCCCCACTTTGGCGATGATAGTGAGTTATCCCATAAACTGGTGCAAGAAATCCAGTTTCTACCGACGGAGTTCACGCGATGCACGATTCCGACATTTGGACTAAGCGAAGAAGAAGAAAGAGAAACCAGTTTTCTGTTGACAATGTCCGCCAAGCAGTCACAATTTCGCAATGACTCCTAAAAAATCAAGCGGTTCTTCCCCTGTACTCTTCATTTATCAATACCCCAGATAATCGAGA
Source organism: Hylyphantes graminicola (assembly GCA_023701765.1). Taxonomy (NCBI): domain Eukaryota; kingdom Metazoa; phylum Arthropoda; class Arachnida; order Araneae; family Linyphiidae; genus Hylyphantes; species Hylyphantes graminicola. The sequence goes on from CM043112.1 coordinate 77,401,524, forward strand.
CATTTCGAGCCCTAATTGCGTCTTGAACATTAAGGTTGGCTTTAACACCAAGATCTCAAATTTTCCTCCGACTTAAATTTTGATAAATAACTAGTTTTACTTGTACTAAACAGTGACCAACACATCGGGACAGTGTGTATAGTGCCATGCTTGTATTTGGGGAGCCTCGATGCTCAACGGGATTTTTTGAGGTTGGTCTGGCTTAGATCATGACAATCTCAAAGTAGCTGCCAAGAAAAGTTGAAAGAATAATTGTTACTATGGTTGTATTAACCGGTAAAATGTCAACTTTTTTGTAATCTGTTTTGTCAATGGACTTGGAGGAATTGGTCTTGGCTGTATTTTGGCCAAGCTAAGACTTAAAAAGTATGCATTAAATGCAACTAATTTGAGTATTTAAATTATTATAAAAGATCTTAGGCAAAAACAATTAGGGTACATTTTTCTGAAGTTAATAGTGTTATTGATTGTTAGTTATATATTGCTTGATTTACATAGAATTCAAATATGATAAGATTTACTATTTTATTACCATTAATTCTTCATAAAAAATATGCAAAAAATCAATCAGTTTAAAGTACAAATTTGGAGTTAAATTCTGAGGAGAGGTTTCTTTCCTGCCAAGTTTCCAAATTGGTTGAAATTTGTTAAAATAATGCATTTAATTTTAAAAAGTATTATATTCAACAAAATGAATATATATGAAAAAAATTTCTTCATGAAAATTGCGTTTAAAATTGTCATTTATGTTTCTAACCTTAACGTATTCTTGGAATTTTAAATCAATAAATTAGTAAGTCTAAAACTACGAAATGCTTAACAGATGCAAGAACTTGTTTTAAAAACTGACAATATATTGTAAAAGTAAGGTGAACAAGCATGTAATTTGATACTAATTACTGATATTTAAGTATGAATTCTTAAATAAGTTTAAGATCTTTTATGACAAAATATTTTAGATGTTTTTAACTGAGGTTTTTGCCATTTTGTGCCTTATATTTGAAAGAAATGACATTCTGCCTTTTGAAAGGTAGTGTAAATAGTGATATATTTTATACTTGTAAAATTTCTATGGTTGTACATTGTTGTTATTATTGTTATCTTTGTTATGACTTTATACACTTAATTGTTATTTAACGAATGGAACTTATCTATTTCTAAGCATTTATCTATGACCAACCATGCATTTTATTTTTTAATAACACGCGGCAGGCTATAATGAGTTAGTTAGAAATAAAAATGTGCAGTATTCTGAATTTTCTGTTTATATTTAAGAAAATAGATTGTGGCCTTTTGTGCTAACAACATTTTAAATACTATTGAATGGGCGGGAAACTTTGAAGCTAATAATTCAAGCTAAAAGCTTTTTATTAATTGCTCTCTTAAAAATGTGCTTGCTTTTTCAAGTGTCTTTCTTTGAGTAAAAAGTTAGATCTTTAAGGAAAAAGTCAGTACTAGGGTTTTATACATCGGCAAAAGTTACCCAATTGCCTGTAATGAAATTCATTTTTGAAGCATGTAAATTTCAAAGTTAGTCATTTTTTTTTCATTAATTTTGAATGTGTTGATTTTAAATTTTTAAGTACTAAACTTAATTCTTTATAGATAAATAGTTATATAGTTAAAGAATAAGTTGTATAATCTACAAGGAATAGTTGTAGGAGAGAAATTTGTCCACAGTTAGGCATGATGAGGAAAAAAAAGTTAGTGTAGCTAAAAATTTTCCTACTACAAGGTTCATGAAAAATAAGCTCAATTACATTAAATAGTAGGGTTATTTATTTATAGGTAATAATCATGCATCATTTTCATCACTAGGAAGGTTTAAAAATTAAGATTGAACGATACTGTTTCTTTCTAGAATAATTGCTAACAGTCTTTTCTTGCTGTCCACCTGTTGTTATAAGTTATTTGTTAAGATTCCCTATTTGTACAATGTGTTTGTAATTTTACAAATGTTTATTTTGTTGTTTTGTAAATATGCTCAATCCTAACACCTGGTTTGGGGAATCGCCATTTATTATTTATTTTTATTTATGTCATTTAGAACAATTTAGTTCGAAGTACTTATTTGACAGTGTTTGTAAGAATGTGTACTATTCAGTGATAGTGAGTGTTACTAACATGTTTGTAGAAGTCTTAATTACAAAATCACATCAAAATGTCCGCTAATTGTAAAATAATTTTCTATCATCTTGATATATTTGTCCGAGTTTCAAGAACGATATACTTGTATTGCTAAACAGGGTTGCCACGGAACCTTGAAAAGTGCTTAAAAAACAGATTTTCAAGGCCTTTAAAGTGCTTGAAAAGCATTATCAACCTTGAAAAGTCCATAATTTTTGGGGCCAATGAATTTATCAAAAATCCAACATCCAAACAATCCGGAGTAACATGTTACTTGCAACAGTTACTTTTTTTTGGTAATGCCAAGTAACGTTGTTAGATTTTTCAGAAAGTTACCTTAATTGTAACTCAGTTACTTTTATTGGTAACAAAAAAAATTTCGTTAATGTTTCGTTACTCCTCACGTCGTTCTTCACAGATCTTTTCGGTAGCTAAATGGTTATGACGCATATTTAAGTTCATTTGAAAGTTAGAGAGCTCTTATTCGTTTTCTAAATTAATTCTTAAAAATTATCGTGGAATTTAGGCGCATTTTTGAATATACAATCCTTGAACATGGGAAAATATATCCTTTAAAAGTCCTTAAATAGTCCTTGATTTTTAAAAATGCTTTAAAATAAATCGAGTATTAAGATAATGCTGAGTGAATGATTTTCTACTTATTGGATATTTTTTTCCTACTTAATTTATAAATGCTTCTTACTTCTTTATAAGTGTGGATAATTGAACTCCCATTTATTATCTATTTTTGATTGGTATCGTAAATCATAAGTATTTTGTATATTATTGGAATTATTGGGGTTAGTATGTATATAGTGTTATACGATCTGTTTGTAAAATATATTAAAAGTTGTTATATATTAACATTTTGGGAACTTTTTGTTACATCATCACCTGTTACTGCCAAAGCTTCTGTTCATATTTAAAACTGTTTTAGCACTTTATTGATTTCCACACTAAAACATTGTTTAATTTTGTTTTTAATTTAAATTATTAAAAAATTTTATTTATATTATTTTAAATTTAAATTTTTAAGCAATTTGACCATTATTTTTTTACACTGTTTGACATTACTTTCAATGCTACTAAATTTTTTTATTAAAATTATCAATTAAATTTTCAATATATGTTCTTAATTTTACAGTATGCAGTTTAGATTATATAAACATCTTGTATTCAGTTCAAATTATCGCTCTTAACTGCCAAATTAATCTGCAATAAAAATCCGTCCATTTTACATTTATTTATTGTTAATGTTTTGTCCGTCTGTCTTTCTGTGTTGAAATGAATTGAAAATATTGTTGATGTATTTTATCACAAAACTGTTAATGTTTGTAATGAAGAATAAGATATATAACTTCTTAGCATGTTGCCTTGTGTCATTAAAATTTGTTTTGTTGATGTGCATTAAAGCTCAATTTTATATTCAAAAGTGCTTATATAATGTGCCTTTCATAGATACGATATTTTAATGTTTTAAAATGTAAACCCTTTTAATTTTAAAACTGTTTTAAGAGTAAACACAGACATTTTCAAATAGCAATCGAGGTATAATCGTGAGCCATTTGTGCCAAAATGAAAATTGTATGAACCCAATTCTTTTGTACATTTAACCCAATTCAAATAATAGAAAGTCTTAAATTATTTTGTATATACAAATTTAAAAGTATTACATTCCATATGTAACAACCATTTTATACTATTTTAAATAAAGTCATTTTATTTTTAAATATTTATGTTTCTTTGTTTAAATACACATTTTGCTTAACACCATCCCACACCAAGCCACATAATGATTTTGTGTCTTTAAAACAATTTGATTAATATTATGCTGAAAAAGGATTTGTATTGAACCTCATATTTAGAAACCAAATTGGTTATAAGACATTAAGATTTTTCTCCATCTCTGATTAAAGCCTTAAGTTCTTATACTTTTAACTTTCTTCTTGTACTTTTTACTTAATTTTTTGCTAAGTTCAATCTTGCACATGCAAAAAAAGTTAAACCAAATCATAAACTCTGCGGATCAGCCAAACTTTGTTTTCGAATATATATATTTCTTAACATTTAATTAAATTTTTTTTTACATACTTCCTTTCAGCTTATAAGTCGAATAAGTGTTACTTTCAAACTTTGGTTTTATAATATTAAACCAGAAAAAATATCCCTTTAAAAAGTACTGCAGTACCTACTTCAAAAGACCCTTTACTACTACTTTAGAAAGAAATTTTTTTTATTCCACAAAATTACTTTTTCTTCGTAAAATGAATGAAGGAACTTTTAGAAATAATCAGGCAATTTCTGAAAATAGGTTAGTCCTTTGTTCTAGAGTATTGAGTCTCTGTATTGAGTATTTTTTATAAACGGATTTTTTCATTTGGTAAATGCAGCTGACTTACAGGTCCCGACAAACAAACTTTTTAAAATGGGTTCGAATATTTTTGTTGATTTTCAATTAGAAATTTTTCACTAAGTATTCGAAGCAATTACAAAAAGTGGGATTATAGAGACAGTTATCTACATTTATTATTTAACAAAAATCATTTGTAAAAATAGTCAATACAGCCGCAGAAATGTGGCAGAGAAAATATTTACCCCCCATTAGATAAACACTGAGGCACTTTAGTTTTGAGACCCGCGGTCCAGCGTTCCCATTCCCCCTTAAAGCAAGCGCCTTACGCATCCTGAGCTTCCCGCACATCTTCATATGCTAAATATTCAAATGTAATTAAATGGACAAGGTCATTTCTTAACAAACTAAAAAGTATTATTTGCTCTCTTTGCAACATTAAATATTTATTTACCCGTTATACAGTAATAAAAAAAAGTTTTATTCTATGATGTTATTACTTTATCTATAAAAAATCAGACGAAGAGAAAATTTCGGCCGTTTTATTTTGCCTTCATCTGATTGTTCCGTTCGTTTTATAGCTCCACGCGTGGTCGTGACTTCTGTGCAAGGAAACTATGAGTTTAATTTTAGTTCGGTTTCGTGAACTTATGGTAACCAAAATAATGCTTTCTAAAGCATTACTTTTAATTTAATGGTTAAAATTCACTCAAAATGAAAAACAGAAAAAAGTGTAGTGGACTTACGGTTTACTTTCGATGTTCAAAATGTCCGCCTTTACTTGGCCTCAGAAATGAATTCGTCAACATATAAACTTTGTCTTTGTTGATTTGCTTTAGTATCTGTTTTATTGCTTTCCCAATTTTTATTTGATTTGGTTAAAGAGAACGTAGCACTAGAGCTACATTTTTGCCTATTGGTTAAGAGCTTCGTAAACTTAAATAGCGGTCAAATGACGATGGCGACAACAATTTTTAGCTCAACCAAATTGCTCCTCGTAATTTAGAACCGCGGTCAAGTGAAGAAGTTAACAATTGAGCTGGAGGTAAGAACGAAACTCGGGCACTCGCGTCATTAATCTTTTTATATTTTATTTTCTTGTACAAATTCGATTTAAAAGTCATTGGTGGAATATGAGATATATTAAACATTATAGGGGGGAAAAGGTTTACTCTTTTTTTAATGCCCAGTTCCTTCCATATCAAGTTAATTTTTTTTAAACATTCAAAATGCAAATAAATCATGAAAATAAACTTTTTTCAAAAACCGAGAAAATAATTTGTTTCAAGTGAAAGTTAGTTTAGAAAAAAAAGTATGAAACATTTTGTTACATTAATTTCCAATAGTGCGAGTATAAAGGCATACTTGTTTAGTATTGAATCCACAGATCATATGAGGAGCAAATACTAGAAAATATTACAGCCCCAATACTAGTATATTACACCGGATTTAATAAATTCTAAGTATATTTTAATAATTTATTAAGAACCACTTAACATAATACATCTATGTTACATCATAATGTAATATCCAAGTTGTCTTTAAAAAAAGTTTAGTTTAGCATAAAACTATAGTATAAAAAAAGTCGATTATAAAAGATATACTTGTCAGTGAAGTGGCAAATATATATCTCATATCTTTCTTGGGTGACAAAGCCATTTTTGTGTTTGTTTAAAATAATACATCCAATACACAAATGTAGTCCTCAAAATTAAAATATATTTTATTTACACTCAATATATCTTTACAATTTAAATTTAGCTACAGTTCATTTTAATTTCCAGCACCCTTGGAAGTTTTTTTAGTTCACATGTGAAATTCATTCCTGCACAGGGGGCACGTGGAGTTGTTGCTCGTTCGGAACCACTTGTACTACAAGAAAAAAAGATTTCAGTTAGAGAAGTAACTTGAAGCAACGCCAATAATTAACCTTCTAATGCATACTGTTGCCATATGGCAACAAATAACATAATTCACTTTATTCTAGTAACCCTTTCCGACGGAGCTATCACGGTCATGCTCATAGTTTATTTGTTTACAAAATGACTTTCTTTTTAAAGAGTTGTTGGCATCGATGCCGTTGAATGCATTTTTTTATATAAAAGTCCACATTTATTTTCATTTTAAAGCAGCGTCATCTGACCACCAGTCTTAAAGGGTTAAATAAGCTGATTGTGCTAATGAATTTTACAAAAACGAATTTAATACACAACATTTTTAATGAATTTAATACAACATTAAGGAAACTACAGCATTGCAACCCCTCGTTATATCACGCTTCCCGGAAAACAAGTACAAAAACCTGATATAAGAGAGACTTGATAAATATTATACTTTCGATGTATTTATGCTCTCAACTGAGTTTTTAAACTAAACCCCAGTATGTATTTAAATGATAAACTAAATAATATTAAATAATCTAACTTCTCTCAAAAAAGAAGTAAACATTTAGAAAGGACTTATTATCAATTACTATAAACATTCCACATTACTGCACAGGTATACTACTGTGCATATTTCACTTATTTTCTAACAAAATATAAATCGAATGTTAGTTTCATTGATATTTGTTGCCTATATCTTGACCTGTCTTGTCTCGTGTCGATTGTAAGGAAAGTACATATGCATTGGGAAAAAAACAGGGGGGGAATTGGGAGACATGATACAAGGTGCAATATATCCAAATGCGCAATGTAACGAGGCGCAATATAGCAATGGGGTTAACGTATAATGAAATATTTGTTACACACCAGTTGAATTGATTTAAGATCGCACCAGAGCAATTCAAGGGCTATTGAGGTCTGCTTGACAAGTTGTAGCGAACATAAACCGGTTGATGCATGATAAGAACCAAGCAAAACTAGTTCTTCACCGCAGTTTAGGGGCTGATAACGAGTCATCACCTAGCAAACCAGATACAGACAGATTCCCAGTCGCTGAAAGTTTTAACTCCACTGAACTACTTATATGTGCAGGACTTGTTTCAGGATAAAAGTATATATCAGGGTGTCTACCAGATATGTTAAATCAAATTTCTTGACCGTTTTAGAACATTTTTTGACCTTTTCCAGAAAATTTTGCAACCGTTTAAATGATTAATCCGTTAAAGAAAATAATTACAAAGACAAACCATAAAATAATACTTGATGCAATACAAATTCAACTGCTATTGCATCATACACTTATTAGGGTGAAAAAATATAATTTTCTAACACTTTTCAAGGACTTTCCCAGAAATATTAAGGACTAGAAAATACTAACACCATGAAATCTGAGGGAAAATTTGTCTTTTATGACATCTTTTAAAATATTCATGACCTTCGCTGAAATTTTCTGCCTTTTTAGGGACTTTCTTGACCATTTTTTGACTTCCTGACTTTTACTTGACCGGTAGACACCCTGTATATCGTCTCTTAAATTCCCACATGTGCTATCTAACTTTGCAAAACAGTAGAAATTTACTGAAATTTAACCTTTGGCGAACTTTCCAAAATCACGCCAAAAGTCGGCCGATAACCCAACCCAAATGATAGGATAGGTTTGAATTATCCTCGCATTAGAGCTACACGAGGGAAAACCGAAAAGCGTGTTTGTTCATTTAACACCAGCTGTTCGGACTTTCTTGTTACGTAATATCGGTCTGCATAATGTTAATGTAATGCTGAGATATGTAACCAGGAAGTTCGAACAGCTGGTGTTAAATAAACATGTTTTTCGGATCTCCCTCGCGTAGCTCTAATGCGACGATAATTCAAACCCATCCTATCATTTGGGTTGACTTTTGGCGCGATTTTGGAAAGTTCGCCAAGGGTTACCTTTCAGTACATTTCTACCGTTTTGCAAAGTTAGATAGCACATGTGGGAACTTAAGAGACGATAGTCTAAAGAGGTTAAAAGTGTTTCTATAGAAGAGCAACTCACGAGGCATTCCGAGTGGAACTTCTTCCTGCACACGTGGCATGACAGTCTCGGGAGCTTGAGTGTGGAGGAGTGGAGGACGTAGTAGCAGATCATGCACTCCTCGACCCCCTCGAACTTCTTCTGCAAGTTGCGCTGCCACATGGCCAGCCCATCCAGCAGGGAGCCATTCTGTGGAAGTGAGAAACAGGGGTGAAAGTGGCCAAAATCAAAAAAGAGGAAATCACGCGAGTAACAATATAGGGTTTCTGCCAAAACGGACAGTCCCAAATTCATGACTTTCCGTGTCTAAGTTAACCAGTTTTTCATGACTATATAAATAGCATCTCAAAAAAAAAAAAAAAAAAATTCAAATTGAAACAACTCGAAAGTTGACAACACAAACATAGTAAACAATTTATAGTGTTTGTGTAGACAATTTTCATGTTTAATGGGCAAGTGCACAAATTTATTTTAGAAATAAATTATTACACCATAAAATGATTTCAAAATGTAATTAGATTAATAGAGTGAAAAAAATCTTTTTTCTTTAATGTGAACTTATTGGAGAAGTAATGTTTTATATGTATTAAATTTTTCTTTGATTAATTATTTCGGGAATTTCTTTGTTCTCTTATAAGTGTGTCGTATAGTGCAATTGCATTCCTCCTTCTAATAAGGGTTGCGCTTGCATTAAAAAAACACTTTATAAATCACCAGTTAAATCAAAATTACAGAAAAGCCTACTGGCAAAACTATTGGCATAATTTTATTTTTTTAATAATAGTTTAAATTTAGGATACATCTCTTACTCTCTACCATCGAAATTTTCATCGAATTTAAAATCAATGATTTTTTTCTAATATTAATAATTGCGGCGTACTGAAAATCCCGCAAACTTTGCCTATCAGAACATCTAAAAACACCGGCCATCTGAAAATTGAAAAAAAAAAAAAAACCTCCGAAAGTAGCAAAACTCCAGCGATCCGAAAGTAGCGGAAATCCGGCGATTCGAAATTCACGAAACTCCGGATTTTCCAAAAGACTAAGCTTTGGCGTTCCGAAAATAGAGAAAGTCGCGGAATTCCAGTGATCTGAAATTTACGAAATTCCGGGGATCCGAAAAACAATAAACTCCGGCGATCCGAAATTTACGAAACTCCGGCTATCCGAAAAACAATAAACTTCGCCGTTCCGTATATCGCGGAACTCCGGCGATCCGAAATTCTCGAAACTCCAGCAATCCGAAATTCGCGGAAGTCCAGCGTTCCGAAACTCCAGTGATCCGAAACTCACGAAACTCCAGTGATCCGAAACTCACGAAACTCCAGTGATCCGAAATTCACGAAACTCCGGAGTTCTGAAAGACACTAAACTCCGGCGTTCTGAAAGTCGCGGCACTCTAGCGTTCCGAAAGTCCGGTGGTCCGGAAGACACGTAACACGAAAGTCGCGGAACTCTAGCGATCCGTAAGTCGCGGAAGTCCAGCGTTCTGAAAGTCCGACGATCCGAAACTCACGAAACTCCAGTGATCCTAAAGACAAGATACCTTAGCGATCCAAAAGTCGCGGAACTCCAGCGTTTCAAAGGTCGCTAAAGTCCGGTGGATCCGGAAGTCACGAAACTCTGGCGATCCGGAAGACACGAAACTAAAGCGATCCGAAAGTCATGAAATTCCAGTGATCCGAAATTCCCGAAACTCCAGCGATGCGAAGGTCCAGCGATCCGAAAGACGCGAATAAATATATATCGATTTTTATTACTTTCGGACGTTTCTTTGCTGAAATACATGACTTTTGGTCGTTTTCTTGCTCAAATTCAATTCTTATGACAAAATTAACTCAATGTCCAAACTCTTGACTTTTCATATGCGCGGAAATCCCATGGAGGAAGGACTAAAGGGGAGTAGACATGAGTGAAGCCGTCACTGTAACCGCGACGCCACCTTGTGATTGGCAAAAAATCGAAGGGAGTACGTAGTCGAATGCGATTTTGTGTCAATATAATAGCGTTTTAATTACATATTTTAAGAAAGATTCTGAAACAATTTTATTGTATCAAAGGAATTGTTCATTCTCAATTCCTTCTGGGTGAATAATATTTTAATTTGCTTTTATTTTAACTAAAATTTGCACGAAGTTAGATTTCAATATTTTGCATCACTTTAAAATGTAATTCTGTTTTCCGAATTGAATAAATTTTATTTTACTATTTCAGACGACTTTTATGTGAGTTTTATGTAAAATTTTAACATCCTTATTTATTTTTATTATTCTTATGAGTCTTACATGATAAAAATTCATTTATTAGTAAATCAAAAAATAAAACTGCTGCCGAGTCTATATTAACTATTTGTTTCCAAATAACTCTCATTTATTCTTTCCATATTTTAATAGCATAAATAAGTTTTCATTAGCTATTATCAAAAAATTATTTGCATTGTAATAATTAACATTAATTAAACATTTAATGAAATTTTTTATCAATTTTATTGCTAAAAAGAAACTTGTGTGTAAAGTATGAACACAATAATTTAACTGCCGTTAGATGTCTAGTAGTTGTTACTCGTCATAATAAAGTTTTCGAAAAAAAAATTGCGAGTGGTGGCCGCTGTAGCGCTTTTTTGGTTTTAAAGGTATTGCTGAAAACGGAAAGAAATGCAGCTATCAAATTTAGTGTCAAACATGTGTGTTCCCAAAACTTTTTCCGAACTTAACTCAACACCAATTTGACAGTTTTGACTCTGATCCTTTGGACAACCATCTCCTTCATTTGATTCGGGCAATTGTTCAAACGTATATGAAAGTCCTGTTAACCCATTATTATAAACATTTAAACACAAAGCAATCTATTAGACAGTTTTACACAAAAGCCATTCTATTTGAAGGTTAATAAAATCGTAAATTTTAACTCTGATTAGGATGAACTCACCAAAATGTACTTTTCTTGCTCACCAAATTGTACTTATTTTCATGAAACAAAATGTATTTATTTTTTAAGAAAAGATTGTTTTGCTTGTGTGTTTAATGCTTCTTATTAAATTCTACACATTTTTCCTACATTTAAAAAGTTGTAATTGTCTCTGTAAAATAAAAATAAGATATTTTTTCTACATTTAGTAAGATTTATTACTCCATATTCCAAAGTTTTATTCAACATAATGTACAGCTTATAATATATGTTTATGATTCTTAATGGAAAACCTATTTTATTAAGTGAACATGTTGAACGCATTCCAGGTAAGAAAAAAAATACAAGGGTCTTTGATTATATATTTTTTGATGCGAAGTTTAAAGATAGTTTTAAACAAACTAATTTTCTCTAAAATGAAAATAAAACAATATTATTTTGGTTGTGTTTCCAAGTGTTTGATAGTACATGAATGTATATCTAAAATTATAGCTGCAGTATATTTTTTTAAACCCTCCAAAGTCACTTTTCCTGAAAATTCCTATTACTTCCTATGGCGTCAAACGCGCGGTTTGCCAATCATTCCCTGTATTTAGCTTCCCTGCTATACCTTACAGTTACTTCACCCCGCTCAATGGCGGGGAATAGGCAATGTCCTCTCCCTACTACTCATTCCTCCATGGGAAATCCAGTTAATACGATTTTTTTTTTGAAAACTTAGGAAATCTAAAAGTTGTTCGTAATTTTTTGAAAATCTTGATTCAGCGGATTTTTCTGAAAAATTCGGAAAAGGCGGAATTTTTTTGAAAAATCGGAAAAAAGAGGAATTCCGCCGTTCGGCGGAAGTCTGGCACCCCTGGAGAAAAAAATTAATAAAAGGTTTTAATGAAATATCGTCACACAAAGGCTTTTGGTGCACAAAAGGGCTCAATGTGCACACACACATTGACAGGGTTGCCACGGTCCTTGAAAAGAGCTTGAAAAAAAATCTTTGATTTTCAAGTGCTTAAAAGTGCTGGGAAAACATTATCAACCTTGAAAAGTCCTTAATTTTTTTACTTTAACACTTTCAATGTGAATCAGTTCCTATTTACTTTTTGATGGTATTTTTAATAACTAAAAGGTTATTTTATAACACATATTTAAGTTCATTTGAAAGTTAGAGAGCTTATATTTGTTTAATAAATGAATTTTTAAAGCTATCATGACATTTAGTTGCTGCATATTCGAAATACTTGAAAATGGAAATATATCCTTCAAAAGTCTTTAAATAGTTCTTCAATTTCTTTTACTAAAAAGTGTGGCAAAACTGATTTAAAAACCATATGCCTGCGTTTCTACCATTTCATACAACTAATGAAGAGTCATTTGTGGTGGCGCCATCTAGTGGCACCTATAGCTACCAATTCTAACTCTCTTTTGACAACCTGACTTGGACAATTTCATGCGTGATGAACATGAAGCTATTTTCAAAGGAAAATTGGCTTTTCAGTTCAGTTCATGTGTTACTGTTAATGATAATAAAAAATGTTGAAATTTCTTTAAAGTATTTTATTATTTCATTTTTGTGTGACGGAATGAATTTTTTGCAACCACAACTGCATCTTGATACTTAAAAATTAAAATTTCCGATTGAGGTGTTTGAAACTAATGCATATCTTAAATATGATATATAAGCTATGTAAAATTTTAATTTGGAGCAACCTACCTGTAACATGGTTTAAGTTATTAACTGTTATTTGTCATGAGGAAATGACTAAAAGTTTCATAAAAAAAGTACATATATAAAATAAAAAGCATGTAAAGTAATAAATTGATCATTTTGTTATTATCTAGAATACTTATAGGATATCAAATGCTACATTATATACACTCACAAGTGGGTACAAGTTTTCAAACACGTATCGAGGACAGTTTCCAACTAGTTGAAATGTTGACTGAATTTGCAGAGCCAACAAATCTTTTTTGCCAACTAGGCATACATCTTTTTCTGGAAATGTGAATACATGTCCTTTATCGTCCAACTTTCTTAAACTATAATTTGTAAACCTAGGATATGTTTTTAAACATGCAAAAATTAAAATTTATCAAAGTTGAAATTTTTTGACAATGTGTAGTTTTCGGTCGTTGTTTTTTGTGTGTCTCTGTGTGGGTGTTAATGAATATATTTTTTATTGTTAGAAGGAGTTGCATTTGCTTACGATACAAGCAGAACCTGCGTTTTAGGAACCTACATTTTAGCTACCTCTTATTTCATTTTGCTGAGAGTACCCAAGTCAATTAAATTCCATAGCCCAACTAAACATATATGCATACAGTGGTGACTAAAAGTGTGGATACATTTTGAAAGTTTCATATTTTCAAACTTTGTGTGATTACAGAATATATTATTTGTATATCAAATTAACAATTGTAATATCAAATTAAGAGTAATTTAATCTTTATGGGGACCACTGTGTGCAGATCGCTGAAGCCGTCTATGAGACCTTTGGACCCATATAATCTATATACCATCTATCTATAATCTATATACCAATCTATATACCGGACCCATATAATATCCATGGACACAACATCATCATCATCAAAGTAATTTCATGTAGAATTAAAAATAAATACAGTATTACAATATCTGTATTACGAATAAGTTATGCAACTAATAGTATGATCGGTCTTAGTTTTGCAAGTCATTGAACCACCAACATGTATTGCAATTTCAGCATAAGAGAATCCATTGATTGTGCTTGTTCGTTCACCTAAAATGAGCATAACTTTATTTGTAATACAGATACTGTAATTGTGGTTATTTAATAAAATTCTACATTAAATTACCTTCAACTTAATGTTGTAAAAATGTTTGTATTTAAGCGAAATTTAATAGATGCAAGAACACAGGTAACAGTTGAAACGAATGAAACTTTCAAAAAGTGTCCACACTTTTGGCCACCACTGTACATCGAACCCTGCACCAGTTGAGTTTATATCTCCGTGTTCGTTATACCTGGTTCATGCACCATGTAACAGTTTTCGACGGTAAAATTCGATGAATTGAATAGGAATATTTAATATTTAACTGAAATATTAAACAAATTGTTTTAATCATTTAATAAATTTTAGTAATATAAATTCAAACTCAGATTTTTTTTTTGTAAATTTGTCTTGCCTAAACCTATTCAGCAAATAAAATCAGTTCAGTGCTAAATGCATGGTGTTGCTGAACGGCAACATTTAAAAAATTGAAATTATTTAAATTCCAATGCAGTTTTATCTATATTTTTCCCATAATGTAGGAGCATTAACCCTTTCAGTCCCAAAAATTTACTACACTACAGAAACATCTGATATTCACAAAATAAGCTTATTTTAGGTCAAATATACGAATTCCATAAGAAAAAATAATTCATTTAAATTTTTTATATGGTTTTTGAAACCATGCCAAAATTCTTTAATTGTGGAAAACAACAAGATAAAAAAATATTACCTAGAAACACTTCGAGTTATATATTTTAAGGTATCTAACCATTTTATTAAAAAAAATTTAGTAATTATTTTAACCGAAATAGTTTAAATTGTGTTTTAAATATGTGGAACTGAAGTGAACTGATCAAAAATCGGGAGAAACGCTCGTTGACTATTTTCTAAATAAAAAAAATAGTAGTTCTGACTTCTATTGAGATTAATGTAAAATATTGTCGAATAGAACACATTGTGAAGAATCGAATGATGTGTGTTTGGATGTCAGAACGGGACATAAACATTTTGAAAAAAATATTGAAAGTGATGATGCCAAATGGCATCACTGGGACTGAAAGGGTTAACGATACAAATGCTTTTTTTTTGGAATGAAAAAAAAAATCATGCACTAGAGGGTTAAATCTTGCAGCCTAACTGAACATATATGCGTACATTGAACCCTGTACCAGTTAAGAGTTCCAGCTGACATCATGTTTACCTGGTAGGTGAGGGTGGTCTTGAGCTGCAGCAGCCACTGCCGCCACTCCTGCTCGCCCACCCCCACCCGGCCCCTCCTCTCCGTTGCGACGGGGGACAGGGGGTGGTTGGGGGGCAGCTGCAACTGCAGTTCGATGGACGCCTCGTCCACCGTGTAGACAGCCACCACCTCCCGGGACCCCGGCCTCCCCTGCACCTAGAAGAAGGGGAGATCATAGTATAAGAGTGGAAGATCACGTGACCTCAAATGCTGACGACGGGACGCGCACGGAGGCCGCCATATTGTCCAATTTGGAAGGCTATGGGATCAGTGTTGCCATCTTCTTAAGGAGAAAAAAATGCTACAAAAAAATAAATTTTAATTCTAAAATTAATGCCGAATGATTAATAACAATGATTAATTAATTATTAATCTCAATGCTTCAACTTTTGTTAACTTTACTAATGGAACTCATAATAAAAACATTAAGAATAAAGCAATTGGCCACGGGGGACAGGGGGTGGTTGGGGGGCAGCTGCAGCTGCAGTTCGATGGACGCCTCGTCCACCGTGTACACCGCAACGACTTCCCTGGAGCCCGGCCTCCCCTGCACCTGGACACAAGGGGGAATGGAAAATATTGTTAGCCATAACGCAAGACGTCTACTCATCGTGCCATAACAAGATCAAAAACATCATAGATTTAAAAAGTAGCAGATCTGCCCGTCGATTATGCAATCCCGTACAACGCAATACAAACCGCGCGATTGTGTGGTGAATCCACATTTCACCGTTTTCCCAATGCATCACGGGATACTGGTTCCCAAAAAATGCTTTTGCCAAAGAGTTAAATGCAATAAAAACTGCATTTTTAATATGGTACTTTTATGAATATATACCTCATGTCTGCCAGAAATTGTCAATACATATCCAGCTATAAACTTAAGAGCGAGTGAAATAATGACAAGAGCTTAATAAAGTTTTTTTTGGCACGTGCCTGCTTACAATATTTTTTTATAATAATGTACAAAAGAGTGAAATTTGTGTTCTTACTTTTGTCCTATTTAATTTCCTTTAATCATTTTTGTAGAACTTGAAGTTTCCATGGAGATATTAGAAAATGCAAAAGTAATGAACCAATAGAAATAACCAAGTTTAATGACATCATTTAGTTTCCAGGGAGATATTCATGACATCATTTTGTTTTTCTACCAATTAGATAGTCTTATTTACTTTAGCGCACTGTCTGTGACGTAAGCACGTAAAGTGTCATTTTCGCAACAATTTATGAATGATTACGATTTTAAAAAGTTAAATTTTTTGTACGCTGTTTTTTCCATAAACAAACTCTGTTTATACAGGGTGGTGCAAATAAAAGCGGCCCCAACATGGAGATAAGAATGCAACATAAATGTCGCCAAGTCAAAAACCAATGCAAAAACAGGTTTGCTAACTAAAGCTATTGATCGCTTCAATATTAAGCCCAAACAAACGCTTGGCAAATCATTTGACGGCAGCTACGCCATGGTTTGAGAAGCTAAATGAAATGAAATATAAACAAGGCTTGAAAGAGCTGATCAAGAAAAGTTCCCACTAGTGATTACTTTATTATTTCGGTCGTTATTCATACTAGAGAATCAGACCTTTTTGTTTTTGTTAATACAAAACATTCTAAACTGATTGCAAGACAAAATTTGCATTATGGGACGTCTTCGTACAATACAAACTAATATCTGGACTCGCCACTATTCCATGAGTAGCTCTAATGTGAAGCTAATCTGATCCAACCAATGCAAAAACAGGTTTCAGGCTGCTTTAAGAGTTTTTCTTGTCAAGCATTTCAACGAATTCCTATCTGAAGAGCAGGGCCGCTTTTATTTGCACCACCCTGTAGTATAAGTATTAGAGTGGCAGATCACATGACTTCTTATTTCTAAGTTTCTTTACAGATGTAACAAATGCTTTAATCGTTAAGGTTATTATGTGGAGAAATAAGTAGTATTGTACATTACTTTTGGTAAAAAAATCTTTTGTATTTTGATATGTCTTTTTGTTACAGCCCATCGGAGGTTTAAAAAAACAGTCTTCATATATATACAATATACAGTTCTACAATAAACCACTCTAAAATGCTTCAAAGTTTGGTAACTTTACATATGGAGCTCATAATAAAAACATTAAGAATAAAAGTTGTTCAGCACTGTAAGAATACGTTTCAGTGAACCAACATAGTTATGAGTAACAGATTGTATTCCTTAGAAGGCGAGAGTAAGCACTTACTGTCAAGTTCTCAAACTTCTTTCCAATTTGGTGAACTTCCTGGATTTCAGCTGCACAAAGATGGCTGCTCACGTATTTGGTGGTGAAACTAAAGAGAAAATTTAAAAAATATTAAATTGAAGATTTAAAACACAGTGCACACATATATTATAACTTGTAAAAAATTATTTTGATGCTAAATTTGTGTTATACAAGGGATATATACAAAGTAAGTTCTGTTTGGTTAGATAAAAAAACTTGTACAGGTACAGAAACAAATTTACTGTACAAAAATCTAATTATCCACGTGGTGGTGAAACTGAAGGGATTAAAAAGAAATAGGAGGATTAAACAAAGAATGCATGAAAAAACTCCCAAAAATATCTCAATATTATCATATCAATAATTTTGATACTAAGTTTTTTTATTAACTATTTAGTGAAAAAAGAGGTAAAAACACCTTCCCTAAAAAATAAACCTAGTGTAGAAAAATTAAAATATTAAATTTACTAAAAAAAGCATAAAAACAAAATATTTAATTAAGGTTTTTAAGATGGGCAAAAACTTTTATTGTACAATCTTAGCATAACAAAAAATTATGCAACAGAAATTTACAGTTTATATTTATTAGAAATAAAATAACACTATCAAAAACAGTGGGAACCATTAATTCTTATTTTAAATTTCCATACAATTTTTCAAAGCTTCCCACATTTTGAAAGGTACAACTGCAAACCTACCAGTACTATCCAAGGAAATTAAGTACACAGCTTTTTTTATCATGTTTTTCGTATTTTTATTTAATTGAAACAAACATTATGTAATTCTTCAAAAGACACGATTCTTTCATCCAACAATAAGTAAGTGCAAGTTCAACTTAGTGAGAAAGAAAATCGTAAGCTGATGATTCCAAATGAAATCATTGGGGGTGAAAGGGTGGGTGCTTCCCTAATTGTTTTAAGCAGTGTATTTTGCACCCATAGTTAATACTTTTAAACCTCACTTGTTGACAATGTCCGCTGACTTCCTGTCTAAGTTGTTAAACCAGGACCTGACAGAGGCTGGAACTTTTAGTAGGGCCATCGCATAAACATGGCATGCGACGATCTGGATCTCTTCTTCGGAACACTGGGAATCTGTAAAAGAAAAAAAATTTCAAGTTTAAAAAATCACACAAGATAGGTTATGAAATGTAGTATGATGCTATGTTTCTTGCCTTGGCCCTCTAACAGGGTTTTAGTTTGTAGGCTTAGTTTTTTTTCTAGGGAATTGTTTTTCAGCAAATATAAGGTTAGTAAGACTATTCATACCAACCTTGTTTTAGGTAGGGTAGGGTTGAATTATTGTGCACTAAGAGCAACACGAGGGTTATTGGCAAAAAGCATCCTAATTTAGAACTGCAGGCAAGTGACAAGCCGACACCTGAGTAGGCACCCAGCGCAACTTTTAAGGGAAACATCGTACTGAGGGTCGGGCTTATTTAATATTCACTCCCTCTACACCTGGTATTATTCATTTTGGCCACACATACTGTTTACAGGCAAGGAAAGGACCTTACCAACTGGGCTTTCCAACTCCTGACATATATAAATAAAATAATCTAATCATCTTGCGTCGTCGCTATTGTAGCCAAGATGCAGACAGATTAATATGAAATGAAGTGTTTCTTCCTGCACTCTTCAAATGGGTACGACAGCCCTTTAACAGGTTGTTTAGCCAACGAGTTTAGCTTTTACATACTATGGAATAGTTTGATAGGAAACAAGGTAGATTATTGACACAAATAGTTCATTTGTTGGTACAAATATTACATATTCTGGCGAGTCTAAAAAAACGCTTGCCTTTTTCAGGAAAATACCGTCACAAACTAACAGTCGACAACGCTAAGCTGTGAACCATGATATCTGGAAAAGTGGTATAGGGGTTGTTTTTACAAACCTGTCCTGATGGTCTTCTAAAACAATTTAAGAAATTAAATCAACCTTAAATTCTTCACGCTTGTTTCCCCTTGGGTGACCATATTTTTAAAAATTGATTAACTATTTTTAACAAATAAAGTTTTGAAAACATATTTGTTATTATTTATTCAAAAGTTATGTTTCCAATTTTTCTAATTTTAATTTAGGTTTAAAAAAATTAAGATTTTTCCACTGTTTTTTACTATTTCATTCTGGATGCATAATGAATCTATTTCACAAATTACATAGATTTTTAGAACAAAAGTTAAAAAGTTGGGACTGGAAAGGGTAACAAAAGTACTTAAAGTGCTCCCTTAATTGTTTTGAGCAGTGTATCAATAAGATGTATGATTAAAATTGACCAACAAGCATCATCATTATAGGCAAACATAATTAAAAGTCTCTGTAAAGGGGCCCCCAAAATTCGTTGTGTATATAGTCTGAATTTTCTTGGATCGGGCCCTGGTTGTTTGTACTGTGTCTATTTCTACCTGTGTCAATGCATGGGTTCAAACCTTACAGGAAAATCGAATTCATAAATTACAAGAATTAGAGTGATGCTAATTTGTCAAGTTTAGTTTTGTTTTAATTATCGTCCCACTAGAGCTACACAAAAGCTATTGGCGACGGGGTTGCATTTTAGAACCACAGTCAAGCGACGAGCTGACACCCAAGTAACTTATCGTACTCAGGGTCGGGACTTTGTAGCATATTTTAATGTGCACTTCCTCTACACCTAGTACTATTTATTTTGGCCGCACAGACTGTTTACAGGTAGGCAGTACCTGACCTGAACCTGGGACCTTTCACATGTAAGGAAAGTACCTTACCGACTGGGCCTTTCAACTCCTGACATATATAAGATGTAAAGACCAGGAGATTGTTTGTGCCCACCTGTGTCGATGCATGGCGCTCTCAAGAAGAGGTTTCTCATATCTTCTGTTTTGGATTAACAAAAACAAAAACGCCTGATTCTCTAGAATAAATAACGGCCGAAATAATCACTATTGGGAACTTTTCTTGAACAGCTCTACAAACCTTGTTTATATTTCATTTCAACTAGCTTCTCAAACCATGGCGTAGTTGCCGGCAAATAATTCGCCAAGCGTTTGGGCTTAATATTGAAGCGGTCAATAGCTTCGGTAAGCAAACCTGTTTTTGTATTGGTTTTTGACTTGGCAACATTTCTGTTGCATTCTTATCTCCATGCTGGGGCAACTTTTGTTTGCCTCACCCTGTGTAAGATGTAAAGACCAGGAGATTGCTTGTGCCCACCTGTGTCGATGCACGGAGCCCTCAGGAAGAGGTTCCTCATGTCTTCTTTTTTCGGGGTGTCTGGCAGGCCGGCCCACCTCTTCAGGCACAATGTGGGGTTTTCGGGCATCAGCCGGAACACGTTGGGGAACAGGGATGGCAACAGGCCCCTCTCGGTGAGGTCCGTGGCGTAGCCCAGGCGGATCTGTCAGGGGGGAAGAGTTGGGGGTTAAAAAAAATAATCTCCCCGGAGCAACAGCCTATTTAATGGGCCAAGGCCTACCATGCCCATTTCAGCTTTCGTGACCTAGGGCTCTGGGGTGCTATGCATATGTCCCGGTAAGGTGGTCAGCCTAACGCGGTGGTCAGCCCCCCCCCCAGTGTTTAGTTCCCAAGCATGCTTGGTGCCCATTTTATCGACCCACTCAAGAGATGAAAGGATGGGTCAACCTTGCCCAGTCCAGGATTCGATCTCCTGACAATGCAAAGCACTACCACTAGACCTCCAGAGTTGGGGGTTAGTTTTGTTTAATTTGGCATCATCAGACTGAGGCATGGCGACTGATGTTGTAGATGAATAAATGTTAAATTATCAGAAGGTTATTTTAAGACATTAAAAATGACTAACCACAGCACTAAACTACATATAAATAAGAATATCCTGGTTCAGGCCATCACAGGTCCTTTTAACTTGAGAGCAGGAGCAAAAGTGATGTCTTGTTTGGTTAGATTCTCACTGGGAATGAAGTTGTCCTGCCTTTATGATGCAGGGATTGGTTAAAAGAATACATATACAAGAATTTATACTATTGGGTGAGAAATTTGAGTGACAGATCTTTAGTGTTAGTTTGTATTTTTGAGGAACAGCGATGGCAACAGACCCCTCTCGGTGAGGTCGGTAGCGTACCCCAGGCGGATCTGTTAAGGGGGTTAATTTTGATTTAGTTTCATTTGGAATAATGAATAATATTAAACTATAGTCATTATGATTAGAATGCAAGCCTGCTTGACCTACCCCTTTGTTTGTTTTTCAAGGAAACAACATGAGGGTTGATCTTTTCTTTTCATTCACCCTACTTGGGTTATGAGAGCAGTTGCAATTATCCTCGAGCCTCAAACAAAGAAGGTTTAAAACTGAAACACTCATGTCGCTTCCTGGAAAACAACACAAGGTGGTGGGGCTCGCGTTGTAGCTGAACCATCGCGTTGACCAACGCTCACATTGTCTTGTTTAAAATCACACAAAGTGGTGGGAGAAGCCAAGCTTGCATTGTAACCAAATGGACAATACTGTACATCAAAATCACATAGTATTTACAATTTAAAAAAATTTACAATGCATTTCAAAATGTGCAAAACTTGCAATAATAAACAAGTAATAATTCCTTTTAACCACCAAAGTTTGAGAGAGTATTATTGGTAATCCATAAGTAACTCCGGCAATCTCGCCACCAGTTCCCATAACAGTGCAGTTTTGTCAATCCTACATTCTGGTAATTGAATTTTAATAAATTGATCAGAAAGATCCCAACGAGCCAGAATAAAGACAACAAAAATGCAAAAATTAGCTATTAAATTGCCCTTAATTAAGCATAATAGCATTAACGTATTGATTTGTTGAAATTTTGAGCGTCAGACTTGATGGGATTTGCCTGGAATCGATTACCAAGACCTTTATCCAGTTTAGTTTGTGAAACTGCAAGTACAATTGTATGCCATTTTAAAAACCTACAATTGACTTGACTCTAAGGTCGACCACAATAACTATGGCAAAAATCCCAAAAACTGGTATCTGGGTGGTTATGAAATCCTAGAAAAAAATTTCCCTGATATTTCCAACATTTTTTACTTTCACCAAAAATTCTTCGATTTTACAATTACCTAGAAAACATGCAATACACACAATTCAATGCAGTACAGAAAACTCAATATAGACATCGCAGGAATTAAGACTTTCCGTATTATGGGTTAGCCTACCCAACTTTTCTACATTTCCGAAAATCTGAACACGTTTAGAGGAATCATGTGATAAGATAATTATGTTATGACATGATTCGTGAGAAATCTGGCTGCAAGTCGCCCTGTCTGGAGAAAGCAGACTGAGAAAGCCTTGGCCTGCACCAGGCTGTAGTGCTGTTAAAGAAGAAGATGATTCGTGAGAGAGATATTGGTCCTTCAGGCAAATCGGATCAACCAGAATATTTTTTTTATCAAGTGTCTGTTAGTAGTGATACCAAGATCCTAACACTGCTGTTTAAGTGATCCAAAATGGAAAAAATTCCCTGATATTCTGCAAAATTCCATGAGAATTCCGATATTTCCATAATTAAAGAGTTCCCTGGGAATTCCCTGATTTCCAGGGTCTGTTACCACCCTGGTTATGTAGCAGCCTAAGATCATGGGCCACAATAACTTTGGCGAAAATCCGCAAACACCGTTATGTAGCAAGCTAACTTACCTGGGAGGGTGCGGCCGAGATGAACTCCAGCAGCTGCGTCCACGCCAGCAGGTAGGCCATGGCCAGGCAGTACGAGTCGGTGTGGGGCACCACGCAGCACGGGTCCCCCACCTCCAGGTCCCCCAGGAGGGTCTCCACAATCTCCTGCAGGGAGAGCAGCCGCTCCAGGAGGGGGGACAGCCTGGGGGGAAAAAAAGAGTTAATGAAAATGCTATGGTCTAAGTTCTTAGGGTTATCCCTTATACATTGGTGGCCAAAAGTGTGGACATTTTTTGAAAGTTTCATATTTTTCAACTTTTGTGTGATTACAGATTATATTAATTGTACATCAAATTAAACAATTGTGTATCAAATTAGAAGTAATTTAACCTTTATGAGGACCACTGTGTGCAGATCGCTGAAGCCGTCTATGAGACCTTTGGTCCCATATAATCATATATCCATGGACACAACATCATCATCATCAAAGTAATTTCATGTAGAATTAAAAATAAATACAGTATTACAGCATCTGTATTAAGAATAAGTTATGCAACTAATAGTATGATCTGTCTTAGTTTTGCAAGTCATTGAACCACCAACTTGTATTGCAATTTCAGCATAAGAGAATCCATTGATTGGGCTTGTTTGCTCAACTGAAATGAGCATAACTTTATTTGTAATACAGATACTTTAACTCTGTTTTTTAAATGAAATTCTACATTAAATTACCTTCAACTTAATATTTAAATGTTTGTATTTAAGAAAAATGTAATTGATGCAGGAACACAGGTAACAGTTGAAACACACAAAACTTTCAAAAAGTGTCCACACTTTTGGCCACCACTGTAAGTTTTGATCAAGTCCTTTCTTAAAAAGTTCTTTGGATGTCCATGCCAAACACGCAAATCGTAAACCAATATATCTCATTATGATACGATAATAGATAATCTTTTTCAAATTTCTAATCTTCGTTGAAAATTCATCAATTATTGCATTTTCCCTGGAATTTCAGATAATGGTTAAAGGAGTAAAAATACGAGATAAAAGTATATCAAGAAACAAACAAGTAAAATAAAATTGTAAATATTGATAAAGTAGTCCACAAAAAAAAATTAAGCATAACACAAATATTGGCACATAATGTTGCATTCAATTTTTGATGAATAAATTTTAGATTTCAGGTTGCAATTTTTTACCTATTAAGAATTAAATTTGTTAATTGATGATTAACTTGCTTCAAACTATGAAATGCTGAAATATAATGGAGTTCTCAAATTTTTTTGAAGGCTTTACAGTTATCCCTTAGGTCCTTACTTTTTGGGGATTCTCTCAAATTCTTCCTTCTTTCCTTGGTCCTCTTCGGTATCATCATCAGGTTTGCGTAAAAGGTCTGGCAGCAAAGGCATGGCCCTGAAAAAGAAAAGAACATTACTTCAATATGCATGGTCAGGGCCAGATTTAAAGATTTGCCGCCCGTCACAATATTCTCTACTGATCCAGTTCTCTAAATCAAAAGGAAAATACTAGTCGATTTTTTAAAACTGTTCTATTTTCTTTCAACTCCCAAATACGGGGGGAGAGTGTACAATTTGCTTTGCAGCGGCAATGTTTGCTACTAAATATTAGTGCTATATATGTATGGTTTACGCATAAATGTAAATTATTTCTGTTCTTTCCAAAAAATATTAGTATATTTATATTTATTGCTATGTGGAATGCCGCTTTAATTGGTTTTAAAATTTGCCGCTCTAGGCTACAGCCTACATAGCCTATTTAGAAATCCGGCCCAATAAATAAACTATTCTAGGTAACTACAAATTTGAAACCATGTTACTTAACAAAAACAATGCAGGTTTAAAAATAAAAGCAGATGCAGGTTTTTTAAAATCAGAATAGGACAATTCAAAAATAGGACACTTTGAAAACATTTTTTGAAACTAGCACTACAAAAGCCTAAAAACTAGCAATGTCGCTTTTAGGTATTGGGATGCACAGTCATTCTATTTAATGTCTCTGGGCGGGAAGTGAAGAGTCATGCGATCTTTTAACCCTTTCAATCGCAGTGATGCCATTTGGCATCATCATGTTTCTGATTATAATTTTAAAAAATAATAGGGCTGACATCTATTGGGATAAATAAAAAATATTTTTGAATCGAAAAAGTTAAAAGAATTGAATGTGCTTTTTGATATCATAAAGACGATCAGAATTTTTTTTTTCTAAAATGATTATGCCAAATTATCATTGGGACTGAAAGGGTTAAAAACATTTGCGAAATAAAATTAGTGTGCTGCTTACACTTCCAATTAACCACCTTAATTCCACCTCACCCTACCTAAATCAAGACAAACAAAGTTAGTAGGAATAACAACTAGTATCCTTGCCCTGGTTAACTGTGTTAACCAGAGCCAGACTGTGCTGTAAATTTTATGATTGTGCTGCTGTAGCTCTTGTTCTCCTTTTAGTCAACCAATGTAACCTGTCCTGTAACTGTAACTTAGATTATGTTCAGTCGGTTCTGGCAATGATGTTTCGTGTTCTTGTTCATGTTGTCATGCCGGAAATAAAGCTTTCGTTTTCTGACTTCATATATTAGGAATCACAAATACATAAACTAGAAATACAATTCCAGTGCAGAATTATTAAGTGTAAGAGCATCGATAGGTATTAAATACAAATTGAATGTTTAGAGTCAACTCTTTCCTTGTCCCGAATCTGAAACAAGCTGATTTTGCATTTAAAGGGGCTTCAACTTACACATTGAGCATGGGGTGGGCTCCGAGCTGCATCTGCCTCACCACACAGGCCAGCTTGGGGTCGGTCAGCATTTCGACCAGCACAGCTGGGTACAGATGCTGCACAGATTGGAGGAGGGAGTCTAAGATGAGACCGTGGGATCCGCTGGGAAAGATCTTGAGCGCCCTTGATATTTTGGCAACTATTCAATGTTTTGCCTACTAATTTGAGCTAACTTTTTTGTATGTCACTGTTATTGCCTCTATGTTAAAAAAAATCTATCACTATTATGCAAATTTTTGCTTAATTGTTATAGAACTAACGTTGCAAGCCAGGAGGCGAGTTGATTTTGTTTAATAAATTGATGTTCTGCTGAAGAGTGTGGTGTGAATTTAGGAAAGTTTTTAAGAAGCCAAGATGGCTGTATTTTCACTAGCCACGTTACATGTGCGTGAGCGAGAAGCAAAATGAGCAAAAATCAATATGCCGGCTGCATTGCTTTGTCCGATAGGGTCGGCACAAAGTCAGAGAATGGTTGGCAGAAATTATTATCGCCCAATGTGAAAAAAATCGAGTCAAAGGGGACCGTATAGTAAATCTGATCACAATTAAAGTATTTAAATCGATTTCAACTTACACATTGAGCATGGAGTGGGCTCCGAGCTGCACCTGCCTCACAGTTGAGGACAGCGCAGTCACCACACAGGCCAGCTTGTGGTCGGTCAGCAACTCGACCAGCAAGGCTGGGTACAGATGCTGCACAGATTGGAGGAGGGAGTCCAGGATAAGACCATGGGACTCGCTGGAGAAGATCTCAGGATCCTTGCCTGAGGATAGAAAACAGATTATTTTACAAGGGCTACAACGATAGATATCATATAAAGTACCAGATTGGCAGATCACGTGACCTCCAATGCTAATAACAGGACGCGCATGGAGACCCCAGGGGAGGGCAATAGGGCCAGTGTTGCCACCACGTTAAAGAGAAAATTTTTATATTTCCTCCGCTGTCCAGAATGTTTAGACATTTGTTTTGAAAAAAATTAATAATAATACTAAACCACATTGTCACATTTTGTTCTTTTCTTTTGTGTATATTTTACGTATTTAAATGTAATTTTTGTGGGTTTTTTTGTAATTAACTAATGTCTTATTTATTTTAATTGATTATTTTGGTCACACATACGGGGTTCTTGTTTACCCCCTTGTGACTAATTTTTTCTTTTCTTGTAATGTTTTTTCTAAATTAATAAAGTGTTTGTTTGTTTGTTTAAAAAATATTGTGGCATCATCGAAAAAATACATTTGGAATGCAATTGTATTTTGGAATATTTTAAGTGACTTAAAAAAATATGTGAAATGCTTTGAGTATTTTTTGCAATTTTATAATTAAATGGTATTTTTTTGTAGTATTTTTTCTCCTTAATGTGGTGGCAACACTGGCCCTATTGTCCACTCATTCTGGTCTTTGTGTGCGTCCTGTTATTAGCATTGATCTACTAATTTAGTACATTATATGATATCTATGGCTAACAACAGAAAGGATGTTAGAGCTTACAGCAATTTAACTAAGTATTTCTTAAAATAAACTAGATCCTATGCAATGTGAATCACCTTCACAGCTTTCTCCCTTCCTTGATATGTATAGGTAAAGAAAAGTAAGGCAAACAGAAGGACAGAAATTTAAGGGCTGCTAAATCCCAGATTGAACCAAAGTTGTGAACCAAAAAAGTTCTATGGTAGCAATTTTTTACGGGCATGCATGATTTTTTTTTAATAAAACCTCATTATGACGCGAGAAACAGGTAATAGCATAGTCGAAAATTACCGACCTTGTTATTACTATGAAAATTACTTGAAGACTACTCAAAGTCACACATTGCACACTAATTCTGACTAAGTTAAAGTCTAATTAATCTTGTAATATAGATAAGAACATTGAATATTTCTTAAGGCATCAACTCAAACGGGCTAAGAGAAGACAAAACATGCTTCACCAAGGCATTTTTATTCTCACCTTAAACATGATAAAAACTCATAAACAGGTAAAACAAGAAAGTGTTGACAATCAGCAGTTAACAAAATTAGCTAAATAAATATTATAGGTATAGGTGAAAATAACAATAATTATCAATTCTCGACAAGCATGCTTGGGAGCTAAACACTGGAGGTCTGCGTGAGGCTGACCACCTTACTGGGACATATGTCTAGCACCCCAGAGCCTTAGGTAAAGAAAGTAAGCTACAATGGCTAGGGCAGGCCTTGGCCCAGTGATGGGCTGTTGCACTGTTAAGTTTAGTGTTTTTTTTTTAGTAACTCATATAGCTGTACAAGTTCAAACTGTAGCATATTTTTAAACCGACCCATAATGTTCGAAAACCATTTTTAAAAAAAATCAGCACCATCCAAAAGGTGTATAGAAATAACACAATCTGTTTTGGATTTCGGAACCAAATCCTTTTTTACTAAAAACTTGAGTATTATACAAAGACACTCACCAGTAGGGTGTATTGAAAAAACAAGTGCCATTAGGGGCTGCTTATTTGGCCAAATTCCAGATAAGCAGCCCCTAAATTCAACTTCAATAACCAACATCAATAAAAATTTGCACACGCTCTAAGGAGTAATATGGCAATTATTCGGCCCTAGTAAGACTTAAAAATTCAATTTCTTAATTTTTAAAAAATATATATTGAAAAAATGATAAAATTAGCGAATTTTGCATAATTAATAGTCTCAAGAGGCAACTAAAGATATTAACTCAGATCAACAAAATTTTGCACACATACTAACAATAATATAAGGCAACTTTTCCTCACTATTAAAATTAAAGATTCCAATTTCATAATTTTTAAGAAAAAAAATGAAATTAGCGAATTTTGCATAATTAATGGTATCAGAGGCAACTAAAGATATTAACTCAGATCAACAAAATTTTGCACACATACTAACAATAACATAAGGCAACTTTTCCGCACTATTGCAAATTTGATATTAAAAATGTTTGTTCGATACACCCTACTCACCAGCCAGGTCCACAAATAGATTGAAGATGCCCTCCTGGCAACCCTGTGTCACTCCAGGGGGCTTCCATTTTAAGAGGTCCTCTCGCTCTTTCGACATCACGTACAGGCTGTCCAGGAAGGAATAGAGGCAGAGGATGCGGTGGAGAGAGACCAGGGAACAGGGGGTGCTAAGGTCGAGATCACCCCTGTCCTGAAATTAAAGAGCATTTCGTCACTTAAGTTCCCACATTTGCTATCTACCTTTACAAAACAATAGAAATTTACTGCAAGGTTCAGACTCTTGGTCCAAAATAAAAATCAAGGAGTTTTTAAGGACTTTTTATGGACTCTTGAAATTTTTTTACAAAATTAAATACCAAATTTGGTTATTTTAGTGCCAACTTGGCACTATCTTTAAGAAATGACTTCTTGAAATTTGAATGTCAGGAAAGAAGAAAATCAAGGACAGTCATTTCAACAATTGTCTGTCAAAATTAAGGAGTACTAAGGGGTAGTTTAATTAAAAAATAAAAATCAAGGACTTATTAACGAATTTTGGTAAAAATCAAGGAGTATAAAAGGGTCCTTGAAATTGAAAATAAAAATCAAGGACTTCTTAAGGACTTTCAAGGACCCGTGGGAACCCTGTACTGAAAGGTAACCCTTGACGAACTTTCCAAAATCGCGCCAAAGGCGGCCGATAACCCAACTGAAATGACAGGATAGTTTAGGATAGGTTTGAGTAATCGTCACATTAGAGCTACACGAGGGAGAACCGAAAAACGTGTTTGCTCATTTAACACCGGCTGTTCGGACTTTCCTGTTACACAATATTGGTCTACATATATAATGTAATGCTGAGATATGCAACAAGAAAGTACGAACTGCCGGTGCTAAATAAACACTTTTTTCAGCTCTCCCTTGTGTAGCTCTAATGCGACGATATTTCAAACCTATCCTATCATTTAGGTTGGGTTTTCGACCGAGTTTTGGTGCGATTTTGGAAAGTTCGCCAAGGGTTACCGTGCAGTACATTTCTACCGTTTTTCAAAGTTAGATAGCACATGTGGGAACTTAAGAGACGATTTGTGAAAGAGTATATGGAATGACATTTGATATTTTTAAGAGATGCAATTTTCAATCAACTGAATTGCAATAAAATATATCTCTTGAATAAAGGAAATTGTATAAGAGGAATGGGCAGTCCAGTTCACAACAAACAGCAATTAAACATTTTTTTAAAATTGTATTATTGCTAATGAAACATTCTAAGTGACAAATTAGTGAAAAGGAGAAAATGAGTGAACCAAATGAACCGCCTCTCAAAATATACATGAAATGGCATTTATTTGTAGTTAATTTTATAGATTTCATTACTTATACTTATTTAAATATCTTAAATGAAAAATATTTATTTCAAAATCAACTAGTTTAAATATGGTGTTTAAATATAAAGTACTTAGTTATTTTTCCAACAGAAATGAAGTGGATGCATAGTTCAAAAAAAAAAAAAAAAAATTCAATTACAATTTTTTCTAAGATTTATTAATTGTTTTTATTTCTTTAAATAATGAGTGATAGACCAAAAGTTCTTAGAACTAAAATTACAAATTTAGGATAAATTAATCATAAGGGTTTAATTTTATAAGGGTATAAAATTAAAACCACAAAGATCCATTTTCATTGGAAAGTATGCTTTACATAATTTTGATTTATCTGTAACTAATTCTCATAAACATACGTTTATCAGCCTAGACAACTCTTCTGAGAAAAACTCCCAAACGTCCGAGTTGATGAGGTAGAGTTCCCACTTGGTTGCAGACTGGACAATCGCCTCCAGTTGCAGGCGGAGAGTGGAGTGGAGTTGTTGGCCTCCTCCTTCCAGGTGGCTGGGGGAGGAATATATTTATATAAGTACCGAACATCAGAAATTTTCATCATTAGGAATGTAAAACAAAATATTGAATAAAATTCAACCTTATCAATTTTACTAAAGCATTTGATAGTACAGGGTGGTGCAATTAAAAGGGGCCCCGGTAGGAATAGGTAGAAATGCTTGGCGAGAAAAACTTTTGAAACCGCCTGGTGGTACTCAAAAATTTCTCCAATAACAAGTGGTACTCAGATGCAAAAAGGTTGGGAATCCAGGGTTGTCCAACTTTTTGGTAAAAAAAATCAAGGACTACAGAAGACTCTGGTTAATGTAATCACGGTTAATGTTATCAATCGTTTAATGTTATCAAAATCGCTTAGTCCCGTCCGCTTATATCAAAATACATTGAAAAATCATCGTTTATTGTAATCATATGTTCGTTTATTGTTATCAGTTTATATGTAAATTTTATTTTCCTGAAATCAATAAAATCAAGAAGGAAAACATCGTTTTTGTTTAAAGTGCTTCATGAAACTTACTCTTAGGTGTGCAAAACAAAGCTGATGCGGAACACTTTCATAAACATTATGATGAGCGATTTGTAAATGACTTGCTTCGAAAGAATGCTAATCAATCGACAATTGACGATTTATTTTTCAGTTAATAATTAACTTGTATTGTTTTCTGAAGTTCATCATTAAATATGTAAGTATTCTAACTAGTAATTCTTTTTCTTTGTGTGCATTAATTTCTATTAAATACTATCAGACGGAACGGTCGTTCAGCCCGCCAATCTCAAAATGACGCCAAAAACTAAACGGCAGTTATGTATATATACAGAAAACATTTCGCTATGTTAACACCAAAATTGATTTTATTTTCTACCAGACAAACTAAACATCATGGAACAATAAAAAAAATACAGTAGAGAGGTTCTGTAGATTACTTTAAATAAAAAAAAATTGGATATTCTAGAACAAAAAGCAGCGGAGAAAAAAATTATGGAAATTTTCGAAAATGAAATCTTTCAAGCAGTTTTGGTCAAATTTTGACTTAATTTTTGAAGAGACCTACAGCCATTACTAGACCATGAATATCGAAGCTGTTTTTACTAAACGATTAAGAATGCCGCAATTCAGCCCCTTTCATAGGTTTGAAGTTTCAAAAATATCTCTTTCTATTTTTAATTAATTAAAATCTATATTACTATTGGCGGTATGAATGCGCGATTAACAAGCCGTCCTAGCGGCCAAGTACCTCCAAAAAACGAGGCCAAACGAGGTTTGCTATATTTTCATCAAAGAGCGTCAGAGTTCAAAAACACAACGAACAAGCCGCCATTACAGCTTTTAAACATATGATTAATCAAATATCTGAATCAACGGATTAAAAAACTTTAGAATTCCAATTAATAAACGGAATGCGCCATTTAATTTTTTTTGGCGTTTTAATTTAAAGAAAATATATCAACAACGATAATGGAATGAATGATAATGGAATAAATGTAAACATTCATATTTGGTTGCCAGATTCAGTTCATATTAATATTCAAACTTTTTAAGCACTTTGCCTTTTCTATGAAGAGTAAGAAATAATATTTTTTGGTTCTCGGAAATTATGTAACTCTCAATAAACATTGAAATCTTGTCGTCAATTTTGTAGTCATATAGTGTCTGTGTATTTTATTATTTTAAAAAAAACTACTGATATCCCCCAAAAAACTTCGTAAAAGTAAACAAACGCCAACCTCCAAAAAAAAAAAAAAACCTATGCATTTATTTTATAACAAAAAACAAGTCATTATGAAAGTTGTAGCTAAAAAAGCCCTGATATAAAATGAATGCCAATCTCTTATTTAAAACTTCCTGGTCATAATTAATAGTATAATTTAAGTTTCGCTGCCATAAAAAAAAACTGTTGGAGGTTGGTACCCATCTTAATCCCCCTAAAAAAACTAAGTCACGCAAATGAACTTGAATTACTAAACCAAAATAACAAAGGATACTGTTAAAAAAATTTTTAACAAATATATAATATATTTTATATATTTTATTATATTATATATATTTATTATTATATTATATATATTTTAATACATATGTAAAAAAATCATTTTTTAGTTTTAACTTTTTTTCGTGGGGCTGGGAAGCCCAGTCGGTTAAGTACTCGCTTAGCATGCGGAAGGTCCCAGGTTCGGGTCTGGGCATCTCCAAAATAGCTGCCGACCTATAAACGGTCCATGCAGCCAAAAATGTCCGACGAACAATACCCCGTCTAAGGGAGTGCACGTTAAATATCCTTCAAAGTCCTAACGCTGCGTACGATGTCGCAATTAACGGTTGCGTTGGGTGCCTATTCAGGTGTTGGCTCGTCACCTGACTTTGGTTCTAAAATACGTCGCCCCTCGCCAATAGCCCTCGTGTAGCTCTAGTGCGACGATAATTCAAACCTAACCTCTTTTTCGTGTATTGTAATCAATCGGTTATTGTTATCAAATCATGTTCGTCCCGATGTGATCACATTAAGCGGCGTCTACTGTATTTAAGGACTTTTCAAGGATATAATTCTCCATTTTCAAGGACTGTATATCCGACCATGCAACTCCTAGGTCTCACGATACTTTTTAAAAAATTATTTAGAAAACGAATAATGAATAAGAGCTCTCCAAGCTTCAAATGAACTTAAATATGTCTTATAAAATAACCATTTAGTTATCAAAAAATCAATCTGAAATCACTTGCTCTGCCTTCTTGGATTACACATAAACAATAAATTAAAATAGGAACTGATTTGCATTGAAAAAGTGTTTTTAATGAAGCCAAAATTAACATTTTTAACAGCTTTAGAAGACGATATTTGAAGACTTCTGTTTATACTTGATGACACAATTAAAGAAAACTCAACCAAGTCATCTCTAAGCAAAGCATTGAGGCCTTTTAGAGGTTGATAATGTTTTTCAAGCATTTTCAAGACCTCAGTGAAACCTGAAGACCACGAAAAGCGCTGTGCCAAGGGTCACCTGTCAAGTTTTTTTTACACATTTCATTTGAGGGTGGCTTACAGAACTGCCCTGTATCAAAGCTACACTATGCACTGACTTTTAGTTTTAAAATAGTTGCTTTAGTTGCCTAAAATACTCAAAATAGTTGCTAAAATAGTCGCCTAGAAATTAACACAATAGTAGTAAAAAAATAGCTGCCTGTATCTGTAAAAAAATGATTTCAAACGAAAATATATTGTTATTAAGACATTTGAGATGTTTCATTCTAAAAATTATTTTAATGTTATGCCCACCATTCTAACAAAGGCAAAAAAAAAAGGATCGTCCTAGACCAAAACCTTCCGATAAAAATAAGAGGAAGCCGGTTTTCATGCCGGGCCTGCAAATTTCTATAATTTGCAACAAAATGTCAACCCCGATGAAAATAAAACAGGATTCGGCTCTGGGTATCACTGTCATTTTGACTACCTTGAATAGAGACGCTAAGTTCAGTGAAACCTGAAGACCACAAAAAGCGCTGTGCCAAGGGTCACCTGTCAAGTTTTTTTACACATTTCATTTGAGGGTGGCTTACAGAACTGCCCTGTATCAAAGCTACACTATGCAAAGCATGCATCAAGCCAAGAACTAACAATTCATCATTGGCAGTCGGAAATATATACTAAACTTATTTCATCTTCAGAATTTAACTTTTTGTGTATTTATTTTTTTAAATAGAATCTGAATCTTAAGTTGCATTGAAACTTAGTTTAAGGATAGGGGATTCCTTGCAAATTTTTTTGTCCAAAATTTCTCAACTAATATAAGGCAGATCTTCAAAACACGTTTAAAGTTTCTAGTTCTTCAAAATATGTTTAAAGTTTCCTTTTAGGAAGAGTCAAACCAAGTTTTGAAATCGAAATATGCAAAATTATATTTCATAAAACACAAGGGGAAAAGAACCAGTCGAACAACTTTTTATCCTGAAAGTTAGTCAGACCACCACAGGATGGTCATGTGACCACATACGACGCCACTGTCAACAAAGAAAATTTTTCGTGCACATTATTAGTTCTACTAAACTAAAACTAAATATATCGCGGAAAACAAGCTAAAATATATCACAGAAATTGAAAATAGTTGCTAAATAGTCGCCAAAATGCTTAAAATAGTCGTTTTTGGTCATTTTTTTATTAAAATAGCTGTCATAGTCGCCTACCCCTTGAAAATAGTCGCTTTTTAGTCGCCAGTGGCAACCCTGAAGACCTTGAAAATCAACATATTTTTTCAAGCACTTTTCATGGATCGTGGCAACCCTGGGAACCCCTAGACTAGTGGATGGTGACCAAAAAACACAACTTACGCAGCTCCAGTCTTGAAGGCGGACATAAGAAGACTTTCATGATCTATCAGGCTTATGGAGATGACTGATTTGTCCTGGAAAAAGCAGCACACTTCGGACAACTTCCCGGGGAAGTCTGGAATGCACAAAAGAGATAACATCATCACAGGAAGGGTACATTATTTTGAAAGCAAAATTCAAGCACTTTAAATAACATTTGAAGGAATAAAAAAACAAGAATCTTGTTAAGTATTAACTGAGATGCCATACTTTTTGGTTTAAAAAAATCAGGGACTATTTAAGGACTTTTCAAAGATATATTTCTCCATTTTCAAGAACTGTATATTCGAACATGCAACACCTAAATTTCACGATAGTTTTTAAAAATTCATTTAGAAAACGAATAAGAGCTCTCTAAGCCACATCTGTTGGCTAATTCCAAACCAAAATGTGATTATGGTAAAAAAAAAAGACTATACTCGCCGCCAACCAAATAAGAAACGGTAGGGATGGTGGTTATTCAGAAAAACAATTGTTTCAAAAACCGGTTTTTCGATTTTACTGAACCTTAAAAACCGGTTTTATAAAACTGGTTTTCAACAAAACCAATTTTTCAATGGAAAAAAAACAGTGTTCCATTTTTTCAGTTTTTTATTAATTAAATGAAAAATCAATTAATTTTTAAACTTTACTTTCGAATAAAAAAATTTCACAGTCAATTTAAAATGTTTAAAGTGTTTTGTTGGAAACTATTTTCTAGGTTTCCCTCCTAATCCTTACGATTTAAAATGTCCCTTTTCCTTCATAATCCTTACTTTCTTGTCACTTATTGTTTAAAAATGTTCCTTTTCTTATTCCAGTTTTTTCAATTGTTTTAGTATCTTTATTAAACTTTGCATTATTTCATCTCTATTTCCTTTAACTTAAAAAAAACCAACCTACCCGGTTTTCGATTTTTAGACGCTTTTCCCTGCAAAAAACGGTTTAGACCGGCCTCATGAAAAACTCGGTTTCGGTCAAAACCGAGAGCAAAAAACACCGGTTTTAGTTTTCCATCCCTAAAGTGTTTCAAATTAGGGTAGAAAGAACTATAGTGAACTGTTGGTTTGGTTTGAATTATCGTTGCACTAGAGCTACACGAGACTAGGACTGTAAAACTCAAATATATATTAAACAATTTAAAATGTATAAAGATAACATGATCAATGAACTAAACTAAAGAACAATTGAAAAAACAGGAAGACAAGACTTGCATCCAAACTAAACATGTTGGATCTACAAATGAAAACACAACAAGCCAAGTTACAATTATAATTTTATGCAGCAGTCATCCCAGGGTGCGAAATTAACAAAATTTTACACTAGACAACCGGTCTAGTAGGAACTTAAAAGCACTAGACATTGAAAAATTTTGCTAGACCAAAAAAATTAAATAAAAATGAATTTTACTATCTAAATTTTAATTTATTGACTAATTTTTACAGCAACACTAGTTAATCAGTTGTCTGACTCTTCTGTGAAAGTACTGTTACAATCACTTTCACTTAATGCAGGCTCTTCTGCAGAAGTACTCTCGCGGTTAGATTCAAAAGCGCCTCAACGTAAATATGGCTTTCTGTTTGGCCTTCTTTATCATTTTACATCACTTTTCCAAAATTGAAATCCTTGCTCAGGATCAAATAAACTGATTCCTGGAGAGTGAAGTCTAATTTGCATCAATTGGGTGATGATTTGGGTAAAAATTTGGTGGTCAAAATTTTTGCTAGACTGGTGGTCCAGTAAGTTGGAAATTTTTATCGGCCTTTCCGAAAAAACATCGGCATTGTCTAGAGGTCTAGCGCTAATTTCGCGCCCTGCATCCATACTGATAGAAATTCTCTAGTTAGTGAAGCCCTTATGGCTTTATGAGGCGGAGGAAAATTGATACTAAACACTAAAAATTGAACGCTACACTTGAAACTGAAGATTTAAAATTGAGATTGAACTTTGAAATTGACACTGATGATTAAAATTGACACTAAGGCATTAAAACTGACGCTGATGTTAAAAAATGGACACTGAATGTAATGTGGCCAACTTGGCGATAGCCAACAACCTACGTAATACCTTACAGGCACCCAAAACATCAACACATAGTAGTATTTTGAAAGTTCAAGCACATCAAATTACATTAATAAAATCAAAGTTAGTATTAAAAATAAAAGAATCTTGTATGAATATTATTTCTGAATTTTTTTTTTAAGGGTTGGGTTTTTACCGCTAAAAACAAGGTATTTACTGGTAAAAACCATTATATTTTGTATGTTCGAAAACAAAGATAATTTCACAATTTGTATAAATAATTTACAATCATATTATGTATACACACACCTATATAAACACCAGGGTTCTCATTTTTTTTTTCAAAATAAAAATCAAGGACTTTTCAAGGACCCCAAAAAAAATTTCAAGGACCCTTAATTATATGACGCCAATTGTAACAAATAAGACAAAATTTTAAAAATAACATAAACATAATTCTTTTTAAATAACATATATTTATTGTTGCTTTTCAACATTGTTCGAAATATCACCAACCCCAGATGTTATAGCAACCATATCAGAGGGAAAAAGGATTTGGCGAAAATATAACCGGTTCCTCTTTCTAATAACGTCGTGTTTACCGAAGTGCTAGACGCGCCATTTATCACTGCATAATTGGCAATGTTTTAGAAAATGAGTTCCCGTAATTTGAACGTTGCGTGCCATCGCGGAAGAGAAAAGTCAAGGACTCTTGATGATTGTTGATGAAAATCAAGGAGTGTTTAGAGTGTCCTTGAAATCAAAAACCGAAATTAAGGACTTTTCAATGATTTTTGGTTAAAATCAAGGAGTATAAAGAGGTCTTTGAAAATGAAAATCAGAATCAAGGACTTCCAAGGACCCGTGGAAACCCTGAACACAATGTAATTGTAAATGTTTCCTAGTAAATTAAAATGCTATATTACATTTTTATGACAAGATTATATATTTGACTAAGACATGGGGATAGAGTTTTTATAATACTTAACAGTTTTCAAAACAATTTTTTTAAGGTTAAGTTCCAAATATTTACTCCTTCTACCCGTATTTTTGTGGCAAATACCATACATTACCGTACATTAAGTTCTCACTTCAAAAAATTACTAAAAATACTAAATATGTGATTTTCACAAAACAAATTAATTTTACAAAATCTACTCCTTTCGTTCTTTACAATGATACCAAAAACTAGACACCTTTTATTAAAATTGTGGCGGTAATTGACTTGCGAATGTTTTCCATAGGAATAACATTACGATTTTCAAGATGTGGAATTCCAAAGATAGAGTCCTCTTAACATAACATAACTTGGAATGGGCCTTTTAGAAGTGAGCAGCATAGACTTTACAGTCTGTTACCCCCCCCCCCACGGTAACAGGCACAAGGGACACACAAAGAAAGGACGACACCAACCCACAGATAAATAACAACATTTATTGACAAACATCGATGACTTATCGGGATTCGAACCTAGAACCTACATTGACTTGCGAATATTCTCCATAGAAATAACATTACGATTTTCAAGATGTGGAATTCCCCAAGAGAGTCCGCTTAAGGCATCTGAATTATGTATTTTTAAAAATAAGATTAAAATATAATTACTTATACTGTCCACTGTTTTTGTTTGGCTGAGCTTGATCAGCAGTTCTTCAAGATGCGAGAGTTTCTCTCCAAAAGTCAAAGAGGGGATGAGCAACTGACGAAGGAGATACTTCTCCACGTTTTCACTCCTAAGAAAGAAAAAATTTATGTATATTAAAAAAAAAATTATATTGCAACCTAGCAAGTAATAGTAAGCAAGATCGACAAGTAGTTTGTTATGTTTGGTATGAATTATCGTCGCACTAGAGCTACACGAGGGCTATTGGCAACAAGGTGTCGTATTTTAGAACCACAGTCAAGTTACCAGCCAAAACCTGAATATGCACCCAAAGCAAACATTGCTAAGGGCGACATCGTACACAGCGTTAGGACTTTGAAGGATATTTAATGTGCACTCCTTCCCACGGGGTATTATTCGTCGGACATTTTTGGCTGCACGGGCCGTTTATAGGTCTGCAGTTATTTTGACGATGCCCGGACCCGAACCTGGGACCTTTCACATGCTTAGGCGAGTGCCTAACTGACTGGGCTCCACAGCCCCACAACCAGTTTCTACAGAGCATATCATCTATTAACCTCTTGCAACCTGGCGTCCCCCTTTGAGGAAATTTTTTAAAACCTTTCCACAAACAATTAACATGTTAATTGGTTCCAAAATTGACCTGATCTAAAGAAAAATTTAAAGATCAGTTTTCAGTCTTTGATGACAGGCATCAGTCATTTATTTCAATGAAAAATTGGAAATGAACGAGGGTCAATACGGTATTAGGGATCTTAAAAAAATTATTTAAACATTTATTTTCAAACTTTCAAAAAGTTGCTTTAGTAGTTAATTTTAACAGCATTTTTCATTAAAAGCAACGTTAAAATAACTAGAAATAAGTTATACGACCTTTTTGTTTTGCATTTATAGCACAACAATGTGTATTTTCAGTGCTTAGGGCATGTCTTTTAGTATCTATTAAACACAGTTTTTCAAAAAAAAATTTTGCAAAACATACTTTTTTAGCATTCATTTGTACACAAAAAAAGCAGAAAGAAAATATCATAAATCCTGAAATATGAGACACAAATTTCAGGAGTTATAAGGACCCTTCGAAGAAAAAGTTGAAATTCAGGAGTTTTTCAGGAATTTCAGGAGGTGTATGAACCCTGTACAGGCTACACCTGCCCAATAGTAAGAACAGTTAGTAACAGAATGGGTATCACCAAACTACTCTACTCACTCGCACAGAGTTGATGAGCTTTGGAACTGTTCCTCTGCAAATCTCCAGAGCCTCGCTTTGGGCAGCAGTTCTATTAGAAGGGAGAGACAAATCGCCCACTCGCGATTTAAAAGAGCCCTGGAACAACAGAATAATTATAATTACAGTGAAACCCCGATTTTACGTTTCTCAAGGGACTGGGTAAAAACCCCGTAAAATACGGGGAAAACGTATGATACGGGAAATACATAGAATACACAAATTTATGCAAATTATATATACAACACTTCCATCACTATTACAGCACAGTAAAACCGCAAGAAGCAATGTAGACATTCTCCCTCCATGGCAGGAGTATCCTTTAACAACGTAACACAAAACAGAAAAGTTAGTAACAGAAAAGTTTTTGCGTTTTTACTCGTATTATTTTGGCACAAAAAAGGTAGAAATGCGATCACCGCGTGCTAAATAGCAAACTTCAATGTTGTAACCAAACCATGATGAGAAACCGGGTTCAGGAAACAGTAGCCTGTGGAATGGGGAAAATAGTGCTTATTTTAGAACATTTTTTCTTATTTTTTTTTACTTTCCAGGGAAAACGAAAAATGCGGGAAATTCCAAAAATAACAAACTTACAATCCGGGTTAAATTAACATTACAGTAAACGAAAAAAACTGGAACCTGATGAAAAAAAAATGCGTGAAAAACGTAGATTCGGGGGATGTAAAATCGGGGTTTTACTGCATGAAGAGTCTAAATCCATCTAAATGAAGATTTTTGTAGAGTAAATCACGAGTTAAAGAAGCTTTTTAAATTCGAAACAAATGAGACATTTTTATTTACATTGGTTACATTATTTCAGGTTTGCCACACATTTTGGTAAAAAAAAAAGTCAAGGACTAATTAAGGGCATATTTCTCCATATTCAAGGACTGTATGTTCAAACATGCAACACCAAAATTTTACGATAGTTTTTAAAAAAATTATAGAAAACTACTAAGCTCGCTAACTTTCAAAGGAACTTAAATATGTGTTATAAAATAATCATTTAGTTATCAAAAAAACAACCTAAAATCAATTGCTTTGCCTCCTTGGATTATACAAAAAATAAATCAAAAAATAAAATAGCAACCGATTTACATTGAAAAAGTGTTTTTAATAAAGCCAAAATAAACATTTGCAACACTTCAAGATAAATTTGTCAGCCCCAAAAATTAAGGACTTTTCAATGTGTATAATGTTTGTCGAGCACTTTCAAGACCTTGAAAATTAATGTTTTTTCTCAAGCATTTTTCAAGGACAGTGGAAACCCTGTTATTTAGTTGCAGAAAGTGTTTATCAATTATTCTGTTTTTTTTTTTTCATTTTAAATGTTGCACTGATAATCCCTTTTTAACATGCATGATTTGCATTACAGAAAAGGTCATTTAGAATGGAATCAGCAAGTAATAATAATCACAATTTATACTCAGACAACTTTTTTGGTGTAGTTCATATTTTGTAGTCAAACTAAAGCTTATTGTATAAGTGGAGGGTTAACTACAAGGTAAAAATACTCCATACTAAGCAACCCTGTCTTGGTAACCTGGAGGATTTCTGAACTTTATAATTCAGTGTAAACTGTATTTTTTTATTTATAATGATAAGTTTATATCATTATGATATGATTTTTTTTTATCATTAATGATAACTAAATCTCAATGCTTTTGATTAAAAGACTTTTGACTAAAGCTGCCTGTATAAAAATAGTACAAAACAGCTCCTAAATAACAAATTTCCGCTTCACTTCTTTAGATATTTAATTTTTAAGAATTTGACAGCAGGATAAAACGAAAGTGTCATCCAGGCAAAAATCAAAATATGCTAATACTTAGGACAAAAATGTGCATAAAACTCTTATAAAATAAAATATAACTAATTATTTATAACAGAATATTAAACACTTACATATCAAATATGTTCTGTGCAAGTTCCTCAATCTCATTTGGTCTCATAAGGACGAGCATTTTAGTCCAGGTCCCAACAAGTTGGTGTTCAAAGGTTTTTTCGAAAAAAAATTTGTTCTCACTTGGCACCTAGAGAAGGGGAAAAAATTATATTTTAATAAACAAAGAGAAAAACCATAAAATACAGAATACCACAATTAAAATAAACTCACTAAACATGAAATTCGGTCAAAAATTAACAGATCAATAGTTCTATTATAATACAAGGTCGTAAATCGACGAAAATATTGCTAAATATTAGAAAAAATAGCTAATCTCGAAGTGTTACACATTTAATGGTTATTTTTTAATGGGAAAAGTTATGCCAGCATTCTTCTTATATTCAAAGAATCTATTCAATTGAGAAAAAATAAGCATCTTAAAAATGTCAATAGCTATTCAACATATCATTTTACAAATGTTCCATGAGTTTAATTTCAGAATGGGGACGATCACGACCTTATCACCTCTTGTTCCTTAGTCTCTCTCATACAAATTTAAATTATCTTAATGTTTATTATTTTAACTCGACGAAAATTATTTAACAAATTGGAACATTTCTGAAAATCCTTAAAATTGTACAACTCTGAACTCATTAGTTAAACTGGCAACTGGCTAAACAAAAACATGAATGAAATTACGCCTCTTTGTTCCACGACAGAAGGAAACACATGGCAGCAAATGGGGAAGGTGCTTTTTGCTATTTACATTTTATTTGCCAAATTAAAAATTTCTTTCTAAGAGACCTTATTGAAGAAGTAACTTTCAGAGTTTATGACAGGGCCTATCTCGAAGTGAACTTTCAGTTAACCTCTTAAGACCCGAGCAAAATCCTACACGAATATATTTAATCTAAACATAATTTTCATACAAATATATGCTTAAAAGTATGATTTGCAAAGAATTTTTTTTAAAAAAACATGTAGTTACTAAGAGACACGCCTTAAACTCTAAAAATACACATCTTTTGTGCTATAAATGCAACAAAAAAGGTCGTATCACTTATTTGTAGTTAACAGATTATTTTAACATTGTTTTTAATGCAAAATGCATTTAAAATTAACTACTAAAAAACTTTAAAAGTTATAATTTTTTTTTTTAAAAATAATTTTTTTAAAAACTCTAATATTGTATTGACCCTTGTTCAATTTCATTTTTTTATAGAAATATACGAGTTGATACCTGTAATCAAAGGCTGAAAACAGATATTTAGATCTTCCGTCGGACCAACACCAGGTCAATTTTTTTTTTTTTTTTTTTTTTTTACAAATCCTCCAGGCTAGCGATAGCTAGACAAATTCCATGAGTTTGTAAATACGTAAAAAGTCCAGAAAATACAAGGGGTCCTTAAGTAGATCGTCCCAGGAAAGATTAAGGCAGTCCAAAATGTGGTCAGGCGAGGCCATTTCCGAAGAACACTTCGTACAAATTGGGAAAAGCTTGCGTCCTTCAAGAAAT
The DNA here is from genome assembly GCA_023701765.1 of Hylyphantes graminicola. Classification (NCBI taxonomy): domain Eukaryota; kingdom Metazoa; phylum Arthropoda; class Arachnida; order Araneae; family Linyphiidae; genus Hylyphantes; species Hylyphantes graminicola. The sequence goes on from CM043112.1 coordinate 77,444,899, forward strand.
GTAAGAGTCTTCAGATGGCCACTTGCGAATCTTGATAAAGCCGTCTGGTCTCTGCGATCGCAAATGAGGCCAAGGGAGCCCCCAGGGTTCTTTCTCCTGTACCAATTACTTGCTGGGGGGGTTAGCCATTTCAATTTTGCCTTGTTCTTCCTGATGGTGTGGATCTCCGGGAAAGTCCAGACCGGGAGGGGTGCTGGGGCCTCGGAGCCTCTCTTTGCAAGGCCATCTGCCACCTCGTTACCGTATACATTGACGTGTGAGGGGATCCATTGCAGGTGGATTGTTCGGTATCTGGAAATCTGTTTTAGCATGTTTAGCACCGAGATACTGGTCCTGTCTCCCACAGTACTCCAGTCACTTAGGTGTTGGATAGAGCTCTTACTGTCCAGGTCAATTTTGGAACTAATTAACACATTGTTTGTGGGGAGGTTTTAAAAAATGGACGCCAGGTCACAAGAGGTTCTACTTTGTACCGTACCTCTATTCTTTTCCTCGTTCCACGACAGAAGGAAACGCACCACAACAACTGGGGCAAATGCTGCACAGCATGCTGTCGTTCCGGGACTTCATTCTCTTCCCCGCTTTTGAAGGCCAGGACGTCACTGGCCAAGACGCCGGAGACGACCTGGCAAGCCGACGTCAGTTTATCGACCTTGTCTTGGTCGTAGGAGAACTGTTCGTTGTTGAAATCGAGAGGATAGAAGAGTTTCTTTTGTAGGAAGAATGGGAGGAAATTCTGGAATAAAATACAAATTTTTAACACAAAAAAATGTTGCTATAACCATGAACAAAATTTGCAGTTATCACTTTCAAAGCATGATTTGTTTTGCTCTAAAGTCATTTGATGAAGCAAGACCTAAGAATCAGAGTTTTCCTACACCTCAGCACAGTTTAAGTATGCAGTATGCAAATGTTCTACAGGAAAAAGGGTAAATAGTTCTAATTTCTAATAGCGAGAATCAAATAAAAGAAAGGTTTTTTAAATTCAATAAATCACTTTATTCGTTATTTCAAGATATATCTTTATTATTTTTATTTGTTTTTGCTTCAGTTCGAGTGTAACATTAAGTATTTTTTCCTTCGTTTTTGACGTAACAGGGCGAACGAATATCAAGGCCTGAGGTATGGTGTAGGAGCGACCAATCAGAGAGGCAAAATTCCATTTGTTTACGCTTGTTTCCTCCGCATAGAAAATTTTAATGCTGCAAACTTAAGGAGTGTTTTGGTATAGTTCAAGATAAAAAATCACTATTAATATTTATGCACATATTATAACTATCTTTTTATAAGGCATTTTCAATCAAAAACTACTGTTTTTTGTCGAGGGCTGTTATTAAAATAAATCAGCTTTACAATCAAGTAAAGATTTCAATTCAAATAATAGATCGGCAGGGCTGGGCCGTTACTTGTTTTATAGTAACTTGTTACAATTACTTTTCATAAAAAGTAACTAATTACTTGTAATAATAAAATTAATAATAATAAATTAATTACCTGAAAAATAAATTAATGAAAGTAACTCGCTACTGTTTCAAAGATTACTTTTTCTAAAATTATGTAACAAATTACCTGTAAAACTACTGGGTTCTGAAATGTAATGAATTACCTATAAGATTACTGTAAAAAGTAATTATTACAAGTAACACGTTACATGCAAGGCTTTACGACCAGGCGTGTAGATCAAAAGGGTAAACTTGACTCAATGAAATAACTTTTACACAATTAAAAATTTTGTTTTGCAGAATATGTACTTTGAATATTTTATTAATACACCCATAAAATAAAAAGAAGAAAATATGGATATTTTAATATCTAACAAAAATTTTCTAGGTTTTTTCCCCACAAATATTGATTTCCCTGCCATTTCCACTCTTGATACTTGCTTTATTACATTACAACAGTTATACATAAAAAAGCATGTTTATCATGATAAATAATAATAATGCTGATCAATTTCATTCTTTGAAATAGTGACAGCTGCTTGTTTTGACAGAACAATATCCCAAAACAGTAAAGACAATAGAAATTTCAGACAAGAGGTTTTGCTCTTGGCAAGATTGAATTGAATTTTGTAAAGTTGTCTGTATATAAAACTCCAGTTCATAAGTGAAATGCATTGACTGAAAGAAATTCTGAAACAGACAACTTGAACTTGACTAACACAAAACTACATTCTTCAAATATGGCATCAAAACTAGCTATCACAGTCTTTTTGGTTGTAATGTTAGCCATCACGATTCAAGGCTTTCCGCCGTTGTCTGAAGGTAATTTATTTTCATGAATTAGAGTAACGTGTTACAGTAACAGTTATTTTTTAAGGATAGATTAGGACCCCTAGATTTTTTCATAAAAGTAACCGAAAATGTAACTTAGTAACTTTTAGCAGTAAAAAAGTAACTAAAAATTGTGTTACTTTTCGTTACTTTCCAAAGGCTGTCAGATGCCAATTTTGAAATGAAACTCCTTTCAAAGTGAAATGAAAAAATTCATAAATTAATTTTAGTTGCAGCGTTTTGTTTGTGCTAATGTTTCTTTAATCTTATTTCTCTTTGAAACACAGCAAGATGGTTTAAATTAAAAATTTTCTTATGACTTGAAAATTGGGGATGTACATAAATTACGTCATGCTCAGAGGGGGAGGGAGGAGTATGCGCCAACGTGAGGATCGTGACATGGGGGTAATCACTTGCGTGACGTAACGCTTAGAAAATTTCTAATTCAGCAAAGAAAATAAAATTTACTTTTAAATAAGAGATTTTTGATAAATTTTACTTTCTTTTTCTTTCCAAGTTCATTTTTTAGCAAAAAAATATGCATTTTTTAAAATTTCAGAATCAAAGGGAAATATCAAAAGTGAATTTTCCTTAAGATGGCAGGGAGGGGGGGGGGGTGCAACAACGTGACGTAATTTTAGGGGGAGGGGTTCAATCAAACGTGACACAGCGCGACATAGGGAGAGGCAGAAATAAAAATAATACAAAATTTTGCGTGATGTAATTTATGTACGTCCCCTTTCTAAAAGTTAGCAACTTATTACTTTGCAGATTCAATTTTAAATACAGGGATTGGAAACTTACTTTTTAAAGGTAACTTTCCGATCCCTGTATATTTGTAAAGGATCAATGTTATTTGCTTATAATGCAACTATCGGTCATAAAAGTTCAAATATATTAGTACAAAAAGAATTTATTTAAAATTTAAACATGATGTGTTACAGATCTCAGTCAAACGCAAGAGAAGGAAATTGCTCGAGAGTAAGTACCTTTTCCAACTAACACTTAACAGTAATGTTTGCCTGCGAGGCTGGGTAGCCCAGTCAGTTAGGCACTCGCCTAGCATGCGAAAGGTCCCAGGTTCGGGTCAGGGCATCGCCAAAATAACTGCCCACCTATAAACGGCCCGTGCAGCTAAAAAAATGCCCGACGAATAATACCCCCTGTAGGGGAGTGCACGTTAAATATCCTTCAAAGTCCCAACACTGCGTACAATGTCTCCCTTAACGGTTGCGCTGGGTGCCTATTCAGGTGTCGGCTCGTCACTTGACTGTGGTTCTAAAATACGACGAAATTTGCCAATAGCCCTTGTGTAGCTCTAGTGCGACAATAATTCAAACCTAAATGTTTGCCTGAAGAAAAAAGATCCCTAACCATTGAAATAAAATTATCAGGCTTTTAGCTAAACCGGATATATGTCCCAGCGGGCCTTTTGGCAATTAAAAAGTGAAATATTGATGTGATGAATTATTAACTAAAATAAATTAATGATTATATAATTGTTTCCTGTGTTTCGCAGGACTCAATTATATATCCAATATTATTACAATTAAAAACACATTGAATGATCACCGATCATACTACACGGTCTTTTAAATGATTATGTGAATTAATTATTCTTTAACAGGAATTTATCACATTCAGAACTTTTTTTCCTGTCAATATAGCTGCTAGTTGTAAACTGTTAATGTAAAAGGATTATTTTCAAATGTATAAAAAATATTTGTTTTTTCCTATATCACATTTTTTTTAAACCCTTTAGATGCAGCCCTAGACTTGGTTACTGTGAAGACCATAACGACTGCTGTGGATCATTATTTTGCCATTTCCGTGTTAGCCAGTGCATCTAGTACTGAAAAGGAAATTTCATTTTATGGTCCTGCATTCTGTGCTCAAAGCATGTTGAAATAAAATTTAAATACAAAATATTGAATGAGTGGGTATTAATTAGTGTAACCTTTAGACCAGTGTCGCCCACAATGGTTCAAGTTTTTTTTTGCTATAGCTATGGATACACACGTATTTATAAAAGTACACTAAGCGTTTATTTGTAGCACCTTCTCTTATGATTAATACATTTTATACAACAAATGCATAGAACTTATTGACATTATTAATAAACATAAACTTATATTTAAGATAAAGGTTCTAAAATTCTTAGGGAACCTAAAAAAATGTAACTACTACAAGTAACACTTTTTACCAAACAATGGTTTTATGCATATATTCACTGTGCTAAAAACAACACAGATTGGTTAGGTTGTATAATCGAGCTACACTGTGTGTAAGTACTGTACACAAGCAAAGTACTGTGTTTAAAGCTTAACTTTGAGAGAAATTACATTAACTAAGGTTCACCACAAGTTCAAAAGCAGACCCACTATCTGTATGATTTCTTTGGAAATGTATTATCTCAGGGAAAAAACAACTCGTACTGTAACAACTGTAAAAACTCAGGGGAAATAAGAAATACAGATTTAAGGTCTTTAGTTTGTACTTAGATTGTTTAAAAACAGTTTATGGAAACACAACATTAAAAAAATATGTGCAACTTTTAATTTTATGAAAAACGGAAACTTGTTTGATTTTAAAAAAAGTTAATAACATGTTTGACACAAAAATTGCATCTTTTTTCTTTAAAAATGTAGGTAGGTTTGAATTATCATCACACTAGAGCTACACTAGGGCTATTGGTGACAGCCGTCGTAATTTAGAACCACAGTCAAGTGACAAGCCGACACCTGAGTAGGCACCCAACGCAACAGTTAAGGGCGGATGAACATTGACGCACTTGAGTTTGGAGACTCCCCTCTAGCATGCCCTTTTCCCCTTAAATAGAGACATCAAAGGAAAATAAAAATGCATTCTCTTGATAATCGCTTTATATCATGACAGCAGTCACATAAAAGAGCATGCTTATCATGACTCATGTTTTTGAAATTTACCCTTTTGAAATAACGACAGCTGCTAGTTTGTGACTTCTTGACAACACAATATTCCAAAAAAACAAACAACGACAATGAGAAGTTTAGAACACAGGTGACGAGTGAATTGAGCATTGTTCAATCAAAGCAGAGCTACACTCTGTGCCAACCTAACTTGGGTAAAAACAAAGAGTAAAAAAGCAGAGGGAAAAGCCTGATTGGTCCATTAGTTTGAAACTCTTGTAAGGTAATATGTACATACAAAATGATCTGAATACAATTTAACCAAAATACACTTTTCATTCATTCTGATAAAATTTCAAAATTTTCACAGATAATAATAATATCTGTTAGACCTTAACTGAAATTAATGTTTTAAACATGTTTTCTGGGTGGATTCACATATAATTTATGGAACTCTTCACGTGCGCGGAGGGATCTTTTCCATAGCATATTTCTACTGATCCAACTTAGGTTGGCAAGGAGTGTAGGTAAATGCATTTCATTATGCTCTTTCGGCAATTTTATCCTTTTCAAATAAAGACGGCTGTTTGTTTGTGACTTCTTGACAGAACAATATCCCTAAGCAACAACAATAAGAAGTTCAGAAAACAGGTTTTACTTTTGGCATACTAATTGAATTAAACATTGTTCTATCAAAGCAGAGATAGGTATATATAACTCCAGTTGGATAACTAAAATGTATAAATTGTAGGAATTTCAGAAATAAACAAAATATACAAAACTCTATTCTTCAAAAATGGCATCGAAACTAGCTATTGCAATGCTTCTTGTTGTAATGTTATCCGTCACGATTCAAGGCTCAACTATGCTTGAAGGTAATTCATTTTCATTACTTTTGTGATGCTAGTTACCTGAACTTTAGTACATAGTAAACTGCCTGATACAGCGGATACAAATTTCAAAACAAATCACGGTAAGAGTATTTTTTTTTAATATTTTGAAATATCCTCAGTTTAAATCAAAGTTGTTTGATTAAAACTGAGGAATTTTAAATATCTCTGCTGAGACGTTTTCATATTTTTTAGTTCTTTCCAATATAAAAAAAGAAGGCTAAAAATGTAAAATATCTTTAGAGAAATTTTAGTTCACGCTTAACAAATGTTTCGATAGTTTTTTTTTCTCAAACAAAAAAATTATGAATGTTAAACAAAAAAAAAAGGAATAACTTTCAATTTCTTTTTTCATTTTCACTTTTACGCATTGTTATGCACTGTTTCTCTAAGTAAACATAATATTTAGCATTAAACATAATATTTATTATTTTCTCTAGTAAACATATTTATCTTTTACAGGGGAGCAATTTTAAAAGAAACCTCAAAACTCAACCCATTTATTATTTTTGAAGACTCTTAAAATTGCCACACTATATAAATATTTCCAAGCATTCTGTACTTAAAAACAAATCCTAGAAAAATGATGAAATATGTGTATATATTTGTAGAGTTTTACAAAATCACAGTGATATCATTTGTACCTGATGCAACTTTCTACTAAAAAATATTCACACATATTTTGATAATTAAAAAAATATAAAGAATTTTTTTTTTAAATTTTAAATGTGTTACAGATCCAAGTGAAATACAAGAGGAGGAAATGGCTCGGGGGTAAGTGTATTTTAAAATTCACCCTTCCACCACTTGGCTGCAGAAAGATGACCATAGACCTGAACAATGGTCAGTCCCCACTCAAAACAGCAAAGCTGGTAGCATTTTGGCAAAAAAAAAAAGTTTTGTTGGGGTGAATTCCTAACTAATCTAAATTATGGTAAAATTATTTAATTTTTGACTATGATCGAACCATGTATGAATATTGTGGTATATATTCAGCGTTATTTTAAATGATATATTTTAACCTTTTAAGACCTGAGAAAAATTCTACACGTATATTCTTAATCTAATCATACTTTTCATACAAATATATGCTCAAAAGTATATTTTGCAAAGAAATTTAAAAAATATATATGTATTTATAGTTACACTCCTTAACCTCTAAAAAATACACTTTTATTGTGCTATAAATGCAACAAAAAAAAGGCTGTATCACTTATTTGCAGTTAATAGATTATCTTAACATTGTTTTTAATGCAAAATGCCTTTGAAATCAACTACTGAGAACGGAAAAGAGAACTGCAAAGAACTGTTTGAAAAAATTGAAAAAAAAAATATTAATATTTAATTTTATTAATATATAAAAATTTATTAATTTAATAAAAATAATTTTTTCAGAATTCTAATATTGTATTGACCCTCGTTCAACTTTATTTTTTCATAGAAATAAATGCATGATACCAGTGATCAAAGGCTGAAAACTAATATTTGGATCTTCTTCTATCAGACCAGGTCCATTTCGGAACTAATTAACGAGTTAATTGTTTGTGGGGAGGTTTTAAAAAAGTCCCCAAATGGGGACGTCAGGTTGTAAGAGGTTAATTTATTACATAATGTTATTAGTTCACTAAAGTTACGCTTCTTTAAGTGAATTGTATGGGTGAAAAATTGTGCCCCAGCGGTTTCTAGCCAAGTTTTATGCACTGATTGGGAAGTTAATTTTAAGAAGTAACTCTGTAACAGTTAGTTTTTTAAAAATCCAGTTTTGTTTATACAGTGGTGGCCAAAAGTGTGGACACTTTTTGAAAGTTTCATGTTTTTCATCATTGTGTGCTTGTAGAATATATTAAATTTCACTCTTGGCAATTTGTATTACTGAATTCTGCATTAAATTACCTTAAATTTAATGTATAAATGTTTGTATTTAAGTGAAAATTAATATATTTTACAAGCACACAAAGTTACATGAAAAGTGTCCACACTTTTGGCCACCACTATAGTTACATAATATAAAACATAACTAGCTATGTAGCTTTAGAAATTTCAAGTCGCAAAAAAAATTGGTCTTTGAATATAGGACTACTACATTGACTTGGACCCTCTGAGATCGATTTCTGAATCTCCAATATAAACTTTAATTGCCACATATTTTTCTTGCATAAATTAACATTGAGTGAGCCGTTTGTTTAGGATTCACATGTTTGCATGCCAAGCCTCTCCTTGTCCTTCCTAACTCTATGACAATGGGCTTCTTTCACGAGGGATCTTGCAACAGCTCCACCGTCTTGCTCTCATTTTTCTACAATTAATTTTACCTTGGTATTCCAAATTGAGTTTCTAAGAATATTTTAGTTGTTATTTTTTTTAATAACAACTTTTTTCAATGCAAGTTTTCTTTGAAAAATGATTACAACAACCAACAGCACAGCAAGAAGTCATAATTTAAAAAAAAATAACAACTAAAATATTCTTAGAAAACTCAATTTGGAATAACAAGGCAAAAGTAATTGGAGAAAAATGAAAGCAAGACCGTGGAGCTGTTGCCAGATCCCTCGTGGAAGAAGCCCATAGCAAATGTTCACTTATTTTCCCTTAGCTGCCGAACAGAAATGAAACTTTGCAACAAGAATTGCTGCCCTGGTCTGACCTGCAAAAAGTTCATTTTCGGAGGAATGAGGTGCCAGCCCTGAGCCATATTTGCCCGATGGTGTATTCTGTGCTTGTTGCATATTGAAATAAAGTTTGAATATACACATTGAATGAGTGGATCTTATTTCGTGTAACTCTAGGGCATTTTTTCGCACAATCCACATTAAGGTGAAAAATACTGAGGCGTCATCAAAAAAAATAAAATCAGTCTAAAATTTTTTTAAAAATGCCGTAAAAATACTAGCTGCATTTTGGAAAATTTTTTGACATTAAGGAAAAAAACGTTATAATGTGGCAACACTGGCTTCATTGCCCCCTAATTCTGGTCTCCATGCGCGCCCTGTTGTTAGCATTGGAGGTCAAGTGATCTGCCAATGTATTACTTTAAACTATGATATCTATGATGACAATAGCAAATTTTCACTTGTTTTATCCTTAGCTGCCAAAAAGAATTGGAAGTTTGCAAGAAGAATTGCTGCCCTGGCCTGACCTGCAAAAAGTTCATTATCGGAGGACCAAAGAGGTGCCAGAAATGACCGAGGGAGACATATTTGCACGATGTGTATTCCGTGCTCGCTGTATATTGAAATAAAAATTGAATATACACCTTGAATGAGTGGATATTATTTAGTGTAACTCTAGGGCATTTTTTCGCACAATATTGATATAGGGGGCGTACAGAAATTACGTGAAGCACAGAGGGGTGGGTATACACCATAGATATCATAGTAAAAGTACTAGGTTAGAAGATCACGTGACCTCCAATGCTAACGACAGGACGCGCATGGAAACCAGAATTGGAGGGCAATGGGGCCAGTGTTGCCGCCACATTAAGGAGGAAAATATTACGGAGGAGTTATCAAAAAATGAACCATCAAAATAACTTTATTGTGCTATTACAACAATCCAAATTGAATTATATCACAAAAATAAATATTTTTCATGAGTTTTATTTTAAATAAAGTTTCTCGTACATTTAATGTAATGGCAACAGAGGAAATATTGATTAAAAATGGAATTTGCATGTTATTTCAATGTAGATTAAATTTTTAGTTATTTAAATTTTAAATAAACTTCTAATTTAAATTTTTAAATGAAAGTTGGAATGTATCCGAAACTGATTTTTTGCTTCAAAATGAAGTACCCCACTTGCTTGTGAGACTTGTGGTTCGTTCTGTGAAAGTGGGTGACAGACAGACGCGGACTGAACGATTATAAAACCTTCCACTTTTTACGTTATAAATGTAGTGTGGAAGCTAAAATATATGTTATTAACCAACATTTAAATTTGTTCCATTGAGTTATAATTTTAATAACTTAATTTAATGTTTTCTTATCGATGTTGAAATCAAGGTCTCGCGTTAAAGCAAGCGATGCAATCTTTTCATCCCATTCCACTTTTCTAGCACAACACTGGCATTGGGCAGACCAAACAGATCCTCCAGACACATGCGTTTGAAAAAAAAAAACCTACGCTGTATGTCAGATTCCCAACTGTTCCGTGAGTATACAAACAGTAGCAGATTTTGAGGAAAAAGGGTCTAAAACACAGAACTGAAATAAAGAGATCAAAGGAAAATAAAAATGCATTATCTGGCTGATCGCTTTATACCATGACAGCAGTCAAATAAAAAGCATGTTTATCATGACTCATGTTTTTGAATTTGATCCTTTTGAAATAACGACAGCTGTTAGTTTGTGACTTCTTGACAACACAATATTCCAAAACAGCGACGGCAATGAGAAGTTCAGAAAACAGGTTTTTGGGCCTGGGCATGTTTGAAATTGCACATTGTATCAAAGCAGAGCTGGGTATATATAACTCCAGTTGAAGATGTAGACTGAAAGAAATTCAGAAATAGACAAAAACTATATTTTTCGAAATGGCATCGAAACTAGCTGTTGCAATGCTTCTTGTTGTAATTTTATCCGTCACGATTCAAGGCTCGCCAATGCTTGAAGGTAATTCATTTTCATTACTTCTGCGACACTAGTTACCTGAATTTCAGTACAAATTGCTTGATACAACAGCCCCTCGTTATATCCAATTAACCCCTCCAATATTAACTATATACTTTTGTACTGTATACCATAAATACTTTTGCAATCAGAATTTTTTGCTACTGGGCATGTACGCACGTCATTTTCTGGGGCCGACTACACTCTGTGCCAACCTAACTTGGGTACAAACAAAGAGTAAACAGTCAGAGGGAAAAGCGCAGTTGGTTCGTTAGTTGGAAACTCTTGCGAGGTAATATTTACATACATAATGATCTGAATACAAGTCAACCAAAATACACTTTTCATTCTGATAAAATTGCCAAATTTTCTCAAATAATATTCAAATATGTTGTACCTTAAGCGAAATTAATGTTTTAAACATGTTTTCTGGATGGATTCACAAATAATGCATGGAATTCTTTACATACTCAGAAGGATCTTCTCCACAGCATATTTCTATTTATCCAACTTAGGTTGGCAAGGAGTGTAGTTATCTGAACTTTAATACACAGTAAATTGCCCGGTACTGGCAGATCCTCGTTATATCGTTCATCCAGGGAGACAAGCAAAAAACATGATATAAACGAGCGACTTGATAAGTACTATACTTTTGATGTATTTATGCTCTCAACAAAGTTTTTAAACTAAAGCACAGTATGTATTTGGAAGGATAAAACTAAATCAGATTTGATATTAAATAATATAACTAATCTAAAATAAGAATTTAGGTTTGGTTTGGTTTTAATTATCGTCGCAATAGAGCTACACGAGGGCTATTGGCGACGGGCGTCGTATTTTAGAACAGTCAGGTGACGAGCCACACCTGAATAGGCACCCAACACAACCGTTAAGGGCGACATCGTACGCAGCGTTAGGACTTTGAAGGATATTTAACGTACACTCCCTTCACAGAGTATTATTCGTCGGACATTTTTGGCTGCACGTGCCGTTTATAGGTCGGCAGTTATTTTGGCGATGCCCGGACTTGAACCTGGGACCTTTCACTTGCTAGGCGAGTGCCCAACCGACTGGGCTTCCCAGCCTCCCTAGAGAAATGATGTAAAACATGTATATATTTGGAGAGGATTATAAAATCACAGTGACAACATTTGCACCTGGTGCAACTTTCTCTAATAAAAAATATTCACACATATTTTGACAATAAAAAAATTGAGATTTTTTTTAAAAACAATTTAAATGTGTTACAGATCCAAGTGAAATGCAAGAGGAGGAAACGGCTCGGGAGTAAGTGTATTTTAAAATTCACCCTTCCATCGTTTGGCTGCAGAAAGTTTAGTTTAAATTATCATCCCACTAGGGCTATTGGCGACGGACGTCATATTTTAGAACTACAGTCAAGTGACGAGCCATCACCTGAGCAGGCACCCAACGCAACCGCTAAGGGCGACATCGTACGCAGCGTTAGGACTTTGAAGTATATTAAACATGCAAAACATTTTGATTTGCACAAAAAAAGTTAAATAGTATGTATATATACATACGATTATAATCACTCATAATCATTGATACGTATATAATCTGTATGAAAAGCTAACCAACTCAATATTTTTCAAAAAGTTATTTAACTTGTTTTGCCCTTAGCCTCTTCAATTGCAACACATTTTTAGCCTACTTTTCTTTTTTTTTAATTCGAAGAAGATGTTTTCATTCTATTTAAAAGTGAGAACTATTACATATTTATTCTTTGAAATATAAATTTTTGCAAACGATTTAAGTAATAATTATTTAATTTTTGGAAATAAAATAAATGAAACTAGCCGAATTTAGTGGGCAAATGTTTAATACAAAATTAATGCTGTGTTTAGCACCATTTTACCTGTTAAACACAACTGTTGTGTGGAAGAGTGTTAAGTGACAGATTCTGTTACAAACCTACTTGTTAATTTATATTTCCTACCTTTTTTTAAGTGCATTTTGGAGTAGTTTTATGGATTTTGTTCTACGAATAATTAAATATTTATTTATAACTGCAAATAATCATGGGGATGATAAATAATATTTATTTCATTGGCGATAAAAAATTAATGTAAATAATTGGCTTTAGAAAGTTGAAATTATAGCTGGATGCTGTGTTTAGTGAAATTTATTCTAATGTATATAAATTTAATGTAGAAACGGTTGTTGATGACACTTACTGTAACAAACCTAGTTTTTTCAAGATCAGAATTTTAGTAAGTACTTAAGTAACAAGAATGTAGGCTATTTTAGTCCTTCTTGTTCTTGCATAAACTAACACTGAGAGAGCGGTTTCCCCTTAGAGCTCACAAGCGACTTTCTGTCGGCCTCTCATGTTTTCATGGGTTGGCAGATCATGTGACCTCCAATGCTGACGCAATGGAGACCAGAATGCGAAGGAGACAGTATTTTTCTCCTTGATGTGGTGGCAACACTATGAAGAAATACCATTTAATTCTAAAATCACACACAAAAAAAATACTAGAAAAGCATTTCACATGTTTTGCACAAGTCAATAAAATGTTTCAAAATGCAGCTAGTATTTTAATTGAAATTTTAGAATACAATGGTATTTTTTGGATTACGTCATAGTATTTTTCCCATTAACCCTTTAGTCCTAACAATTTACTACACTACAGAAACATCTCATGTTCACAAAATAAGCTTATTTTAGGTCGAAAATAAGAGTTCCATAAGAAAATTTTATATGGTTTTTGAAATAATGAAAAAAAATTTTAACTGTGGAAAACAACAAAATAGAAAAATATATTTTTCCTAAAAACACTTCGAGTAATATATTTTAAGGTATCTGACCATATTATTAAAAAAAATTAATTAAACCAATTTATAGTTTAAATTGTATTTTAAATATGTGGAACTGAAGTGAACTTTTCAAAAATTAGGTAAAACGCTTGTTTGCTATTTTCTAAATAAAAAAAAATAGTAGTTCTGACTTCTATTGAGATTAGCGTAAAATATTGTCGAATAGAACAAAGTGTAAAGAATCGAGTGATGTGTGTTTGGATGCCCTAACGAGACATACACATTTTGAAAAAAATATTGAAAGTAATGATGCCAAATGGCATCACTGGGACTGAAAGGGTTAAAGAGATGACTGGCCCCATTGCCCTCGCATTCTGGTCTCCATTTGTCGTCAGCATTGGAGGTCACATGATCTGCCAATCCAATACTTTAAACTATGATATCTATGATGACAATAGCAACTCTTCACTTGTTTCCCCCTTAGCTGCCAAACAGAGAGGAAACTTTGCGCGAATAACTGCTGTCCTGGTCTGACCTGCAAAAAGTTCCCGTTCGGAGGAAGGTGGTGCCAGCCCTGACCATGTTTGCCCGATATTTATTCTGGGGTCGTTGTATATTGAAATAAAGTTTGAATGTACACACTGAACAAAATGGATATTACTTATTGTGTTAGGAAAATACACTTATAAAAATAAATTAAATGCTTAACTTACTGCATTTATTTGCATTGGGTCGATTTAAATATTTCACCTAAGCAAGTACTTTTGATGTTTTCATGTAGTGCATGCATGGATTTAAAATTCTGCCTCCATAAACAATGCATGTGTTCACTTCATTCAGTGAACATCACTATTAAGTTGCATTTGTTTTGGTTGGTTTGAAAAACGTACATTTCTAGTAGCTCTTGTAGGACGTTTTTATCATGGAAGTTAAATTCCGACGCAATCGCTTTGTAGGTTATTTTTCTGACTGATTGGTTGTTGAGTAAACGTGACTTTTATGCTTAATGACTTATGCCCTTTGTTAACCTATAACATATTGTAACTCCATACAAAAACCGACCTTAAGTTTGCAGCAGAGAAATGTACTATGCGGAGGAAACTGCGTAAGCAACGCTGCTGGTGCCGAAATTTCGCCTGCTCTGATTGGTTGCTCCTTTGACCCTGATATTCGTGTGCCCTGTTACGTCAAAATCGAAGGAAAAAATAATTAAAATTACACTCTAACTGTAGCTAAACTGATAAAAATAATAAATTTATGTCTTGAAATAACAAATAAATTTGTTTATTGAATGTGAAACACCTTTTTTTATTCGATTCTCGCACTCGAAAATGAGAACTGTTTACCCTTTTTCTCGTAGAACATTTGTATACTGCAAACTTAATGTCGGTTTTACTTTAGGGCATTTTTTCCGCAATTGCTTGAGTGTCGTAACAATTAAAAATATGTCACTGTTTTCAGGAAAAGTCTTGTGTATGAAATGAGGGGAAAAATCAAGTACAAACAGGGCTGCATACGGCGTATACCCTGTGGATTTTTTTTAAATAGAGTATACTCTGTGATTACTTTCCAAATTAGCGCATATCCTTTAATTTTTTAATGAGTTTGACACTTTATTTCAATTTTAATTTTTTAAAAAATAATAAATTCCATCAAACTAAACACAAGCTCCCATAAGCTTTTTTTGTTTAATGATCATAATAACTGATTTGAAGGCATTCCATGTCAAATCAACACACTTTTTGCAAAAATTTAACCTCACCATCTCGGATTTTCATGAAATTTGGTGTAAAGTTTACATACATCTAGACTAAAAAAACATATCTTTTGTTTTTTTGAAAAATCAATTTGTTCGAAAATACAGCTATTTAAAAATTGAATTTTTTAAAAAATAATGCAAAATGACTTGTTTTCAAAATGACATTACTGATTTTCTAATATAGTTAGGGGGCTGGTTTAAGTGGCATTTTTTACCAATTTGTGTGTTCTTTAAAATGACATGCAACACATTTGCAATTAAAATATTTAAAAAAAATTTTTTAAATTTTTCAAAAAGTACATCTTCAAAAGTTTTAAATTTTTTTTAAAATTTAGTTCATACTACAATTTGAAGTTCAGCAAAGTTTCAGAGTGGGATGCTTGTGGGATCATAGATAAAAAAAATCGAATTGTCAAGTCGTAAAAATAAAAATCACAAATTGATTGTTCTTATGACATTACTGATTTTCTAATATAGTGAGAGGGCTGGTTTAAGTGGCATTTTTTAGCAATTTGTGTGTTCTTTAAAATGATGTGCAACAAATTTGTAATTAAAATATTTTTTTTAAAAAAATTTAAATTTAAAAATTTTAAATTTCAATTTTTCAAAAAACACATTTTCAAAAGTTTTCAAAAAAATTTAAAATTTAGTTCATTCTACTATTTGAAGTTCAGCAAAGTTTCAGAGTTTGATTCTTGTGGGATCATAAGTAAAAAAAATCGAATTGTCAAGTCGTAAAAATAAAAATCACAAATTGATTGTTCTTATGACATTACTGATTTTCTAATATAGTGAGAGGGCTGGTTTAAGTGGCATTTTTTAGCAATTTGTGTGTTCTTTAAAATGATGTGCAACAAATTTGTAATTAAAATATTTTTTTAAAAAAAATTTAAATTTAAAAATTTTAAATTTCAATTTTTCAAAAAACACATTTTCAAAAGTTTTCAAAAAAATTTAAAATTTAGTTCATTCTACTATTTGAAGTTCAGCAAAGTTTCAGAGTTTGATTCTTGTGGGATCATAAGTAAAAAAATCGAATTGTCAAGTCGTAAAAATAAAAATCACAAATTGATTGTTCTTATGACATTACTGATTTTCTAATATAGTGAGAGGGCTGGTTTAAGTGGCATTTTTTAGCAATTTGTGTGTTCTTTAAAATGATGTGCAACAAATTTGTAATTAAAATATTTTTTTAAAAAAAATTTAAATTTAAAAATTTTAAATTTCAATTTTTCAAAAAACACATTTTCAAAAGTTTTCAAAAAAATTTAAAATTTAGTTCATTCTACTATTTGAAGTTCAGCAAAGTTTCAGAGTTTGATTCTTGTGGGATCATAAGTAAAAAAAATTGAATTGACAAGTCGTAAAAAAAAATAAAAATCGCAAATTGATTGAATCGCAGACTGATTTTCTAATAAAGTTAGGGACTGGTTTAAGTGGGATTTTTTAGAAATTTGTGTGTTCTTCAAAATGACATGCAACACATTGTAATTAAAATATTAAAAAAAAATTTCAAATTTAAATTTTTCAAAAATGGCATCTTTAAAAGTTTCAAATTTTTAAAAAATTAGTTTATACTACTATTTGAAGTTCGGCAAAGTTTCAGAGTTGGATGCTTGTGGGATCATGGATAAAAAAAATTGAATTGACAAGTTGCTAATTTTAATATTCTGTTAAAATAATTTTAAAATTTTAATTTGATACCTTTACAAGTATCAATTTAAATTTATTGTACATGGATAAAATATATGTTTCAAGAAGCTCCTACATGAACAAAGGGGAACAGTTCCTGCAACTCCTTTCCATCCCACACCACATTCTCTAAGATAAACAAACTTGCATTTTTCTCTCCCTCATTAAGGAGGCCTTTTAGGGGGCCTTCAGGATGATCCCTTTGATCCTGTAGTTGGGTGTCTTTGAAGTGGGTGGGAGGAAGAATTATTTATTAGACCACATGGTTAATATAGGTGGGGTGAAGGACATTCATTTAGGAATTCTTTCATTCTTTTTGTGACTGCTGTAGTGTTAACATGCGTTTTTAGTTGGTTTTAACTAGTTTTTGTCCATTTTTTTAATTGATTTACTACAGTTCTTCTAATAATAATTAGCACTTATTGTTTATGAAGCATGGTTGAGAGTGAAGAACTCTTGAAATTGAAAATACAGTAGACTCCCTCTTAACCGGCTTCCGTTTAACCGGATCTCCGCTTTAACCGGGCTAAAAAAATTCCACCCTTAAAATGTTAAAAATAGCTAAAAATACAAGTTTTTGGTAAGTTTAATCGGTTTTCGGTGTCGTTTTTTAAGGTATGTAATCAAGAATGTAAAATAATAATATATAAAATAACCTGTAAAATGACGTCTTATCTCAATTGTGCATGTATTTCTAAGGCAAGTATCATTAATAAGCAAAAGTGCAATCAAATTAACATCTAAATTTCAATTTATTTAATTTCTCCGGTTTAACCGGATTTTTGTTTAACCGGCTTACCCTCGGGCCCGTTTAAACCGGTTAAGAGGGAGTCTACTGTACAGTGCTTTAATCCTTTAAACAAAATTAATCATACAATTAGAGATAAAAAGAAATTAAGAAATGTTACTGATTGGATGTGTAGTTTATATTGCAAAATGCCAAAGACAGCAAAAATTTGTGACATTTGTAGAAAAGAAACGACTAAACATATTGTAAGAACAACTAGGTCAATACTTGTAAGAACAATTGTATGAAAGTAGGTAGTCAATGCTTTTTATTTAGTATTAAGTATAAATTTCTAAGCATAGAATGAGTCGTTAAAAATTCATAAAATGATCCATGATCAACTTCTCATTCAAATATATTTAATACTAAACACAGGCATGAAAGTGCAAACTAATCAAAAAGGCTGAACTCTGAATTTCTATTTTTTGCACTATCGGCATAACGACGTACAGACAAATTAAAAATTTAGCTATATTAGTTTCTATTAAATGCACATGTAGAAAATTATGCTTAACTAATGCAATTTAGCCTGACTTTAAATCTGTATATCTATGCCATATCAAATCATATTGAATTTTTAAAAAATCTGATAACTAACGAATTACTCTTGTACTAAAAAAATATAAAATCGTAACACAAGTACCATTTAAGGAGCTAAGATCACCCCATTACATTGCAAGCCGGGTTGGATTTAAGCTGGGAGGAATATAGCAATAACTGCATAGCAATAACTGCAGCACAAATCAATCTTTGTGTAGCACTTGATTAATTTTATTAGCAAGATAGCCCAACAACACATTGATTATTTTTTTGTTAATCAGAACAGAACATTACAAATTTAAATATTATATAATACTATACTACTAAATGTACTCGGGTTTTTTTAAAATCTTGTCTGCCTCTTAGGGATTGAAATCCCTAATTTCTGGTCTTTCAATACATATCCTTAATAACATGGTTTATACAAATTGAGAAGAAAAAAAATTCAAACACTTCACTATTCCAAAAAAATCCAAGGACTCAAAAATTCACTAACTACCTAAATATATAAAGCGTGTATAAGCGGGCGCACCAATTTTTTTAAAACTAAAAATTGTCTAAAATGAGAAACCCCAGTATAGACCGAAGTAGAAAAAAAGGTTTAAACAAAAATCCAAAAAGTATTTTTTTCATTCCAGCTGTTCTTGTGATCATGACTCACGGACACCTGTGAGTCAGACACTCGATCAGAAGAAAATGTTCTGGTTGCTCGACTTATCCTAAACTGGAGCTACAAAAGTAACAAGACACTTCCGATCACAGAGATAAAGAACTGTCAATCATTCTGATGCAATGTGACGTCATCGGTAGATTTCGTGGGGAGATTCCAATGAAAGATGGCAGTGGCCGATATTTGTGGCCGAATCTTAATTCATCTTCAAATTTTAAAAATATTGTTTATCTTAAAAATTAAAATTTATTATTTAAACTTGTTCTTCATTGAAATTTAAGTTTAGTTTTTATTCATATAGACCGAAAATGGAGGAAACTATTTTTTGCTGGCCGATAATTAAAGAAAACTTACTATAATCTAATCTTAATTCATCTCCACATTTTAATGAAATTTTTTATCTACATTATAAGAATCTGTTATTTAAACTCATTGTTTATTGAAATATTAGTTTAGTTTCACCTAATTACAGTGCGAAGAAAAAGTAAACAATTGTTTAAAAAAAATCAAACACGTGTTACGATGATCACATTTGAAATATTTTCCAATTCTTAGCCTAATTGCATGCATGTCTAGTTATTTTTATAATATAGTTGTGGTTCAAGACGGATTTTTAAACCAAACTTCAACGAATCGTAATATGTACTAGCTCGTTGCGAAACCGCACTAGTGACTAGCTATTTTTATAGTTTTAGTTCAAACGGACCTGTCAATCAAAGTTCAACGCCTCGTCCTCGTAATTTGTGCCTAATTTGAAGTAAAATCACAGTGTCTTATTTTTATAGTTCAAGGATCAGTGAACCAAACCTCTATGCCTAGTAATTTTTGCTAGCATATATGCGGCGAAATTGCAGTAGATTTCGGTATTTTTATAGTTCAAGACGGATCAGTCAACCAAACATCGACCCCTCATAATGTCTTGCTTTGTCTGGTATAGTTTGATCTTAGGAACCCCCCCCCCCCCCATATATATGGTCACAATTTCTCAACGGTTCTGCATCGATCTCGGGATCACCCAAAACGAGATTAAAAAAGGCGGAATTCCGCCGAAAGGCGGAAAACTTTCATGCCTGTAAACATAAGGAGCCGCAATAAGTTTTTTTTTACAATTTTGTTTACATTTAGTTATTGTGAAAACAATTAAATAACTATTGTGATATGTATAATTTCAAAAACAATAAGAAATACTATAATTTGGTACCTGTACCACATTTCTAACTTTATTAGAAAACTAGTTATAGCAATTTTCATTATATTATTGATAAGCCAGAAAATTTACGACTTGTTAATTCCATTTTTTTTTAACCTATGATCCCACAAGCATCCCACTCTGAAACTTTGCTGAACTTCAAATAGTAGTATGAACTAAATTTTAAATTTTTTTGAAAATGTGTTTTTTGAGAAATTCAAATTTGAAATTTTAAAATTAAATTTTTTTTAAAAAAAATATTTTAATTACAAATGTGTTGCACATCATTTTAAAGAACACACAAATTGCTAAAAAATGCCACTTAAACCAGCCCTCTCACTATATTAGAAAATCAGTAATGTCATTTTAAGAACAATCAATTTGTGATTTTTATTTTTACGACTTGACAATTCGATTTTTTTTTATCTATGATCCCACAAGCATCCCACTCTGAAACTTTGCTGAACTTCAAATTGTAGTATGAACTAAATTTTAAAAAATTTTGAAAACTTTTGAAGATGTACTTTTAGAAAAATTCAAATTTGAAATTTTAAAATTTAAATTTTTTTAAAAAAAATATTTTAATTGCAAATGTGTTGCATGTCATTTTAAAGAACACACAAAATGCTAAAAAGTGCCACTTAAACCAGCCCTTTAACTATATTAGAAAATCAGTAATGTCATTTTGAAAACAAGTCGTTTTGCATTTTTTTTTAAAAAATTCACTTTTTAAATAGCTGTATTTTTTAAACAAATCGATATATCAAAAAAACAAAAGATATGTATTTTTAGTCTAGATGTATGTAAAATTTACACCAAATTTCATCAGAATCCGAGATGGTGAGGTAAAATAGGTGTGTTGATTTGATGTGGAATTGCTCCTTTACTGATTTCAAATGTTTCAAGTTTACTGTTCAGTAATGCTAATGGACCACCAGTTGATCTGTTTGCCCCAAAAATATATGTCAGACCATGGTTGGCAAACCATCGGGCAGCGATTGATGTCCAATCAAAAGCAGTACGAGGGCGAGAAGCCAAGGAATCTCGCTCTGTGTTCGGGGTATTTTTTCGGAAAAATAAATATTTTGTTTAATTTCCACATTTCTGTGAAAGTTACCTTTCTTTTTCTTTCTAATTAGCTAAGAGCAAAGATTTAAAAGATAGTTCATTTTATGTGTAGCGTAAAGCAAGTTTTTTTCAATATCTCAAATTACAGTTTATGCATATATGTAAATGTTATTACCAAGTACCAACTCATATTAAGTGCAAAGTGTACCCTGTGCAAATTTTGCAAATACAGCGCTGAATACAAAGTAAAAGATAAGAACCGGGAAAACAAACTTTTAAGATCCTTACAAACCATTTTTCAGAACTAATAAAATTTAAGGATGGTATGTTTTGTGAATTCCTGGAATAAACATGCAGGAATACATACTTATTGCACGGAAAGAACTCGAAGACGATAAAAACTACCTTATAAGAGGGCCATAACCAATGAAATCACATGAATGAAAAAAAAAATGAAATTTGGTGAGTTACATAATCCGAAACAACCTCATATTAAAATTCAAACACAAAGTACAAGATAAGGCCTGGAAAACATATATTTAAGATCCTCATTAAAAACTATTCTTCAGAACTCAAGTTAGGTTAGTTTGAATTATTGTCACACTAGAGCTACACCAGGGCTATTGGCGACAGGCCTCCCAATTTACAACCATGGTCAAGTAACGCCATCCTTTCAACTCTTTAATAGGTCGATAAAATGGGTACCAAGCATGCTTGTGAAATAAACAATGGGGGATAATAATAAATACCGGGACATATGCCTAGCACCCCAGAGCCCTAGGTCACGAAAGATTAAATAGGCATGGCAGGCCTTGGCCCAGTAATGGTTTCAGTCAAGCAACGAGCCTGCACCTAAGTAGGCACCCAATACAACCATTAAGGATGACATCATACACAGCGTTTGGACTTGGGAGCATATTTAACTTGCACTCCCCCTACACAGAGTATTATTTTTTCAGAACTAACAAAATTGAAGGAACATACCACTTTAAGGCCTTTCCTCAGCTCGGTCCATTCTTCAGCAGAGGGTAGGATGGTATCGGCCAGCTTTTGTGTAGTGAAAATGGCAACGGATGAATCCAAACGACTTGTGTATTTGCGAACGGTTGAAAGTAGGAAGAGGCAGTGCGTTTGTACAACGTTTGATCTAGGCATAATGTAACACAGGATTAAAAATTTATAAACTAATTTTTTAAAAAAACAGTTTGAAAAATTTAAAAACATAAAAGTTAGTAATTGATATGTGAAGGCAACTCTGCCATGGGCAGGTAAACTGCAATTCGCAACAATGGGATGTGCCATTTTTGATCTGAAATAAAAAAAAATTCTAGTACGTTTTCTTAATTGTTAGAGTAATTGAGTGCTTGTAGGAATGGTCCAAGTCATTATGAAAGTGACTGCAGTTTACCTGAATACGGCAGAACTCTGTTGGTACTACTGCGAATTATGTTCTTAACATTAGATTTAGAAAAATTATTGATTTGAAAGTATAACCATAACCTATATTTTAGATGGAAATAAAGAATTAAGAATTTTTTTTAATCACAGTATCTGCCAGGGTTTAATTTAAAGTTGTTTTTTTTTTTAAAAAAAAAGGTTGTTTTTATTTAAAGTAGCTCTGTTACAGTAACTTTATTATAAATGTAACTGTTGCAGTTACATTTGAAAAGTAATGAGTTAGTAGTCACACTTGCTTAATACGAAAGTAGCTAAGTACAGTTACTTTAAGAAATTGTCAAGTTACAAGTCCAAGTTAACCGTCTTACGGTTTTGCAATGAGATTAAAGAATCGTAAGCTCTTACAAAACACGCCAGACATGACAAAAGCAGGAAGAGTCAGCGTGTTTGCACAATGCGAGATCTATCGCGTAACATAATACGGGATTCAAAATTTATAGCCCAATTTTTAGCTTCCTCACTACTTACTTTAACATAAAAAGTGGAAGGTATTGTAACTGTTCAGTTTATCTGTCACCCACTTTCATAGCTCAAACTACAAATGCTACACACAAGTGTGATGCATTATAAAATAGAGCATCGAAATTAGAAGACATTGAAATTCATTATTTAAAAAACACTGCAAAATTTATTACCAATTTAAATTATATAGCATTAGATAGAAAATGTTTATTAGAATTAAATTGGCATCGTCACTTAAAACAACCGCACAAGAAACTAGAATTTTATTTCTTTTAAATAAAAAAAAATAAGTGAATTTATAGGATTAAGAATTGTTTTAATTCCTTTCTTGAAGGGTGAAATTTTTAGATGCTTTAAAAAGAAATATTTTTTTAATGCTAAACAATGATATGAAATGAATGTGATGAACTAAGCAGAAATAATAAAAATCAATATATATATTTTAAAAGTATGGTTAAATCATAGACATAGTATTTAAAACAAATTAATTATGGTATATTATATTTGTATCTTAGAAAATATTTTTAAAATACTTTAAAAATAAATTACTTTTTTAATTCTAGATAGTGACATTAAATGAAGAACTGAACATAAATAATAAAAATTTAAAATATATTTAAAAAGAACGAAAAATAACTTAAACTTATGAAAAACACACTTTGTCAGAAACACTTTACCATACAAGATCATTAAGGAGAACATACTTAGAGCCAGATTCCAAATTAAATAGTTGATTGTTGAGTTCTTTTGCCATTTTGTAGATTAAGCTCGATTCTGCCGAAATATTTTGCTTTGCAGTTATGTATGATTCAATGGCAACTTCCAGCATTCCGTAAAGAGTTTCATTCATATCAACTGCAAAATGAATAAGCAATTTACACAAATCAAACATCAAAACAGTGTTTTTACATCTACAGTTGTCTACACAAATTTTTCGCAAACAAAAAATGTTTAACTGGTTTTCAACCTTTATTTGGAAATAATGATCTATTTTAATCATATGTTCATTTTTCACTAAATTTCTAAACTTTAGATAATTCTATATTTTATTGTTTAGCCAATTAAAAATTTTAGTTAATTTCCTAGCAATAAAAGTTTAGAGAGCTATAAAACCAATAAGAAAAAGCTACTCTGAATAAATATAAATATTTTTATAAATATCTGACTTTTCTTTTTTTAGATTCACCAGTTAAAACAACAGTTAAAATATACATTGAAATGGTATTTAACTGATAAAACATAAAAATCAAAAAGCATTCCAAACATTTTACTACTTGCAATACCCTCAATTTCAACAACTTGCATGTTACGATAAATTCATTTTTAAAAAATGCATTTCATTAAAAAAATATATTATAAAAATAAATTTATAAAATTGGCAGTAATGAAAACAAAAGTAGGTGCATAACAGCAACCAAATTATTTCCACTAAATAATGTCATTCCACTTAATCATGTCGAAACTAAAATTCCACAAGAACTCAAAAGCTTTTAATCTTATTCCTTTTTTTACTTGGCAAATAACTATTTTAATTTAATATGTTTAACAGATTCAATAGTATTTTAAGAACTGAAACTATAAATTAAATTTCTCTTAAAGATGTAACTTTTTGTTTTTGTAAATACAACAACCTATTTCAATTTAAATAATTGTTTTTCAATGAAATTAAGTCATAACAACCATAGTTTTAATGTAAATCATTTTGCAGATTTATCATATATTAATAAACATTATTATTCAAGTAAAAACATAGTTAAAAAAAACATTCAGCTTTTTTTTCTTTCAAATTTGGTGGGATAAAATTAAAAAATGCCTTTTCAAGATTGTGTTTCAAAATCAAAATACATTTCATGAAGGTTTAGCTTTTACCTACACTCCTTGCCAACCTAAGTTGGGTAAATAGAAATATGCTATGGAGAAGATCCTTCCGCGGATGTAAAGAGTCCTATAAATTATTTGTAAATCCATCCAGAAAACATGTTTAAAACATTTATTTTGTTTAAGGTATAACACATTTGAATATTATTTGAGAAAATCTGGCAAATTTATCAGAATGAAAAGTGTATTTTGGTTAAATTGTATTCAGATCATTTTGTATGTAAATATTACCTTACAAGAGCTTCCAACTATTATACCACTTGCGCCTTTCCCTCTGCCTTTTTACTCTTTGTTTTTACCCAAATTAGGTTGGCAGGGAACGAGAAAAAAAAAGGTTGTCGAGAAAAAAGTAAAAGATTTTAAATCTTGAAGACTTCCACTTTCATAGTACAATGAGACAGTGAGATGCATAAAAATGTAACTTGGTAACATGATAAATTTCATCCCAAATATCATTGAAAGAGGTTAATAAAATAAAATATATATTTGGATAATTACACAATTAATATTTAAGGCATTTAAAAAAAAATCTAATTACACATAAAATGTCTTATTAAATTAGATAAAAATGATACCAAAATAAGGTTCATTATTGCTGATAAATCCTTTAAATATCAGGAAAATCAACTGCTCCATCATATCAAACTTCCAGCATCTCTAAAAATAAAAACAATCAATTAGGTTCAAAAAACATGTTTTAATATCTAGTAATTTCAATAAAACTGGAAAAGTTATAAGAATGATTTAATTTAAATTGTCAATTTTGAATTGTTAATAGAAATGTAAACATTAAAATTTTAGATTAAAAAAATTATAACAATCATTGATGTTTGTACATAATTAAGATTGCTACTCAGCTTTTAAAAAAATCATGTTAAATCTCTATTTAATTACTTGGAAATATCTACAATTCAATAAATAATTTAATTGTTTCATAACATTGATAAAACATTTTTAAACTTTTTAAAAATTGCATTAAAAAAGAGCAAACATTCCTTTGAAGTTTGAAATACCGAACCAAAAAAAGTGAACAAAATTATACTAACTAAATTAAAATAAAGAGTGATAATTTCTAAGGATTTCAAAAAAGTTATCTAATTTTATAAACAAATATGATGGGGGGGAGGGGCAGTAGTAAGAAGCTAGGGAGTAGAAATAACTTTGTACACAAAAAAAATCTAAAATTAATTTCAATGTGGAATTCAATAAACCTAACTTTTATATTGTAAAAAAAAGTAATTGTGGAAAATGTAAGTCCCTACAGCATGTAATTTAACTATATATCTACAATATACACAACTATACACCACTTGTAATAAAATCACTGAATTTAAATTTACTAATTACATTTGTATAAATAACAAAAGTTAAATACTTTGTGTCATTTTTAATACCTGTGGATTTTTCAAAACTGCTACTGTTAGGTCATGTAAAAGCAAAAAATCCCTATCCTTGTTCTTCTCATCTGCTTCAAAAAGCTCCTTGCTCAGATTCGTGAGAAACGTGAGAAGATCCTTGAAAGTGGCATCTTCTATCAGAAGTTCTGAAAAATAGATTTTGATTTTTGCCTTAAAAAAAAGGTAAATTACAGCTTGATGAATCAAATAACTAAGCACACTAATTTCACGGAGGATCTGGCAATAGCTCTGTGGTCTTGTTTCCCTTTCTCTTGAATTACTTTTGTTATGGTTGGTTGGTAGAAATAATCAGGTTTATGTGCTGACCATGCACACTAACATAAATATAAGTCTACCAACCAACTCAAACACAACAAAAGCAATTTGAGAGAAAGGAAAACAAGACTGTGGAGCTATTGCCAGATCCTCCGTGAAACAATCCCATTCATTAAAAATGAAATATTAAGTCAAAATAATATCAATAGTAGTTTATAATTCTCCAGTCAATAGTTTTTTAGGCGGGAAATATTTTTTTTAATCATTTGGTGAAAAAAAAATTAAATAGATAAAATGAAATTTAAAAAAAAAAAATCTTAAGAAGAACACCATCTTTAAGGAATTTTACATACATAAGCATATATGTTTATCCTTATAACTAAGGAGTTACAAGCAAGATGTCATAACATTACGGACTATGGGCAATTCAAGGGAGTGAACATTCATGGAATTATAAACAAGGTGTGTTGTTGTAATTAAGTTTAATTGCATTTGTTGCCTATGCAACTTTAGAATTCACACAGAGACAGAAAAGAAGGTTTATAACAATAATTTTATGTAACATGAATTATGTGTTAACATATTTATGTTATTTATGCACTCAGTGTGAAAAGTAAGGCCTTTTAAAGCGAGTGAAATAAATTCGAGAGTTTAAAGAAGGCTATTTTCGATGTATTGTCATACACTATTTTTTTTTAAATAATGCGCAAAAAAGGTATTTATTGAATTGGCATAGAAAATAAGACACCAAATAATGAATTTTACTCCAATCACAAAGCCGCCAAAAAAATATCACACTCAAATAAAAAAAATGTACACCAATCATATGCCAGTATTTACATTGTTGCACAAGCGCATAAAAGTAACCTTGAAAAACGATTTTGTTAAAAGCATCATTTTTGCCACGATTATTGGTTTTAAGGTGGTCGATCACCTTTGATGGCAAGTTTCTGAAAATTCTATTCCAACCATGACGTTGAGCGATTTTATTATTAGTTATGAATATAAAAATAGTTTTTAGAAAGTAAATCACAAAAAAACATTTTTTTCAGTATTTGTGGAAAATTATAGTAAAATATGCTTCAAAAATCACGCTTACGAAAAACATGATATCTTTAAAAAATTTTATTTTTTTTTCCACCGTTCAAATTTAAATATGCTTAACAAACATTAATTCAGGTCATGAACTAAAATCATTAAGATATCAGTGCCCAAATTTTTTTATAGGCAAAAGTTTGTAGCATTATATCGAAAACACATAGAAACAAGAGAGTAACAAACATACAAATAATTTTAAAATATTCAATTCTTAATAGTTTTACACGATTCTGGTTCAAAACCTTCTTCATACTGTATCAAAACTACCGTAAAAATTTGAAAGCAATTGATAATAAAGAACTTCAGTTTTTATGTTTTGCATGATGCGTTTTGAAAAAAAATGCAAAAACAAGCAAAAAAACTTTAAAGTGCTATAACTTAGGTTCTACTAAAAACTAGACACTAAAATAAAACAGATTTAGAAAGCTAATGTTTATTTCATATTAAAATGCAAAAAAAAAAAGGTTTTGATATTTAGTTCTTTTGCTAGAAAAAGGTGATCGCATACCTTAAAAAGTTAGTTTTTTTGTACGATATCAACATTTTTTGCAAACATTGATTACCTGTGTCCACATCTTTAAGACATATTTTCAGCAGATCAGCTGAACCAGCCACTTCCCTTTCGCAACCTGAGAAAATATTCCCTTTTTGGAGCAACTCCTCGAGGCAGCCGAGGGCTTTACGGCTGCAGCTGCTAAACCAGCTGCGGAAAAAATCAACCGATCGACAAACAGTGAGGCCACGGCACAAGAGATGACCGGCGATACAGATGTCCAGCTATGTGAATGTGAATTTGTTAGGAAAAGCAAATTAATAGTTTAATATAACATTTTTGTTATAGACTGGAAAGTTATTCTTTCTTCAGAAGTAACTGTTTATACCTTGTCTATATAGAATGCGAGCCTCAAAAGCATTTTCAGGGTGTCTACCAGATTTGTCAAATCTTATTTCTTGACCTTTTTAGAACATTTCTTGACCTTTTAAAGAACCTTTTTAGAACATTTCTTGACCTTTTAAAGGACCTTTTTAGAACATTTCTTGACCTTTTTCAGAAACTTTTACAATCGTTTAAATGATTAATCCATTTTTTGAAAAAAACGACAAAGACAAACCATAAAATACTTGATGCAATACAGAGCAAATTCAAGCCGCTATTGCATCTTACCCTATTAGGGAAAAAAATTCTTACTTTTCAAGGACTTTTCCAGAAAAATTAAGGACTACAATATAAAATCTGGGGGAAATTAGTCTTTTTTGAATTTTTTTTTTAATTTTTGTGATCATTCCCCTAATTTCATGACTTTTTGGGGACTTTCTTGACCATTTTTTGACTTCCTGACTTTTTTTTTTTACTTTCCTGATTTTCTTTCCCCGAATGTGGTTTTCTTTGAACCGGCGAGAGTGTGTTTTTTCCCCACCCTACTTTGGTTTGAACCGTTCAGATTGTTAGCCTCACAACAGAACCACAAACACGTTAGGTTTAGAAAAGTGATGCTCCCCCTGTTTCCTAGCAAACCAAGCAAAGGGATGGGGGAAGAAAGTGTTTTCGAGGCTCGCATAGTAAGTGGTCAGACTAAAGTTCAATATAATAATCAGTGTGCCATGGATTGGAATATTACTGCTAAAAGCAGGGTTGTCACAGTATTTACCATATAAGGTTTTACCATTTGGTTTTTACCACTCTTGGTAAAAAACATGTTTTTCCCACCTTTTCTGAAGTAAAATATTTAATTACCAAATAAAAAAAAAGACAAATCAATAATTTATGTTGTTATTGATGATGAATTCTAGTTTTCTTTTTATTATGGCATTGATGTGTTTGAAGAAAAAATATTCCATACAAATTACTATAGATATATTTCACAATAGGAAAAAAATATATAAACATCAAAAGCAACATCGGTCCAATTATACACACGTTTGTCGACAAATAATAAAAGTAAATTATATACAGATTGTGAAATATTTGCTTTCAGGCATATGAAGTACAATGATTTTACCATGATATGAAGTACCAAGTTTTTACCATGTCTTGGTAGAAACTAGTTTTCACCGGTAAAAACCCAACCCTGGTTAAAAGTAACTGTTACACAGTTACAGTCACTTAATATAAAAAGTTACTAGCTACAGTTATGGTTACTTTAATGACAAAGTAAATCTCCAACAGTTACTTAAAATGGTAGTAACTAGTTACAGTTATGGTTACTTTATTGACAAAGTAAATCTGTTACAGTTACTTAAAATGAAACTATCTAGTTACAGTTAATTAGTACATAAAGTAAGTTATAGTTACTTTGAGAAATTTCAAATTACAAGAAAAATTGCAATTTGACTATCTTTCGATATGACAGCTATAAAAAAACAGGAACTTTGCAAATGAATCACTCACTGCGGAACACAAATCCAAAATTTCCTTCGCTTCTTCGACAGACAGGAAGGAGCATGCTAGGAGAGTGACATTGACTAGGCTGTCCAGTTTCTCGTTTTCCAACTTGGATTCACTCAGCCACTTCAGAATCAGCTTTTCGACAAACTTTGGTGTGGATTTTGAGCCAACTTTTCTGAAATATCAATAATAAATTAAATTTATTATTAATTATTTGTAAATTTACATCATACGCTTTTTTATGTTCCCCCAATATGGTCCTTGTGACCCTTGGTGTTCAGTATAATGCATTATTACTTTTGTATTTGTTTTGCCCTCAAATTAATGTGTTATTTTTTGTGCATTAAAATTATTATTATTAATAATTTTATGGATTAAGTACATTTGCATTTATATACATCTAAGAAAAGCTTCTGTGGTCCAGCACCTAAATGTTTAGACTTAAAAATTAGGAGCATGAAACACTATACAATTTTTCAATGACCATTCAATAAATCAATAAATTTAAAGGTAATTATATATACCCAAAGTAATTTCAATAACTTTAAAACCTAAAAAGTTCCTAACAACAACAATTTGTGCATACATGCAATTCTCAAACAGCTTATAATGACATCTTACAGGTTCTGGAAACTAGCATACTAAATTTGAAGACTGCAGCTCAATTACACCTAGCAGAAAGAGCAGTTTTAGAGACTCCCAAACGTATAAGAAACACAAAATATTAATTTCATATTTTCCCGCCTCATCACAATGTTTTCATTACTTAATATTTCACATCAGAAACTTAATGTAAAATTTCCTTCCCCCATTGTTGCCAAATTTCAACTCATGTGCTCTTACCTTGTGGATAAGCTGGCATCAAACATTAATGATGGACCATAAGGTATATGCACATGCTGAGTGTCTATATTATAAAAGTCTACATTTTTACAGTATTCTGTGAAGGCTCTAAAACTCACTCTGTATTTTCAAGGATGCACCTGTCAGCCAATTCCTCCAAAAGCTCCTTGCTTGAGGCCCAAGTAAGGGACTCCTACAAAAGTCTCGTGTAGCCGAGAGACCTCGAATGATGAATGGACTTTTAAAGTTTATTTAAGGTGCACTCCCTCTGCACAGGGGATTTTTTGTCCAACTTTTTTTTGGCTACACAGACTGTCTAAAGGTTGGCAGTTATTCTGGTAAGGCCCAAACCAGGGACCTTACTCATGCAAGGCAAGCGAATTACTGACTGGACTTCTCAGCACAAAAAAATCGTAAAGAGGGATTGACAATCCTAAAGACTTAATCCGTAATTTTCGTGATCA
Organism: Hylyphantes graminicola; assembly: GCA_023701765.1. Classification (NCBI taxonomy): domain Eukaryota; kingdom Metazoa; phylum Arthropoda; class Arachnida; order Araneae; family Linyphiidae; genus Hylyphantes; species Hylyphantes graminicola. The sequence continues at coordinate 77,476,303 of CM043112.1, forward strand.
CAATATATCCGTGTGAAAGTATTGCTTTAAAAGTTATACTGGTTTTAATCTTAACAAAACAAACTCCAAGGAAAATAGAGCATTATTATGAAGTTATTGATAGCCTAATTTATTGGTGAAAGTCTTACTTTTTAATTTTCAAGAAGGCACCTTTTATTTAGGCATACTTTTTATTTATATATATAAAAGCATATTTTTCTTCTTTAGGCTCCTTGTACCATTAGCCCTGTGTCCCAATAGCCCCCACTCTCCCCTACCTATCTCTTGGGTGAAAACCAGTTAGACTGCCCATCATATAATAAATAATTCTTATTATCTTTATTAAATACAGTATTCTGTGAAGGATCTAACACTCACTTCTCGTTTTCAAGGAGGCACCTGTCAGCCAATTCCACCAAAAGCTCCTCACTCGAGGTCGAAGTGAGAACCTCCTACAAAATTCTTGTGTAGCTGAGAGGCCTCAGAGGAATGGATTTTTAAAGTATATTTAAGGTGCACTCCCTCTACACGGTATTATTTGTCCAACTTTTTTTGGCCACACAGACTGTTTATAGGGTAGCAGTTATTTTGGCAATGACCAGGCCCAAACCTTACTCATGCAAGGCAAGCAAATTACTGACTGGACTCCTCAGCACAAAAAAATCCTAAATCCGTAAATACCTTAACCCGTAATTTTCTTAATCACAATATATCCGCGTCAAAGTATTGCTTTGAAAGTGATACGTTTCCCAACCAGGTTTTAATCTTAACAAAACACATTTCCAAGGAAAAATACTGTATCGTCATTTAATTACTGATAGCCGAATTTGTTAGTGAAAGTCTTACTTTTCATCTTCAAGAAGGCACCTGTCAGCCAATTCCTCCAGAACCTCTTCACTCGAGGCCGAAGTGAGTACCTCTTCCAGAAGCCTGGTGTAGCCGAGCGACCTCGACTGCTCCTTTTCTATTTCCCCACACAGCTTGGCGCAGAAGTCGACAATGTGCTTGAAGGACGCTGAATTCCGGCCTGCCAAAATGCTCTGGGACTTTTTGACGGTCACGACAGGGGGCGGTTCTTCTTCGGCAGATTCATTTTCATCTCTGAAGCGGACCTATATGTGAAGATACTGAAGTTATGATGCAGCTGATACTTATTTCTCAGGGGCAGTTAAATGCAGAATAAACAGACTTGAAATATTGTTTTACACACTCGATAACTAAAATTCCCAAGAAAGTATAGATAAAAAAAAAACATAAGAAAACATTAAAAGATTGATTCCTTCAGGACACAAATGGTTCAGTTTGGATGCTGCAGTTCACCAGCCCCCGGTATTTATCAATCATAATTTCCAAAAACTATTGAGTAAGTGTTTTATATTTACACTTTAAATGAAATGTGCTAGCACTAATTTTGCTGAAAAATAATTACTTATATCTGTGATGTGATCCTGTATACTTTGTGGATTAAATTCCAATAAATTTGCCATATGAAAAAATAAATTACTTACTTATACCTCTCTCACTCCAACATGGAACATAGGACCTACGTCATGGTCCATGGAAAAATAATTACTTAAGAATAAAACATTTTGGATTACTCTGAATTAAAATAGGGGTATATAACACTACAGGATTACAACTAAATTCCATTCATTTTTCTGTAGATCATGCTTTACCATACGTACAGAAAAAAAGCCAAACTGAACAAACTAACTGAAGGCAATAATTTGCAGACTTTTTTTCTTTAGTAGCTTTCCCTCTAGAAATAGACCCGGAAAATAAACTCAGCCTCTCATCGGTCCATCCTTAACACATTGAATACGCCAGCCAACCCAAAACCTACCAACTGCTTCTAAGTAGCCAACGGTATTCTTGAATCCGCAAAAGAGGGAAGAGACAAGCGTAGACAGACAACACAGAATGGAAAAAAGAACACTCGAGCTGACAACCAAAGCAACCTCATAGAAACATTATATGCAGCATTGGCCTTCACAGGAGGAACAGTGGCTTAGTGGTAGTGCTTCACATTGCCATGCCACAGGTGCGGGTATCGAATCCTGGATTGGGCGAGTTTGACCCATCCTTTCATCCCTTGAGTGGGTTGATAAAATGGGTACCAAGCAGGCTTGGGAACTAAACACTGGGTGTTCCGCGTGAGGCTGACCACCTTACCGGGACATATGCCTAGCACCCCAGAGCCCTAGGTCACGAAAGCTGAATAGGCATGGCAGGCCTTGGCCCACTAATGGGCTGTTGCGCCGGGGAGTTTGATTGGACATCACAGATTTAATGAGCAGGTATGGCTCAGTGAATGAGCTTTTCCAACACAACAGCTGCAGTCACCACTGTGAAAACCAGCCACCTCAATACTTAAAATCAGAATCAAATGTGAAAAATACATAATCACTATCGAGACTGCCTGTTGGGCTAGTAGATTTTAACAGATTCAATTAAGAAGGGGAACAACTTACGCTTTTCTTCTCTTTAGGAGCTTCGCCCTCAAACAGGCTATTGAAGAAGTATGCCAGGAAAACAAGACCCGCCTCCCAGCGGTCACTGCAGCCAAACACCTCGGACATAAGCGGCAAGGCCCGCCCCCAGAACGCCTCCACTGCGCCCTTGTAGCCAATGGTATTCTCCAGTCTGCAGAGGAGGGCGGCGACAAGTGGACAGAGGCGGGACACTGAGAGGTGGGCGGAGTCTGGGTTGAAGAGGGCGGAGGACAGCAAGGGGACGACCTGGAAAATGAAATGTTCTGTTAAAAACAGTGATTCAGTGATTGCCAAAACAGTTTTAATACAGATGTGCTGCTCAGGTTAGTACCAGATAGGTGCTATAGAGACACTTTTATTGCTAGACAATCAAGTTTTAATACTTCAAAACATAAATTGCAACAAAAAAAACCTTCCGATCACCTTAATATAACTTTATTTAGTATCCTTGCTGCTAAATACACAGTATAACTCAGTTATAGCGTTATTCAAGGAACTGGGGTGTTTAGGATATTATAAACAAGTAATGCTGCAAAAAAGATAGAAAATTAAGTGTTGTAAATCATGCAAAATATGCATTATGTACTAATTTTCATTGTATCAATTAAAGTTGCAAAATGACAATTTTTAAAAATAATAATTAAAAAAAATTGATTTAAAATATTAAAAACAAATTTTTCTTTAAAATGGCTTTTTGGATACTGTATAAACATATATTTTTCGCATGACAACCAAGGAGTTAATTAAAAAATGGTCGTTATATGCAAGACATTCAGGTCTATGGGCTAGAAGAAAAGTGGAGTGAGGTGTGTGATTCACTTAACAGGGCAGCAAACGAGCCGGTTCAATAACAAAACGCGGAGGAGTACATAGCACTGCAGCAGAAACGAATGGGGCAGAAAACCTAGAAACTTGCCTATTTCACCATTGGGTTCGTCTTCGCTGGTCCTTAGTAAGTGATCCACATGGTTATTTGTTAAAAAAGTTGGAATTTAAAGTTAAAAAAACTTAATTTCTTTCGAACTAATAATGTTAAAATACATTTAGGAACCCAAGTCAATAATAGAGGAGTCTGATACAAACATTGGGTACAAGTGTTGGGAAAATAGTCCTTTTCTGCGCTGTTCGCTCAAAAGGGTGCTAGTTGGTTTTCGGCCCGCAGTCACTTCACTTCAGTTTCCCTTTTAGCTCAATGCTATGGGCAACATAAGAGCGGCATTATGGTATGGCATTATAAATGTCTTGTTGTTGGTAAACAAGGTCCTCGTAACCCAGCTTAACTGTATTGGAAAACAATAAATACATTTGTCTCAAACCTGGTTAATAAGAACATTCTCCATGAGAGGCGGTCCTCTGTCTCCAAGTCGTGTGCAGCACATGAACTGGAGGCACTCGAAGAAAGCATTCAAGATGGCGTCGCATTCTGTGGTGGAACGCTTCACGGAATCCAATGCGAGGCTGGAAAAAAAAGGAGGTATATAAGTTGTTAGGTCTAAAGCCAAACCATGATTGAGTAAAAATTCAGGGATGGAACATTTATCACCATTGAAAAATAATTATAGATTTAAAAGTTGAACCTAATTTCTTGAACTGTTTCAACTACTAAAAAGTGCTTCGATATTTCCAGTAATGCAATAGGTGTTTGAAAATTACCAGTTTTTACTGTGTTTCGAAAACTAACCCATTACCTCTATGGGACTGACAATCCCTCTTAAATGCTTTGATCAGAGCTGACCCAAATAACAAAGGAGTTTGCAAATTTGAAGACAGTCTACTCACCCCTTGACAAATGAGGAGAAAAACTGCTCCAAGAATGAGTCCGCCTCCACAATTTCTTTTGGCAGGCGACTCAGAAAGGGGAGGAGACAAGGAAAGAGGGTGGAGCCATTTCCCTTTCCACCCCCTTGGAGGAGGAGCCAAAGCTGATTGAGGGCCACTTTCTGCATATCGATACCTTGCCAGCAATCCTGGTATTAGATAAGAATTCAAAGTTTAAAAAAATAGGCATTAAGATAAATTCACAAGAGTTATGATATTCAAAATGGTTATTGTTTTTGGATATGAAGGAAAAATGTATATTATCCAAAAAAAATTTTTTAACTTAATCTTCAATTTCTGTAATAAGAGTAATTAGAATAATTAGTTTAATTTTGATAATTTTCCTGAAGATGTTATTTACCCTTACGATTTTGGAATTTGGCTATTTCCAAAAGAGCCACAAACTACTACAGGCAAGTGAGGAGGACTGCACTTGAGTGGGAACAAAAAGTAAATTTACCATCCCTGACCTGTATTTCATTTCACACTCTCACCTCAATATTTACAACAACACTTAGCATTAACTCTCAATCGGCAATTTAATTGAACAGTTAATTTAAGACAGATTCCGAAACCAGCTGCTATTTAATAATAGATGTTAACACTTCATCCTGTTGTGAACAACTTTTACATCAATATTTACAGCCGCACTCAGGGCTGAATATTCAAGATTATTTTTGATAATTTTCCTAAACTTTGATATTCCTTGAGTCTAATTTGGAGGCCACGTTTGGGTATGTCCAATACATGATAAACCACATTGACAGTTACTGTGATAAATATGAAAATTATTCAGGGTTCATACACACATACTTTATGATAACAGGAGAGCATTCAGGAAAGCAGCAATGTAATTTCAGGCGGTAAGGAGGAATAAAATTGAATATGTTTGTTTATTATCGTATTAATCTAGTGATCCCACTACGCTTTAAATGATGAAACACAAGAGAAAATCAATGCTTCATCAATCCAATCAATGAAAAAACTTCCAAAGAGTTGCAATGTTCATTCTGAGACATTAACTAGTATCACAATATCCTAACTTTGTACTGTGCATGCGCAGGAAACTTATTCTAAATAGAGTATGGTAGAAAAACGACAGAGACATGAGAAAACCGATTTTGTGTCATTAATTTTTTCAGGAGAGGGGGAAAAACATCAGGAGATTGGACATACATTTGAGGGCCTTAAGGGAAAAAATGAATTTCAAGAGGCGTACAAACCCTGTTTATTCTTTAAGTCACAAAACACCTGCATGCTTTTTTAGATATATTTTAATACAGGGTTGCCACACTTTTTGGTAAAAAAAAAATCTAGAACAATTTTAAGGACTTTTCAAGGACATATTTCTTAATTTTCAAGGACTGTATATTGTAACATGCAACACCTACATTTCACGATAGTTTTTAAAAATTCATTTATAAACGACCAAGAGCTCTCTAACTTTCAAATGAAATTAAATATGTGTTATAAAATAACCATTTAGTTATTAAAAAATCAAACTAAAATCACTTGCATTATACATACAATAAATCAAAAACTAAAATAGGAACTGATTCACATTGAAAAAGTGTTTTTAATAAAGCCAAAATTAACATTTGCTACAGTTCAATATAAATTTGTCAGCCCAAAAAATTAATGACTTTCAAGGTGGATAGTGTTTTTCAAGCACTTTCAAGACCTTGAAAGCCAATGTTTTTTCAAGCACTTTTCAAGGTTTTCAAGGACCGTGGCAATCATGTTAAAACTAGCTCTTTATCAGCTTTTACTTTGTCAGTGTCGTGGCCTATAATTTAATGATTAAAATAATCAGAAGAATATTGAAAGCAACTTTGAACACCAGGCTACCATTTTTAATTACAATCTCCAGATGAAATTCGAAAAACTGACAATATTAATTCACGCAGCTTACAGAAAGACAAGGGGTCCTGCTGAACAGCAATTATTTCAACAAAGTTGGAGCGTGTGCAGTAATGAAATATGAACATTTAAATTAAAAACCTTACATACTTTATTTGGCTTCGAACGTTCCACTGAACGAAACTGATCCACATTGAAAAAACGTTTTTAATGAAGCCAAAATTAACATTTGCAACACTTCAAGATAAATTCGTCAATCCCCAAAAAAATAAGTACTTTTCAAGGTGGATAATGTTTTTCAAGCACTTTCAAGACCTTGAAAGTATTGGTGTAAGTCAATCTTACCCCTTTTACCTTTTCATTCAATGGGGCAGTCCTACGAGACGGTAGAGCCCTCGTGTTTGTAATGTTCCTGTTATGTAATTGTACTTCTTCCTTGAAATGCTGTGCTTGTGTAGACACTAAAACGTGCTGCTGTCAACTTCAATACGATGTTCTAAAACTTCTAATAAATAATGTCTACTTTGCGGATATGCTACTCTTTATTACGGTTCGATCCACTGCCTACCCGATAGAAAGCCAATTTTGTTCAAGCACTTTTCAAGGACCATGGCAATCATGTTAACACAAGGTTTCTATCAACTCTTACTTTATTTGTCTTCGAACGTTTACCTCGATATTCACGGCGACACTCAGAGCTGACTCCCAGACGGCGGGGGCCACGATCGGGTCGCTCTCCGAGAGGCAGCTGAAGACATGGGTCGACAACTTCTTGACGTTCCCCCCAAACACGGCAGGCATGATCTGGCAGATGGAGCCGACGAGGGAGTACCATGCGCCCCTGATCTAGAAAGGGGAAGAGGGAAGTTAGTTTAGCAAATTTAGAACCACAAATCTATAATAATAAAAATTAAGTTTTGTATGTATGTGTGTGTGTGTATGTCTCTCCGAAACTCACAAACTAGACATTTTGTTTGACTCGTAACTTGGCACAAATGCGTAGTTCATACTTGAGTTACAAAATAAGAACTTTCAGAGCTCAAAGTGTTCTATTTTTAGAGAAAAATCGAATTTTCTGGAAAAACTACACAACTTTGGCTCAAATCCGATCATTTTTTTACTTTCCTGATGCCATCTGCTGAAACAATTAAATAAACTTTCAACAAAAATAAATAAAATTGAAAATGTTTATTTTATTGTGTTGCCATAACTTTCAGAAACTAAATTCATTATTTGAAAATAATTTAAATGTTTCAAGTGACATATTTCCGACAAGTCTTCATTCTTGGATTTATTATGGTTTTAGTTGATGATTTCTTCAATGATGGTTCTGCTGATTACAAATATGCATATTCAGGCAATATATGTGTAGTTAACCTATAAGTTCTAGAGCTGCACATTAGGTCTTTATTTTCTCGCCAAATACGTTGCCAATCCCGTCAAATTATAATTAAAACTCGCCAATGGGCACTCGCCAATTATTAAAACTCGCAAATGGGCAAAATGGTTTGTTAAGCTATTACTGAACAATGATGGTTAATAAATGCCATCGCACGAGCTGCATATTAGGGTTTTATGTCTTTATTTTTTCGCCAAATACGTTGCCAATCTCGCCAATTGATTAATTAAAACTCGCCAAATGAGCAAAATATTTGTTAAGCTATTACTGAACTATGATTGTTAATAAAGCCCATTGCACTAGAGCTGCATATAACGATATTATGTCTTTATTGTTCACCAAATATGTTGCCAATCTCGCCAAATTATTAATTAAAACTCGAAAAATGGGCAAAATGTTTTTAAAAATAATTTATAAGCTGGTTGGTTGTGATAAAGTCGTTGTGTTAGAGCTGTATAATGGGTGTGTTTGTAGCTATATCTATTTTCTCGCCAAATTATTTCCCAAAACGAGCCAAAAGAGTTAAAAGGTTTTATGTATTTATGAGGGAATTGTGATGACATTTATGAGTGCATTTTACAGCGTATTTATGATTTTAGAATATTAGGGCAATGAATTGATATTTTTTACTTGATAACGAGTGGAAAGAGAATAACTTAAGTTTATGATTTTATAACAGGTTATATGGTACACATACTTGGATCGATTTGATATTTATTTAATCCGTGCGAAGTACGGGCATAAATTTGCTAGTAAGTTAATAAAAGAATCGTCACAGTCAACAGAAGAGCCACCAAGTTCATTCTAAAACTAAAGTTAGTTTAGCGAAATTGTTACGAAAAAACTACTATAACAGAACAAAGACAAATAAAATTTTTTATATATTAATTATTTTTGTTAAAAGTTTTATTTAATTTATCAGCAGATGGCATCCAGAAAGTAAAAAAATGATGGGATTTGAACCAAAGTGCTGTAGTTTTTCAGAAAATTTGAATTTTCTCTAAAAATAGAACATTTTAAAACCTGAAAGTTCAAAAATCATAATCTAAGTACAGGGTTCCCACTCTTCTTTCAAAATAAAAATCAAGGACTTTTTAAGGACTTTTCAAGGACCCCCCAAAAAATTTCAAGGACCCTTAATCATATGACACCATTTTAACAAATAAAACAAAATTTATAAAATAACTAATATAAACAGAATTTTTTAAAAAACAACAAACAATTATTATTATAAAGTAGTAAACAATATATTAAAATTTTTGTTTAAACAACATTTTTACATTTTTAATACTTAGTTGGAACCAAAGATTTACAATAATATGAGTTACAATTAGAGAATACAATTTTCGTACCAAGATAATTAAAAAAACAACAAAAATTGATTTTATAAAAAAAAAAAACTTATTACTGCTTGAACTCAGTTTACAATCAAATCAAATCATAAATTTAAAATCGAATAAATAAATTTTAAAATATATATTTGAAGCTTATTCGTAGATTTTGAATGCATTTTCCTAACAATGTATTTCGATAACCACGCTCGTATAAACTACGGACTATCCATAGTAGTAGTTGGCAGTTATGCATTGAATAACCAACCGTAAAAAAATATTAGGGCTATTGGCGACAGGCGTCATAATTTAGAACCACAGTCAAGTGACGAGCCGACACCTGAATAGGCACCCAATGCAATCATTAAGTGCGACATTGTACGCGGCTTCGGGACTTAAGAGCATATTTAACATGCACTTCCTCTACACGTGGTATTATTCGTTTGGCTGCATAGGCCGCTTATAGGTCGGCAGTCATTTTGGTGATGCCCGACCCGAACCTGGGACCTTCCGCATGCAAGGCGAAGAACCGACTGGGCTCCCCATCCCCAAGAAGAAGAAAAGTACTCATAATTTTATTCAGATGTTCCAGAGATATATGAATAACAAAAGTAAATAAACCCGCGTCAGCAGTTGTAACATTAAAACAAAACATCGTTCGAAATATCGCCAACGCCAGATGTTATAGCAACCATATCAGAGGGAAAAAGGATTTGGAGAAAATACTACCGGTTCCTCTGTCTAATGACGTTTTGTTTGCACAAGTGCTAGACACGCCATTTATCACTGCGTTGGCAGTGTTTTAGAAAATGATTTCCCGTATTTCGAACGGTTGCGCGCCGTCACGGAAGAAAGAAAATCAAGGACTCTCGATGATTGTTGATGAAAATCAAGGGGTATTTAGAGTGTCCTTGAAATCAAAATCAAGGACTTTTCAATGATTTTTGGTCAAAATCAAGGAGTATAAAGGGGTCCTTGAAAACGAAAATCAAAATCAAGGACTTCTTAAGGACTTTCAAGGGGGCGTGGGAACCCTGAAGTATGAGCTACGCATTTGTGCCAAGTTAGGAGTCAAACAAATGACTATTTTGTGAGTCTATTAGAGACATACACACAAAACTTCCTTTCTATTATTATAGATATTTTGGAATTGTTTAGTGGTAATGATAACTTGGTGCAAGTTGTAAAAGTAAAAACACAGAGAGGAGAGTATAAAACAGCAATTTCTTGTGTATGTTTACTGCCCATAGCAGATTAAAGTGTATTTTGCTGATGATTTATATATTTCAATTTTATTGTTCCAAAAAAATTTATGTTTATTGTATTTCATAGAGCCTGTTTTATTGATCTGAAAGGGAAGAGAGAAGTGAAGTTAATCGAATTGTTAGGAAACACTAATCCAGAATTAGAAATTGGTTTGAGAAATTTAGAAGTAGGGTGACGTACTGCATTTCACAGTACAGAGTTAAATTTTGCAATTCAACTACATACAAGGTTTTTTTTTCAACCTCTGATGGGCTGTAACAAAAAGACAGGTAAAAATACAAAAAAGATTTGTTTACAAAAAGTAATGTGCAATACTGCTTATTTCTCTACATAATCATCTTGACGATTAAGGAATTTTTCATACATGTAAACAAACTTTGAAATACTATCTTCCTAAAATGTAGCCGCCAATGATTGGGAGGGAGTTGTGACGATTTAGTTTTAAAAAGGTAAAAATGCAAAAATGACATAAAAATCTACCTTTAAATGCATTCACTTGGGGAAAAAACACTAAAGTATAAATATCTATACACATTTAGTATAGTACTTTTTAGTATAGCCTCAGGATGAACTTGAATTGCAGTCTGTGCGAGTTCTTAGTCATTCCATAAAAAAAATATAGCAGCATTAACCGGAATTCTTTTAATTTAAATAGATAAATATAGATTATTTTCACCTATTCACCCATTTTTGGTCGGGTAAAATCATAACCCTGAATATTATACTCTTCTTTAGGTTACACACTTTTTTTCTTTAAGTTACTTGCTTTTAAACTCAATAGTCATGAATAAAACATTTTAAAATAATAATAAAAGAAAACGTTAACAAAGTACAAAACACTCACTTGCGACTCTTTATTCTTGGCAAACTTCCAGAACTTCGGGTTGTCGACCATCGATACTATCTCTTGTTGAACAGCCTCGTTTGGTTTGCTTGTTTTGACGATAACCAGGAACAGTTTGGTCGCTTGGAGGGTGGCCGACACAACGAGGTTGTACTTGGACTCCATGTCTTCGGGGGAGGCAGTGCTGTAATGACAAGTTCACTTTGAATTATCGTCGCACTAGAGCTACACGAGGGCTATTGGTGACAGGTGTCATAACTTAGAACCACAGTCAGGTGACCAACTAATGAAATCGCATGAAATGAAAATAAGCGAGTTACAAAATCTAAAACAACCTCATTAAAGTTCAAACACAGTACAAGATAAAGGCTGGAAAACAACCATTTAAGATCCTTAAAAACCACTTTTCAGAACTAGGTTAGGTTAGTATGAATAATCCTCACACTAGAGCTACACAAGGGGTATTGGCATTGCAATTTAGAACCACAGTCAGGTGACGAGCTGACACCTGAGTAGGCACCCAACGCAACTGTTAAGGGCCACATCGTACGCAGCATCGGGACTTAGGGAGCATATTTAACATGCATTCCTCTACACAGGGTATTATTTGTCGGGCATTTATTGAATTTTTGGGCTGATAATGACAACAAGAAAAAAATTGTATGATACAATCAACAACTTTAATTTGTACTCTAAAAAGAAATTCAGCTTAAGATTAATGATGTTAAAGTCCCACAGGCATTTATAAGTTGGGGTAAATTATTGGTGACACAACGAGGTTGTACTTGGACTCCATGTCTTCGGGGGAGGCAGTGCTTCAATGACAACAAGAAAAATTCTTTAAGATAACTATCAGACACTTTAATTGGTACTCAGCTAACACGAAATTTTACTTAAGATTAACTATATTAAGTTTCCTATTATGATAGCTTTATATCGGATTGTTTAATTAACATTGCATGTGTTGTTGTCATTATCCTGTCCATGTAAAGCTATTACTTATATTGTCATAGCTTTACATGGGCAGGATGCTGACAACAACATGCAATGTTGACAATGATCACAGTGAATACGCCTTCTTAGAAGGGAGGAGCATAGCCTGTTACCCCTACTCGCCAGAAGTGACACAGACACAGGAGACACACATAGAAAGGACAACACAAACACATAGACAAATAACATTTATTGACAAACACAAACATCCATGCCTTACCGGGATTCAAACCCGAACCCAGAAGCTCCTAAGGAAAATCTCCCTAACCTTTGTGCTACTAGGTCGGCTAACATGCATTGTTACTTAAACAATCAGATATAATGCATGATGATGACAGTCACCAGGTAAATTAACATTGCAGGAAGTAGCATATTTCTTTTCCATTATTACTGTTACTGTTTTATTTTTTTTTATTCCAAGTTGATTTGTCCTCCGTACGAAACTAAAGTGTCATTACATTACTAAACTGTTTTTGTTATTTTACATTACTAAACACAACGCTCATTGTACTTATACAAATTAAACGATAACATACGAATACCTACACAAATTTAATAATTCAAACGATATTATGTATAATTTTAATATATAATTTAAAAGCATAAACAACAATGTTTATTACTGTAGTACTAAAATTTAGTTACTATATTTTGCTTACTTAAATGAAAATACTTCGTTATTTTCGACTGCTTTGTTGTGTCCCTGATAAGTTTATTTACTTTCCTTTCAATGTCATAAAAAGAATCATAATCATCAAAAGTTAGCACCTCATTGCTCTAAGTCTCACTCCTTGCGCCCTTAAACCTTTCTAATAAAGCGTTTCTATGTCTGCTTTGCGAACTCGATGGCGGTGTCGATTTAGGTTTGGGCTTTGTTTTGTAACTCCCTATAATTTAATTTCTTTTCTTCAAAATCCTATGTAAAGTGGGTTGAGAAAGTCCAAATTTAATTGCAGCTTCTCTTTGGATGCATTTTTTTGGTTCGCATTTGCAGTTAGAGGTCCTTTGGGGTTTAAAAAAAAAATCACGAATTGTAAATAAAAATGAATTTTTTTTAGTCCTTAAAACGGCGGTAAAAAGGTGGTTTGATTCCGATAAGCGGCGGATTTTCAATGTACAAAGTGATTCTGTTCTGTTCTACAAAATGTATTCCAATTAAGCGGTTGATTCAATTAACCAGCAATTCCAAAAAGCGGCGGACTGTATATATAAAGAATATGTGTGTAGGATTTCACACATATTCTTTATATATAAGAGCCTCAGAAGGACAATTTTTAATACATTTTAACACGACAATTGTTTTTCTTTCTTAAATAACTTATAAATACATAATTTTAATGAAGGGTAATGTCTTACTTTGGATCACTCATAGATTTCACAGTTTGTTCAAAAAGATTGTCTTTGAAATACTGAAATAAAAGAAGACATTACTATTCAGCAAATTAAATATCACACACATATATGTTTATTAATATTTATTTTAATATTATGTATACCGTCGTAATGATCTAGGGATGGAAAACCGAAACCAGTTTTAAGACTAACCGGTTTTTGCAATTTCGGTTTCATTGAAAAACAGTTAGTTTCGTAAGGCCGGTTTGGACCGGTTTCTTTAGAATCGGTGTTTTTAAAAAACTGCCGTCCCTTATTATAATTTTTTGTTTTTTACAAATGAGCTTTGCTAAACTTTTTTTCGTAATTCTAGAACCCTTATAAACCTTTTGATAAACATTTAAAGTGATTTTGAAAAAATAAATTTTACACGTTTTTAATACCTGAAATTAAAAATTATGGTAGAACTGCCCATATACATATATACATACATATACATCGGAAGGTCAGGAACGGAAGGAAAGGACATTCACGCAGTTTTCCGGTCTTTTTTGTGTTGAAACTAACTCCAGTGTAATAAAAATGGATTTTTTTACTTCTTGTACTCTACTTAAACATATTTATAGAAAAAAAATTTCAATTATCAAGCAAAAATTAACCTTAAATCTGGGAGACTGTAAGGAAAGTAATAAAGCCTCGCAGCCAATTTCACTGAGTTTTTTTAAATTTTGGGCTAACTGGTGAATTTTAACAAAAATATGTTGCTACTAACTGAAATATCAGTTTTCTGCAATACAGTTCGCATGTTTGAAGAATCACTGTAGCTCAATCCAGTGCTTCTCCTCACCACTTTAGGAATGAGGTCAGTGAATGCACTAAAACCCAGGGACAAAGTTAGGAGACGAGAAAAACGCATTATAAATGTTAAAAGCCAAAATTCAATGGCAGGAAATCGTTAAGCAACAGTATTAGTTCAATTTAAAATCCAAATGAATGTCATTTTTGGCTCAAAAAAGTATTAGACTGAGCCCTAAACTAAAAATTTGACATTCGGGACACACGATGGTAAGGACTTTTCTGCATTGTTTTGTGTTCTAAAATTTTTTTGGAGTTTCTTTGCGTTAAAATTACGTTTTGCAATTATAAAAGGACCAGTCATTTAGCATAATAAGAAAAAATGGTAAAGAAATATTAATTTTTTTTAAAGTTATGCACAAGGGACATAAAATTAAAAATTATGGTAGAATTGCCCATATATGTATGTATATATTATTAATATGTATTTTAATATTTATCACACATTTTCAAATACACATATATTCACATTTCACATAAATTCAAACATTTAAAGGAGAAAATAACACATTATTTTATGCATTCCATCTCAGCAGTGAAAAGAAGTATACACTTAGCCAATTTGCTGGTCCCTCAGAAGTTAATTAAAATGCTAACTCTCTTTCAATATTATGCTTCTATTGACATGGATTAAAAATATATAATATATTAAATAGTTTAATAATTTAGAGTCGTATAGATACTTTCTTAATTTAAGTAATTTTTTCAACACCCAGAAAACAACTTACAGAGAGGCATACCGTTTCTTCCAATCTATTTTTAAGTTATCTTTGATTCGTTCAGTTAAAAACATAGCATAGAAGAATTAAACAAAATGCCCAACATTAAAATTATACATAGTTTTATACTGGACACCCTAAAATAAAAAATTGCGGAACTCTTTCAATATCATATCTCAACTGACATACGGGTCTCTTATGACACGTGGGTTAGTCTTGAAAAATACATAATTTAAACTCATATAAATTTTTATATGCAAGTAAATTATTCAGCAGCCATAAACTAAAAATACTCTAAAATCCAAACGTACAGCGAACACCTCATCCTTGCAGAACAACACAGCTTCCGACTGTTTACCCTCGGGGAAAGTCTCGGCAAACGTGGCCTGCGCTGCAGAGCTGGCCGGGGGGTGGGAGTCGCACTGTCCGACAAGCCACGCCCCTATGATCCTTTTAATTAGGAGGCCACTTACTTTATTCCACTTATTTCAAACAGTTTAATCATTTAAATTCAAATATTTTTTTAACAAAGTAAAGTTTTCGAATACACAGGAACTAAAAACACTCCAACTCACAGCGAACACTTCATCCTTGCAGAACAACACAGCTTCCGACTGTTCACTCATCTTACTAATTTCCCGACCCTCTTTCTTATATCATATCTTTACTGACATGGGTGTGAATTAAAAAAATATATTTTAAACATTTATATTCTTCTAAATTTTAAACCTTCGCACTCTGCTGTTGTATTTGCGACATTTCATAGTTGGAATAAATCCGTTGTCTCTGCATTTGCGACACGCTTGTTTTATCTCAAAATAGTTTTGGAGTTAATGGTTCACACAGTTGCTTAGGCTGGAGTGCAAAGGGTTAAAATTAAGCAAAGTTTGGATCACCTTTACTGTACGGTAACTATTGGCACAATTTCCAGATTTGGCGATATATATTTATTTGTGGCAACCCGTCTGACTTTGACCGAAACCCATCACGGTCAGATAGGGTTGCCAGAAAACGTCATCGTTGGAAGAGAGCATGACGTCAAAAGTAGCCAAAATACGGACTCTTGGCATGATTTCGGAAAGTCCAACAATAGTTACCGTACAGTAAATTTCTACCCAAAGTTTTTGAAAACTCACAAGCTAAAAATACTCTCAAATGCAAACTCACAGCAAACACTTCATCCTTGCAGAACAACACAGCTTCCGACTGTTTACCCTCGGGGAAAGTCTCGGCAAACGTGGCCTGCGCTGCAGAGCTGGCCGGGGGGTGGGAGTCGCACTGTCCGACAAGCCACGCCCCTATGATCCTTTTAATTAGGAGGCCACTTACTTTATTCCACTTATTTCAAACAGTTTAATCATTTAAATTCAAATATTTTTTTAACAAAGTAAAGTTTTCGAATACACAGGAACTAAAAACACTCCAACTCACAGCGAACACTTCATCCTTGCAGAACAACACAGCTTCCGACTGTTCACTCATCTTACTAATTTCCCGACCCTCTTTCTTATATCATATCTTTACTGACATGGGTGTGAATTAAAAAAATATATTTTAAACATTTATATTCTTCTAAATTTTAAACCTTCGCACTCTGCTGTTGTATTTGCGACATTTCATAGTTGGAATAAATCCGTTGTCTCTGCATTTGCGACACGCTTGTTTTATCTCAAAATAGTTTTGGAGTTAATGGTTCACACAGTTGCTTAGGCTGGAGTGCAAAGGGTTAAAATTAAGCAAAGTTTGGATCACCTTTACTGTACGGTAACTATTGGCACAATTTCCAGATTTGGCGATATATATTTATTTGTGGCAACCCGTCTGACTTTGACCGAAACCCATCACGGTCAGATAGGGTTGCCAGAAAACGTCATCGTTGGAAGAGAGCATGACGTCAAAAGTAGCCAAAATACGGACTCTTGGCATGATTTCGGAAAGTCCAACAATAGTTACCGTACAGTAAATTTCTACCCAAAGTTTTTGAAAACTCACAAGCTAAAAATACTCTCAAATGCAAACTCACAGCAAACACTTCATCCTTGCAGAACAACACAGCTTCGGACTGTTTGCCCTCGGGGAAAGTCTCTGCGAACGTGGCCTGCGCTGCAGAGCTGGCCGGGGCGTGGGCGTCGCACTGTCCGACAAGCCACGCCCCCATGATGCCCTTCAGGAAAGGGGCCACCTCACGCTTCACTTTACTCAGGAGTTTTCCGTTGGCGGTGTGGGTCGCCTCACGCACCCTGCGGTCAAAGTCCTGAGGGCAGGAAAGAGAGGACGGAATTAATTTAACAAGCAGGTTAGGTTAGGTTTGAATTATCATCGCACTAGAGCTACACGAGGGCTATTGGTGACGGGCGTCGTATTTTAGAACTACAGGTGACAAGCCAACACCTGAATAGGCACCCAACGCAACCATTAAGGGCGACATCATACGCAGCGTTAGGACTTTGAAGGATATTTAACGTGCACTCCCTTACACGGGATATTATTCGTCAGACATTTTTGGCTGCACGAGCCGTTTATAGGTTGGCAACTATTTTGGCATTGCCCAGACCCGAACCTGGGTCTTTCCGCATGCTAAGCGAGTGCTTAAGGGACTGGGCTCCCATGGCCCCAAAGTTACTTTTCAAAAATAACAGTGACTTAATATGAAAAGTAACTAATCATAGTTAGTTTTAGTAATTTCAAGTTACTGAAAAATTCAACTCAGTTTCAAAAATTGAAATTTAGCTACTCTACCATTTTTTAAAAAAAGAACCAAGACTAAAGAATTTGGGACACTAGGAAAAAAAAAATTTTAAAAAAAAAATTAAGCGTTCTTGAAAGTTAATTTTTAAATAATTATATTTAAGCCATACACAGGACTAACAAAACGTATAATTAATGTGTATTGTTAAAAACCTGCAAATAAATCATTTTAAATTTACAGTGATAAGAGCTACATTTTGTTCAATATCAGGTTTTAGTTTGACAATCGTCTGAAACTTTTTTATCTATGCTTAGAATAGAGCAGGCTTCACGGGATAAAAAAATACAAATCCAATTTATTCCAAAGATTAACAGCCTTGTAAAGCCAACAGTCAGGGTTTGCGACCCGCCCACAAACCCAAAAAAACCCGGGCGGGTTTTATTAAAAAAACCCAATAAAACCCAGGCTTAAGTGGGCTTTTTAAAAATATTAATAATTTTCAACTTTTTTGTGATTTTTTAAAAAATATTTTTATTAGTTTGAAAGGTATACACAGAATAAAAAATTTCTAAGTTTACATATTTCTCTTAATACTTACTACTTTGACTTATATTGATTACATTTTTGACGCATTTATGGTACAATCTTACTGATTTTAAGGCCAGTTACTAAAGTATTTTACTTTCCTGAAATATTATGTTATTACACAATTCAAATCGAACACCTGATAACTTCGCTCAGCTCATACAATGAGTTTGTTCACTTAAGTTAAATTCGTAAATATAAAAATAAAATAGCTGAGTACTAACAATTGTACTTGGAATTGAAAAGGCGAAACAGCTGGTTCAATGTCATTGCTTCTTAAATCAAGGTAAAACTCTGTAATAAAGTATTTTCTTCTTTTTTTTTAATTAAAAAAATTATTACGCAAACTCACTTTATTTCATAATATTAAGATCCTAAAAAAAGCGTAAATCAAGGTTGAAAATTAATATTTTTTTTCGTTGAAAATTAATTTTTTCCATTAAAATCCATTTTAATTAAATTTAATAATTTTAAAAAATATTAATTTAGAATGAGTTGTTATCTTGACTGAAATTTCTCTTTTCTTAAAATAATACTTAAAATTTGAACCAACCAGTGACATTTTAAGGTTGAATCTTAAAAAAAACCCAATAGAACCCAATAAAACCCATCCGGGCTGGGCTTTATAAAAAAACCCCGGGTTTTTGTAAACCCTGCCAACAGTGTAAACTAACTCACCAACACCAGTCTGTTGAAAAGTCGGGGCCAGAAGGGCAGGACGTTCTTCACGACTTCCTTATCTTTCTCGACACAGTAATCGCCGAATTCTTGAACAGCCTGCAGCAAGTAAAATTAAGGTTTAAAAGGCACAGAAAGGTAAATAAACGGTTGTAAGACAATAACTTAACACTAATCCTAAGGCTATTTTTAATATTTTTTAAAAAAAATCTCAGTGCAATTTCCATACAATTTATCTTTTCGTAGTGTATAATAAACTCATGATAACATAAAGAGCACAAAAAAAATTAACTATTATTCACACAAAAATTGTTTGATTGAATTCTTTTTTGTGTTCTTAAATTCTAACCTGTTTGCTGCTGTGTTCTTGAACTTGTTTCCATTAAAAAAAATGCTAAATAAACAATGTTTCTCATCTGGAAGCTGATTTGTAATTTAAAGGCTACGACTATGATGGTAACCTTCAAATTTGCTAGGAAAAACTAGTTTTATTAAAGATGTACTTACTTTTTCCCGTTTTAATTTTTGCCAAGACGAAACTTAGAAGAGCTACTTAAACTTGCCACTTAAAATTCCGAGAATGTTTACAAACTTAACCAAAACACTTGTTTCAGTTCAAGTCTTTGAGTGTTTGGATTGTTTTAAGTTAATTTCCTCAGTCACAAACATTTTGACTGTTTTTCTATTTTTTTATAATTGTTAAAATTAATTTGGGGGGATTTATAAGTAGCTTATGTAATTTTTAAGTTATATATTTGAATTAATTCCAAATTGTATTTTTCTATTAATATTATGTACATTTTGTGTCTGCTTAACTGCATCATCTCTTCTAACTTATGCAAATTGTTTCAGTATATAAGCAGCCAGTTTTTCAAACCCGCTCTCTCTTATTCTTCATCACTCTTTAGTGACTATAATTATGAGAAGTTAAACCGCCGGTGTCCCTTTTGGGTGTTAGTTCTAGACACTTGCAGTAAGCAGTATTCTTGACTGCCAAGCAGTCACTTTTTATTTTTGTCTATTGTTTGTTTTGGTAAGCAAAGTATGTTGACCGGCGAGTTGTGATATTCAAAATAAACTTTAAATTTTACAAAGGCTTCTGAACATTTTATTTGTGCCAATGCGTCGCTCTGCTCCATTTTCAAGAAAAATCTGCAACAAAATTGTCCCCAGCCCATGACTCACCTTGAGCCTTGTGATGGCGTCCCTCTTCAGCATCTTCCTCATGACCATGCGGAAGTCAGAGTCGACGTTCGCGTCGGGGTCGGTCTGCTGCCCCGTGACGGGGACATAGGACGGGGCGTCCTTGCCCCACCCGAAGCCCACGAAGCCGCCCAGGCTGCCCACCCCTAGCAGCTCTGCACACTGGCCACTGCTGGAGGGCTGTTAATTAATGAGAATGATTGTAATTTAAGGTTTTAAATAAATGCACACCAACCTTTAAACAGTTCTCCAGATAAAGATAAACAAATTTAACTTTTAACTAGCTCTCAAGATAAACAAATTTATAGAACTAAAAAGAAACATTAAATTCTTTAAAATACTACTTAGTAGGTATGATAAAACTGTGTTTTAACAAATTAATACTTAGTTTTCGAAAGACAAAATGTTTCCCATCGTTGTTATACACGCCATTGCTATGGGTTTTTAAATGAACACAAAAAAAATTATTGTTAATTCTTGTACAATTTACAACAATTAAACAGTACAGGATAAAACCCTTCATCGACAGAATATCTGTCCATATCAAGCCTCTTTAGTGACCAGAGTGAGTCATCGATGAAAATGGTGAAGCATTTCTCACTCGGTTCTTTTCTCAAGGCAAAACTGATTATCGCAAGACACAAGTCCTATTTTTATGTTTCTGTGGTGTCATTGATTCATAATCGTTGCGGCAAGCCAATAACACCCTTATCTTAGTATTCCCTGTCTGCTGCCCCGTGACGGGGACGTAGGACGGGGCGTCCTTGCCCCACCCAAAACCAACGAAGCCGCCCAGGCTGCCCACCCCTAGCAAGTAGCAGCTCTGCACACTGCCCACTGCTGGAGGGCTGGGGATAGATTGTTAATAAATGAGAAATTTTGTAATTTAAGGCGTTAAGGGGGTTCAGTATGTCGTATATCGGTAATGTTAAATTGGCCGATTGCAATGTACCTTTTCACAATAACTACTGATCAGATCATCTTAACATTTTCTCTGTGTGTGTTATACCAACCTTACATATTAATCTGAGGTTAAAAGTTTTTTCTAAATAACTGTTAGATTTTTTTAAATAAGATAAGTTTTAAAGTACCCAAAAAATCATGAAATTTTTCACTTTTTTGCCCTATAAAATTTTGTTCACTTTAGTTTTATTAAAATTTATAACCTCAAATTAATCTATACTATGTATTACATCATATAAAAAAAAGTTTACGAGAAAACATAGCATAGTTTTTGAGAAAAGGTACATCGAAGTTCAAAAAATCAAGTTCTGAGAAAAAGGCATTTAAAGTTTTTATTGTTAACAAATTTCCTTACGAAGCCATGACATTAAAATGGCTTTTAATGTCAAAAATATTTTTCCCATCGTCTTGACACTTTGTGACATTATTAATAAAGGTTGTAATAGTATTTTAAGCCAATAATTTTTGTTTTGATTTTTTCACCGATTTTTGGGTATTGAACCCCCTTAAATAAATGCACACCAACCTTTAAACAGGTTGTAGGTTCACAGGTTTTCACAGGTTGTAGGTTTTTTTAAACTAACACAAAAAATATTTCAGTTAATCCTTTTACAATTTACAACTGAAGAGCACAGGGGGAAAAAACCTTTCATCAACATAATATCAGTCCGTATCAAGCCTCTTTAGTGACCAGAGTGAGTTATCGCCTAAACTGGTGAAGCATTTCCCACTTGGTTCTTATCTCAAGACAAAACTGATTCTCGAAACACACGAGCCCCATGCTTATGTTTCTGTAACATCATTCATAACCGTTACAATAGCAGCAATGTAAGCATGCCAATTTAGCACTGTAATCTTAGGATTGCGGGTCGGTCTGCTGTCCCGTGACGGGGACGTAGGACGGGGCGTCCTCGCCCCACCCGAAACCCACGAAGCCGCCCACCCCTAGCAGCTCTGCACACTGGCCACTGCTGGAGGGCTGTTAATTAATGCAGGGGTCTGTCCAGGAAATTTTTACAGGGTCCCTTTTTTGTGAATTTTTTTTTTTAGAATTTTGAACACATGCTAATTTTGTGAAATTTTTTTAATACAGGGTAATTTTGTGAAAATTAAGAACAAAAGCTCTCGTTCAACAAGAAACCTTTAAAATACAAAAAGAATTTGATTTTCTTATTTTATCATTTTTGCTTTCCCTATAAAAATTTGCATATTTTGAAGGTTTTCTATTAAACAGGACTCCTTAGTAGACAAAACAGTCTTTCAAAATGCCAAATTTCATTTTATTATAGTATTTAATTATCTGAATGCAAATTTCCACAATATTAGAGTGCACATTTACTTTAAAAAAAAAGTTGGGTAAATAAATTACAAATAAACATTTACAACTTTATCCTTCTGGCACCATTAGATTTAAAAATATCAATAATGCAAGAACATTGATCATCGTATCCGGGCCATTCAAAACGATTCTCAAATGTCTATCTAAAGTGTCTTGTTTCAATGTACTTCTCAATTCAGAACAAATGAGGTTCATTCGGGAAAAAAGCCTCTCAACAGAAGCTATACTTGAAGGTATAATAGTTGACAAAGTTAGTAATTTCAAGCAATTCGGGATATAAATAAAATTTGTTCTTGTGATGTTCTACTTGGATTTTCTTTTGTTTAGGATGGGAATTTTGTGAAAAATCCGTTTTCACTTAGTTTAATTTTGTGAAGGGTCCCTTTTTCCCCCTTTTGAATTTTGTGTAGGGTCCGTTTTTGCAGAATTGAATTTTGTGAAGGGTCCGAAAACTTACCCAATTTTCTTCTGGACACACCCCTGTAATGAGAATGATTGTCAATTACACTGTAAATAAATGGATACCCACTTTTAACTACACCTACGCCGAGCTTAAGTTTGCAGCAGAGAAATATACTAGGCGGTGGAATTTGCAAAAACAACGCTGCTGGCGCCGCAATTTTGCCTGCTCCTATTGGCTGCTCCTTCGACCCTGATATTCGTGTGCCCTGTTAAGTCAAAATCGAAGGAAAAAATAATTCAAATAACACTCTAACTGAAGCTAAACTAATCAAAATAATAAATTTATGTCTTGAAATAACAAATAAAATTGTTTATTGAATGTGAAACACTTTTTTTATTCGATTCTCGCACTCAAAAATGAGAACTATTTACCCTTTTTCCTCGTAGAACATTTGTATACTGCAAACTTAAGGTCGGTTTTGGTGTAGCTCTCAAGATAAAGATAAACAAATTTATAGAACAAAAAAGAAGTATTAAACCCTTTAAAATACTACTTAGTAGGTCTGATAAAGCTGTATTTTAACAAATTTCAACTTATTTTTTCAAAAGACAAAATGTTTCCCATCGTTGTTGTACACGCTGTTGCTATAGGAGAAGTTGTAGGTTTTTTTTTAATACAAAAAATATTTTTGTTAATTCCTTCACAACTTACAACAATTGAAGAGTACAGGGGAAAAAACCCTTCATCAACAGAATGTCTATCCATATCAAGCCTCTTCAGTGACCAGAGTGAGTCATTCCCGAAACTGGTGAGGCATTTGTCACTTCTGAAAAAGCATTTCTCACTTGGTTCTTTTCTCAAGGCAAAACTGATTATTGCAAGACACGAGTCCTATTCTTATGTTTCTGTGATGTCATTCATAAATGTTACAATAGCACCGTAAGCAAGCCAATAGCACTGTAATCTTAGGATTCCGGGTCTGTATGTTGCCTGTGATGGGAACGTTCAACGGGGCATCTTTGCCCCAGCCGAAACCAACTAAATTCCGCTGAAACCAATGAAAACCCCCCAGGCTGCCCACCCCTAGGAGCTCTGCACACTGGCCACTGCTGGAGGGCTGGGGGAGGAGTGTTAAGAATTATTTTAAGTTCATTCGAATGACATATACGACTGAAACCCCACAAAAAGTTTTAATTTTAAGCCCAGTTAAACTTCAGAAATTAATTGCGTTTTTCACATATCTTTAAATACTTATTGATGTTGTCAACATCCCAACAACACTCTAGTGGTGCAGCCGAGTCCCTCAGATCAATTGTTGTCACAGAAAATGTCAACTCAGCTCATATTTTAAAACTGACTTAAGAATTATTGTAATTTAAGGCTACAAATCCTCAGATGAAGATAAACAAATGTATAAACACCAATACAACTTAATCAGCCAAAAAAAGTTTTAAAAAAATTCAAACTTATTTTCAGAAAGACACAAAAAGTTTCACATATTTGCTACGCACCATTGCCAATTAATAAGACTTCTTATTACATTTGTTTATCTTCGTCTGGAGAACTGGTTGAAGGTTGGCGTGAATTTATAATGTCAAGAAAGCATAAAAGTTGTAGTTTGTTTTTAATGCTTACAAAAAAATTATTTAAGTCAATTCTTTCCCAAGTTCCTTTTTTTAATGCATGTATTGAGTCAATATTTCCAAGCTTGTTAAAAGTCACCAAAGACAGACTGGCCAGTATACGACAGCTGTAGCGCTCAATGCCACTATCAGCTCAGAAATACCCAATGCTAGCCATTGTGATATGCAAAGTACTTTGGTCCAGACGGTTTATTATTAGACAAGCACACAAAAGGGGATCCCATTTACTGTACAGTAACCATCGGCACGGGTTTTTGTTTTGGATTTGGCGATAAATAATTTTGTGTAGAACCTGGTCGACTTCGACTGATGATTCGAATTCCTTGACTTGGCAACGATGAAGTTCTCCGGCAACCCTATCTGACCGTTATTTGTTCATTTCGGTTAGGTTCCTGTTCTGAAAAGTCGCCAGAAAACAGACCTTCGGAGCGATTTCAGAAAGTTCGAAAATGGTTACAGTACAGAAAATGTCTACCCTCAAAAGGTCCCTGGCTCAATTCATAGGGCAGGTTTGCTTGTCTAACTTGAAAAACTGGGGTTATGCTTATATTCCAGTTTGGAATTTCCAGAAATCTTGAGCAGATTGGCTACAGGGAATCAAATCCACCAAACTTGGCACTGTTTGTGTGACAAACACTAAACAGTGCCAAGCTGACACTAGAACTAAAGAACAGTATTTTTGATTTAACAGTATTTTAAATTATTCAAAAATATTCAAAATGAAAATTTCAAACAAACGAATTATTTTAAAATAAGATCCAAAAAACTAAAGAAGATAGTTCCAAATTAAGAATGTTAAATGTGAAGAACTATTGAAGATGCTGGCCATAGATGTCAAAAACGGCAACTAAACATACGTTCGACACAGGGATCAATCTGCAGTCGCATTTGTCGCAAAATGCGACTAGTTGCACTAAAATGCGAAAAAAATATTATTGGCCGTCGCGAAAATGCGACGACGTAATTCGGTGGAACTAAACTTAAATTTCAATAAACAACAAGTTCAAATAACCGATT
This sequence comes from Hylyphantes graminicola, assembly GCA_023701765.1. NCBI lineage: Eukaryota > Metazoa > Arthropoda > Arachnida > Araneae > Linyphiidae > Hylyphantes > Hylyphantes graminicola. Next base: position 77,501,711 of record CM043112.1, read on the forward strand.
CTAATAATGAAAATAAAAAATTTAATCAAAATGATAAGATGAATTCAGATTAGATTACACTAAGATTCTTCAAATCTCGGCCAGCCAGTGCAACCTACCATTTTAAAATCAGTCATATTGTGCTTCCTGATTTACCCATATTACAGCCTACTAATTTTAATGAAATCTACCGATGATGTCACATTACGTGAGAATGATTGACAGTTGTCTGGCTCCTTGTGATCGGAAGAGTATCTTGTTACTTTTGTAACTCCGGTTCAGGCCAACTCTGACAACCAGAATATATTTTCTGATCAAGTGTCCGATACACGATGTTAAAATACTTTCTGTTCACGTTTGAACCTTTTATTCTACTTCTGCCTGTACTGGGGTTTCTGATTTTAAACAGCATTTAGGTTTTTTCTTTCTTTTGAATGGACTTAGATTTTATGTTGCAAGTTAATTTCTAGTCCTTGAATATTTCTGTAAAAGTGCTTGGATCTTTTTTAAAACAAATGTTTGAACCATTTTAATAAGGATATGTATTAGACCAAAAGTTTGGATTTCAAACAAGCAAAACTTGATTTACTACACCAAATGAACAGCAAAAACGTGTTCATAGACAAATCTGAAGATAGTCCAACACCATAAATCAAACTAAATACCCACTTACTTACTCGTACTTATTTAAAATGTTTATAAAAAAAGTTTTAAAAAAAGTACTTTTAGTAGTATAGTTTTATATAATTATTTAAATTTGTCATGTCGTGATTCAAGACTTCACATTTAACTTTTTTTTTTAATTTTCAGCGATTTTGTATAGAAATCAATAAAATTTGTTTTCCATTTTTGAACGTATTCGGTTTATTTTTTCTGCTTTCTGTTCATGTTCTCGTTCCTTTTGACTCATCTGCCCCAATTGGATTGGGAGATCTCTGCGGCCAAATTGCCGAAACTCGATGCGACTTTCAGATCTCCGTAGTTTCGCGACTTTCGGATCGCCGTAGTTTCGCGACTTTCGGATCCCCGTAGTTTCGCGACTTTCGGATCCCCGTAGTTTCGTGAATTTCGGATCGCCGTAGTTTCGCGTCTTTCAGATCGCCGTAGTTACGCGACTTTCGGATCGCCGTAGTTTCGCGACTTTCGGATCGCCGTAGTTTCGCGACTTTCGGATCACCGCAGTTTCGTGACTTTCGGATCGCCGGAGTTTCGCGACTTTCGGATCGCCGGAATTCCGCATCTTTCGAATCGCCGGTGTTTCGTGAATTTCGGATCGTCGGAGTTTCGCGACATTCGGATAGCCGGAGTTTCGCGTCTTTCGGATCGCCGTCGTTTCGCGACTTTCAGATCCCCGGTTTCCGCGACTTTCGGATCCCCGAGTTCCGCAACTTTCTGATCCCCGCGAAGTTTTGCGATTTTCGGACCACCGTAGTTTTACGACTTTCGGATAGCCGTTAGTTTTGCGATTTTCGGATCCCCGGAGTTTCGCGACTTTCGGATCGCCGTAGCTTTTCGACTTTCGGATCCCCGCGTATCGCCGTAGTTTTGCGACTTTCAGATCCCCAGAGTTCCATGACTTTCGAATCCCCGGAGTACCGCTACTTTCGGATTAACGATTTTCGCGACTTTCAGATCCCCGGAGTTCTGCGACTTTCGGATCCCTATATATACCTTAAAATTTAATTATATTTTTTTAGAGACTAAATCGAACAAACATACAATTCTTAAAAAATATGGAAATCGGAGAGAATCGCGTTCCGTTATTTCCTATTTTTTTTTATGGATTTACCGAATTTTGGTTTTTCCATCAGCCGATGAAAGACGGGAAACATCGGCCCATCGGCCGAAATTCGCCAGTGGTCACGTGATCTTCAAGGCACACCACAGAAAGGCAGAAACAAGCGCGGAAAACCGATTAGACGCTCGAAATAAAAATGCGGTGTCCTGACTTCTTGACTACGACAACAAAAACTGAAAATTGCAACTTCTAAGCGCGCATGCCCATACAAGCTTATGCGTGCGGCGCCGGCGGTCCTAAAAGTACCGAACCTGGAATGATTTTGTTTCACTCCCGCTTTTTGACACTTTTTTTTTCAAAAATAGTCGCCGATAGTTAAAAATAGTAGAAGTACACGCTGAAATAGTCGCTTTTAACCCAAATTTTCCGAAAAAAGTCGCCATAGTCGCCTCCCCTTGAAAATAGTCGCTTTAGTCGCCTAAATAGTAGCCAGTGGCAGCCCTGTATACTGCAACAAAATTAACTGCTACACAAAGATTGAGTTGTGTATAGATTTAAGTGATTTAATTGGCGTGACGTTGATAAGCAATTAATTTTTCTTTAGCATTTTGCTACAGCTTTTTTTTACATTTTAGCATTTTTGCTACAGCATTTTTTGACCCAGGTTGATCCCTGGTTCGACACACTTATGGTAAGATTTATCCAACTCTGGAAAAGCCGCCATGTACAACATCACTAAAACCTTCTACACAAACAAACAGAATAAATTTCAAATATTATTAAGAATATAATATTTTAAAAAAATCTATACCCTCGTGTTGCCTTTAGTACGTTGAGCTTTGTGTGTTTTCCCCATGGCTGAACAAAATAAAAGAACACAAATATAAAACTGATAGAGTTAAATCTTTTTGGAAGTAAAATGTAATGTCACTTAGAGCATTATAACTTTAATTTTAAATGCTTTTTGAAGATAATCTATTAATATTGCGAAATGTGACGAAAGTTTTGATGAAAAGGAAGGAACAATGTTGATAACTGAATACGAAAACAAAAGATCGTCTAGGTTCACGGCCGGCCGGATTGTCCTATTGGTTAAATAGAGGGTTACTTTAACGAGTGAGATATTTTGGTAGCCAATAGAGCCATGATTTTGGCGACTTTTAGAAATTGAATATTTTAGAAATTTTAAAATTACTCTGATATTTGGACTTGCGTCTTTGAAGTTTTCTTACATTTTTAATTTTTTCCATTCTTTGAACTTTAATAAACAGATTTCTGAAATTCATGTTTTTTTGGAGAAAAAAAACTTGCCCGCTGCGGAAAAAATGTTAAGGTTATAATTGCCAAAAAGGTGAGTTACAGATAAATCTGGCAAATTGTGCGAGCAAGTGTCAATTCTCTCCAATAAGAAAATCCAACCGGTCATGTCTTTAAACTTTTACAAACCAAATAAACATAATGGCGGGTACAGGTAATATTTGTCCACTCCTTAAAATGCAAATGTACCAAAAAATATTGGTAAAACTTTTTTGGTGGTTTCAACAATATAAAAAAGTCTTTCAAATCATTTGAATTTAAATAATTTTGTCATAGCCTCACAAATGAGCTGACATCTAAGTACTGACCGTATACTCTGGGACCTTGTTCATGAAAAGCAAACGCCTTACCATCTGGGATACGGTCTCGATGGGATACGGCAGGGCCATCTAGAGATCCTATTCAAGATAGCCCTGATACGGCCCAACAAAACATCACATCTTGGATTTTTGGAGAATTTGTTAAGTCGAAAAACCAAAAATAACGTTAGTAGTTCAAGATCTGTTTTTGCTCATTATATATACCGAGGTGAATCGGTTATTTTTTTTTTAATCGCACATTCTTTTAGGACCATTGTAATGAATTTCTGAACAATTCGCAATTTTTTTTTATTTGCATATAAAATGGGGGTATTTTTCTAACAAATCATCTTAATTTTTAAACTAAATTTAGCCGTTCTTTAACTTCTTTTTTTTAAAAAAATTAATATATTGCAATTCAATAAATCATTCAAGTGTTCAAGATTATTTTTCATTTACTTGTAGGTACCAATACGCCGCCGAAGTGATGACGTCACATCATGGCTGCTGGGCACATCTGGGCATAAACAAACGCCATTCAGTTGAAGAAGTGTGTTGCTTTTCATTGGGCGGCTCGTGTTTGTCCGAAAATGACTTCCCTGTTCCACTTTTAAATTTTTTTTAAAGCTAATTTGCGTGCTATAGAAAGAGGAGGGAAGCACCTTCAAGCCTCACAAGTCACACGTACCAAGTTTCCTATTTGATTCAGATTTTTTCAAGCTGGGGCGCAACTAGAAAAAATTTCTGGGGGGTTCAATTTTTTTATTTTTTTAACTAAGATTAATATTAAATTAAAATAGTTCTTATTTAAAATAGTTTTTGATTACAATAATTCTCAATTAAATTGTTTTTAATTAAATCAATTCTTAATTAAAATGGTTTTTCTTTAAAATTAATTTTATGAAAATAGTCTTTAATTAAATAGTTTTTTATTAAAATAATTTTTTAATTAGTTTTCATTCGAAATTATTTTCAAATATAATTATTTCCAATTGAAATTTATTTTCAATTGACATTATTTTAATCAAAATTATTTTTTTATTTAATTTTTCTTGGTATATACAGTGTTTTACTATTAATTTATTATTACTTTTTATGAACAAGAATGAGTTTTTATTAAAAAAATATTTTGATCATACTTGTTTCAAATGTAATGGTATGCACCAATTTCTTAAAAATTATTAAAGAAGTTAAATTTTCAATAAAATCATTCTTTAATTGGTTTTTTTTTTCAATTTATTTCATTTAATTTTTATTTATTAAATAAAACTATAAAAAATAATTAAATAAATTAAACCATACAATAATTATTTATTTAAAACAAAAACTAATTCTTGTTCATAAATAATAATTAGTAATAATAAATTAATAGTTGCCAAGAAAAATTAAATAAAAATTGATTTTAATTGCAAATAGTTTCAAATAAAAACAATTTTTACTGCAAATAATTTCAATTAAAAATAACTTCAATTGAAAATTATTTTATTTAAAAATTATTTTGATCAAAAAATTATTTTAATAAAAATTATTTTAATTAAAAACTATTTTAATTAAAAACTATTTTAATTAAGAATCATTTTAATGAAAAACTATTGTAATTTAATAGTAATATTTATTGAAAAATAATAAAAAATTGAACCCCCCTAGAAATTTTTTCTAGTTGCGCCCCAGCTTGACAAAATCGGAATCAAATAGGAAAATTTGTATGTGTGAGGCTTGAAGGTGCTTCTCTCCTTTATCTATAGCTTGCAAATTATCTTTTAAAAAAAGTTAAAATATGGAATATGGAAGTCATTTTTGGACAAACACGACCAGCTCAATTAAAAGCAACACACTTCTTCACCTGAATGGCGTTTGTTTATGCCCAGTGAGCCTCAGCAGCCATGTTGTGACGTCACACTTCGGCGGCGTATATAATTCTTATAAAAAAAGGCTCTTATTTATCACATCAGAACTTTTATTTATTTTTGTCTATTATAATGTTCTAAAAAGTTTTAAAAGATGTCTTCGGCAGTTTTTCACCCAATTTAGTATATGTAATACTAATGTGTTATGTATCTACACAAAAAAAAATGACTTTCTTAAAACATTTTTATTACAAAATTAATATTTGACAGACAATTTTTAAATGAACTGGAAGTTGTTTGGCAATGGGCATGTTTCACGGAGTACAATAAGGTCTGTGTTGGTGCTCTATGCCCATGTTTCATCTACTCAATGCAGTGGAGCTTACCATGTCATACCACCAAGCATGAATGAAATAGCATGGAACGACAGAATCCACCTTATACAAAATATGCGGATAGCTGTTACAAGGCAGGTTGTTATTGTCCTCTGTCCACATTATATAGCCTTTGTCATAGCCTTGCCAAAGGCTACAGTCCATATAATTACAATGCCAGATTGATTCCCCAACCCCCTCGTGTTTTCAGGATAAGGCATGAGGGGCTTTCTTTTCATTCCCCCCCCCCACTTGAGTTTGGAGCACAGTTGTGATTTACCTCACAGCAGAGCCACAAACAAGTTAGGTTTAAAACTGAAACACTCATGTCGTTTCCTGGAAAACCACAGGAGATGGTGGGGGAAGCCAGGCTTGCGTTGCAATTGGATGAACCACAGTGAGTCTGTTCACTACACATTCAAGTAATTCTTTCACCTCGTAGCTGTGCAGCTACTTCCATTCGTGTATCAACATGTGTTTTTTAAGGCCTGGCTTCCGACGGAACTTCCTGTTGCACACCTCACAGCTGTGGGGCTTCTCTCCGGTGTGCACGGTTATATGCCTTTTGAGGGCAGCTCTTTCAACGAATGTCCTGCTGCATACGACACAGATGTGAGGTCTCTCATTGCTGTGGGTCAACATGTGCCCTTTCAGGTGCGAGCTCCTAGTAAATGCTCTGTTGCACACCTTGCAGGAATAGGGCTTCTCACCTGTGTGCACTAAAAAATGTGTCTGTACATCCTGCTTTGTTTGGAACGCCCTGTTGCACACCTCGCAGCTGTGTGGTTTCTCTCCAGTGTGTTTCAACATGTGCCTCATGAGATGCGAGCTCTGATTGAATGCTCTGTTGCACACCTCACAGCTGAAGGGCTTCTCCCCTGTGTGCACTAACAGATGTTTTTGTAGTCTTTGCTTCGTTTTGAAAGCCTTTTTACACACCTCACAGCTGTGTATTTTCTTAACAGTGTGCACCAAGAGGTGCTGAATAAGGTTCGCCTTGCCCGAGAATGTCTTGTTACAAACCTCGCAGCTGTGTGGTTTCTCTCCTGTGTGCACTAGAAGATGTCTTTGGAGAGTTTGCTTTCTTTTGAAAGCCTTGTTACACACCTCACAGCTGTGTGTTTTCTTACCAGTGTGCACCAAGAGGTGCTGCGTGAGGTTCTTCTTGACCGAGAATGTCTTGTTACACACCTCGCAGCTGTGAGGCTCATCTCCGGGGTGAACATTTGATTCCGGCAAACTTTGTTTGTGAAAAACCTCGTCCTTAATAGGATCCATAGCAAAGACTTTTCTCACACTTCTTCTGAAGCTCACTTTGTAGTGGAATTTCTGTAAGAGAATCAACAGCTGTTTTTGGGATTAACTAGAAGGTGGTTCTGGGAGTCTTTTTTATTGCAGAATGTTGCACAAATCTGATGAACTATTCCTATTTCGAGCCCTCGTCGTGTGAGCCGCTCTGTGAACCCAGATGATAAGTAACCTAAACTGGTGTGTATACACCCAAGTACATACCAAAACTATGACAGAGGTTTGTGCAAAAAATATACAAGGAAGTTGTTGAATTGTAGATTTGTTGAAGAGCAGCATGTCGTTTCCTTTCGATTTGCATTTTAAGTCAATCCAAATGTAAATCTGTAACAAATAAAAGGTATTATCAAATACTGAACTCTTGAAGTTAAGTTGTTAAGATAAGTAAAAGATAAGTTGGCATCAAAACATTCATATAAACCAAAAATTGCGATTCATATACTAAATTTCAAGTAACACTAATTATTTTGCAAATTAGGATTGGAATTTGTCATCATCCAAGTTTAATTCATAAATGAAAATATAAATATGTAACCAAAATAGAAATGAATGAAAATTATAAAAACTTGAATGTTTGCAAGATGTGTAAAGGAAAGACATTTAAAAACTAACTGGTAACTCCTGTTTTGCAAAACCAAGGAATATCACACATTTTAAGGGAAGAATATTTCATCTTTTCAGAGGAGCATTTTAAAAAATAATTAGCGTACATATTTTTAATAATTAAAACTGATCACAAAATTGCAACACTTATTTAACCTGGCAGACCTGATGCAACTGAAACAAACACTGAATTATGAGTGGACTGTTTCACCCCCACCCTAGTATTTGCTTATAATTTTAAAGGTTAGGTTTGAGACGTGCGTCGTATTTTAGAACCTCAGTCGAGTTAAGAGACAACACATGAATAGGCACCCGATGCACCCTTATGATTTTATAGAACAATAGAAACTTTCATATAGTCGTCCCACCACTTCTTGGCATCTACGACGTGTATTTTAGACCAGTCCAAACTAGCACTCGTAAAACGAAAGGGGTAAGGAAGATTTTGGTTTAATCCAGACTTACTACATTTGACGATTCATTTCTTTTGCAGGTGCATATTTAATTTAAGGTTTAGAAACAGTTTCACTACCCGAAGGGCAGTTCAAACTTGTGTCAGGTTCACTATTATTGCATAGTTATATTTTAACTTAAATAGAGTTTCTCGAGGTGATACTATAATAAATAATACATACTACAGATGCAAATCTATTGACGATCAAGTCAAGGTAGAAATTAGAAAAGAAATGCATGTGCAACTAATCACGGCCATCAGTAGTTAATTATAATCTTCCTTTCATCAATAACCCCATGAGCAGTATTAGTGTGACACTCTATTTCCAACCAACCCAACAATCCTCTATGCTCGCCAAACATGATGCCCAGGTAGCACAGAACGGATTAAAAACGTTGCTAACTGGTTGCATTTCCGTTTCGTTAAAAAGTTCCGTTGCAAAAACGTTTTAAAACATCAAAAATAATCGTTGCACTTCGGCTATAATGAAAGGTTTTTGCAACGTTGAATTGTAGGATTTTATTGGTCACACTTAAAAATCTCATTACAAAGTGTTATTTGGCACTGATAAAGTTCTGTGCAGTGGCGAGAAATGGGTGCCCAGAAGTATTCATTACCGATAAACAGAGTTTGTTGTGGTTATCTATAGTTAGTGTTTTGAAAATTGTAAGGTGGGAGTTTATCGAAGAAGCACTTTTACTGAAATTTAAAATGATACAGGATAGTTTATCAGCTTGGCCGTGCAAAATAAAAGCATGCATATTTTACAGTGTTTATTTCTATTTGTCTTTTATCATCAGGTGCTCTTCGTGAAAGCTGTTCGAGTTGTTCGAGAAATGTAGGAAAATATATATTCCTTCTTGATATATGCACCATTGCGTGTAAAGTATTTAATAAATTTAGTTTAAATTGTATGGATATTATAATAACTTGTTACAATTTACTAAAATGGCTGTGACGGTTATAATACGTTACTATTCCATTCCGTTGCAAAAGCGATAGAAATATGTTGCTACTCCATTGCAAAAGCGTTAAAAAGGTGTTGCTATTGTGTTGCAAAAGCTGTAAAAATTGGTTGCTATTCTGTTGCAGAAGCGGTAAAAAAACGTTGCAAACTGGTAACAAGTAACGGTTTTGCAACCTCTTTAAAACGTTGCAAAATTGGTTGCAAATTAGTATTCCTAACGAGACACATTTGCGACTTTATTACGTTTCTTATTTACGTTTTCGCAACGAAACGACTTTCCGTTTCTGCAACGTTTTAAAAACGAAAGCGTGCTACTTGGGTGGGATTGGCAAGGCTGCCTCCTTTAGGCCTACTTTTTTACAAAGTGGACTGTTCCACAATCAAAATATTTGGGTGGTCAAGTAGTGACAGCCAGACTAAACCTAAAAGTAAAACATATTTTGCTATTAAAAGTACCTCTTAAGAAAAGGCACTCTTGCTACCTTCAGAAATACAACCCTCAAGAAACTACTTAGAAATCCCTATGTAGAACGGGCAAAAACCATTGTTTCATCAACATTAGCAGCTTTTTTTGTGCAATTGCAGAATGTTATGATCTGGCGCTTATAGGATTTGTCTGTGAACAAACTTCTCTCTACAAAGTTTCTAATCGATTAATTTCTATTTGTATGTTAAATAGAGAGACATGGTTTTTTTTAATAAATAAAAATACTGGTCATTTTTAATTCACTTTGTAACATTCATTAATGCATAAAGACTTCCTAACATAAAAAAAGTAAAATCTTAGTCACTGTTCAGGCACTTAATTACAAAATTTGACGAGTTTTTTAAAAGATAAATAACCTACGCTGGAAACCACGCACACTAATCAAAAGGAAAGAATGTTGAACTAACCTTGCGCCCTTCTAGACGTTTCATAAAAATATTCCAAAGCTTAAAAAGCGTGTTACTGCTAGCGTATTAGAGCCCAGTCTCGATTTCCCTTTTGTAGACTAGACATTACATGGCATTGAGATTAATACAAGTTCTGTTACTATTTTTAGAGCAAGCTATTTTACTAAATTTATATCCCTCGATCTGCACATTGATATAGCAAATGCTAAATGTTGCGTGTGGAGATTTTGTTTCTACTGTCTATATATCGTGTGCAGAAGCGCTTCTATGCAACAGTTATTGTTAGAAACCTGCTTATTCCATTCAGAAACAGTAAAATATATATATAAAGTACCTTTCAAAGTGGAGTCAGAATCATTTGTTTACATTAAAATTCACGAGGTTGGTTGGTTGGTTTGACATATATTTTCAGGCTTGTGTGCTTGGTCGCAAGGACCCGCTTATAAACCATCGTCAAGTAGGACAACACAAGACGCAGATATGACAGATGTTGCTATCTGTCGCCACCTCCACAATTTAGACATGTCCCTGAAGGGGAGGGAAATTTTCTCCAGGAACCTGTACCCATGGTGAACTGCGCAATGACCGACCACAGGACTTTCGGACCCAACAGATTTTACGAGCACGTACTCCGCATTTACTCGGTAGGTCTTCAGTGGCGACCGGGTCTCGAACTCTCAACCTTCCGATCTCAAGCTCAAGATCCTTTGACCACTAGGCTCCCTACAGCCCTATTAAAATTCACGACTTTCTTGTTTGTAATTTCAAAATGTTGCCATTTACTTCAGCACAGAACATCCTTAGGAATAACATGGAGAACCCCCCCCCCCCCCCCCCCGCTGTGGGTAATTTTTTCGTGCTGACACGAAAGAGTTCTGCGACGAGATATAGGTAGCCAATCAGCATCAAGCATTTCCTGGCGTATTGTTGGCGAAATCGAGTTAGCCGAATGCTATGTCCACACTGCGACAATAAAAATGACAAGAAATTGCGCGCGCATGGAAATGCATAAGCAATTTGGTCCATTCAAGGTAGGTGCGCGCGCATGCCTGACCAATTCGTGTAGGCATTTCCATGCGCGTGCAATGTCTTGTCATTTTTATTGTCGCAGTGCGGACATAACAAAATGAAAACAGTTCTCGGTGCATGTGAACATAAAATTGAGGTCTATTTCCAACAATAGTCATCTTAATTTTTAAACCAAATTTTAGTAACCCTTTTTTTTAATAATATTTTAATATATTGCAATTTAATAAATCATTCAAGTGGTCAAGTATATTTCAATGACTTGTAGGTACCATTATAAAAATCTTATAATCAAGTCTCTAATTTATCACAACAGAACTTTTCCCAAGTCTACAAGAAGATTCTAAAAAATTTAAAAGATGTATTCAGCAGTTATCATCTAATTTGGTATATTTAATACTGATGTGTTATGCATCGACGCAAAAAAAAAGACTTTTTTTAAAAACATGTTTACTACAAAATTAATATTTAACAGACAATTTTTAAATTAACTGGAATTTTTTGTGCTCTCTGCCCATGTGTAATCCAATCAATGTAGTGGATCTTACCATGTCATACCACCAACCACGAATGAAATACATAGCATGGAATGACAGAATCTATGTTATATAAAATATGTGCATAGATGTTACAAGGCAGGTTGTCATTGTCCACACTATATAGCCTTTGGCAATATAGCCTTTGTCATAACCTTGCCAAAGGCTCACAAATGCTGGTCAGATTGTAGTAGTCCAGACTCGACTTGTGATACTGTTCCACAACTCACCGCTGTGTGCAGTGCCCGTATTTAAAGACCCAGGGGCCCCTAGGCACTTTTCATTTAGTCCCCCCACCATCTCAAAGCTATTTTGGAAACTTAGCAAATTAATTAGAACAGCACATATAATTTTTAATCGACTTTAATAAAATCAGAAAATACAGTATGCTACTATAGTTATCCAATAAAATGACAGGATGAACTTTTTCTGTGCAAAAGAACGAATGACGTCATCATAATAGTCAATTGACTGCATTATTTCTGACTCTATTTACTTCGTCAAACTGGACTTAAAGCCTACGTTTCCTCCACATGTCATATGCATAGCTATTTTCACCATATTTTTCAATAGCTCACCACTCATAATGATCAAAGGTACTGATCAATTTTCGTAGTTTGGCGATTTTCAATTTTTTTAGACGATTCCATCTTTCCCCTTTCGCACTGGGCCCCTAGGCTCGGGCCTTGTAGGCCCAGGCCAAAATCCGGCACTGGATGTGGGGTCTTTCTTTGGTGTTCATACCACAAACGGTGCATGGTTCCATGCATCAAGAAGTGCCATCCGAGAAACAATGTCTTCTGACATACCTCACAGCCATGTGGTTACAATCCTATGTAGGAAAAGATCCTGTAAGGTACGCTTTGACATTGAACTTCCTTCTGCACAACTGTAGCTGTATAGTGTCTCAATAACATGGAATTACACATGCTGCAGGAACGTCACTCATGTTGCAAACGTCTACCTAATTTTCTATACAATGACTGAATTTAAAAAATGTTTAAAACAAACTGGTTTTATTGTAACTATACCTGTCTACTAAAGAAATAAACATCTTATATGCATAAAATGAAATTAAAGTTTTATTATGCTTCAAAAGCCTTAACAATCAGCATGTGAACATATTCCCAAAGTTTGATTATTTCACAATGCACTGTTTGTTAAAGGAAAACAGAATTGTAAAACATAAGAACTTAATACTTTAATCTATTATTCAATTTAATACTTAAAATTTTTACATAAACAAGTAACTACTTTAAAACATCAGAACTTTTTTGTACAAACTTTACTTTAAAATTGACTTCTCAGTATAAATAATTATTTTTACTAATTAAATTCAATAATGGATACCAAAGCAAATGATAATTTAACATTAAGAAATTTTTAAGATTTGTCAAGTATACAATATGAAACCACTAAGATGTGTCAATGAAAACCCAGAAAAGGGGCTCCCTGGGTACGCCCTTGGGGCGAGATAAGAGCCGGGTCTGGGCAACAAATCTTCCTTGACCCCAAAATTTTCTCCAATGCAGATTGGCAAGCAAATAAGTATGTGACGCTAAAGGAATGCAATGTTATAACCCGAGTGAAAAGTTTAACAGCGTGCCCCAAGAAGTTACTTGTTTATGCCCATTACCTAAAATATAGGACACTTGTTTGCTTCTCTAAGTTTACGATTCTCTAAAGTAAAAGACAAATTAAAACCATAGATCCTGAACATGAAGTTTTCTTTCAGTAACAAAGGTTGTTAATGGTAGTATTGACAATGGGGGCAAAACAATATGAATTAACATTAACATATAAATTAACAAAACAATATAAAAGTTGACCTTATCGGGAAATGTCTTTTACATTGTAGCTGTACAGCTTCTTCTGGGTATGCGTTTGTTAAGGTTTGGCTTCAGACTGAACTTCCTGTTTCACACCTTACAGCTGTGCGGTTTCTCCAGTGTGCATGAACGTGCGCATTTTAAGGTTTGACTGCCGAGCAAACTTCCTGTTGCACACCTCACAGCTATGTGCTTTCTCCAATGTGCATGAACATGAGGTTTGAGTTCAGACCAAACTTCCTGTTGCACACCTCACTGCTGTGGGGCCTCTCTCCAGAAGATGTCTTTTTTGGTTGGGCCTACTCCTGAACATCTTGCTGCACAAGATACAGTTGTGCGGTTTCTGTAGTCTTCATGGGGAGGTGGTCACAACCATGTTAAGGTTGACCTTATCATGGAGTGGCTTACCCTCGCAGCTGGGGTTTTTTTTCAAAGTGATATGCAACTTAATATTCACTCCACATTTGTAAGGATTCCCTCCAGAGTGGAGCTACATGTGACAGTCGAGGCTCCTCTTCCAAGTGAACTACTGCTGCACACCTCACAGCTGCATGGTTTCTCCAATGTAAATGAACATGTGCTTTTTAAGGTTTGATTGCAGATCGAACTTCCTGTTGCACACCTCACAGCTGTGTGGCTTCTCCAGTGTGCACGAACATGATATTTAAGGTTTGATTGCAGACCGAACTTAATGTCGCACACCTCACAGTTGTGGGGCCTCTCACCAGTGAGCCCCTGTACATGCCTTTTTAAGCTGGGCTTACTCCTGAACGTCTTGCTGCACAGGGCACCCTTGTGAGGTTTCTACCATAGTGTGCATGGGGAGCACAACAACGTTGAGGATGACCTTATCATGGAGTGGCCTTCCCCTCGCAGCTGGGGGGCTCCTCCCTGGCGTGCAACTTGAGGTGCGTCCTGAGGCCGGACATGTGCTTGAATCCTCGGTTGCACACCTTGCAGCTGTGAGGTCTCTCGTCTGTGTGCACCAGAAAATGCTTCTGCAACGCCTGTTTGTTACGGAATGATTTGCGACAGAGGTTGCACGCGAAGGGCGTCTCTCCCGTGTGGAGCAACTTGTGTTCGTTGAGATGCGCCTTTAGAGTAAATGTCTTGGAGCACACCTCGCAGCTGTGGGGCCTCTCTCCGGTGTGCACTAGCGTATGCCTAATAAGGGCAGATCTTTTAACGAACATCTTGCTGCACACAACACAGACGTGTTGTCTCTCACTGCTGTGTATCAACATATGCACTTTGAGGTTAGAGCTGTGATTGAATGCTTTATTGCACACCTCGCAGGAATAGGGCTTCTCACCTGTGTGCACTAAAAGATGTCTCTGTAGAGCTTGCTTCAATTTGAACACCTTGTTGCAAAACTCACAGCTGTGTGGTTTCTCACCGCTGTGGGTCAACATATGCACTTTGAGCTGCGAACTCTGATTGAAAGCATGATTGCACACCTTGCAGGAAAAGGGCTTCTCACCTGTGTGCACTGAATGATGTCTCTGTAAATCTTTTTTTGTTCTGCACGCTTTGTTGCACACCTCACAGCTGTGTGGCTTCTCTCCAGTATGCACCAACATGTGCTGTTTCAGCTGCGAGTTCGTATTGAATGCTCTGCTACACAACTTACAGCTGTGTGGTTTCTCTCCAGTATGTATCAACATGTGCGTTGTCAGATGCGATCTCTGATTGAATGCTCTGTTGCACACATTACAGCTGTGTGGTTTCTCGCCAGTATGTATCAACACATGCGTTTTAAGGCTTGAAATCTGAGTGAACGTCTGCTTGCACACCTCACAACTGTGTGGCTTCTCACTGCTATGGGTCAACATGTGCACTTTGAGCTGGGAACTCAGATAGAAAGCTTGACTGCATACCTCGCAGGAATAGGGCTTCTCACTCATGTGCACTGCACGATGTCTCTGCAGATTCCGCTTGTTTCCGAACGCCCTGTTGCATACCTCGCAGATGTGTGGCTTCTCTATATCAGTAGCCGGCTGTTCAGGATTGTCCTTTTTAACCTGGTGATCCATGGCTCCTTTGATTGCTGGGGGACCGCTTCTTATGTCGCGAAATAAAAAATCTACAAAATAAGATTACAAATGAATGAAAAGACTTAAAATATATTACACACACACATATATATATATAATATGTACATAAGATAACAATATATAATAGGGTGTATCGAAAAAAACCAAGTTTTTGATATCAAATTTGTAATAGTGTGGAAAGTTGCCTTATGTTATTGTTAGTATATGTGCAAAATTTTATTGATCCGAGTTAATATTTTCAGTTGCCTCTGAGACCATTAATTATGCAAAATTCACTAATTTTATCATTTTTTCAAGTTTTTTTTTTAAAATTATGAAATTGGAATCTTTAATTTTAATAGTGCGGAAATGTTACATTATAATATTGTTAGTATGTGTGCAAAATTTTGTTGACCTGAGTTAATATCTTCAGTTGCCTCTGATACCATTAATTATGCAAAATTTGCTAATTTTATCGTTTTTTTAATATATTTTTTAAAAAATTAAGAAATTGAATTTTTAAGTTTCACTAGTACCGAATAATTGCCATATTACTCCTTAGAGCGTGTGCAATTTTTTATTGATGTTGGTGAATTTCTTCAGTTGCCTTTAGGGGCTGCTCATCTGGCCAAATTCGCTCATTTCAATGATTTTCTTCAACACTTCCACGACTGTTATCTATTAATTAGGGTTATTTCTAAGATATTAACTCAGATCAATAAAATTTTGCACATATACTAACAATAACATAAGGCAATTTTTCTGCACTACTATAAATTTGATATCAAAAACTCGGTTTTTTCGATACACCCTAATATATAATGAAAGCATGCCTTCATATAATTAAAAATGAAACAGCAAATGATAGTAGGGTAGGTGCGTAATTGCATGCAAATGCCACCTATAATCATGTCAGCGACCATTCATTAATTTTTTTTTTTAACCCTTTCAGTCCCGATGACCATGTTCATTTATTTCTCATCCATTCATTTATTTTCCATTCTCATTTTAGAAAAACACATTTCTGATCGTCTATAGCCATTTATAATATCCAAAAGCATATCATTCCAATTCTCAAACTGTTTTTGATTCAAAAGTATTTTTATAAATCCCAATAGACGTAGGTCCTATTATTTTTAAAAATTATGATCAGAAAAATGATGATGCCAAATGGCATCACTGGGACTGAAAGGGGTAATATGCACATCTCTAGAAAGATAATTTCTTTCAATTGTCGAAATATGCAGCTAATATACAAAATAACTTTTTTAGAATCTCATGCAATCTGCATTAACTAGAAGGCAGAACGACTTAAAATTTAACACGTTGACTGCCACCCAACATGCTACCTCATAATTTACTGATATAACACTTGCTCATAAATTTCATAGTACTATTTTGCCAATCGTTCTTATGAGTTCAAGTTATTTTTAAAACTCAATTAACATGATGGCGTTGGTGGTTAGACAAAAACTATCTAGTTACTTCACCCACCTTTTTGTACGATATTTAATTGACATCTAATAGTCCCAAATATGCTGAATAACTTCCATGCATAGATTATAAAGCTTACAAATTTGATTTAAGACTTTTTCTCAATATACAACAAAAAAAAATCCAAAATATGTTTGAACTTCCTCATTCTAGCCTCTGACCAACAGATCTTTAATGCAGCCAATAATTTCTTTTCTTGTTTTTTGTATACTACTTGATTTGAAATCAGAAGTTATTGACCTTCATTTGTAAAGACATTAGATATCTATCCAGTTAGATTTTAGTTCATATCACTGGTTCAATTTCACAAACTGTAAATTTAAGTGGACAGGGCTGTTTGGAAGGAAATTTATCTTGAAAAAAAGGAGAAGATTCTTTTAAAATTTTAAAGCTTCTGGGGCCTTCTTTTAAAATGAATAAAATTTTGACCATCACCATATCTTGAATTTGCTATTTTGCATATGTTTACCTGGTGTGCAGAACAAATTCCAGAATATTAAAAAAAACCAGTTTAGGTTATAATGATAGAACTATAGTGAATAAACAGGATAAAAAAAATCACTCATTAAAGTCACAATGGAAGTACCCAGGCAATCATAATGGGAAGAAGATTGGCGATTAATTCGACAAATTAAAAAAAAATCCACTGAATCGAAAGCTGCATTTGTTTACATATTTTTTTTTCCGGCCCACTATAAGATCATGATTTTTATTGGCACAAAATATTGAAAAATCAAAACTTACCTCAAGTTGTTTAAAAACGAGCTTCTCTCCACTGAAGATGATACTACACAATTTTTGACAGAAATCAACAATTTCAAAGCACAGCAAACGGAAATCAAAGGAAAAGCAATATTGGTTATTAGAAGAATATATCTAGCATTAATAGAATCTAATATTACCTTGTAAAAATATATTTATCTTATTTTCCTTTGATAAAATTCGACTAATCGGACAAGGGAACTACTGTTATGTTGTGTGGGTGGGTGGTGGGCGTGACCGCCAACGCAAAGGCATAGATTTAGAAAGTAGCAGATATGCCAGTGCGCAATCTCGTACAACGCAATACAAACCGCGCGATTGTGTGATGATGCCAAATTTCGCCTTTTTTGCAATGCATCACGGGATACTGGTTCACAAAAAAATGCTTTTGCCAAAGAGTTGCATGCAATAAAAACTGCATTTTTAATATGCTTCTTTTGTGAATATATACCTCATGTCTGCCAGAAATTATCAGCACAGATCTAGTTATAAACTTATGCTAGCGAAACTGGTAAAAAGTTTTAATTAGTTAATATTAAATATATATTTTTATTAGTCGAATTATCTCACAGTGGCGTATAGTATGCCATGGACTAGGGCTTGCGAACTGCCTTATGGGATACTGGTTCACAAGTGGCTTCCCCTTTCCCCCTAGGTGCAGATCTGCTACTTTCTAAATCTATGATTCGGCCTTTCACTTTTGTTGTTTTGAAGTATCGCTTTAAGTTTCTTATTGCAAGTTCGTTCATGTTTAGTTTTAACGCAGCTAATCCACACTTCTTACTTTTGAACTGCTGTAAAGCGCCGAACAGTAGATGCGAGTAGTTTAATTATATAATAAAGGTTTTTCTGCTAAAAAGGACCAGGAAAAAATCTGTTTAATTTACAGCACGGTCGGATGAGAAGGACCACAGGTGAGCCAGCACTGGTCGAAAAATGGAATCTACATTTACTTCAGCATTCAACTACAAATTTAAAATTTGCTTGTTATTCCTCCAAACCTCTCTCTCCACTTAATTTTCAGCAAAGCAATTTTTATGTGAAAATACTTCAAAATTTTTCATTTATAAAACCTTAATATATTGCACCATTTAAACAACATGGGGCACAAGGAGAAAAAAATTTAAAAGTGATATAAATATCAATAATTAAGCAGAAATAAGAGAGGCAGCTAAGAACAATAACAACAGCATGGACGGATTTATTTTCAAGAACAAGTAGGAGTTTAGTTGTTTCATGTCTTCTCCTCAACACTTCCTTCACATGTCACAACTAACACTTAATGAAGACATAAAAAACACATTAAGACATAGAAAAATACATTAAGACATAGAAATCAGTCCCAACATTTTTCTCAGTTTATTGAACCTTGGAGCAGGCAAGGGCTTTGTCATTATGTCCGCGATTTGCTCTTCTCCTGGAACATGAACGATGTTGAGTTCACCCCTGAGAACCTTTTCTCGAACAAAATGGTATCGGACATCAACGTGCTTTGATCTCTTGTGAAACTCGGGATTTCGAGCTAACTTCACAGCACTGGCACTGTCAACGAAGAGAGAAGGACAGCCTTCGATGTCAATGATGTCTTTAAACAGTCGTTTCAGCCAAACAGCTTCCTTCGCAGCTTCACTCGCAGCAATGTATTCTGCTTCGGTAGTTGATAGAACAACACTTCGTTGCTTTTGGCTAAACCAACTCACAGCGGCACCCGAATACTTGGACACTACTCCTGACCTCGAGCGTCTTGTTTTGGTATCTCCAGCAAAGTCAGCATCACTGTATGCTTCCAACTCCTCTGACTGCTTATCTGCCTGATAGAGCATCCCAAATTGAACAGTTCCCTTTAAGTACTTGAAAATTCTTTTCACAGCACACCAATCTGAAGCCTTTGGATTTTCCAGACTCTCAGACACAATACTCACAGCATATGCCAAGTCTGGTCTCGTGACTGTAGCCAAATACATCAGGCTGCCTACGGCTTGACGATAAGGAACTTCATGTCCAATGACAGGATCATCTCCATCACTAGATAGGTAACTTTTGTCAGACGGTGTTGACACAGGATTACAACTATCCATGTTGAATTTTGAAAGCACCTTTTTGGCATAGACACTCTGATTCACAAACACTGAACCATCACTCAGTCTGGATATGTTCATTCCGAGAAATTGACTTAAGTCGCTTGTTGTGATCTTGAATGACTGACGAAGTTGATTCATAAACTCCTCCACTTCAACCTCGTTAGTCCCGGCAACAAGTCCATCATCAACATAGATGACAACGATTAGTTTTGTGCCTTCGTGTTGTCTCACAAACAAACATGGATCCGCATCACTAGCTTTCAATCCTTGCTTTTTCATAAAGTCAACAAAACACTGATTCCAGCAACGGGGAGCTTGTTTAAGACCATACAAGCTCTTTTGAAGCTTGCACACTTTCCCACTACCGTCATCAAATCCTTCAGGTTGCAGCATGAACACTTCCTCCTGAAGAGTGCCATATAGGAATGCAGTTTTCACATCAAACTGTTGTAGAT
This sequence comes from Hylyphantes graminicola, assembly GCA_023701765.1. Lineage (NCBI taxonomy): Eukaryota > Metazoa > Arthropoda > Arachnida > Araneae > Linyphiidae > Hylyphantes > Hylyphantes graminicola. The sequence goes on from CM043112.1 coordinate 77,521,707, forward strand.
GCAACCCTTCCTTTGCAGTTATAGACAGAACAGACCTTACTGTGTCGTATCGAGCTACCGGACTGAATGTCTCGTCATAGTCGAAACCAGCTTTCTGTGCATAGCCTTTTGCTACCAGACGAGCACGATATCGATCAACATTTCCATCAGGTTTGAATTTCTTTCTAAGCACCCACCTACAGTTGATGACTTTAGAACCATTTGGTCGGTCGACCAGTTCCCAAGTTTTATTCTCATGCAAAGCATCCATTTCTTCCCTCATGGCAGCTAGCCACAAGTTCTTTTCATCAGAGGAAACAGCTTCTGAGTATGTAGATGGATTTTCTGATTCTTCTACAGTAGCGGCACTTGCCAAAAGAAATTCTCCTGTCTTCATCCAAGCAGGTACATCTCGCTTTCTTTCAGATTGTCGAACTGTTGCCTCATCTCTGAGAACATCCGAAGATCTGTCTTCAACCACATCATCTTCTGCATTCGTGTCTTCCTCCACTTCAGCTGAACTTCTCGTGTCTTCCTCCACTTCGGTTGACCCTCGGATGTTTACCTCCACTGAAACATTAGTCGGGCAAAGTCGTTCTGGCTTGAAATCCACATCTCGTGATTTGATTACTTTTTTCATAGATGGTACATATACTTGATATCCATCCTTTTCATTTACATAGCCCACAAAATGACCTGGAACACTTTTGTTGTCGAACTTGCGTCTAAAGTTCTTGGGTATGTGAGCATAGCACTGTGTTCCAAACACTCGTAAATGATTCAAGCTAGGGATCAACTTGCCAGTCCAGAGCTCTTGTGGACTAGTACCTTCTTCTGAAGATACACCAGTTCGGTTAAGCAGATAAGCTGCTGTTTCACATGCATGAGCCCACAGGGATCGAGGAAGCTCAGACACTGAAAGCATAGAGCGAGCAAGTTCCACAATTGATCTATTTTCCCTCTCCGCAGCCCCATTCTGCTCTGGTGTATATGGTACACTTAGGGTTAGTGCAATACCTTTTTCAGCAAGAACTTGGCGAACTTCACTACAGTCAAACTCTCTTCCACCATCACAACGCAAGGTTTTCACAACATGGCCAAGATTAGAAGCTTCATTGAGAAACATGCGCAGGCAAGAACTGACTTCATTTTTCTGTTTAAGAAAGAAAATTTTACGAAATTTGCTGTAGTCATCTTTAAAGCACACAAAATATTTTGCACCATTCAAAGACTCAACTGACATAGGTCCATTTACATCAGCATTTATTACTTCACCCACTGACTCAGCTCGGTATGGTCGGGGTTTGAAAGGCTTTCTGTGAGCTTTACCAAGAGCACATCCATCACAAAAGTCACTTGTTGAAGCATAAGGCACACGAATGTCCATTTTATCCAAAATTTTTCGAACATGACGTTTGTTCTGGTGACCCAGACGCTCGTGCCACAGTTGCATAGTTTCAGATGCTGTTGCTACACTTATTTCAGCTGGACATGTAGGTACCACTACACGCATGGCCATCACGTATGTGCCATCCTTCCAGGAACCGACTGCAACAAGCTCTCCATTTCTATGAAATTCCACACTTTTGTCATTCATTGTCACTTCAACATCATGCTTCGATGCTTGTTGAACAGAGAAGAGATGTCTTCGAACATCCGGAACATACCAAACATTTTCCATGTGAGCTTCATACCATTTTCCATGGATACATACTTCGATGTTTATTCTTCCTGATCCATATGCATAGATCTTGTTTACATCAGCAAGAGAAATTTCCACTGGTACAGGAAAGTGTTCATAGGTAACAAAGTACTGCTTATTTGCTGTCATATGATGTGAAGCACCAGAGTCGCAAATCCATATGTCTGACTGAGTACCTTTGACAAAAGCCGAAAATGCTCCCTTGTCGTTTCTTGAAGGAAAGTACTCATTTTGTGCCTTCTTCTTCTTTGGACAATCTTTACAAAAATGTCCCCCACCGCATTTGAAGCATTTTACCTTCTTCTTGGTTCCTTCACCTCCAAGGTTACCTTTTGGAGGAGCACCACGACTAGGTTCATTCTTCTTCACAGCAGGAGCTCGAGCTGCAAATGCACCATAGTCCACAGTGGCAGAAGATGTAACACGTTGTTCGATAGTACACAGTTTTTCAACTAGATTGTTGGTTGTGCGTTTTTCAGAATCTAAGGATTCCCAGACATTGTTGAATTCTTGGTATTCTTGACCAACAGTGAGCAGGATTTTTCCATGTAACAGTTCAACTGGAATTGAACCCGAACCAATGCGTTTTAGTTCATTGTTCATATCTGTAAATATTCTCTCAACTTTGGCAGCATGTGTTGCGACGTTATCTGCATCATCTTTACTCACTTGAAAGAACTGTGTCATGAGAAGATTCAGTCTCTGAATACTACTCTGCTCATACACACTAACAAGCTTGTCCCAAATTTCTTTAGCACTTGAATAATTTATTACAAGATCAGCTACTGCAGAACTTAAGGAGGACGCTATCAACGCTGCCGCTTTGGCGTTATCGCGGCGCCATTCGCTCACCTTCTTCTGTTCTGCTTCCGTCGTGTTTTCTTCGGGACACTTTCGACTTCCTTGTACAATCGCTGTCAAGTCATATTGTTCAAATTCCATCTGCATCTGCCACTTCCACTTACTCCAGTTTTCTTTTCCACGAAGCTTTTCAACTTGTATTTTCGGATCAGACATGATGACTAGGCCAAACGAACTTCAATTCAAAAGAATCAGATCAGTTTCTAATCAGTTCTACCTAACTTCACAAGGAGCAAGTACTTATTTTACGCAAAATAAAGCATGAAGGGCCCCATAACCTGATATAAATATCAATAATTAAGCAGAAATAAGAGAGGCAGCTAAGAACAATAACAACAGCATGGACGGATTTATTTTCAAGAACAAGTAGGAGTTTAGTTGTTTCATGTCTTCTCCTCAACAAAAAGAAAATGAGAAAGACTGTTGTCAGACTTTTACGTGTCTTACCTTATAACTACAACAAATGCATGGAGTAAAGTTTCTAACTCTTTTGCCAACATCAACCAATTTATCAGCAAACCACACAATATTAAAATTTTTTTTCCCCAAATGATTAATTTAACCTTACTTTTTTTATTAATGTATTGGACGCGTAAAGTAATTGCAAAAGACAGTTTTGCAAAGCATTTTTATTGCTAAAAAATTAACTATAAATACATTTGTAAGCAATTATACATAAATATTTGTAAAAGTTAGTCAAATTATAATTTGATCAGCTTTTATCAAGATTCACAGTGCAATTTTACTTCATTATTACGTCAAGATCGGTCAAGCAGGTATCTCTAGGTGAATACCCTGCATCACATCCTCGCCGCTGTGTTGTTTCTCTCTTGTGTAGGTCGCCACATGTTCCTTGGGGTCCCACTTCTTAAATGTTTTCCGATACAATCCACATTCAAATGCCCTTGGAAGTGTATTTTTAAGTTGATCTTAAGTTTGAACGATTTATTGCACACCTTCTACAGCTGTATAGTAATGCAATAAGGTGCATCAACATGTGTCTGGCAAAATGGATAAAAAAAAATACATTGTTGCACACATCACAAATGTAAGTCTTCCCCTCTAAGTGTACAAACAGCTGTTTTTTCAGGGTCTTCTTTTTGAATGCCTTACTGCATATTCCGCAGCCTGTGAGGTTTCTTCGACACATGGACCAAGAGATGAGCTTGAAAAAGCAAACTTATGAGCAAATTCCTTTAGACGCATTCCTCGTTTGAAGAGCTTAGTGGAAGAACAGGCCAAGTGACGTTTGGACCCTGTAAAAAATGGTACTTGGAAACGCTAAGAAATATACTCAGTTTATGCAAAAGGGAAATATTTCATGTTTACAGGAAGGAATAATATGTTCGCACATTGACACAAAGATATTTATTTTTTTCAAACTGCCACTGAAACTGAAGAGCTTCCATTAAGCTCTTTATTTGTGGGAATTCTCTTCAGAGTGGAGAAACATGTGAGGGTCCAGAGACGACTTCCTACTCGACGACACACCTCAGAGCTGTGTGGTTTCTCCAGTGTGCATGAGCATGTGCCTTTTAAGGCTTGGCTGGCGACTGAACTTCCTGCTACACACCTCACAGCTGTGGGGCTTCTCTCCGGTGTGCACCAAAAGATGCGACCGTAGATCCCGCTTTCTGCTGAACGCCCTGTTGCACACCTCACAGCTGTGTGGTTTCTCACCAGTGTGTATCAACATGTGCCTTTTGAGATCTGTCCTCAAACTGAAAGCTCTGTTGCATACCTCGCAAGAATAGGGCTTCTCGCCTGTGTGTACTAAAAGATGTTTCTGTAGACCTTGTTTTATTCGGAACGTCTTGTTGCACACCTCACAGCTGTGTAGTTTCTCACTGCTGTGGGTCAACATGTGCACTTTGAGATTCCAGCTACGATTGAACGCCTGATTGCATACCTCGCAAGAATAGGGCTTCTCACCTGTGTGTACTAAAAGATGTTTCTGTAGACCTTGTTTTATTCGGAACGTCTTGTTGCACACCTCACAGCTGTGTAGTTTCTCACTGCTGTGGGTCAACATGTGCACTTTGAGATTCCAGCTACGATTGAACGCCTGATTGCATACCTCGCAAGAATAGGGCTTCTCACCTGTGTGTACTAAAAGATGTTTCTGTAGACCTTGTTTTATTCGGAACGTCTTGTTGCACACCTCACAGCTGTGTAGTTTCTCACTGCTGTGGGTCAACATGTGCACTTTGAGATTCCAGCTACGATTGAACGCCTGATTGCATACCTCGCAAGAATAGGGCTTCTCACCTGTGTGCACTAAAAGATGTTTCTGTAGACCTTGTTTTCTTTTGAATGCTTTGTTGCACACCTCACAGCTGTGTAGTTTCTCACTGCTGTGGGTCAACATGTGCACTTTGAGACTTGAGCTCTGATTGAATGATCTGTTGCATATCTCGCAAGAATAAAGCTTCTCACCTGTGTGCACTAAGAGATGTGTCTGTAGAGTTTGTTTTGATCTGAACGCCTTGTTGCACACCTCACAGCTGTGTGGTTTCTCTCCACTGTGTATCAACGTGTGTCTTTTAAGGTTTGACATCTGACTGAACGTCTGGTGGCACGCCTTGCAGATGAGGGGCTTCCCTTTATCAGGAGACGGCTTTTCCCGATTTCCCTTTTCAACCTGGTGATCCATTTCTCCTTTGATTGCTGAGGACACTTCTTACTTCTCAAGAAAATTCTACAAAATAAGATTTCAAATAAATGAAAAACTGAAAATATCACTTCTATATGGTATAACATACATAAGATTACAATATATTATGAATATGTGCCATAATGTGTAAAAAATGGAGAAACAAAAACTATTTTCAACATTGATCGCTAGAGGGCGACACTAATTTTCTTCTGTATGTATTACTACTCTGTAACCACCTCACTTAAATCTCAGAAATAAAAAGGTCTTGAAACAAGATGGATGTCAGTTTCTTAGGAGCATCCAAACTCAATTGATAATTTGTTATTTACAATCTTTGAAAAAGTAAATTTGGTGCCGAAACCCACGAAAAGAAGAACCAGGATAAAAAAACATAAAAAGTGAAATCATTTGAAAGAAAAAATTGAACTTTGAAAAAATTTGATGCGTGTTTGAACTCTTTAACAATGGATACAGAAACCTGTAAGAAAAAAAGATCTGTTATTCGAAGCTTAACTACGAAGCTAATAACAAAAGTAGAAACCAGCTTAAACATTGAAGATGCCACGTCAGAAGAAAATATAGAAAATATTGAAGATCTTCGTGAACAATTGAAGCAAAAAACAGAAGAACTGAAACAATTGGATAATACTATTGAGATGGGTATGAAATCTGACGATATTGAAAATGAAATTATGCAAAGTCAAGAATACCAAGAAAAAATACTTATTTGTAAAAACAAAATTGTGCGTTTCCTGAAAAAGATCGAACATTCCAAAGAGCCAACGCCCAATCACACGATCATGAGTCATCAGCCAACTGCGCAGTATGCACCTACGCAGTATGAGTCATCACAAGGAAACTTGAAGTTACCATTGTTGCAGATACCAAAATTCAACGGAAACTGTAATAATTGGCTTGATTTTTGGAATCAATTTGAACATTCAATTGATAAAAACGAAAATTTGAGTAAATCGGAAAAATTCATTTACTTACGAAGCTTCTTAGAATCAAAAGCTTTAGATGCAATCAGTGGATTTGCAATTTCTGACAAAAATTATGAAGCTTCTTTGGAAATTTTAAAAGAAAGATTTGGGCGTACAGATCTGGTTATTAGTGCTCACGTTCAAAAATTGTTATCACTTGAACCAGTAAGAAATAGTTCTAACATCAAGGCACTTAGGAATTTATTCGACGTGTGTGAAATTCAACTAAGAAGTTTAGAATCTTTGAACGTTACTACCGGAAGCTATGGAAGCCTTTTGACTCCGATAATTCAACAAAAATTACCCGAAGATTTGAATTTGGAATTTAACCGTTGTCGCACATCAGAATTTGAAATTACTGAACTCATTAACTTTTTACGAAAAGAAATCAACTGTCGCGAAGCTGCCGGACAATTGAATAATACGTACAATCGAAATTTTCAACAACCAGAACATCATAAAAACGAACGCTTTAAAAACCACAATTATAAATCATCAGCATATGCGTTGTCTGCTTTGGATACAAAAATAAGTAAGTGCATATTTTGTGATGGATTACATTCAAAGTATAAATGCCAATCCCTTGATGTGAGACAAAAAAGAGAATTCTTAAGGGCCCTCACACGCCCTCCGATTTCGAGCGTGGCTTCTTCACTTTACTTCACCTAGCTGATAAGGGGGGGATGAATACGACTTTCCTTTTGGAGTTCTTTGGCGAGCTTACTGGTTAGTGAAAACTAGCAACCCTAGGGGAACGGGAGAACAACCTAGTGTTGGGGGGGGGGAGGGTTGGTGACAGTCGTAATTGTAATTGATGGACGCGGACGGTTCCAATGCTGCTTTGAAACTTCTATTTGAAAAGGGCCCTTTAGGGGTATTGCTGTGTCCCTCTTTTCATTGCCCAGTCCAACCAGACGAAGAAATGTCTACATCATATGGTTTTTCGATGATATTATTGTAGTTGTGAAGATTTTGTGGTTGCACGATATAGAAAAAAAAAACTGTTCTGCATCAAATTATTTTACCATTGAATTTATATGATGCATGACTAATATTACTACTGTTTATTGTTACTAATATTTTTAAAGATTAGTATAAAAATACTTAGATTGGAAGTATATAAGAAGAAAAGCTAGTACCATATATCAACGGAGTGAATTAAGACAAATTCTACAATTGATTTAAAATTAAAATATATATCTATAAATATAAAAAACTGGCGTTTCAATTTCTCTTTTAAATCTAGGGCGAATTGCGTCAGTGATTGGAAAATCTAAAAGTTTTTAAATAAAATTTCTAAATTGAAGAGCTTAGTGGAGGAACGTGCTAAGTGACAAAAAGGTGAAAAAGAGATAAAATGAGCTTCAAAGCTTTTAGTTTGCAACTTCTCTCTCATTCACAAAATCATAGTTTTTTCCGCATGATATATTCTTATAGTTCGTCAAAATGATGGGTGGCTTTTGGCTTAACCGTAATTTACGTAATAACACGAAATTTACAATTTGGCAGTCGTTTAGTGGAAGTGGAAGAACGAGATAAGCAGGCCCGGACTGGCCCGCCGGCCCATCGGCCCTCGGGCCGGTGCGCCTTTCTCAAAAAAAAAAAAAAAAATCTGACTAAAATTTTTTGAAGCCCAGATTCATCTTCTCGTAAGTATTCCGCACTTTAATGATGTGCACGGATACTTATTTTCTAAAGGGGGTCTGCATATCTTTAGTGAAGGCACGGGAGAACTAAAAATTGCAGCACTGATACCTAGAAAGGCGCCTTCACTCGGAGCCTCTGCTTCACTTCCATACAGGGCGCTGATGAGCCGGTTAAATAACGATTACATTTTCATATGCATGGAATTACTTTAAGGTGGTATATGTTCGGTCTTACGTGATACATTAATTAGATGGTTAGACGAAACAGAACTTTCAAAGGTAACCACCATGGCTTGACGCCTTAACACACTCGACAGAATCAATTGTAACTAAAAATTTTAAATCGGACATTTTGATAAATATTAAAAAAAAAAAGGATCTTAATAAGGCGCCTTCTCCTTTACATACAAGCGCCAAACGGCCTCCTAACACGTACATTTCCCATTATATTATTAATCTTGGTTGTTGGATATAAAAAAATCCAAACACCCAAGAAGTATTATTGGGATGCCTTTGATATCACTTGCATATCATGGGTGGTTTTAAACTTCTTTTGATACTGTGAGGAATCGTATTTATGATGTATCATTCATGCACATCCTGTCGTCGTATTATTATTTTTTTAATGAGGGATCTAAAAAAACACGCTTCAAGGAGTATTAGGGCGCCTTTAATTTCACACACCGTTTTTAAACTTTTTGCAAATATTTCTCAATTTTCTGAATAAAATAGCGCCTTGTATATGAGACTTATGCACGCTAAAGATGGTGTGGTCTACAGCCCTGACTTGGGTGCCAGGTTAGGTTTCGGTCACGCCACTTGACCGCGTTCCTAAAATGTGAGACTCATTGTCAATAGCCCTAGAGTATCTCTAGTGCAACATTCTCAATTAAACTAAATGTTAGTAAAAAAGGCATTTTTTAAAACCTTTTAAATGTGGGTATTGTTTATCAATCTTGAAAACCTGGTGCTGAATATTATTTGAATTGTTTCATTTTAACGCTACGATATCACATAAAGCGCCCTTGGATTTCGCTGTTTAAAATATCAATTCTTGGTGCCGAATATTATTTAATTATTTAATAATCTTTATCGTGGTTAGCGTCCGTTTCTTTCTGTTGTTCTCTTTATTAGTTTCAACTCAGACCTAAGGCTACATGTCAAATGTCAAAATTATTTTCACACTCCACAAAGAAAATTTAGACAAAATATATGCATCGTTTGCGATTTTGAAGTATACTTTCTCACCATATCATACGATTCAGCTGCTGTTTTGACTAAGTTTGTGCTGGTTGGACCTCGATTTGTTATGTGTTTTGAAGCTTCCCGGGTATCAAACGTCGAAATAAAAAGTGTAGGTTGCACATTTGACATCAGAAACCGTTTTTTTTTTGTTTTTTTTTTTGCTTGATTGTATCTTTCCGAATAGATTTTTTTTTGTTTGAAAGGTACGATATCCGAGACATCTTTGTACTTTATGTCCATTTATACGTTTAATAGTTGCAGAGGGTCGCGTCAATGTAGTTGAATTTGTTGTTTTGAGCTCTAAAAATGCATTTTTTGCTATGAATGATCAAGTTCTGACAGTTTTTTGTGATTTAAAATCTAGATATCAGAGACATATCTTTGTGCTTTTTGTAGATCCGAACATTTTTGAGTATTAAAGTAACAATTGCGATGGCCCTAGGCTATTTTATAGTAAATTCATTACTTCTTGTTTCATTTTTTCGCATGAATTCTTCCTAAAATAGGAAAATTGTACTTACTTTTGAACAATGATAAACACTTTATATTTGAGCCGAGATTAATTTAACATTTGCTAAGAATATGCGGAAAGAGGAGGGGGGGGGGGGGGGGGGCGCCCTTTGAAGCCGAGAAGGGCCGGTAAAACTGCGCCCTTGTTAGGCAGCCAGTCCGGCCCTGGAGATAAGTGACATTTTTTAGGTAATTTTGGTCCATAATTGTTTCATAATTCCTGTACTAAACTTCCGATTTTCAAAATTCTTTTTTTGTTTAGAAGATAGGACTTCATAAGATCTTTTATTTACACACGGACGTTTGCCTGTCCGTCCATCATTTTGTCCGTCCGTCCATATCCCTTTCAATTTCCGATCCAAAGTGCCTGAATTTGGATATTATTTCTTCGGTTCGAAAGTAAAAAATTAGATGACTACAATGTATAGTGTTTGGCCACCTGTCTGTACGTCTGTTATTTTGTTTCTATCCGTACGTCCTAATACCCCCCCCCCCCCCCCAGTTTCCTTTGTACCCGTCCAATTTTTAAAGTTGTTTAAACTTTCAATTACCTAGAATAAAATATATGGTAATGAAACTATTTGTGGCTTTACACGTTATTGAGGATGCTCATACTAAAAAAAAAAAAGGGGGGGGGGGGGGTTTTGCAATTGAAGCACTTAGAATTCGAAGGCGCTGTTTGGCGATTTTCTTTCTGTGATGTATAAATTGATTGTTTCCTGTTTAGCACAAAATGTTGTGTGGAAGTGGTTTAAGTGACAGATTCTGTAACAAACCGACTTGTTTAATTCTCTCGAATTAAAAAAAAAGAAAAAATAGGCTTAAAAAAGGGCACAGGATTTACTCCTTTAGGTACTCGGAAAAATATTCAAAAATAAATTTTTATAACTCTTGACAGAAAAAAAAATCAAAAATTAAATTTTAAAGGAGAAGACACTTCTAGTAAATGCCGTAGCGTAGATGACAGAAAAAAAATAAAATCGTCTCGTCTCTTGAAGCAAAGCGAAAAAAAAAAAAAAAAGAATGACCCGTCCCTCTCACGATTCAGAAAATCAGCACCGTTTACGAAGCTTGTCCAAAAATAGTAAACGAAGAATACCTCTTATCTCACTTTCTAGTTATCTATACCTCTGCGATTTTCTCTTCGCCCTCTCCCCCCCACATGTGTCTCCTATTACCCCCTGCCTAGGAAGAACAACTACATTTGGCTACACCTCCCTTTTTTTTCTAATCACTATAGCCAACATCGCCAAACTGCTGGGAGGGGGGGGATTTGCAAAAGAATTGCCTTTTGTCAGGAACTGCTCTTAAGCTAATTAAAATTATGTTCCCAAATTTTTAGGTAGGCTTTATCATGATCGTAACTTACATGGGAAGAAATTACAATGTTTTCGGACGGTAATTTTCAAAATTGTGACCGACCAAAAAATTTAAATTTTTAGAGAAGTTTGATAATTTTTAATTAAAAATCTAATCATCAAATTTGTTTCGTTTTTTGTCCTATGTTAAGTGAACTTGTTCTGCGTATGAAAAAAATTACTTGAAGAAATTTGGCGTTTTTGGACATGTGTTATTCGTGACACAAAAAACGTCTTTTTTAAAGTTTAAAACCCTATATCTCTCTTATAAATTAAATTTCAAAGCCCAAATTTTGAAATTATTTTATTTTCAAAGTTAGGCATCGAATGATGTATTTCTTAAAACTCAACTTGATGTTTTAATTTTTGAGATGAGGGCCCTTAAAAGGCACTGGCCGTTGTTATGTTTGCTTTCAAAATAATCATATAGCTTCTAATTGCAAAAACAGTCGATTTTCTTGCCGAAAATGCCCTTCAAAATTCCACAGTGAAAGTGTCTGCATCAAAGAAATAAAAACAAACAATGAAACTTCAGAAAATAGCAATCCAACCATCACCATATCCCAAAATTCCTCTATCAGCAACAAATCTAAAATAATGCTTCAAACTGCCTATGCAATTGCACAAGGACCCAATAAAAACTGCTTAGTGAAGCTTCTTTATGATGGCGGATCCCATTTATCATTCATACGAGAAGATATTTCAAGAAAACTGCAATTACCCGTCGTCAGAAGTACTCCAATATCTTTGAACACTTTTGGTGAAGCAAAAACTTCGTTACAAGAATCGTTCAACTTACTCTTCACAATATAAATTATCCAGAACATTTCGTGTCCTTGGAACTTTGTGAGACTCCACACATAACTTCAAACATAAGCAATCCAGACCCTTCCGTCGCAAAACAATTAGAGGGAATTGGAATCAACCTCTTGATACCATCCAACGTAGAAAGCTATAAACAAGAGATTACGATTTTAATCGGAGCAAAAGACATCTGGAAAATATGTTTTGAAAAAGATGTTTTAAGACTGAATCCCAATACGATTGCTATCAATTCTATCTTTGGTTGGACAGTGCAAGGTTCATTAAACAATCCTTCATTAGAGAATCAAGAAGTTGTCTGTAATTTATTGATGGAAGAAAATTTAGATGATGGTATAAAAAAGTTTTGGGAGCTAGAATCGTTTGGAATTAATAATGAATAAAAGAATGAAGAAATCTCTGATGAAGTCAAAGCAATGGAACATTTCCAAACCACTATTACTGAAAAAGAAAACAGATACGTCGTGCAACTTCCTTGGAAAAATGATGAAATTGAGTTGCATAATAATTATGGAAATGCAAAAAAGAGATTCATGAATTTAATTCGAAGATTTAAATCAGACACTAAATTTTTCGATGAATATAAAAAGGTTTTAGACGATCAAATGAAAAGTAAAATAATTGAAAAAGTAGTAAATGAGAATGAAACACAGAAGAATAAAAGAGAATATTATATGCCACACAGAGCTGTTATCAAAATAGAACGTGAAACATCAAAATTAAGAATTGTTTTTGATGCTGGAGCAAAAGAAAACAATGAATTATCTCTAAATGATTGTCTATTACAAGGGCCAAATCTCGTTCCTGAATTATTGAATATTTTAATTGACTTTAGAATGCATAAAGTAGCTTTTACAGCAGACATAAAACAAAGTTACTTGCAAATATATATAGATGAATCTGATAGGGATGTATTACGTTTTTTCTGGATAAAGGAAGGTTCAGATTTAAACAACCCACAGATAGAAATATTTCGGATGTGCCGTGTCATCTTCGGTTGTAAATCGTCACCCTTTTTGCTGAGTGCAACTATAAAACATCATTTGAAGAAATATGAAGATATTTACCCGTCCACAACAGCTCTAATGAACAAATATTTTTACGTTGATGACTATGTGTGCTCACAAAAAACAGTGGAAGAATCATTAAGTGCATGCAAAGAAGCTAAAGAAATTCTGAAATCCGCCTCTATGGAATTAGTAAAATGGAAATCTAATTCCCCAGAAATAATGAACGAAATGAATGACTCTTCACTGGAAAAAAGAGCGTCTACAACAACCAAAGTACTTGGTGTCATGTGGGACTATGAAAATGACAGTTTGCAGTTTGTCACAGAAGATATTCTTCAATTTATATTATCGAACAATGTCACCAAGCGTACCATCATTCAAGCAACATCGAGAATTTATGATCCACTTGGCATACTCTCGGCATACTTGATACAAGCTAAGATGTTATTCCAAGAACTATGGATATCTGGGATCAAATGGGATGAAATTGTACCACCGGACATTCAGAAAAAGTGGCAAAAATGGTACTCGCAATTGAAGGAGGTACCCACAATCAGCATTCCACGCTGGTATTTCAAGGAATTTGAAGGCTATCAAGAAATGCAGCTGCACTGCTTTTGTGACAGTAGTGAAAAATCTTATGGTGCCATAATCTACGCCAGATACACCAACGAAGACAAAATTGGAACAGCTTTCGTAATAGCAAAAGGAAGAGTCACCCCAATCGATAAAGCAAAGAAGCCAACTTTAACCCTTCCCAGAAAAGAACTCCTAGCTACTCTTTTAGGCGCCAGACTGATTTCAACAGTTCGTGTACATTTTTCAGAAGCGAAAACTTTCCTTTGGACTGACTCGCTTATCACTCTGCATTGGATTAAAAGCAAAGAAAATCGTTGGAAAACATTTGTTCAAAATCGTGTTGTGGAAATTCAGCAGCTAATATCCCCTGAATGTTGTTTTCACTGCCCCGGAATAAATAATCCAGCAGATAAAATCTCGGGAGGAATTTCCGTCACTCAACTTGCAAATGATAAAGTGTATTTCAATGGGCCAGAGTGGCTATCGAAACCTGAGGTAAATTGGCCCTCACAGGTAATACTAGGAGATAATAAATTCGAAAATATTGAGGAACGAGTGGTAAATCTTGTAAGTGTAAGTGAAATTATTGCGAAACCTATAAAGGAAATTGAGAAATTCAGTAAGTTGAGGAAACTTTCAAGAGTTACTTCTTATGTTTTAAGATTTATAAATAATTTAAGATCAAAAGAAAAATTACTGGGTCCCATAACTAAAGATGAAATGGAAAATTCTACGAATTATTGGATTAAAGTTTCTCAAATGCAGGGTTTCTCAAAAGAAATTAAACAATTAAAGAAAAGTGTAAATTTAGACAATAATTCTAAATTAGTAAATTTAAATCCTTTTATTGATGATAACGGTATATTAAGAGTTAAAAGTAGATTAATTAAATCTTCTTTGGATGTAGATGAGGTTAAACCAATCATATTACCAAATGATTATTTTGCTAAGTTGGTTATTTGTAATTTTCATGAAAAATTGTTGCATTGTGGATTATTAGATTGTCTTATTGAAATAAGGAGTAAGTTTTGGATTTTAAAAGCTAGACGTTTCGTAAAATCTGTATTGTATGGTTGCAGAATTTGTAAACGGTTTATTGTAAAAACTGGTCAGGAAGTTTCAGCACCCTTACCAGCTGATAGAATTGAAAAATCTAAGCCGTTTGCAATTTCTGGAACTGATTTTTTTGGACCATTGTATTTAAAAGATGGATCAAAAGTTTATGTTGCATTATTTACGTGTGCAGTCACGAGAGCTGTACATTTAGAATTAGTTTCAAATTTAAGTACTGAATGTTTCATTTTAGCTTTGAAAAGATTTTTTTCTAGGCGAGGGATTTGCAAAACAATATATTCAGATAATGCAAAAACTTTTAAAAGAGCTGATATTGAATTAAGATATTTGTATAAAATGTGTAAAGATGAAAAGTTTCTAAGTTTTACAGAAAAAATTGGTTTTGAATGGAAATTCAACATACCAAAAGCTCCATGGCATGGAGGATTTTTTGAGAGATTAATTCGAATTATAAAGTCTTGTTTAAAACGTGTTTTAGGAAGGAGTTCCTTAAATTATGAGCAATTAAATACTGTGTTAACCGAAGTAGAAGCAGTTGTTAACTCCAGACCAATAACATATATATTTGATGATCCTGATATAATTGACCCCTTAACACCGGCTCATTTTCTTGTGGGATCAAGATTAACTGTATTACCTGAATTAGAATGTAAAACTGAATCTTCGCGATCGACACTTTTGATAAAATGGAAACATAGACAAACCATTGTCGAACATTTTTGGAAAAGATTTTACAAGGAATACACTTTGCAATTGAAAACTGCTATGTATTCAAAACCAAATAAAAATCCCATTCAATTCAAAATTAACGATATCGTGCTTATTCACCAAGATAGTCCTAAAAATCGAAATAACTGGAAATTGGGTAGAATAATTGAATTATTTCCAGGACGAGATCAAAAAATCAGATCAGCCAAGATTCAGTTATCCAACAAGGAAATAATTAAAAGGCCCATTCAAGGATTTTATAATTTGGAAGCTCTATGAACTTAGTTGTCATGCAATAGGAACTATTGCATTGGGCCGGAGTGTAAAAAATGGAGAAACAAAAACTATTTTCAACATTGATCGCTAGAGGGCGACACTAATTTTCTTCTGTATGTATTACTACTCTGTAACCACCTCACTTAAATCTCAGAAATAAAAAGGTCTTGAAACAAGATGGATGTCAGTTTCTTAGGAGCATCCAAACTCAATTGATAATTTGTTATTTACAATCTTTGAAAAAGTAAATAATGCAACTGATTAAAAATGTAACAGCAATTGATAGCAATTTAGGCATAATTGCATGCAAATATCAACAACCATCGTGTCAAAAAACATTTTAAAAAATTTTATATACACATCATGTTACATATCTCTTGAAAGATAATTTCTCTTAACACTTTACCTACGGGCGTCGACTGACCCATAGACTAAGAACACTCTAAGTTTCAAACTCTCATTGGAGAATTTCTACATTGAAATTGACATAGAAACTAGCGCGCCCCCTTTGTGTCTAAGGGAACTAATGTAATGGTTTCTGGCTGCCTATTTGCAGTCACCTTTAGGAGATTTAACAGAGCCAATGACATCTTGTAATTTGGAACCTTATCAAGTGACGATAGGGATCTATTTTTTACTACAACTTATTTTAGACTTTATTTTTGAATATATACAGCTACTCATTGACTTTTATATCCCTCGTAGGCCCATCCTCAAGATATTTGACCTTGTGCTTCTTTTTCTCCATTAATAAACCTACAGACTGACTTCGCTTGTCATTTTAGACATGGTCCCCCAAAGATCCACAAGTGATTCGATTGAATAACTCGTCAAATATTCATCCAAATGTAACAAAAACTTAGATTTAGGGGTTTACGAGGGTTTTTCACATTTCTAAGTAATTAAAATTGGGTGTTGCTATTGAAAATTTTAAAGTTCGTAACATTTTTAATATTAAGACGGACCCTTATGCAAATTTTGTGTCATGCAATTAACTCAAAATGTTATTTGTTCACATAGTCAAAAAGGTCCGATGTAAAAGGATGACTAACGGTTGAAATAATCACTAGTGGGTAACTTTTTTTTAACAGAGAACATTCCGAAGAAACAGTAGCCCTACAATGGAAAGTACAATTATGCCAATCAACAAATCAACCTTTAATAGTGTTTCAGTTGCTTTCGACACGTTAAAAGAGCTAGGCATTAGATTAAGTTGCTGGTCTAGAAGATTTTTAGTCTACGGGTCAGTCGACGCCCATAGGTAAAGTGTTAAGTGTTGAAATATGCAACGAATACAAAATAACGTTTTTAGTATTTCCTGTACACATGAAACGAAAATTAAGTGCAAGCATGCGAGTTTAATTTGTAAGATTATTATTTGAATATCATTATTTTATTCACTGAATTTAAATATTTTGATTTTTTTTTTTGTTTCAAAATTTAAATTAATTCATGTTAATAATGGAATGAGAAACTTTATTCATTTAAAAATAATATTATTTGAAGCAAAATTTATTTTGGTTATAAGTCAGTTTGGAGTGACGTCAGGAAAGTGATTTTTTGATTGTTTATTATTTGTTTACTAAGTACGTGTCAAGGTAAGCTGCGGTAGCTCAGGCGTGTGAAGCGTCGTGCTCGCATAGGAAGGGTTGTGGGTTCTGTCCTCGGCTCACAATTCTGATGGTTGCTGGGTCGGTGTTTCGCTTGTATTCATCTAAAGACCGCCATATACGCTAATGGTGACTGGTGCATGTTAAATCTGTCGTGGTCACAAAGTCCTCCAAGTTCCTATACCAAATCAATACCTCTGGGGGTGACAAGTCAATACTTTGGATCCTCTAGTTGGCCACTGTCTCTAAAATTAGATGAATTCACTTATGGTCGGTAGTGCTGCCCTCTATGGCGTTGCTTCTGAACGAGGGAACTTGAGCAGTAGACCCAACAGAGACGCGTTGCTGTTGAACAAAGAACACGTGTAGTATACTCGAATGAGGTACATCACGAAGTAGACTTAAACGGGAGAGGCGTGGTAGTGGTGCCACCCTCTGGTTTTGTCCTCCGTGCCGCATGAGAAAGAAATGGACTCTTCGGCTCGGTGTAGAAGGTGGCTCCTACCCCGCATCACTACAGGGATTTGGGGTTGGTACAAAATGCCTCAAAAGGCAGAGGGTGCCTTAGCTCCCAAACCATCCTCACGAAGACAGAAGACAGACAAGTGACAAGGTTATTTTTTGTGTGCATAATCCTGATTAGTTTTAATTTACATTTCTTACTTTAATAGCATTTTGGAATATTTTCATGTTTTATGTTACAAGTAAATATTTAATTATTCGTAAAACTACAAATAATTCAAGCAGACAATAAGTAATATTAATTTTATTTGCAATAGAAAAATTACTGAAAATAGTTGATTTCGGCTTAAAGAAGTATAAATTATAGTTGGATGCTATGTTTAGAGAAATTTATTCTAATGTGTATAAATTTTATGTAGAAACTTGTGTAGATGACACTTACTGTTACGAACCTAGTTGTTTCCCGATAATAATTTCAGAATTTAAGTAACAAGAAAGTAGGCTATTTTAGTTCTTATAGAACTTCTTGTTTTATCTAATGCCTTTGGCATCGCATCTGAAGGAAGTTGTAAAAGATGGAACAACACGACAATATGAAAAATTGACATCAATCAACAGGCTGTAGTTTATTCATATAACACCTTCATGGGGGTGCGGTTTAATGGATAGACTCATATTTTTAGGAACTCAAACATAAAACTTGACAATGCAAATTTATTGCTCACTTTTTGGCAGGGTTTTTACCATCCCCAGTAAATACCGAGGTAAAAACCTGTATTTACCGTCCTGGGAAAAATTATTTTTTTCCCACCTGGGAAAAACTCAATTGTTGAAACAACAATTATTAAATGTCATTTAATGGGAATTATTAAAATAATTTTAATATTGTACTTCAATAAACATTTATCATGGCCCTAATATTTTTAAAAGTAGACCAATCTTTCTTAGTTATTTTATATCTATCGTAACACAATAATCATGTACTGTTGTTTATTATAATTTAAGTGTTCCAATCTGCTTAAACATAAATAATTATTGATTTATGAATACTAAATCTAGAAAAAAATCAAACTAGTTTATACTAGGCTTTGGCAAACTACAATTACTATAGCGGAGATGAGAGAGAACAAAACGCATGAGCGGGTCCGGGTAATTACAAACACAGCCAAAATACAAAAATTAGGATGCAAACACAAATATAATCTGGTGTGCTTACTTTTAAAAACTTTTTCATTAAAAGAAATTGCCCAGATAGGGTATATCCAAGAAAGAATGGTATTTCCCAGTTTTTCTATAAGAAAGTGGATTTTTCCCTTATTTACCAATTTTTCCAGGTATATACCAGTTTTTCCCAATTGGGGACAATGATAATTAGCGTATTTAAAAAAGGAGTAATTTTTTTGTGTTTTTATCTTTAACTTTTGTCATATAAGCAAAGTTAAATAAATTACCAAAGCAATCAATTACCAAATCCAAAAGAATTACCAAAGTAATCATAACGGGAAGAAGATTATCGATAACTTCACCAAATTGAAATGTTTTCTTGTATAACCCTTTCAGTCCCAGTGATGCCATTTGGCATCATCACTTTCAACATTTTTTTCAAATTTTTTATGTCCCGTTACGACATCCAAACACACATCATTCGATTCTTCACACTTTGCTCTATCAGACAATATTTTACTTTAATCTCAATATAAGTCAGAACTACTATTTTTTTTATTTTGAAAATAGTCAACAAGCGTTTCTCTTGAATTTTGATCAGTTCACTTCAGTTCCACATATTTAAAACACAATTTAAACTATTTCGGTTAAAATAATTACTAATTTTTTTTTAATAATATAGTCAGATACCTTAAAATATATAACTCGAAGTGTTTTTAGGTAACATATATATTTTTATTTTGTTGTTTTCCGCAATTAAAAAATTTTGGCATTGATTCAAAAACCATATAAAAAATTTAAA
This sequence comes from Hylyphantes graminicola, assembly GCA_023701765.1. NCBI lineage: Eukaryota > Metazoa > Arthropoda > Arachnida > Araneae > Linyphiidae > Hylyphantes > Hylyphantes graminicola. Next base: position 77,541,154 of record CM043112.1, read on the forward strand.
TGAATTTTTTTTTCTTGCGGAATTCGTATATTTGACCTAAAATAAGCTTATTTTGTGAATATCAGATGTTTCTGTAGTGTAGTATTTTTTTGGGACTGAAAGGGTTAATTGAAAGCTGCCTGTAACTGTGGGCCTAATTGTTTTTCGTCCCATTATGAGATCATGTTATTTTGTTGACAAAAATTACTGAAAAATTAAAACTTACTTGTTAATCGACAGATTTCTCTAAGACACTAAGGATGTTGCTTCACAATTATTTACAGAAGTCAATTATTTCAAAGCAAACAGAAATCAAAAGAAAGACCATATATATTAGAAGAATATAGTTTGAGTTAATAGATATTAAACACTTAGTTTTTTGATAAAATTCGACGATTCGGCGACGATGCTTTGTTGTTTTAAAGTTGAAGTATTGTTTCAAGTTTCTTCATGTCGAGTTTTAACGCAGCTAATGTATACTTCCTACTTTTGAACTGCTGTAATGCGACGAAAATTAGATGCGATAACTTAAATTAATTCCATAATAAAAATGCGTTTCTAATAAAAACGGATAGGCAAAGCATCTGTTAAACATACACCACGGTCTGATAAGAAGGATGGCAGCTGAGCAAGCACTTGTCGAAATATACTATCTGCATTTAGTTCAGCTACAGATTTAAATTTTGCTTGTTATTCCTCCAAACCACTCTTCCCATTTAATTTTAAGCAAAGCAATTTTTATCTGATAATACACTAAGGAATTTCATTTCTAAAGCCTTATTATATTGTACTATTCAAACAACATGGATCGTACACAATGCGTAGTACCCTTATGGAAATGGGCTCTGTTGGATTTCCATGACACATAAAGTACTTTGGTACAGTTCTGTAGTATGTGGGATTCAATCAGAAAAAGGTTTGTTGAACTAAAAAATTTAGATTGAATAGATCTTTAAAAAAAACTCTTTTAAGGTGTCTTACCTGATAATTGCAACAAATGTATGTAGTAAAATTTCTACTTCTTTTGCCAACTTCAACCAATTTCTTAGCAAACCACATAATATTTCAAAATTATTACCAAAATGATTCATTTAAAACTTTCTTTTTTTATTGTTGTATTGGGCATGTAAAGTAATTGAAAAAGACAGTTCTTCAAAGTACATTTATTGACAAAAAAACTGACTATATAAATAAATTTCTCTATTATAAAAATAATTATTTGTAAAAGTTAGTCATATTATAATTTGATCAGCATTTAGCAAGATTCACAGTGAAATGTTCCTTTCTTATTCAGTGAGTCAAGAGGTGTCGGTCAAACAGGTATCTATGGGTGAATACCCTGTTAAATGTTTTCCCGATACAATCCACATTCAAATGCCCTTGGAAGTGTGTTTTTGAGTTGATCTTAAAATTGCATGTCTTCTTGCACACCTTATACATATGTATGGTAATGCAATAAGGTGCATCAACATTTCTCTGGCAAAATGGTAAGAAAAATACATTGTTGCACACATCACAAATGTAAGTCTTCCCCTCTTAGTGTACAAACAGCTGTTTTTTCAGTGTCTTCTTTTTGAATGCCTTACTGCATATTCCGCAGCCTGTGAGGTTTCTTCGACACATGGACCAAGAGATGAGCTTAAAAAAGCAAACTTATGAGCAAATTCCTTTAGACGCATTCCTCGTTTGAAGAGCTTAGTGGAAGAACAGGCCAAGTGACGTTTGGACCCTGTAAAAAATGGTACTTGGAAACGCTAAGAAATATACTCAGTTTATGCAAAAGGGAAATATTTCATGTTTACAGGAAGGAATAATATGTTCGCACATTGACACAAAGATATTTATTTTTTTCAAACTGCCACTGAAACTGAAGAGCTTCCATTAAGCTCTTTATTTGTGGGAATTCTCTTCAGAGTGGAGAAACATGTGAGGGTCCAGAGACGACTTCCTACTCGACGACACACCTCAGAGCTGTGTGGTTTCTCCAGTGTGCATGAGCATGTGCCTTTTAAGGCTTGGCTGGCGACTGAACTTCCTGCTACACACCTCACAGCTGTGGGGCTTCTCTCCGGTGTGCACCAAAAGATGCGACCGTAGATCCCGCTTTCTGCTGAACGCCCTGTTGCACACCTCACAGCTGTGTGGTTTCTCACCAGTGTGTATCAACATGTGCCTTTTGAGATCTGTCCTCAAACTGAAAGCTCTGTTGCATACCTCGCAAGAATAGGGCTTCTCGCATGTGTGTACTAAAAGATGTTTCTGTAGACCTTGTTTTATTCGGAACGTCTTGTTGCACACAGGGGCGTAGCTACCGCCGTATCAGCCGTATCAATTATACGGGGCCCCTGGGCTACGGGGGCCCCCTACGTGCGTAATCAAAAATTAATAAAAACTTCCAATTTTTTTTCACAAGTGACAAAAGTAAAAAAAAAAAAACAATTTTTTTCCCGCGTAAAGCGTGCGTTCAAAAGTTGTCAATAGTTCCGTCTGATATTACAACTAAACCGGAGAAACTCCTATCGCCTTCAAACGAAGAGATATTAAACGCTTTAGGAGCACAAAACTGTCGGCTTTTTACAGTAAAGACATCTCAGTTAAACTTATGATCAATTAAAGGCTCTTAAAAGCATGAATAAAATATGAAATTCAAAAAATTCATTCCATTAAGTAACTCTTTGAATTATTGCTGATAAAATTCTATAGTCTTGCATCCAGTTTTCCCGAGGTAATAACAGTATGCTTTTTATCCTTGACGCTTCCAGTTACAACTACAACTGCTTGAAGAAGTTTTTCAGAATTGAAACTGATAAAAAAAAATTACCTAAGAATTTCGATGGGACAGGAACGCCTGTCAGACCTGTCACTATGTTATCCATAAAGCTAGAAACTTTCGAAAAACTAAAGCCATCATCATCTATAAGTGATTTTATAAATCAATTTGCCGAAAAAAAGGCAAGGAGAGTGTAAATTTAATTTTTACTTTTAGAAAAAGTGACAGATACATAATTATGATGAATAACTGGGCAATTCTACCATAATTTTTAATTTTAAGTCCCTTGGGAATAACCTTAAAAAAATCAATATTTCTTTAAAAAAAATTCTTATTATACTAAAAGACTGGTCCTTATATAATTGCAAAACGGAATTTTTTAAAGCCAAGAAACTCCAAAAAAATTTGAGAACACAGAACAATGCAGAAAAATCCTTACCGTAGTGTGTCCAAAATGTCATTTTTTTTTTTTTTTTAGTTTAGGGCTCAAGCCAACATATTTCTGAGCTAAAAATTACATTCATTTATATTTTAAATTGAACTAATACTGTAGCTTAACAAATTAATTCCATTAAATTTTGGTTTTTAATATTTATAATGTGTTTTCTCGTCTCCTCACTATGTCCCTGGGTTTTGGTACATTCACTGACCTCATTCCTAAAGTGGTGAAGAGAGGCACTGGATTGAGCTACAGTGATTCTTAAACCATGAAAACAGTATTGCAGAAAATTCACATTTCAGTTAGTATCCACATATTTTTGCTAAAATTCACCAACCAGCCCAACATTAAAAAAAAAAACTCAGTAAAATTGGCTGCGAGGCTTTATTGCTTTACTTACAGTCTCCCAGGTAAGGTTAATTTTTGCTTGATAATTGATTTTTTTACTATAAATATGTTTAAGTGGAGTACAAGAAGTAAAAAGATCCATTTTTATTAAACTGTAGTTAGTTTCAACGTAAAAAAGCGCGAATGTCCTTACCTTCCGTTCCTGACTTCCCGGTCCTTATCATCGTAATGATCTAGGGATGGAAAAGCGAAACCAGTTTTAAGACTATTTTGTGATTTCGGTTTCATTGAAAAACAGTTATTTTCGTAAGGCTAGTTTAAACCAGTTTCTTTGGCATCGGTGCATGTTTTTAAAAAACGGCCATCCCTTGTCATTATTTTTTGTTTTTTACAAATGAGCTTTGCTGAACTTTTTTCCGTGTTTATAGAACCCTTATAAACCTTTTGACAAACATTTAAAGGGATTTTGAAAAAATTAATGTTAATTTTTTTTGTATACCTGAAATTAAAAATTATGGTAAAACTGCCCAAATATTTCTTTCAATTTTTGCATTTTTTTTCTTTGTGAGAAATCTTTACCCTTCCTAAAGGCCCCCAAACAAATTTTTATACAGGGCCCCGCCAAGGCACGCTACGCTTCTGGTTGCACACCTCACAGCTGTGTAGTTTCTCACTGCTGTGGGTCAACATGTGCACTTTGAGATTCCAGCTACGATTGAACGCCTGATTGCATACCTCGCAAGAATAGGGCTTCTCACCTGTGTGCACTAAAAGATGTTTCTGTAGACCTTGTTTTCTTTTGAATGCTTTGTTGCACACCTCACAGCTGTGTAGTTTCTCACTGCTGTGGGTCAACATGTGCACTTTGAGACTTGAGCTCTGATTGAATGATCTGTTGCATATCTCGCAAGAATAAAGCTTCTCACCTGTGTGCACTAAGAGATGTGTCTGTAGAGTTTGTTTTGATCTGAACGCCTTGTTGCACACCTCACAGCTGTGTGGTTTCTCTCCACTGTGTATCAAGGTGTGTCTTTTAAGGTTTGACATCTGACTGAACGTCTGGTGGCACGCCTTGCAGATGAGGGGCTTCCCTTTATCAGGAGACGGCTTTTCCCGATTTCCCTTTTCAACCTGGTGATCCATTTCTCCTTTGATTGCTGAGGACACTTCTTACTTCTCAAGAAAATTCTACAAAATAAGATTTCAAATAAATGAAAAACTGAAAATATCACTTCTATATGGTATAACATACATAAGATTACAATATATAATGAATACGTGCCATAATGCAACTGATTAAAAATGTAACAGCAATTGATAGCAATTTAGGCATAATTGCATGCAAATGTCAACAACCATCGTGTCAAAGAACATTTAAAAAAATTTTATATACACATCATGTTACATATCTCTTGAAAGATAATTTCTCTTAAGTGTTGAAATATGCAACGAATACAAAATAACGTTTTTTGTATTTCCTGTACACATGAAACGAAAATTAAGTGCAAGCATGCGAGTTTAATTTGTAAGATTATTATTTGAATAACATTATTTTATTCACTGAATTTAAATATTTTGATTTTTTTTTGTTTCAAAATTTAAATTAATTCATGTTAATAATGGCATGAGAAACTTTATTCATTTAAAAATAATATTATTTGAAGCAAAATTTATTTTGGTTATAAGTCAGTTTGGAGTGACGTCGGGAAAGTGATTTTTTGATTGTTTATTATTTGTTTACTAAGTAAGTGTCAAGGTAAGCTGCGGTAGCTCAGGCGTGTGAAGCGTCGTGCTCGCATAGGAAGGGTTGTGGGTTCTGTCCTCGGCGGTGCTCACAATTCCGATGGTTGCTGGGTCGGTGTTTCGCTTGTATTCGGCTAAAGACCGCCATGTACGCTAATGGTAACTGGTGCATGTTAAATCTGTCGTGGTCACAAAGTCCTCCAAGTTCCTATACCAAATCAATAGCTCTGGGGGTGACAAGTCAATACTTTGGATCCTCTAGTTGGCCACTGTCTCTAAAATTAGATGGATTCACTTATGGTCGGTAGTGCTGCCCTCTATGGCGTTGCTTCTGAACGAGGGAACTTGAGCAGTAGACCCAACAGAGACGGCAAGGTAGACTATCGCGTTGCTGTCTAACAAAGAACACGTGTAGTATACTCGAATGAGGTACTCGCGAAGTAGAATTAAACGGGAGTGGCGTGGTAGTGGTGCCACCCTCTGGTTCTGCCCTCCCTGCCCCATGAGGAAGAAATGGACTCTTCGGCTCGGTGTAGAAGGTGGCTCCTACCGCCGCATCACTACAGGGATTTGGGGTTGGTACAAAATGCCTCAAAAGGCAGAGGTGCCTTAGCCACCAAACCACACTCACGAAGACAGACAAGTGTCAAGGTTATTTTTTTGCGCACAATCCTGATTAGTTTTAATTTACATTTCTTACTTTAATAGCATTTTGGAGTAATTTCATGTTTTATGTTATAAATAAATATTTAATTATTCGTAAAACTACAAATAATTCAAGCAGACAATAAGTAATATTAATTTTATTTGCAATAGAAAGTTACTGAAAATAGCTGATTTCGGCTTAAAGAAGTATAAATTATGGTTGGATGCTATGTTTAGAGAAATTTATTCTAATGTGTCTAAATTTTATGTAGAAACTTGTGTAGATGACACTTACTGTTACGAACCTAGTTGTTTCCAAATAATAATTTCAGAATTTAAGTAACAAGAAAGTAGGCTATTTTAGTTCTTATAGAACTTCTTGTTTTATCTAATGCCTTTGGCATCGCACCTGAAGGAAGTTGTAAAAGATGGAACAACACGACAATATGAAAAATTGACATCGATCAACAGGCTGTAGTTTATTCATATAACACCTTCATGGGGTGTGCGGTTTAATGGATAGACTCATATTTTTAGGAACTCAAACATAAAACTTGACATTGCAAATTTATTGCTCACTTTTTGGCAGGGTTTTTACCATCCCCAGTAAATACCGAGGTAAAAACCTGTATTTACCGTCCTGGGAAAAATAATTTTTTTCCCACCTGGGAAAAACTCAATTGTTGAAACAACAATTATTAAATGTCATTTAATGGGAATTATTAAAATAATTTTAATATTGTACTTCAATAAACATTTATCATGGCCCTAATATTTTTAAAAATAGACCAATCTTTCTTAGTTATTTTATATCTATCGTAACACAATAATCATGTACTGTTGTTTATTATTATTTAAGTGTTCCCATCTGCTTAAACATAAATAATTATTGACTTATGTATACTAAATCTAGAAAAAAATCAAATTAGAAATACAAAAATTAGGATGCAAACAAAAATATAATCTGGTGTGTTTACTTTTAAAAAACTTTTTCATAAAAAGAAATTGCCCGGATAAGGTATGTAACAGAAAGTATTTCCCAGTTTTTTTCTTAAGAAAGTGGTACTTCCCAGTTTTTCCCTTAATTACCAACTTTTCCTTGTATATACCAGTTTTTCCCACTGGGATGGGAAATATTACTTTTGGACTGGAAAACCCCAAACCTTCTTTTTGGACATGGCTATATGTAATTGCAGTATATCCGTCATTGCAAAACAAGTGAAACACCTTGAAAGGTTCCTTCAATTGATCTATTTCTGCAAGTTCAATATAGGATTAAGCTGATTAAAACAGGAATTCAATGATGTAGAAGATGAAGTAGTGCCACCTGAAGTAACTTCCAAAGTCATTCCTCTGTCTGTAAATGATTCAATGTACGACAGAATTGGTCACTTTCCGGAACACGTCAAGTTACCAAACCCAATGAGGTGCCGTAATTCAGGATGTCATGGAAAAGCACGAGTAAAATGTATCGAATGAGACCTTTATTTGTGCTTACGAAATAAAGACTGTTTGTATGATTTCAATCACTAACAAATGGTATAAATTCCTCTAACAAGCTTTTTGCTCGTAATGACCCAAGGTACCCAATTGGGGACAAAGATAATTAGCATATTTATAAAAGGTGTAATTTTTTTGTGTTTTTATCTTTAACTAATGTCATATGAGCAAAGTTAAATAATTACCAAAGTAATCATAACGGGAAGAAGATTATCGATAACTTCACCGAATTGAAATGTTTTCTTGTTTAATCGAAAGCTGCCTGTAACTGTGTGCCTTTTCCGTCCCATTTTGAGATCATGTTTTGTTGACAAAAATTACTGAAAAATTAAAACTTACTTGTTAATCGACAGGTTTCTCTACACGCACTAAGTATGATGCTTCGCAATTATTTACAGAAGTCAACTATTTCAAAGCAAACAGAAATCAAAAGACAGACTATATATATTAGAAGAATATAGCTTGCATTAATAGAAATTAAACATCTAGTTAGGTAGGTAGGTAATGTAATTGTTTCCGGCTGCCTATTTCTAGCCTCAATCAGGAGATTTAACACAAACACCTAGTTAGAATAGTTTAATTTTTACTTTGTTTTGGATTGTGTGTAGTGTAATCGTTTCTGGCTGCCTATTTCTAGCCTCCATTAGGAGCTTTAACACAGCCTGTAAACGCTTCGTAATTTGCAGGTTCATTCTTGTCAATTTTAACGCAGCTAATGCATACTTCCTACTTTTGAATTGTTGTAATGCGACGAACATTAGATGCGATAACTTAAAATAATTCCATAATAAAAATGCTTTTCTAGTAAAAACGGATAGGCAAAGCATCTGTTTAACATACACCACGGTCTGATAAGAAGGATGACAGCTGAGCGAGCACTGGTCGAAATATAGTACTATCTGCATTTAGTTCAGCTACAGATTTAAATTTTGCTTGTTATTCCTCCAAACCACTCTTCCCATTTAATTTTAAGCAAAGCAATTTTTATCTGATAATACACTAAGGAATTTCAATTCTAAAGCCTTATTATATTGTGCTATTCAAACAACATGGATAGTACACAATGAGCCTACGTAGTAAGTACCCTTATGGAAATGGGCTCTGTTGGATTTCCATGACACATAAAGTACTTTGGTACAGTGCTGTAGTATGTGGGATTCAATCAGAAAAAGGTTTGTTGAACTAAAAAATTTAGATTGAATAGATCTTTAAAAAAAAAAGAACTCTTCTAAGGTGTCTTACCTGATAACTGCAACAAAAGTATGTAGTAAAATTTCTACTTCTTTTGCCAATTTCAACCAATTTCTTAGCAAACCACATAATATTTCAAAATTATTACCAAAATGATTAATTTAGAAGTTTCTTTTTTTATTGTTGTATTGGACATGTAAAGTAATTGAAAAAGACAGTTCTTCAAAGTACATTTATTGACAAAAAAAATTACTATAAATAAATTTCTCTATTATAAAAATAATTTTTTTTAAAGATTCACAGTGCAATTTTACTTTCTTATTCAGTGAGTCAAGAGGTGTCAGTCAAGCAGGTATCTCTAGGTGAATATCCTGCATCACATCCTCGCCGCTGTGTTGTTTCTCTCTTGTGTAGGTCGCCACATGTTGCTTGGGGTTCCACTTCATGTTAAATGTTTTCTGATACAATCCACATTCAAATGCCCTTGGAAGTGTGTTTTTGAGTTGATCTTAAGTTTGAACGTCTTCTTGCACACCTTATACAGCTGTACAGTAATGCAATAAGGTGCATCAACATGTGTTTGGCAAAATGGTAAAAAAAAATACATTGTTGCACACATCACAAATGTAAGTCTTCCCCTCAAAGTGTACAAACAGCTGTTTTTTCAGTGTCTTCTTTTTGTATGCCTTACTGCATATTCCGCAGCCTGTGAGGTTTCTTCGACACATGGACTAAGAGATGAGCTTAAAAAAGCAAACTTATGAGCAAAGGCCTTTAGACGCATTCCTCGTTTGAAGAGCTTAGTGGAAGAACAGGCCAAGTGACGTTTGGACCCTGTAAAAAATGGTACTTGGAAACGCTAAGAAATATACTAAGTTTATGCAAAAGGGGAATATTTCATGTTTACAGGATGGAATAATATGTTCACACATTGACACAAAGATATTTATTTTTTTCAAACTGCCCCTGAAACTAAAGAGCTTCAATTAAGCTCTTTATTTGTGGGAATTCTCTTCAGAGTGGAGAAACATGTGAGGGTCCAGAGACAACTTCCTAATCGAGGACACACCTCAGAGCTGGGTGGTTTCTCTAGTGTGCATGAGCATGTGCCTTTTAAGGCTTGGCTGGTGACTGAACTTCCTGCTACACACCTCACAGCTGTGGGGTTTCTCTCCAGTGTGTATCAACATGTGCCTTTTGAGATGCGAGCTCCGATGGTATGCTCTGTTGCATACCTCACAAGAATAGGGCTTCTCACCTGTGTGCACTAATAGATGTTGTGTCTGTAGCTCTTGCTTTGTTCTGAACGCCCTGTTGCACACCTCACAGCTGTGTGGTTTCTCCCCAGTGTGTATCAACATGTGCACTTTAAGGTTTGAGCTGTCATTGAATGCTCTTTTGCATACCTCGCAGGAATAGGGCTTCTCACCTGTGTGCACTAAAAGATGTCTCTGTAGATCCTGCTTCTTTCTGAAAGCCCTGTTGCACACCTCACAACTGTGTGGTTTCTCCCCTGTGTGTATCAACATGTGTGCTTTCAGATTCGAGCTCCGATCGAATGCTCTGTTGCATACCTCGCAGATGTGGGGCTTACTTTTATCAGGAGCCGGCTTCTCCTGATTTCCCTTTTCAACCTGGTGATCCATTGCTGCTTTGATTGCTGGAGCACACTTCTTACTTCTCTAAATAAAAAATGTACAGTATAAGATTTCAAATAAATGAAAAGACTTAAAACATCACATATTTATAATATACTAGCAGTATGGTCCCGCCTTACTGGGAACCCGTTAACTTCGCATTGCTTCCTTTTAGAGGCATGCTGACTTGTGAAAATACACTCAATATCTAAACTAAATTCAATTCGTGTTGGCGCCTGCGTAAGAAAAAAAGCAAATAATAACAGAGAATTGCGTCGAGCCCCTGTTACGGCCCGGTCGTTGTGTTTTGAAGCCCTGTTATGGTCTGCCTACATAACTAGGCATATATAATTTTAATAATAAAATACACTCAAAATCAAAACAAAATTAAATTCCTGTTGGCGCATGCACACTTAAAAAGCAAATACTAATTGAGGTGGGGGAAAATGAGGGTAAAATCGAGTATTTTTGAAATAATCTCATTAAAAACCTACTTTTTCACTAATTTTCATGGATTTTTTTTGTATATAACATACACTTGAACTGTTTAGATTTTGAAAAGTATATAATTTCTTCCTACTACATGCTTCAATATCTGGCAATTTAGGGAACTTAGTTCATATCCTCATTTTCCCCCAGGGTGGGGGAAAATGTGGGTAGCCCAAATTTAACAATATGATTGAATCAAAAATCTTTAATATAAAGGACAAATTGAAACAAACTCATTCTTAATATTCCTCTGCACTTTTATTTCAGAAAAGCTTACTTAGAGAATAATAGAATATTTATGCAAGAGAGTTTTGTCCTCTACTATTATATTGTGGGCCCTGTAAAACCTCTAAAACCTGACCCTGTAAAACCTCTTGCATGCATAGCTGAGCCTAACCATACCAACTGTGATATTGTAATATCCATTTTATGTACTCTGTGTAAGCAACGAACAACTAAACTCCACTCAGCATGCCATGCCAGAAAATAAACAACGTGCTAAAAAGAACATGAATTCTTCTTGATTAATTACCTTATAATTAATACATAATAAACTAATAATATAACATGGTGGCAGTGATCGATAACGTACCCAAAAACAAGTTAAAATAACAAAAGACTGATGTCTAGAAATCATTGTTCCTGATTGATCCGATCTACAGTTTCGTGATGACATGGTTCGACACGATTGACTTTCCCGCCAATAGAGGAAAAGAAACAGTCGGCGATCCGGATTTCTTTAGAAGAAAGAATAATCATCTTGAAGGAAAGTAGATAGATAATCTGAAAAAATCAAAGAAGATGGCTGATATCAAGTCGCCAAGTTCAATGAGGTTGGAAGGAGACGTGGCGGAGAACTGGACGAAATTTAAACAACGGTTCGAGTTTTACCTGGAAGCCACGGAAAAAACAAGTAAACCTGATAAAACAAAAATTGCTCTCTTACTTGGCATAATGGGAGAGGACTGTCTTGAAATTTTTAATAATTTTAAACTTAGTGAAGAAGAATCTCAAAATTTCAATACAGTAGTAAACAAATTCGATAAGCATTTCGCTCCTAGTACTAATACCGTAATTTCTAGATATAAATTTTTTAATTGTAAACAGCAAACTAATGAGTCCATAGATTCATTTATAAACAATTTAAAAACACTAGCTAAGGATTGTAAATTTGGGGATCAAGAAGAAAGTTTAGTAAGAGATTTACTTATAATGGGGATTAAAGATGTAGATGTTAAAGAAAAGCTACTTATAGATTCTGAATTAAATTTAGATAAAGCAATTAATTAATGTCGTGCTAAAGAAACTAGCCAAAATGAGATTAAATTGATGCAAGAAGGCAATTCTCTTAAAACTGAAATTAATGCTGTTAAGTACAACAAAAAGAACACAAAACCAATGGGTAACAAGGATAGTTTTAAGAAGGGTTCAAAATTTACAAAAAGAAATGATCAATCACAGACTTGTCAAAAATGTCTTACTAAACATGATTTTGGAAAATGTCCAGCGTGGGGTAAAAAATGCCATGGATGCCAAAAACTAAATCACTTCTATAAAGCTTGTAAAAATAAAAGAGTTCAAGAAATTGTAAATAGTGATAATGACAGTGATGGGGAAACATTTCAGTTAGAATCCATAGTATGCCAGGTTCAATCTCAAAAATCAGAATGGAAAGAAACTGTTATGGTTAACGATGACACTAAAGTTTGTTTCAAAATTGACTCAGGGGCTGAAGTAAATATATTACCTGCCAAAAAGTTAAGTGAATTCAAATTTAAAGTAGATTTGTCAAAAACAAACAAAACTTTAAAGTCATATACAGGCCATAATCTTAAGGTCATAGGTACATGTAAACTGAAGTGTAAGATTGGTAAACAATCAAAATTACTAGAATTTTATGTAGTAGATCAGGATGCTAATGCTTTGCTTGGTTTAGAAGCAAGTGAATGTTTGGGTTTGATAAACAGAAATAATTTCAAACAAGTAAACATAGTTTCTTCAAATGACATAATAAAGGAGTACCAAGATGTGTTTAAGGGTAAGCTAGGTAAGTTACCGTACACTTATAAAATTGAATTGGACAGTAGGGCAGAACCAAAAATAGCTCCTCCTAGGGTAATTCCTATCTCATTAAAGGATAAAGTTAAAGATGAGCTAGATTTAATGGTCAAAGAGGGTATTTTAAAACCAGTAACAGAACCTACTGATTGGGTACATCCTATAGTTGTGGTACAAAAACCAAATAACAAAATAAGGATCTGTATGGATCCCAGACCTCTTAACAAGTACATTAAAAGGGAACATTATCCAATTCCTACTCAACAAGCCATATTCTCACAAATAGAAGGGGCAAAATATTTCACAGTTTTAGACGCTTCTTCAGCTTTTCTGCAGATACCACTTGCAGAAGAAAGTTCAAAACTTTGTACTATAGCTACACCATTTGGGAGATATTGTTTTTGTAGATTGCCATATGGCTTGGCAAGCTCTCCAGAGGTGTATCAGAAAGCTATAGACAACATCTTCTCAGGATTAGAGGGAATTCTAGTTTATATTGACGATATTTTAGTATATGGCAAAACAGAGGAGGAACACGACATAAGATTGAAATCTGTTCTAGATAAGGCTCGAAAACATGGTCTTAACTTATCTAAAGAGAAAAGCCAGATAAAAGTAAATTCTGTTAAATATCTAGGATATAATTTAACCAGTGAGGGATTATCAGTAAATGTAGATAAAATCAAAGCCATTTCTGAATACAAAAGTCCTGTGAATAAAGCTGAATTGCAAAGGTTCTTGGGTATGGTTACATATTTGGGAAAATTCATAAGCAATCTCTCAGACAAAACTGGAATCCTTCGGCAACTGTTAAGCAAGAATAATGAATTCATATGGTCAGAAAATGAACAAAGGGCATTTAATCATCTTAAGGAATGCATTGTTAATGCACCAGTTCTATCCTATTATGATCCAAGTGAGAGATCAACTGTATCGGTAGATGCTAGTCAGTATGGACTGGGGGCAGTGTTATTGCAAGGTGAACATGCGGTAGCATATGCATCTGTGTCTTTGACCGACACACAACAAAGGTACAGTCAAATCGAGAAAGAACTATTGGCCATACTCAACGGATGTCGAAAATTCCATTATTACATCTACGGAACAAGATTTACAGTTGAAACTGACCACAAACCACTTTTGGGTTTGTTAAAGAAGCCGATTGAAAAGCTTTCGCCAAGACTACAACGGATGGCTCTCGAACTGTTCAAGTACAGCTTTGACATTGTTCACGTTCCAGGGAAAAGGCTCTATGTTGCAGACGCCCTTTCAAGAGCACCAGGATCTGATGTTTTGAACACACCATTCTTGGAGGCTGGAGCAGCGACAGTGCATGCGGTTCTGACTTCAAGTAAGGAGAAGACCGAGCAGCTGCAGCAAGCCACAGAAGAAGATCCAGAGCTGTCAATGGTGAAGACCTATCTCAAGGAAGGTTGGCCTTCAAGTATTCAACACCTAACTCCTGAAATGAGGCCATATTGGAATATCAAGTCAGAAATTCATCATTTTGAAGGACTTTTATTTCTTGGAAGAAGAACAATTATTCCAAAGGCGATGAGAGAGGAAGTCCTGATGAAACTACATGTGGCACATCAAGGAATAACATCTTGCCAAAGAAAAGCTAAGAACACCATATATTGGCCAAATCTGATGGAAGACATCAAGAAGATGGTGGAATGCTGCCAAACATGTCAAGCATATCAACGGGCCAACACAAGACAACCTCTTATTCCCTATGAAGTACCGACCCTACCATGGGAAGATATCGGAATTGACTTTCTGTATGTAAATGGGGACGAGTTTCTTCAGGTCATAGACTATCATTCAAAGTTCATTGAAGTCAAGAAAGTCCACAGCAAAACGACCGAGTCCATCGTGAGTGTGCTGAAGCAAATTTTCAGAACTCATGGTATCCCTAAACAACTGCATTCGGATAATGGACCACCTTTCAATAGTCAAGCTTTTCATAAGTTTGTACAAGATTATGAAATGAAGCATGTTACTTCATCTCCAAGTTTCCCACAATCCAATGGGATGATCGAAAGGTCGATAGAGACTCTGAAAGGAATACTGTTCAAAGTGCATCAAAGCAAAGGAGATCCAAATTTGGCGTTAATTGAATACAATAACACACCGAAGCAAAACCTACCATCTCCTGCAGAAATGCTCATGGGAAGAGTTTTACGGTCTCTTACTCCAGTGAAAAATGTCTTGCTGAAACCTAAATTTCCAACAACGAAGACTCTCCAAATGCTGAAACAACAACAAAGGGAACAGAAAGAGAAATATGACAAGAAATCATCATCTCTGAAACCACTCAACGTCAACCAGAAGGTATATGTGCAGATGTCACACAGGAATTGGTCTCCTGCAACCGTCATAGAAGAACACCAAACACCACGGTCGTACTTTGTGCAATTAGAAAATGGTTCAGAGATCAGGAGAAACCGAGTACATATCCGTCCAGATAATGGTATTTCCAACGACAACCTTCAAAGTAATACCGAAAATCCAGAGATGAATTCACCAACAAAATCACCACTCCGCGGACAATTACCATCGTCCAATAACCAAACAACTCCTCCAAAGAGTCCAACAACTCCTGTAAGACAGAACGAAAGGCCAAAACGACTTACAAGGCGGCCAATCAGACTAAATGACTTTATTACCAATTAGTAGATATCTAGAAACTTTAAAGTGAATTGATTTAGTAACATTTAAGCAGTAACTTTTTAAATTTAATAATTTCTTAAAAATTTGATTTGTTATGTAATTTATATTAATTTCATTCTCTTTAAAAGAAAGGGCATGTGATATTGTAATATCCATTTTATGTACTCTGTGTAAGCAACGAACAACTAAACTCCACTCAGCATGCCATGCCAGAAAATAAACAACGTGCTAAAAAGAACATGAATTCTTCTTGATTAATTACCTTATAATTAATACATAATAAACTAATAATATAACACCAACAACCACCACTTTATCCCACTACATTAAAAAAAATTAAAATTCGAATTATTCCTAGCTATTTTTTCAGGAATACTCTTCGAGAAGAATGTGGCTATTGCATGTTATAATGCTTTGGAGTACAGCATGTTAAAAAAAAATCGAACAAAGCTTTTTCGAGTGAATTCTCACAGCTGAAACAAAGTTAGCTTATGATCAAGAATTAGAATCAATTAATTTTGTTGCCAGATTCTAAAATCAAATAAAAATAATTAGGGATCATCTAAAAATGATAGTTCAAAGAAAAGTTTTAAAAAAATTAAATGTATTGAGAAAAAAATTTAAATTTTTAACATACCCTCATTTGCCCCCCCTTGGTAGTAAGTTAGGTGCGTTGCAAATGTTAACAATTATCTTGTCAGTGACCATTTTTTCATCTTTTAATATGCACATTAAGTTACCAGGGGTCTGTCCAGAAGAAAATTGGGTCAGTTTTCGGACCCTTCACAAAATTCAATTCTGCAAAAACGGACCCTTCACAAAATTCAAAAGGGGGAAAAGGGACCCTTCACAAAATTAAACTAAGTGAAAACGGATTTTTCACAAAATTCCCACAATAAACAAAAGAAAATCCCAGTAGAACATCACAAGAACAAATTTTATTTCGATCCTGAATTGCTTGAAATTACTAACTTTGGCAACTATTATACCTTCAAGTATAGCTTCTGTTGAGAGGCTTTTTTCCTGAATGAACCTCATTTGTTCTGAATTGAGCAGTTCATTGAAACAAGACACTTTAGATAGACATTTGAGAATCGTTTTGAATGGCCCGAATACGATGATCAATGTTCTTGCATTATTGATATTTTTAAATCTAATGGCGCCAGAAGGATAAAGTTGTAAATGTTTCATTTGTATTTTATTTACCCAACTTTTTTTTAATGAAAATGTGCACTCTAATATTGTGGAAATTTGTATTCATATAATTAAATACTATAATAAAAGGAAATTTGGCATTTTGAAAAACTGTTTTGTCTACTAAGGAGTCCTGTTTAATAGAAAACCTTCAAGATATGCAAATTTTTATAGGGAAAGCAAAAATGATAAAATGAGAAAATTATATTCTTTTTGTATTTTAAAGGTTTCTTGTTGAACGAGAGCGTTTGTTCTTAATTTTCACAAAATTACCCTATATTTAAGAAATTTCTCAAAATTAGCATATGTTCAAAATTCTAAAAAAAAATTCACAAAAAAGGGACACTGTAAAAATTTCCTGGACAGACCCCTAGTTACATATCTACTGAAAGATAATTTCTCTCAAGTGTTGTAATATGCAACTAATACAAAATAACTTTTTTAGTGTTTCCTGTATCCCCATTAACTAGAAGGCAGCAAAACCTAAATTTTAACACGTTGACTGCCACCCAACAAGATATCTCGTAGTAATTCTAATTTACTGATATAACAGCACTTACTCCTAAATGTCTAAGTAACACTTTGCCAATTGTTCTTATAACTTCAAGTTATTTTTGAAACTCGATAAACATGATGGTGTTGGAGGTTAGACAAACAAAACTATCTAGCTACTTCATCAACACTTTCGTATGGTATTTGATTGATACCTAGTTGTCACAGAAATGCTGAGGAACTTCCTTGCATAGATTATAAAGCTTATGCAGTTATGTTGAAGCGTATCTCTTGCCCATTGACAACACATATAATTCAGCCATACTTTTGAAGGGAAGTTAAAAACTTTTAATTTGTTTGCGGTGTTAAGTGACCAATTTGAGAATATAGAATGTACAAAAGTAGATTCACACTTTAGCCAACGATTCTACAATGCTTGGAATACTTTGAATGTACTCCTTTAAATCATATGCTATATTTCAAATTACAAGGTAACAAAATCTTTTGCCTCAGCACAGGATGCTGCCTGTGATTGTTTACTTAATTGTTTTTCGTCCCATTATGAGATCATATTTTGATGGCAAAATTAAAACTTACTTGTTAATTAACTGGTTTCTCTACATGCACAAAGGATGATGCTCCACAATAATTTACAGAAGTCAACTATTTCAAAGCAAAGAGAAATCAAAAGACTATATAAATTGGAAGAATATAGCTTTTGTATTAATAGATATTAAACACCTAGTTAGAGTGGTTTTATTTTAATTTTCTTGGATAAAATTCGACGATTCGGCCGACGGCTTTGTTGTTTTGAAGTATTGCTCTAAGTTTCTTATTGCAAGTTCAGTCATGTAGAGTTTTAACGCAGCTAATATATACTTCCGCCTTTTATCTGCTGTAAAGTGACGAACAGTAGATGCGATAAGTTAAATTGCATGTACAAATGCTTTTCTGATAAAAAGGGATAGGCAAAGCATAAGTTTAACTTACACAGCTGAGCATGCACTGATCGAAATATAGTACTATCTACATTTAGTTCAGCTACAAATTAAAATTTTGCCTGTTATTCTTCCAAACCCATCTAATTTTCAGCAAAGCAATTTTCTATCTGAAAATACACTAAGAAATTTCTAAAACCTTATTATATTGTACACCATTTGGAAATGAGACTGTTGGATTTCCAATACACAAAGTACTGGGGTACAGTACAGTTCTGTAGTATGAGAGATTCAATCGGAAAAAGCCCCGTTGAACTAAAAAATTTTAGATAAAAAAACTTTTTTTTAAGGTGTCTCTTACCTGGTAACTGCAACAAATGTATAAAGTAAATTTTCTACTTCTTTTGCCAACTTCAACCAATTTCTCAGCAAACCACATATCAAAATTATTACAAAAATTATTTTAAAATTTCTCTTTTATTAATTGTTGTATTGGACATGTAAGGTAATTGCAAAAGACAGTTCTTCAAAGTCTTTTTATTGACAAAAAAAATGACCATTAATAAATTTCTAAACAATTATAAAAATCATTTGTAAAAGATATTCAAATTATAATTTAACTATCTTTTTTAGCAAGATTCACACAGCAATTTTATTTCAGTATTGAGTAAGTGAAGAGGTGTCTCTGGGTGAATGTTCTGCAGCACATCCTCTCAGCTGTGTTGTTTCTCTTCGGTGTGGATCGACATGTGCTTCTTTAAGGTACCACTTCATGCTAAATGTCATTGGATACACTCCACCTTTCTGTGCACTTGGAAGTGCGTATTTGAGTTGATCTTAGATTTGAACATCTTCTTGCACACCTTACAGCTGAACAGTTCTTCACTGTTGTGCATCAACATGTGTCTGGCAAAATGGTCAGGATAAATGCATTGTTGCACATATCACAAATGTAAGGCTTGCCCTCTTTGTGAACAAAAATATGTTTTTTTTTAGTCTGCTTCTATTTGATTGCCTTACTGCATATTCCGCAGCTGTGAGGATTATCCGACGTATGGACCATGATATGATCTTGAAGAGCAGACTTCTGGCAAAAGGAATTTAGACACACTCCTCATTAAGAAGGGCTTAGTAGCCATGACAAATGTTACATGCCAAGTGACATTAGCACTTAAATCTGTAAATAACGGTACTTGCTAATGGTCAGAAATATGCCTAAATTAAAGTTTAGGCAATGGGGGAAATTTGTTATGTTTAAAAGATGGAATATATTCTTTGATACAAAAATTTAATTTTCTCAAAAATGCCAGCATGTTCTTTCAGTAAGTTCTTTATTTATTGGGAATCTCTCTAGAGTGGAGCAACATCCAACGGTCAAGGGACGTTTTCCAACCGAATCCCCTACCGCACACTTCACGGCTGTGTGGCTTCTCTAGTGTGCATGGACATGTGCCGTTTAAGGTGTGACATCTGACTGAACTTCCTGCTGCAGACCTCACAGCTGTGTGGCCTCTCTCCGGTGTGCACCAGCACATGCCTTTTTAGGTTATGCTTACTCCTGAAGGTTTTGCTGCATACAACACAACTGTGTGGTTTCTCTAGGATGTGGGTCAACTCGTGATTTCTTAGACTCGATCTATGATTGAATGCTCGATTGCATACCTCACAGGAATAGGGTTTCCCACCTGTGTGCACTAATAGATGTGTCTGTAGTTCTTGCTTTGTTCTGAACCCTTTGTTGCACACCTCGCAGCTGTTTGGTTTGTCTCCAATGTGCACCAGTAGATGCTTTTTTAAGTTGTACTGACAGTTGAACGCCTTGTTGCACACCTCACAGCTGTGTGGTTTCTCTCCAGTGTGTATCAACATGTGCCTTTTGAGATCTGTGTTCCCACTGAATGCTCTGTTGCACACCTCGCAGGAATAGGGCTTCTCACCTGTGTGCACTAAAAGATGCGTCCGTAGATCTC
Source organism: Hylyphantes graminicola (assembly GCA_023701765.1). NCBI lineage: Eukaryota > Metazoa > Arthropoda > Arachnida > Araneae > Linyphiidae > Hylyphantes > Hylyphantes graminicola. The sequence continues at coordinate 77,561,220 of CM043112.1, forward strand.
GTTTTATTCTGAACGTCTTGTTGCACAACTCACAGCTGTGTGGTTTCTCTCCAGTGTGTATCAACCTGTGCCTTTTGAGATCTGTGCTCCCACTGAATGCTCTGTTGCACACCTCGCAGGAATAGGGCTTCTCACCTGTGTGCACTAATAGATGTGTCTGTAGTTCTTGCTTTGTTCTGAACCCTTTGTTGCACACCTCGCAGCTGTGGGGCTTCTCTCCAGTGTGTATCAACCTGTGCCTTTTCAGATGCGAACTCCGATTGAATGCTCTGTTGCATACCTCGCAGGAATAGGGCTTCTCGCGAGAGTGTATCAACATGTGCCTATTGAGATGCGAGCTGCGATGGTATGCTCTGTTGCACACCTCGCAGGAATAGGGCTTCTCACCTGTGTGCACTAATAGATGTGTCTGTAGTTCTTGCTTTGTTCTGAACCCTTTGTTGCAAACTTCGCAACTGTGTGGTTTCTCTCCAGTGTGTATCAACATGTGCCTTTTGAGATCTGTGCTCCCACTGAATGCTCTGTTGCACACCTCGCAGGAATAAGGCTTCTCACCTGTGTGCACTAAAAGATGCGTCCGTAGATCTCGTTTTATTCTGAACGTCTTGTTGCACAACTCACAGCTGTGTGGTTTCTCTCCAGTGTGTATCAACCTGTGCCTTTTGAGATCTGTGCTCCCACTGAATGCTCTGTTGCACACCTCGCAGGAATAGGGCTTCTCACCTGTGTGCACTAATAGATGTGTCTGTAGTTCTTGCTTTGTTCTGAACCCTTTGTTGCACACCTCGCAGCTGTGTGGTTTCTCTCCAGTGTGTATCAACATGTGCCTTTTGAGATCTGTGTTCCCACTGAATGCTCTGTTGCACACCTCGCAGGAATAGGGCATCTCACCTGTGTGCACTAAAAGATGCGTCCGTAGATCTCGTTTTATTCTGAACGTCTTGTTGCACAACTCGCAGCTGTGTGGTTTCTCTCCAGTGTGTATCAACCTGTGCCTTTTGAGATCTGTGCTCCCACTGAATGCTCTGTTGCACACCTCGCAGGAATAGGGCTTCTCACCTGTGTGCACTAATAGATGTGTCTGTAGTTCTTGCTTTGTTCTGAACCATTTGTTGCACACCTCGCAGCTGTGGGGCTTCTCTCCAGTGTGTATCAACCTGTGCCTTTTCAGATGCGAACTCCGATTGAATGCTCTGTTGCATACCTCGCAGGAATAGGGCTTCTCTCCAGAGTGTATCAACATGTGCCTATTGAGATGCGAGCTCCGATGGTATGCTCTGTTGCACACCTCGCAGGAATAGGGCTTCTCACCTGTGTGCACTAATAGATGTGTCTGTAGTTCTTGCTTTGTTCTGAACCCTTTGTTGCACACCTTGCAGCTGTGGGGCTTCTCTCCAGTGTGTATCAATATGTGCCTATTGAGATGCGAGCTCCGATGGTATGCTCTGTTGCACACCTCGCAGGAATAGGGCTTCTCACCTGTGTGCACTAATAGATGTGTCTGTAGTTCTTGCTTTGTTCTGAACCCTTTGTTGCACACCTTGCAGCTGTGGGGCTTCTCTCCAGTGTGTATCAACATGTGCCTATTGAGATGCGAGCTCCGATGGTATGCTCTGTTGCATACCTCGCAGATGTGGGGCTTCTCTTTATCAGGAGCCAGATTTTCAGGATTTCCCTTCTTAACCTGGTGATCCATGGCTCCTTTGATTGCTAAGGGACGTTTTTTCTTCTCTAAACAAAAATCTACAAAGCAAGATTTCAAATAAATGAAAAGACTTAAAATATCTTTATAAGACATCTTTATAATATATGTATACATAAGATAACAATATATAATGAAAACATGTTTTCATATGATCTTAATTTGAAATGCAACAGCACTTGATAGTTGTGTAATTTCATGCAAATGTCAACAATCATCGTGTCCCAGACTATCTTTCATCTTTTAATATGCTCATTATCTTACATATCGCTTGAAAGATAATTTCTCTCAAGTTTTGAAATATGCAATAATATAAAATAACCTTTTTAGTATTTCCATTAACAAGATGGCAGCACAACTTAAAATTTAACACGCTGACACCCAACAACATATCTCCTAGTGATTCTAATTTACTGATATAACAACACTTACTCATAAATTTCTAAGTACCATTTCGCCAATTGTTCTTATAAGTTAAAGTTCTTTTTAAGACTCGATAAACATGATGGCGTTGGAGGTTAGACAAACAAAACTATCTAGCTACTTCATCCACCCTTTTGTTGGTAAGGTATTTAATTGACATCTAGAAGTCCCAGTCCAGATATGCTGAGGAATGTCCAGGCATAGATTATAAAGCTTACCAGGCATGAAAGTGCAAATTAATCAAAAAAGCTGAACTCTGAATTTCCATTTTTTTGCACTATCGGCATAACGACGTACAGACCAATTAAAAATTTAGCTATATTAGTTTATATTAAATGCACATATAGAAAATTATGCTAACTAATGCAATTTAGCCTTACTTTAAATCTGTAAATCGATGCCATATCAAATCATATTTAATTTAAAAAAATCCCTGATAACTAACGAATTACTCTTGTACTAGAAAAATATAAAATCATAACACAAGTACCATTTAAGGAGCTAAGATCACCCCATTACATTGCAAGCCGGGTTGGATTTAACCCTTTCAGTCCCAGTGATGCCATTTGGCATCATCACTTTCAATATTTTTTTCACATTTTTTATGTCCCGTTACGACAACCAAACACACATCATTCGATTCTTCACACTTTGCTCTATCAGACAATATTTTACTTTAATCTCAATATAAGTCAGAACTACTATTTTTTTTATTTTGAAAATAGTCAACAAGCGTTTCTCTTGAATTTTGATCAGTTCACTTCAGTTCCACATATTTAAAACACAATTTAAGCTATTTCGGTTAAAATAATTACTAATTTTTTTTTAATAATATGGTCAGATACCTTAAAATATATAACTTGAAGTGTTTTTAGGTAATATATATATTTTTATTTTGTTGTTTTCCACAATTAAAGAATTTTGGCATTGATTCAAAAACCATATAAAAAATTTAAATGAATTTTTTTTTCTTGCGGAATTCGTATATTTGACCTAAAATAAGCTTATTTTGTGAATATCAGATGTTTCTGTAGTGTAGTATTTTTTTGGGACTGAAAGGGTTAAGCTGGGAGGATTATAGCAATAACTGCATAGCAATAACTGCAGCACAAATCAATCTTTGTGTAGCACTTGATTAATTTTATTAGCAAGATAGACTAACAACACATTGATAATTTTTTTGTTAATCAGAACAGAACATAACAAATTTAAATATTATATAATATTATACTACTAAATGTACTCTGTTTTTTTTAATCTTGTCTGCCTCTTGGGGATTGAAATCCCTAATTTTTGGTCTTTCAATACATATCCTTAATAACATAGTTTAAACAAATTGAGAAGGAAAAAAAATTCAAACACTTCACTATTCCAAAAAAATCCAAGGACTCAAAATTCACTAACTACCGGCGGTTAACTAACCTAAGCGGGCGCTCCAATTTTTTTAAAACTAAAGATCGTCTAAAATGAGAAACCCCAGTATAGACCGAAGTAGAAAAAAAAAAAGTTTAAACGTAAACCCAAAAAAGTATTTTTTTCATTCCAGCTATGGTATTTTATGCTAGTATGGTATGGTATGATACATTTATATTCCAGCTTGTGTGCTTGTTCAGAGAACCGCTTTCATTCCAGCTGTTCTTGTGATCATGACTCACGGACACCTGTGAGTCAGACACTCGATCGGAAGAAAATGTTCTGGTTGCTCGACTTATCCTAAACTGGAGCTACAAAAGTAACAAGACACTTCCGATCGCAGAGATAAAGAACTGTCAATCATTCTGATGCAATGTGACGTCATCGGTAGATTTCGTGGAGAGATTCCAATGAAAGATGGCAGTGGCCGATATTTGAAGACCCAATCTTAATTCATCTTCAAATTTAGAAAATATTGTTTATCTTAAAAATTAAAATTTATTATTTAAACTTGTTCTTCATTGAAATTTAAGTTTAGTTTTTATTCATATAGACCGAAAGTGGAGGAAACTATTTTTTGCTGGCCGATAATTAAAGAAAACTTACTATAATCTAATCTTAATTCATCTTCACATTTTAATGAAAATATTTATCTACATTATAAGAATCTGTTATTTAAACTTATTGTTTATTGAAATATTAGTTTAGTTTAACCTAATTACGGTGCAAAGAAAAAATAAACAATAGTTTACACAAAAAAAATCAAAGACATGTTACGATGATCACATTTGAAATATTTTCTAATTCTTAGTCTAATTGCATGTATGTCTAGTTATTTTTATAATATAGTTGTGGTTCAAGACGGATTTTTAAACCAAACTTCAACGAATCGTAATATGCACTAGCTCGCTGCGAAACCGCACTAGTGACTAGCTATTTTTATAGTTTTAGTTCAAACGGACCTGTCAATCAAAGTTCAACGCCTCGTCCTCGTAATTTGTGCCTAATTTGAAGTAAAATCACAGTGTCTTATTTTTATAGTTCAAGGATCAGTGAAAAAAACCTCTATGCCTAGTAATTTTTGCTAGCATATATGCGGCGAAATTGCAGTAGATTTCGGTATTTTTATACTTCAAGACGGATCAGTCAACCAAACATCGACCCCTCATAATGTATTGTTTTGTCTCGCCTAGTTTGATCTTAGGACCCCCTCCCCCCCCCATATATATGGGTCACAATTGCTCAACGGTTCTGCATCGATCTCAGGATCACCCAAAATGAGATTAAAAAAGGCGGAATTCCGCCGAAAGGCGAAAAACTTTCATGCCTGCTTACGCAGTTATGTTGAAGCGTATCTTTTGCCCATTGACAACACATATAATTCAGCCATACTTTTGAAGGGAAGTTAAAAACCTTTAATTTGTTTGCTATGTTAAGGTATCCGACTACGTTTGACACTTATTTTTTTAATTAAATTTTAATACTTATATTTTATGCATTTTTTTGTTCACCAACACAACTAGTAACAATAACAAGTCACAATTTTTATTTTAAATAAATATATTCTGTGTAATTTAAGATTTTGTAAGCAAATTGTGATGTTTTTTGCCTATACTATAGAATTTATAACTAAAAAAATATTTAAGATTTTTTAAAAATAATAATAAATTAATAAATCTTAGTTTGATACCTAGAGAATAGACTACAATCATTGATATTTATTGTACCAATAAAAAGTTATAATTTGTCGAAGCTAAGTTAAAGATTTTTATGTACTTTTTTCCTACCACTTATGATAGTAAGTGTTATAATTTTTATAATATTGCTTGAAATTACTAGTCTGTAGTCTATTCCCTGGATAATAGTGTAACAAATATGCACACAAAATTTGAAAACATTCAGTTAAGTACTTTTTGAGAAATATGGTTTGTCAAGAAGAAAATGTTCAAAATTTTCATTTTGCAGAAAATCAATTTAAAGTTTGTGGTAACATTAAAATAGCAGGAAAGCCTTCTTTTTGGTACATAAGACATTATTCATCTTCAAGTTTCATATTGTTAATTTTTCTTGTAGATCGCAATTTTCTACTAGTGGTCTTTTCTAAGGGATTTGAATGCCGTTTTCGTATAATGGAGTACCAATGGAGTTATAAAATATTTGCCGCACAAACAAAATAAAGAGAGTTTTAGAATATTAAAGAGTGGTGCTTTATTTTAGGATTATAATATATATATATATATATTTTGCCGAAAAATACGATTTCAACGTAGTCGGATACCTTAGCGACCAATTTGAGAACATAGAATGTACAAAAGTAGATTCACACTTTAGCCAACGATTCTACAATGCTTGGAATACTTTGAATGTACTCCTTCAAATCATGCTATATTTTAAATTACAAGGTAACAAAATCTTTTGCCTCAGCATAGGATGCTGCCTGTGATTGTTTACCCAATTGTTTTTCGTCCCAGTATGAGATCATATTTTGTTGGCAAAAATTATAACTTACTTGTTAATCAACTGGTTTCTCTACATGCACAAAGGATGATGATCCACAATAATTTACAGAAGTTAACTATTTCAAAGCAAAGAGAAATCAAAAGGCTATAAAAATTGAAAGAATATAGCTTTTGCATTAATAGAATATTAAACACCTAGTGAGAGTAGTTTTATTTTACTTTTCTTGTATAAAATTCGACGATTCGACCGATCGCTTTGTTGTTTTTTGTAGGGATGGGAAACCGAAACCGGTTTTTTGAAAAACCGGTTTTTTGCCCTCGGTTTTGACCGAAAAACCGGTTTTTTGATGAGGCCGGTCTAAACCGGAAACCGGTTTTCTGGCGAGAAAACCGTCTAAAAACCGGAAACCGGTTTTTTCTCAAAAACCGCCATCGACGTTTTTTTTTTTTTTTATAATTATAATTTTTTTTTTCCAGATTGGAGTTTTGCTCTTGTTTAATCAATCTTTTTTGAAGTCTTCATCTTTTATTAACTTCGGTTTTCACATTTCTATTCAAGCTTTCTTACTAACAGAATAAAAGTAAAACGTTTCAGATTCTGTCCGTACATGTTCCGTGTTGTTCCATTCGATCTCTTCATCAGGTCTCACTCTTTTTACTTTTTATTATCTAATTTGAAATTTTCAGCAACGTATTATGATTTTGTCAAAACCGTTACTAAAATTGTATTTCTACACTAATGGGGGCCCTGATTCTGAAAAAGTAGTTTTTAAACATTGGTTCGTCTGTTTATCCCACTTTATAGTAAAAGAGCTACGGACTTCAAATTTGGTGCACGAGTTCCTATACCTATCAGACGTCATAATAAATTTCAAGGAAATTGCATATGCGTTAGGAGAAGCTGCCATAGAACTGTTTAGGTTTTAAAGGTATTGCCGAAAATCTAAAAGCGATACACTTCAAGTTTGGTACATATGTATTCCCAGTACTATTATTGGCTATCAAAATAAGTTTTATGAATAAATTGCGCATGTGCAATGGGTAGCTGTTACCGGACTTTTTTGGTTTTAACGGTATTGAAGAAAAACTAAAAGAGATACCGACTTCAATTTGATACACGTGTTCCCAGTATCTGTCGGACGTCAAATTAAGTTTTCACGAAAGCTACATCTGCGCAATAAGTAGCTGCCATAGAGATTTTTTTATTTTTATAATTTTGAAACTACCTTTTGATTCATTTAATTTCATTCAATGGGTTTTCATTTATTTAGTGATAATCTTAAGTTTCGTTTCCGGCTTGTGTGCTTGATCAGAGACCCGCTTATAAGCCTTCGTCAAGTAAGACAGACACAGAAACAGAAAGAGTTTTTTCTGTCACAGACAAAGAAAGTACACCCAGGGCGAAGGCGGGAATCGAACCCGCACCCGTTACAGTGCGCAGACCGCTGGCCTCCGATGCTAACCACTCGGCCATCCGTGCCCCATCTTTAGTGCTTCTGATATGAAGTTAAATTTTATTCAATTCCTGTTTTTTTTTTAATTTAAATATATAGTTGCTAAATCTTTGATTGTCATTTATATTGCTTGAGAAATGAAACCGCCATTATATGATAAGGAAACTTGCAGATATTTATGAGCCGGAAGCGCTAAATTTAAAACCATGTTTAAGCTGTCCAGTTTACTTATCATAAAAGTATTCTTGCTCTACAAATCTAACTACACATCGATCGCTTAAAAATTTAAACTTAAATTTAATTTAACTTAATTTGGAAACGACTATTTAAAGTTGAAAAAATAAAACAAAAGAAATTCTAGCATCTTTTTTCATTCAGGATAAAGGATTTTCTCAGTAGGCATGTTTTTTAAAAAGAAAAATTTTACTAAAAAAATTTCCCCAATTTTGAATAACTAAATCAATACTCGAAATATGAATTCTTAATGAAGTATACCTTTATCGTAAGGATGCTATGTAAAAATTTCCCCGCCTAAACAGTGTTAGTCGTTAACCTTTAATAACCGCTTAAAAACGTTAATTATAAAAAAAAGTCTAGGAATATGTTTTTATTTCATTTGATGAGAAAGCAGTGGTGAAAACTGTCCTTTGTAATTTTGTTTCAGCGTGATCATATTTGAACAATATTCAGTCACTATCTTTGAAACAGAACTGTTAATTAAGAAGTTTATTTCTCCCGCAAAAAATTCCCGCTAAAAACCGTTAGAAAAAGAATATATATGAAAAGAAATAAAGTTGCAAGTCATCTGTTCCAAAATAAGGCAAGGCAGATGTTCAAAGCTATAATAAATTATAAGAAAATGGGCAGAAAAGGAACGCTTATGGAATTCGGTTCGTCTATCGGAGAAACATAGAAAGTCGGTACGACTTAAAGCAATCCGGTTTTCGTCTGAATCGAATAATTCTTTTACCCCTCTTACCATGTTGAGTGTCATAAATTTTGTGGTTAGTTATAAACAAATGTCTTCGAATCTGCAATGCCGTTCGCTTGGGTTTTTTCAGAACTAGGAATTACTCTCAATCGAGTTTCAATGCATATTGTGCATGATATCTTCCGTCTCTTACAGTTTAAATTTAAACTTTTTGCATTAGCTTTTGATATTAGTCCTTATCCTTAATATTTTTTAACTTTCTCATTTTTTGTATAAATTTATTTAATGAGCTTGTTTCAAGTACTAAGGAACGAAAACAAAACAACCAATGAAATCGCAGTATGGACAGTGCTACCAAGAAATATTCCCATTGTTGTTGTTGATTTTTTTTTTTTGATTTTAATATAATTTTGTATATTTTTTGGGTTTTTTTATTTTTGTATTGTTATCGCGTTACGTGTTTCCTAATACGTTCGAAAGTATGTGTTTCAACAACACATGAAAGGAAAGCTAATGTAATTTAAATTACGTATAGATTCAATGTAATTAATATAATTTAATTATAATTGATATAATTTAATTCTAATTGATTTTTTTAATATATATTATTAAAGCGCAGACATAATTAATGTATATGTTTAAATCGCGTAAAAAAAAGTGAAAATTGCACTTTGACATATTCCAATGAAATAAAAATACCAAAACTTATAACTGAAACCTTTAATCTATTAATATCGGTTTTACTCTCAAAAAACCCGTAGAACATTTCTTGGAAATATACTCGAAAACTAAAATGTTTTAGGCAAACCTTGATCATACTTAAATATAGTAAATAAATTGCATTAACGGCACCAAATTAGACAAATGATCGAAAATGATTTCTGTTGTTTTGCCTGACGTAGGAAATGTGCCGCGGATCATTTTTTTTTATCTAATCCGCTCATCGCCCTTTTTATGCAGATCTTTTACTTATTTCAAAGTGTAACAATTATTAAGCTCGGCACCAAGTATAGTCGTCCACCAGACTGAAGGATGCCGGGCGTAATAGACGGCAAATCATAGGAATTTAATAATACAAAAAGAGATAAAATAATGCAAAGCTTAATAAAAATACTCAAAACGTTATAAGAAAAACCGAAATAAGAAAGCAAAAATTAGCAATATAATTTTAAATATTAAGTAAGTAAGAATTAGGAAGAAAACCTGGAACTTAGTTTCTAACAAAAACAAAACACTTAAAGTTGACTTTAAACTGTTTTTTTTTTTATTCGAAAGTAAAGTTTAAAAAAAAATACCCTCTAAACAAGAATAACAAATAATTATATGAATATTAATCAAACAAAAGATAAGTATTCTGTAATGTTTACAGCAATAATTTCATTTAAAATAGTTACGATTTTTATTTAATACATTAAAATTAAAGTTAAAAAATATACGAAATTCTTGTCGAGAAACTCGAAATCTAAGCTTCACATTCAATGTTTCTTTGAATGCGTCACCCACATATTCACATAAGACGTATCTTTCTACGGCGGGAAAAGGTGAAGGTCATTCTAGAGAGGCGGACTGAAGGATGCATTTAAGCACGGCATGGTATTTATAAAATATAATTTTTAAAAAAGGAAATATAGATGGAATAATGCCAAGCTTAATAAAAAAAAAACTAAAATGAATATTAGAAAAGCCGAAATGAGAAACAAAAAGGAACATTATAATTTTAAATATAAATGAAGTAAGAACTGAAAAGAAACCCTGGAACTTAGTTTCCAACAAAAAACCCTAAAAACACTTAAAATTAACTGGAAATTATTTTTTAAATTTGAAAGGAAAGTAAAGAAATTCAGAACAGAAGAAAACCGGAATGGAAAATACGAGATTATTAGTTATTTAAATATATATAAATAACTAATGATGATATAAATACTAATGAATCATCAATATTATTCTGTTAATTATTAATTAGCTAATGTTAATTGGGTTATTATTTAGCTAATGTTAATTATGTTATTATTAATTAGTTAATGTAATTATGTTATTATTAATTAGTTAATGTAATTAGGTTATTATTAATTAGTTAATGTTAATTAGTTTATTATTGATTTTTTCAAGTACCGTCAAAGCGGGTAACTTTGGCCACGGAGGGTAACTTTGGCCACGCGTCGGAAAAAGATTCGTTTCTTAATTTCTCTTCATAAAATGATCTCAACTTAAATTGTTTGACATTTTTGGAAAGGTGGAAACATCTCCTTTCATTTCATGTAAAAAAAATTCTCATTCTAATTCTGGCAATACTGCAAATGCTGTTTTCATTCTTACAAGCATAAAATGACAAAAATCTATCTCTTCCAACTTTTGTCTGGAACACTTAAAAAAATATTGAAAATATTTAAATAAAACACTCTATTCGATTCTTTTATTTATGGGGAACAATATTACACCATTTGTTTTATTCTAAATTGAATACTTTTTATGCTGTATTTAAATATTGGTAATTGGGAAGCTTTTGCCGATGAATGCGGGTAACTTTGGCCACAGATGTAAATATTTATTTATGGAATTTTGCACTTTAAAAAATATACGTAAAAGTGTATTCTGTTTAACTATTTTTGAAAAATTCATACTTTTATGATTATTAATTTTTTAGATATTTTTTTTAAAAATAAAACGATTTTAAACATTAAAAAGATAAAGATAGAATGCAAGAAACGTATACCACTCAAAATCGTAAATGTCGAAAGGTAAACATTTTCAGATTCCTAATTATGAATACATTATTTTTTCCCCTTTTATAATAAAATCGTTTGCTTTTTATGAATATATTTGTTATTACATCTTGCTTCAAAAGAGTTCTTTTTCCCTTACTAAATTAGAATTTTATTTTTCTTTTAAGCGACAAACAATACAAGTATTCATTGTGTAATGCCATTCCACGATGCACTGCAATGTAAATGTTAAGTTATATGCCATTTTTAATAACTATATGTCTTATAACTTTGTTATTTTAAGTTAAAAGTTTTAATATTGCGATTTAATTCGTTAATACAGCCGTTAAGGATGTTAAAAAGTGTGCTTTTTTATGTATTTCATGGGTGGCCAAAGTTACCCGCCCGGCTCCTAACAGTGTCCTAATTTTTTAAACTAATACCAATTTTTTTTAATTTATAAAATTTAACTAAAATGATTGAAAATTATTCCTAAAAGTACAATAATTAGAATGCATAATGATTTTAAAGTGTTTAAATAGTTTTTGTAGTTAAATTTTTCTTCTTTTGTAAAAAAAAACTATGATTTTGGCCAAAGTTACCCGCACTGACGGTAATTAATAAAAAAATGAAAACACATAACTGGGCTTTTAAAAATAAAAACCGGAAAACCGGTTTTTAGGTGTCGGTAAAACCGGGTCAGTAAAACCGGCGTTGTAGAAAACCGGTTTTTGAAAAACCGGTTGTTTTTCAAAAAACCGCCATCCCTAGTTTTTTGAAGTACTATTGCTTTAAGTTTCTTATTGCAAGTTCGATCATGTAGAGTTTTAACGCAGCTAATATATACTTCTGACTTTTTAACTGCTGTAAAGTGACGAACTGTAGATGCGATAAGTTAAATTGCATGATACAAATGCTTTTCTGATGAAAAGGGATAGGCAAAGCATAAGTTTAACTTACACAGCTGAGCCAGCACTGATCGAAATACAGTATATACATTTAGTTCAGCTACAAATTTAAATTCCTGCTATAGTTATTCTTCCAAACCTATCTTCCCATTTAATTTTAAACAAAGCAATTTTTATCTGAAAATACATTAAAGATTTTCATTTCTAAAACCTGAAAATACTGTACACCATGAATTGTGCACAATGAGCCTAAGTAGTAAGTACCCTTGTGGAAACGAGACAGTTTACTGGATTTCCAGTACACAAAGTACTGGGGTACAGTTCTGTAGTATGAGAGATTCAATCGGAAAAAGCCCCGTTGAACTAAAAATTTTAGATAAAACAACTTTTTTTTAAAAAAATTACTTTCCTTTAAGGTGTCTTACCTTACTGCAACAAATGTATGCAGTAAAATTTCTACTTCTTTTGCCAACTTCGACCAATTTCTTAGCAAACCACATAGTACATATATCAAAATTATTACCAAACTGATTATTTTAAAACTTTCTTTTTTTATTGTTGTATTGGACATGTAAGGTAATTGCAAAAGACAGTCCTTTAAAGTCATTTTATTGACAAAAAAAAAAAAAGACTATAAATAAATTTCTCAAAAATTATAAAAAATCATTTGTAAAAGATAGTCAAATTATAATTTGACTATCTTTTTCAGCAGGATTCACAAAACAATTTTATTTCAATATTGAGTAAGTCCAGGTGTCTATCAAGTAGGTATTTCTGGGTGAATACCCTCTCATGTAGATCGCGATGTGTTCCTTGGAGTCCCACTTCGTGTTAAACATTTTCTGATACAATCCACATTCAAATGCCCTTGGAAGTGTGTTTTTTTAGTAGGATTGAACATTTTCTTGCACACCTTATACAGCTGTACAGTTCGGCAATAAGGTGCATCAACATGTGTCTGGCAAGATATGACTTCACAGAAAATGCATTGTTGCACATATCACAGAAGTAATGCTTTTTCTTCCCTCTTTGTGTACTAACTGGGTTTTTTTTCAGTCTCCTTTCTTTCAATGCCTTACTGCATATTCCATAGCTGTGAGGTTTCTTCGACACATGGACCAAGAGATGAGCTTGAAAAAGGCAAACTTATGGGCAAAGGCCTTCAGACACACTCCTTATTTGAAAAGCCTAGTAGTAGTAGAACACGCACGCACACACACACACACAAATAGCATTCATTCTTAAATCTAAAAAAGGGTGCCTGCAAAAGGGTAAGAAGAACTTTAAGAATAAACAAAAATGGGAAATCGTAATGTTTAGAGGATGGAATAATATGATCAATGACAAAAACATCTAAATTTTTTCAAACTGCCCCAAAGCTTCTTCTGACACAAGTCTTCCTTTGTGGGGATTTTCTTCAGAATGGGGCAACATGGGACGGTCAAGAGCCCACTTCCAACTGAATCCCCTGCCGCAAACCTCACAGCTGTTCCCTTCGGTGCGCACCATCAGGTGCCTTTGAAAGCTGGATCAGTACCTAAATGTCCAGTTGCACAAATCAAAGCTGTGTGGTTTCTCTTGTGTGCATGATCATGTGCCTTTTCAGGTGTGATTGCTGACTGAACTTCCTGCTGCACACCTCACAACTGTGGGGCCTCTCTCCAGTGTGCACCAATAGATGCTTTTTTAAGACATTCTTGCTCCTGAACGTCTTGCTACACACGATGCAGCTGTGGGGTTTCTCACCACTGTGTATCAACATGTGCACTTTGAGATACGAGACATCATTGAATGCTTTATTGCATACCTCACAAGAATAAGGCTTCTCAACTGAGTGCACTAAAAGATGTCTCCGTAGATCGTGCTTCGTTCTGAACGCCTTGCTGCACACCTCACAACTGTGGGGTTTCTCTCTCGTGTGTATCAACATGTGCCTTTTTAGATTTGATCTATGATTAAATGCTCTATTGCATACCTCGCAGGAATAAGGTTTCTCACTTGTGTGCACTAAAAGATGTTTCTGTAGATCTTGCTTTAATCTGAACGCCTTGTTGCACAACTCACAAGAATAAGGTTTTTCACTTGTGTGCACTAAAAGATGTCTCTGTAGATCCCGCTCTAATTTGAACGCTTTGTTGCACACCACACAGCTGTGTGGTTTTTCTCCAGTGTGTATCAACATGTGCATTTTAAGGTTGGACTTCAAACTGAACGTCTGCTTGCACGTCCCACAGTTGTGTGGTTTCTCTCCTGAGTGTGTCAACAAGTGTAATTTGAGGTTTGACTTCTGACTAAACGTGTGCTTGCATTCCTCACAGGAATAGGGCTTCTCACCTGTGTGCACTAATAGATGTGTCTGTAGTTCTTGCTTTGTTCTGAACCCTTTGTTGCACACCTTACAGCTGTGGGGCTTCTCTCCAGTGTGTATCAACATGTGCCTATTGAGATGCGAGCTCCGATGGTATGCTCTGTTGCATACCTCGCAGATGTGGGGCTTCTCTTTATCAGGAGCCAGATTTTCAGGATTTCCCTTCTCAACCTGGTGATCCATGGCTCCTTTGATTGCTAAGGGACGTTTTTTCTTCTCTAAACAAAAATCTACAAAGCAAGATTTCAAATAAATGAAAAGACTTAAAATATCTTTATAAGACATCTTTATAATATATACATAAGATAACAATATATAATGAAAACATGTTTTCATATGATCTTATTTGAAATGCAACAGCACTTGATTGTTGTGTAATTTCATGCAAATGTCAACAATCATCATGTCCCAGACTATTTTTTCATCTTTTAATATGCTCATTATCTTACATATCGCTTGAAAGATAATTTCTCTCAAGTTCTGAAATATGCAATAATATAAAATAACCTTTTTAGTATTTCCATAAACAAAATGGCAGCACAACTTAAAATTTAACACGTTGACACCCAACAACATATCTCCTAGTGATTCTAATTTACTGATATAACAGCACTTACTCATAAATTTCTAAGTACCATTTTGCCAATTGTTCTTATAAATTCAAGTTCTTTTTGAAACTCGATAAACATGATGGCGTGGGAGGTTAGACAATCAAAACTATCTAGCTACTTCATCCACCCTTTTGTTAGTATGGTATTTAATTGACACCTAGAAGTCCAAATCCCAGATATGCTGAGGAACTTCCATGCATAGATTATAAAGCTTGTTATGTTGAAGCGTATCTTTTGCCCATTGACAACACATATAATTCAGCCATACTTTTGAAGGGAAGTTAAAAACCTTTAATTTGCTTGCTATGTTAAGTGACCAATTTGAGAATATAGAATATACAAAAGTAGATTCACACTTTAGCCAACGATTCTACAATGCTTGGAATACTTTTAATGTACTCCTTCAAATCATGCTATATTTTAAATTACAAGGTACCAAAATCTTTTGCCTCAGCATAGGATGCTGCCTGGGATTGTTTACTTAATTGTTTTTCGTCCAATTATGAGATCATATTTTGTTGGCAAAATTAAAACTTACTTGTTAATTAACTGGCTTCTCTACATGCACAAAGGATGATGCTCCACAATAATTAACAGAAGTCAACTATTTCAAAGCAAAGAGAAATCAAAAGACTATATAATTGGAAGAATATAGCTTTTGCATTAATAGATATTAAAAACAGAATTAGAGTAGTTTTATTTTACTTTTCTTGTATAAAATTCGACGATTCGGCCGATCGCTTTGTTGTTTTGAAGTACTATTGCTTTAAGTTTCTTATTGCAAGTTCGATCGTGTAGAGTTTTAACGCAGCTAATATATACTTCCGACTTTTTATCTGCTGTAAAGTGACGAACAGTAGATGCGATAAGTTAAATTGCATGATACAAATGCTTTTCTGATAAAATAGATCGGCAAAGCATAAGTTTAACTTACACAGCTGAGCCAGCACTGATCGAAATACAGTACTATTTACATTTAGTTCAGCTACAAATTAAAATTTTGCTTGTTATTCTTCCAAATCCATTTTCCATTTAATTTTCAGCAAAGCAATTTTTATCTGAAAATATACTGAGAAATTTCATTTCTAAAACCTTATTATATTGTACACCATTTGGAAATGAGACTGTTGGATTTCCAGTACACATAAAGTACTGGGGTGCAGTTCTGCAGTAGGAGAGATTCAATTGGAAAAAGCTCCGTTGAACTAAAAATTTTAGATAAAAAACTTTTTTTTTAAGGTGTCTCTTACCTGGTAACTGCAACAAATGTATAAAGTAAATTTTCTACTTCTCTTGCCAACTTCAACCAATTTCTCAGCAAACCACATATCAGAATTATTACAAAAATTAATTTAAAACTTTCTCTTCTTTTTTGTTGTATTGGACATGTAAGGTAATTGCAAAAGACAGTACTTCAAAGTCTTTTTATTGACAAAAAAAAATGACCATAAATAAATTTCTAAACAATTATAAAAATCATTTGTAAAAGATAGTCAAATTATAATTTAACTATCTTTTTTAGCAAGATTTACATAGCAATTTTATTTCAATATTGAGTAAGTCAAGAGGTGTCTCTGGGTGAATGCTCCTCAACACTTCTTCAGCTGTGTTGTTTCTCTTCGGTGTGGATCTCCATGTGTTTCTCGAGGTGCCCCCTCATGCTTAATGTCTTCGGATACACTCCACATTTCTGTGCCCTTGGAAGTGATCTTTTGAGTTGATCTTATATTTGAACTTCTTCTGGCACACCTTTTCAGCTGAGCAGTTACTCACTGTTGTGCATCAACATGAGTCTGGCAAAATGGTCAGGAAAAATGCATTGTTGCAAACATTACACAAATGTAAGGCTCCCCCTCTGTGTACAAAAAGATGTTTTTTAAGAGTTTGTTTCTATTTGAATGCCTTACTGCATATTCCGCAGCTTGTGGTTTCTCCAATGCATGGACCACGATATGAGCTGGAAGAGCAAACTTCAGGCCAACGGCATTTAAACACACTCCTCATTTGATGAGCTTAGTAGTCATGACATTTGTACATGCCGAGTGACATTAGCTATTAAATCTGTAAAAAACGGTACTTGCTAATGGTCAGAAATATGCTTAAATTAAAGTTTAGGCAAAAGGGGAAATTTGTTATGTTTAGAAGGTGGAATATATTCCTTTGGCATAAAAATCTCAATGTTCTCAAAAATGAAGAAAGTTTTTCCCAGTAAGTTTTTCCTTTGTTGGGATTCTCTCCAGAGTGGAGCAACATGCGACGGTCAAGGGACGACTTCCAACTGAATCCTCTGCCACACATCTTACGGCTGTGTGGCTTCTCTAGTGTGCATGGACATGTGCCGTTTAAGGTGTGACAGCTGACTGAATTTCCTGCTGCACACCTCACAGCTGTGGGGCCTCTCTCCAGTGTGCCCCAGTAGATGCTTGTTTAAGTTGGACCTACTCCTAAACGTCTTGCTGCACACCTCGCAGCTGTGGGGTTTCTCTCCAGTGTGTACCAACATGTGCACTTTCAGATGCGAGCTGCGACGGTATGCTCTGTTGCATACTTCGCAGGAATAAGGCTTCTCACCTGTGTGGACTAAAAGATGTCTCTGTAAAACCTGCTTTGTTCTGAACACCTTGTTGCACACCTCACAGCTGTTTGGTTTCTCTCCATTATGTATCAACATGTGTAATTTGAGGTTAGACTTTTGACTAAATGCGTGCTTGCATTCCTCACAGGAATAGGGCTTCTCACCTGTGTGCACTAATAGATGTGTCTGTAGTTCTTGCTTTGTTCTGAACCCTTTGTTGCACACCTTGCAGCTGTGGGGCTTCTCTCCAGCGTGTATCAACATGTGCCTATTGAGATGCGAGCTCCGATGGTATGCTCTGTTGCATACCTCGCAGATGTGGGGCTTCTTCTTATCAGGAGCCAGCTTTTCAGGATTTCCCTTCTCAACCTGGTGATCCATGGCTCCTTTGATTGCTGAGGGACGTTTTTTCTTCTCTAAATAAAAATCTACAAAGCAAGATTTCAAATAAATGAAAATGTTTAAAATATCTTTATAAGACATCTTTATAATATATACATAAGATAACAATATATAATGAAAACATGTTTTCATATGATCTTAATTTGAAATGCAACAGCACTTGATTGTTGTGTAATTTCATGCAAACGTCAACAATCATCGTGTCCCAGACTATTTTTTCATCTTTTAATATGCTCATTATCTTACATATCGCTTGAAAGATAATTTCTCTCAAGTTCTGAAATATGCAATGATATAAAATAACCTTTTTAGCATTTCTATTAACAAGATGGCAGCACAACTTAAAATTTAACACATTGACACCCAACAACATACAGGGTGTTTCAAAATTGACCGGAATAGGAATTGATGCAATTCCGAAATATTGAGCCGGCCCCTCCGAAAAATAGTAAAAAGCCAATTGATCACGCGTTTTGGTCGTGGTTGCATACTTGAACTAGGGCAGCACGATAATGTGTTGACGAAGGGATGCATTTTTTTTTAGTTTGGTTTGGTTGAATCGACATATTGCCTAGTAATTTTACAATTTACAGATTTTGTTACATCACAGTTTCTAAAACTACTAAAAATGATTAGTAACTACGAAAATGGAATATTTGTGTTTGGATTTCGATTTAAATAATTTGGTGTGTTTCAAATTTGAGCTGGATGTTTGAAAATTGGAAGGAGCTAACGTTTTGCGATAGAAATGTACAGTTTGTCGAAATGTACATGTGTTGGGACCAAATAATTCTATAGTAGGGTAGAGATTGAACTTACCAACCGCACCATCTACCAACATGGAGACAATTTAGGGTGTCATGTGGGGATCGATGGTCGAGTGGTTTGGATCGCAGGCCATAACGCTAGCAGTCCGCGCGCTGTAATGGGTGCGGGTTCAATTCCGCCTTTGCCCTGAGTGTACTTCCTTTCTCTGCAAGTAAAAAATCCTTCTGTGGCTGTCTTACTTGACGAAATCTTATAAGCGGTTCTCTGATCATGCACACACACACCGGAATATACAGGGTGGTTATAAAATAACGCTCGCTATTCGGAGTGGTCTGTAGCTTGAATGATATTCCAAATGCTTCAAAATTTGAGACACTTACTAATCAAGAAGGGGGAAAAAACAATGGAATCATAAAAAAGATAGAATCTTAAAAAATAATCACAAAAAAGAATAATCATAAAAAAAACTCGTCTCTTGACCAGGGTTCTAAGTTACGAGGCGTCGTCAATTATGGCCAACACAGCTAATTACGCCTCGTAATTTAGAACCCTGGTCAAGAGACGAGTTTCTTTTTTTCGATAAGGAATGGAACAATAAAACGAAACTCGTCTCTTGACCGACGTACTAAATTACGCGGCGTAGCCAATTATGACTAATTACGGCCAACACATCCAATTACGCCTCGTAATTTAGAACCCTGGTCAAGAGACGAGTTTCTTTTTTTCGATAAGGAATGGAACAATAAAACGAAACTCGTCTCTTGACCGACGTACTAAATTACGCGGCGTAGCCAATTATGACTAATTACGGCCAACACATCCAATTACGCCTCGTAATTTAGAACCCTGGACAAGAGACGATTTCGTTTCTTATGATTCCATTCTTTCCCCCCTTCTTGATTAGTAAGTGTCTCAAAGTCTTCTGCATTTGGATTATTCATTAAAGCTACAGACCACTCCGAATAGCGAGCGCTATTTTATAACCACCCTGTATATTTGCGTACCTACCCAGCATAAATAAGCAAAATATAATAATTGTTATGTATAGACTGATGGTCAACATCAAGTTTTTTTTAACAATAATGCAACAACCTATCCAAAATGAACAGCATCCTAAATTTTTTTTAAAAACTAGTTGAACCTGAAATTTTTATCAAATGTAAATTCAACCAAACCAAACTAAAAATTCTACATTCTTGTGTAGCACAAGTGCAAGATTTCATGCACGACCGAAAGGGCGGCCAATTAGTTAGCCGTTTTTCATTGGCGGGGGGAAGGGTAAATATTTAGGAATTGCGTCCTATACAATTCCGGTCAATTTTGGAACACCCTGTATCTCCTAGTGTTTCTAATTTACTGATATAACTCATAAATTTCTAAGTACCATTTCGCCAATTGTTCTTATAAGTTAAAGTTCTTTTTGAAACTCGATAAACATGATGGTGTGGGAGGTTAGACAAACAAAACTATCTAGCTACTTCATCCACCCTTTTGTTAGTATGGTATTTAATTGACACCTAGAAGTCCCAATCCCAGATATGCTGAGGAACTTCCATGCATAGATTATAAAGCTTGTTATGTTGAAGCGTATCTTTTGCCCATTGACAACACATATAATTCAGCCATACTTTTGAAGGGAAGTAAAAAACCTTTAATTTGTTTGCTATGTTAAGTGACCAATTTGAGAATATAGAATGTACCAAAGTAGATTCACACTTTAGCCAACGATTCTACAATGCTTGGAATACTTTGAATTTGTTCACCTTTACTGTACGGTAACTATTGGCGCGATTTTCAGATTTGGCGATAAATAGTTTTTTGTGGCAACCTGTCAGACTTCGACCGAAACCCATAACGGTTAGATAGGGTTACCGGAAAACGTCATCCTTGCGAAGAGAGCATGACGTCAAAAGTCACAAGAATACGGACTTTTGGCGCGATTTCGGAAAGTTCGCCAATAGTTACCGTACAGTAAATTTCTACCCTTTGAATGTACTCCTTCAAATCATATGCTATATTTCAAATCACAAGGTAACAAAATCTTTTGCCTCAGCATAGGATGCTGCCTGTGATTTTTTGCCTAATTGTTTTTCGTCCCATTATGAGATTATATTTTGTTGGCAAAAATTAAAACTTACTTGTAAATCAACTGGGTTTCTCTACAAGCACAAAGGATGATGCTCCACAATAATTTACAGAAGTCAACTATTTCAAAGCAAAGAGAAATCAAAAGACTATAAAAATTGGAAGAATATAGCTTTTACATTAATAGATATTAAACACCTAGTTAGAGTAGTCTTATTTTACTTTTCTTAGATAAAATTCGACGATTCGGCCGATTGCTTTGTTGTTTTGAAGTACTATTGCTTTAAGTTTCTTATTGCAAGTTCGATCATGTAGAGTTTTAACGCAGCTAATATATACTTCCGACTTTTTAACTGCTGTAAAGTGACGAACAGTAGATGCGATAAGTTAAATTGCATGATACATATGCTTTTCTGATAAAAAGGGATAGGCAAAGCATAAGTTTAACTTACACAGCTGAGCTAGCACTGATCGAAATATAGTACTATCTACATTTAGTTCAGCTACAAATTAAAATTTTGCTTGTTATTCTTCCAAACCCATCTTCCCATTTAATTTTCAGCAAAGCAATTTTTATCTGAAAATACACTAAGAAATTTCATTTCTAAAACCTTATTATATTGTACACCATTTGGAAATGAGACTGTTGGATTTCCAATACACAAAGTACTGGGGTACAGTCACTGAACTGAACCTCTGGAAGAAGCATCCCGATGATAAGCTAGTGAAGCTTTTTTTGGGGTCACTTGGCGACAGCTTTAGGGAGAATATGTGCCATATTTGGCATAACCTCGCCGATCAAAATGAACACTTGACTTCCAGTTTGCATTGGATGTCGCCAACTCCAAGGAATTTAAGTTTTAAAGATTGTTCCTGCAATTCTATTTTTTTAAGTACATGTTTCCGAAACTT
Organism: Hylyphantes graminicola; assembly: GCA_023701765.1. NCBI lineage: Eukaryota > Metazoa > Arthropoda > Arachnida > Araneae > Linyphiidae > Hylyphantes > Hylyphantes graminicola. The sequence continues at coordinate 77,582,933 of CM043112.1, forward strand.
CATTATGTAAAAAACCACCTAAAGCAATGACCTATCAATTTTCTGCTCAAAAAATTATTGAAAAAGTTTGTTTAAAATGCCTATTTTAACAGGTAAAGTATAGGATTGGCGGTAAAAGTTGGGTTACTCTTACAGGGTTGCCTGGCTTCACCGACCCGTTTGACGAGTATTTCGACACTCCTTCCAGAGTTTCAGTTCAGTTCAGTGGGTACAGTACAGTTCTGTAGTAAGAGAGATTCAATCGGAAAAAGCCCCGTTGAACTAAAAATTTTAGATAAAAAACTTTTTTTTTAAGGTGTCTCTTACCTGGTAACTGCAACAAAAGTATAAAGTAAATTTTCTACTTCTCTTGCCAACTTCAACCAATTTCTCAGCAAACCACATATCAGAATTATTACAAAAATTAATTTAAAATTTCTCTTTTATTAATTGTTGTATTGGACATGTAAGGTAATTGCAAAAGACAGTTCTTCAAAGTCTTTTTATTGACAAAAAAAAATGACCATTAATAAATTTCTAAACAATTATAAAAATCATTTGTAAAAGATAGTCAAATTATAATTTAACTATCTTTTTTAGCATGATTCACACAGCAATTTTATTTCAGTATTGAGTAAGTGAAGAGGTGTCTCTGGGTGAATGTTCTGCAGCACATCCTCTCAGCTGTGTTGTTTCTCTTCGGTGTGGATCGACATGTGCTTCTTTAAGGTACCACTTCATGCTAAATGTCTTTGGATCCACCTTTCACTCTACCTTTCTGTGCACTTGGAAGTGCGTATTTGAGTTGATCTTAGATTTGAACATCTTCTTGCACACCTTACAGCTGAACAGTTCTTCACTGTTGTGCATCAACATGTGTCTGGCAAAATGGTCAGGATAAATGCATTGTTGCACATATCACAAATGTAAGGCTTGCCCTCTTTGTGAACAAAAATATGTTTTTTTTTAGTCTGCTTCTATTTGATTGCCTTACTGCATATTCCGCAGCTGTGAGGATTATCCGACGTATGGACCATGATATGATCTTGAAGAGCAGACTTCTGGCAAAAGGAATTTAGACACACTCCTCATTAGAAGGGCTTAGTAGCCATGACATTTGTTATATGCCAAGTGACATTAGCACTTAAATCTGTAAATAACGGTACTTGCTAATGGTCAGAAATATGCCTAAATTAAAGTTTAGGCAATGGGGGAAATTTGTTATGTTTAAAAGATGGAATATATTCTTTGATACAAAAATTTAATTTTCTCAAAACTGCCAGCATGTTCTTTCAGTAAGTTCTTTATTTACTGGGAATCTCTCTAGAGTGGAGCAACATGTGACGGTCAAGGGACGACTTCCAACTGAATCCTCTGCCACACACCTTACGGCTTTGTGGCTTCTCTAGTGTGCATGGACACGTGCCGTTTAAGGTGTGACATCTGACTGAACTTCCTGCTGCACACCTCACAGCTGTGGGGCCTCTCTCTGGTGTGCACCAGGACATGCCTTTTTAGGTTATGCTTATTCCTGAAGGTTTTGCTGCATACAACACAACTGTGTGGTTTCTCTAGGCTGTGGGTCAACTTGTGATTTCTTAGACTCGATCTATGATTGAATGCTCTATTGCATACCTCACAGGAATAGGGTTTCTCACCTGTGTGCACTAATAGATGTGTCTGTAGTTCTTGCTTTGTTCTGAACCCTTTGTTGCACACCTCGCAGCTGTGGGGTTTCTCTCCAATGTGCACCAGTAGATGCTTTTTTAAGTTGTACTGAAAGTTGAACGCCCTGTTGCACACCTCACACTTGTGTGGTTTCTCTCCAGTGTGTATCAACATGTGCCTTTTGAGATCTGTGCTCCCACTGAATGCTCTGTTGCACAACTCGCAGGAATAGGGCTTCTCACCTGTGTGCACTAAAAGATGCGTCCGTAGATCACGCTTTATTCTGAACGTCTTGTTGCACAACTCACAGCTGTGTGGTTTCTCTCCAGTGTGTATCAACCAGTGCCTTTTGAGATCTGTGCTCCCACTGAATGCTCTGTTGCACACCTCGCAGGAATAGGGCTTCTCACCTGTGTGCACTAATAGGTGTGTCTGTAGTTCTTGCTTTGTTCTGAACCCTTTGTTGCACACCTCGCAGCTGTGGGGCTTCTCTCCAGTGTGTATCAACCTGTGGCTTTTCAGATGCGAACTCCGATTGAATGCTCTGTTGCATACCTCGCAGGAATAGGACTTCTCCCCAGAGTGTATCAACATGTGCCTATTGAGATGCGAGCTCCGATGGTATGCTCTGTTGCACACCTCGCAGGAATAGGGCTTCTCACCTGTGTGCACTAATAGATGTGTCTGTAGTTCTTGCTTTGTTCTGAACCCTTTGTTGCACACCTTGCAGCTGTGGGGCTTCTCTCCAGTGTGTATCAACATGTGCCTATTGAGATGCGAGCTCCGATGGTATGCTCTGTTGCACACCTCGCAGGAATAGGGCTTCTCACCTGTGTGCACTAATAGATGTGTCTGTAGTTCTTGCTTTGTTCTGAACCCTTTGCTGCACACCTCGCAGCTGTGGGGCTTCTCTCCAGTGTGTATCAACATGTGCCTATTGAGATGCGAGCTCCGATGGTATGCTCTGTTGCATACCTCGCAGATGTGGGGCTTCTCTTTATCAGGAGCCAGATTTTCAGGATTTCCCTTCTCAACCTGGTGATCCATGGCTCCTTTGATTGCTAAGGGACGTTTTTTCTTCTCGAAACAAAAATCTACAAAGCAAGATTTCAAATAAATGAAAAGACTTAAAAATCTTTATAAGACATCTTTTTAATATATACATAAGATAACAATATATAATGAAAACATGTTTTCATATGATCTTATTTGAAATGCAACAGCACTTGATTGTTGTGTAATTTCTTGCAAATGTCAACAATCATCCTGTCGCAGACTATTTTTTCATCTTTTAATATGCTCTTTATCTTACATATCGCTTGAAAGATAATTTCTCTCAAGTTCTGAAATATGCAATAATATAAAATAACCTTTTTAGTATTTCCATTAACAAGATGGCAGCACAACTTAAAATTTAACACGTAGACACCCAACAACATATCTCCTAGTGATTCTAATTTACTGATATAACAGCACTTACTCATAAATTTCTAAGTACCATTTTGCCAATTGTTCTTATAAATTCAAGTTCTTTTTGAAACTCGATAAACATGATGGCGTGGGAGGTTAGACCAGTGGTTCCCAACCTTTTCTGTAGCATCGCCCTTCTTTAAGTTGACTAACACATATCGCCCCCCCCCCCCTTTTAATTTTAATAATTTTTCCAATTATAATTTGAGTTAAAGTGTAACTAATAAAGCAATTTTACAATTTCAGACACTTACCGTATATACTCGTGTATAACCCGACTCCGTGTATAAGTCGACCCCCCTTTTTTTTAACTAAATATCCTTCCAAAATCGGTAACCCGTGTATAAGTCGAGGGAGAAAATAAGCTAGAGCCTTCTGAAGAAAATATTAGAAGAAACCGGTTCATGACGGGACCGAATTTTTTTTTTACTTGCAAGCAAAATTTCAACCCCAATAAAAGCAAAAACAGGTTTCCGCTTTGATGTCCTTGACAGTGCTGACCCTGAATGGAGAAGCTAAGTTTAAACTATGATCAGTGAAGCATGAAGACTACGCTGCCAAGGTCATGGATTGACAGCGTATCTTTACACCTCTTGAAGACTGGTTGACTGAACTACCCTGTGCCAGAGCTACACGTGGCAAATACGCATCACGCAAAAACAGGTTTCCGCTTTGATGTTGACATTGCTGACCCTGAAAGGAGAAGCTGAGTTGAAACTATGTTCAGTGAAGCGTGAAGATCTCGCTGCCAAGGTCACGGACTGACAAAGTTTCTTTACGCCTCTTGAAGACTGGTTGACTGAACTGCCCTGTACCAGACCTGCACGTGCAAATACGCATCACGCCAAGAACTAACAATTAAGCATCTTTATGGTGGATATTGAGAATAGATAATCTTATTCCATCTTCAGAATTTAACTGCTTTTGTGTCTTTATTTCTAATAGTTAGTAGTAAAACCTTAAGTTTGATTGAAATTTACTTTTAGTTTAAGGATTAGGGATTTTTTTCCCCCGGTAATTTGATGACTCGTGTATAAGTCGACCCCGTTTTCTACGGCACTAAATTTGACCAAAATTTCTCGGGTTATACACGAGTATATACGGTACTACCATACATAAAAACAACCAAAGCAGCTTTATCTGGTTACTCTTAAATAAAATAAAAAAATAATGGTTTTTTTTCTTATTTTATTTATAATATTTCAAAGAATGAAAGTAAAATAATTAACTAAGATCTTTAAACTAAATTCTGGAAAATTTAAGAGAGTTTACAATAAAAATTAAAGAAAAAAATTGAATGTTGAAAACTTTTTTTATTCTATCTTTTTCAAGTTCATGCGCTAGTCTTTGAGGCAAATGTCCAATTGACTTCTTTGTTAGTGAGGAGCTGGATAACAGAACTAACCCTTTTTTTTTAACTAAATATATTGACGAAAAATGAGATGAGAGGTAGTTTAGCTTTTTACCACAGTTTAGAATCAGTGTAAATAAGTTTTACGCAGGCTAACTCATAACCTTTCTACTTGAAAATGGATCAACAATAGAATCAGGAATTTTTAACTTGGTCAAATCCTCAAATCTTGTCAGAATGTCAGTTTGAAATTGTCATGGTGATAAAAAAAATTGGAATGGTTTTACTGTACTACAGTACAGTAAAACCATAGTGTACTGTACTATATTAACCATTACTGTACTATAGACAGTATATTTAAGTTTTTCCCCTTACTCATCGCCCCCAAACTATTTATTGCCCCCTTGATAACACAAATCGCCCACTTGGGGGCCATCGCCCCCAGGTTGGGAACCACTGGGTCAGACAAACAAAACTATCTAGCTACTTCATCCACCCTTTTGTTAGTATGGTATTTAATTGACAATTAAGAGTCCCAGATATGCTGAGGAACTTCCTTGCATAGATTATAAAGCTTACGCAGTTATGTTGAAGCGTATCTTTTGCCCATTGACAACGCATATAATTCAGCCATACTTTTGAAGGGAAGTTAAAAACCTTTAATTTGTTGGTTCACCTTTACTGTACGGTAACCCTTGGTGCGATTTTCCGATAAATAGTTCTTTGTGGCAACCTGTCAGACCTGACCGAAACGCATAACGGTCACATAGGATTGCCGGAAAACGTCATCATTGTGAAGAGAGCATGACGTCAAAAGTCGCCAGTGACGGATTTTAGGCGCAATTTCGGAAAGTTCGCCAATGGTTACTGTACAGTAAATTTCTACCAATTTGTTTGCTATGTTAAGTGACCAATTTGAGAATATAGAATGTACAAAAGTAGATTCACACTTTAGCCAACGATTCTACAATGCTTGGAATACTTTGAATGTACTCCTTCAAATCATGCTATATTTTAAATTACAAGGTAACATAATCTTCTGCCTCAGCATAGGATGCTGCCTGTGATTGTTTACTTAATTGCTTTTCGTCCAATTATGAGATCATATTTTGTTGGCAAAAATTAAAACCTACTTGTAAATCAACTGGTTTTCTATACATGCACAAAGGATGATGCTCCACAATAATTTACAGAAGTCAACTATTTCAAAGCAAAGAGAAATCAAAAGACTATAAAAATTGGAAGAATATAGCTTTTGCATTAATAGATATTAAACACCTAGTTAGAGTAGTTTTATTTTACTTTTCTTTCATAAAATTCGACGATTCGGCCGATCGCTTTGTTGTTTTGAAGTACTATTGCTTTAAGTTTCTTATTGCAAGTTCGATCATGTAGAGTTTTAACGCAGCTAATATATACTTACGACTTTTTATCTGCTGTAAAGTGACGAACAGTAGATGCGATAAGTTAAATTGCATGATACAAATGCTTTTCTGATAAAAAGGGATAGGCAAAGCATAAGTTTAACTTACACAGCTGAGCATGCACTGATCGAAATATAGTACTAACTACATTTAGTTCAGCTACAAATCAAAATTTTAGCTTGTTATTCTTCCAAACCCATCTTCCCATTTAATTTTCAGTAAAGCAATTTTTATCTGAAAATACACTAGGAAATTTCATTTCTAAAACCTTATTATATTATACACCATGTGGAAATGAGACTGTTGGATTTCCAGTTCACATAAAGTACTGGGGTACAGTTCAGTAGAATGAGATTCAATAGGAAAAAGCCATGTTGAAGTAAAAATTTTAGACAAAACAACTTTTTTAACCCTTTCAGTCTCAGTGATGCCATTTGGCATCATCACTTTCAATATTTTTTTCAAAATGTTTATGTCCCGCTATGACATCCAAACACACATCATTCGATTCTTCGCACTTTGTTCTATCAGACAAAATTTTACTTTAATCTCAATAGAAGTCAGAACTACTATTTTTTTATTTAGAAAATAGTCAACAAGCGTTTCTCCTGATTTTTGATAAGTTCACTTCAGTTCCACAAATTTAAAACTCAATTTAAACTACTTCATTTAAAATAATTACTAATTTTTTTTAATAGTATGGTCAGATACCTTAAAATATATAACTCGAAGTGTTTTTTAGGTAATATATATTTTTTTATTTTGCTGTTTTCCACAGTTAAAAAATTTTGGCATTGTTTCAAAAACCATATAAAAAATTTAAATGGATTTTTTTTTCTTATTGAATTCGTATATTTGACCTAAAATAAGCTTATTTTGTGAATATCAGATGTTTCTGTAGTGTAGTAAATTTTTGGGACTGAAAGGGTTAAAAAGATAATTTTTGTAAGGTGTCTTACCTGTCAGGGTCAGTCTTCATAGGCACCCAACGCAACCATTAAGGGCGACATCGTATGCAGCGTTGGGTCTTTGTAGGATATTTAGCGTGCACTCTCATACACGGGGTATTATTCGTCGGCCATTTTTGGCTGCACGGCCGTTTATAGGTCGGCAGTTATTTTGGCTATGCCCGGACCCGAAAATGGGACCTTTGGCATGCTAGGCGAGTGCCTAACCGACTGGGCTCCCCAGCCCCTCGAGTACACATAAAGTACTGTGGTACAGTTCTGTAGTATAAAAAGGTTCAATAGTAGTAGTAGCCCCGTTGAACTAAAAATTTTAGATAAAACAATTTTTTGTTTAAAGATAACTTTCTTTTAAGGTGTCTTACCTGATAACTACAACAAATGCATGTGGTAAATATTCTAGCTTTTTTTAATGACGTCAACCAATTTGTCAGCGAACCACATATTTCCAAAATTATTACCAACATGATTAATTTAAAACTTTCTTTTTTATAGTTGTATAGGACATGTAAGGTAATTGCAAAAGACAGTTTTTCCGTCTTTTATTGCTAAAAAAGTACCAATAAATAAATTTCTCGGCAATTATAAATAAATTTTTGTAAAAGATAGCCAAATTATAATTTGACTAATAGTCCATTTATATTTTGACATAGATAAAATATGATGTGATTTCTGTGGTACCACTTCATTCTAAATGTCTTTGAATTCACTCCACATTTGAATCGGTGAGTGCAGAAACAATGTCAGTCTCAAATTTCAAATTTTTCAGGTGGGAGAAAAAACGTAATAACTCCTCCTCTATTTCTGCACTCAACACTCGAAACAAACGTCCTGTATTTACGGAACTACACAACAGACTAACGTACGCATCTTTCCTTTCTACGATTATTTTCTTTGAAAATAAGTTTTAGGATTTTTTTTAACTGAAATGGTTTTTGTACTCACTGATTCATTTCTGTGCACTAGGAAGTGTGTATTTGAGTTGATCTTAGATTTGTCAGCGTCTCCTTGCACACCTTTTCAGCTGAATAGTTCCTCATTGTTGCGCATCAACATGAGTCTGGCAAAATGGTCAGGAAAAATGCATTGTTGCACACGTTACACAAATGTAAGTGTCACTAATTTTAACAAGATTGTGCAGCATTTACCCACTGAATGAAAGAAGGACAGCAGAAAGCGTTGGGTTGACAAGAATTAACAGATTTATTGAAAAGATAAGAAAATGTATATATGTATATACAAGTAGAACTAAAAACAAATTTGCATAAGTTTATCTTCTTGATGCGGTCTACAGTTATCTTTATCTTATGAAAAACAATTTATCGCTGACAGTAAGGCTTCCCATCTTTGTGTACATAAAGATGTTTTTTTAAGAGTCTTTTTCTATTTGAATGCCTTACTGCATATTCCGCAGCTGTGAGGTTTCCCCGATGCATGGACCACGATATGAGCTGGAAGAGCAGACTTCAGGCCAAAGGTGTTTAAACACACTCCTCATTTGATGAGCTTAGTAGTCATGACATTTGTACATGCAAAGTGACGTTAGCACTTAAATCTGTAAAAAACGGTACTTGCTAATGGTCAGAAATAACCTTAAATTTTAGGCAAAAGGGGAAATTTGTTATGTTTAGAAGATGGAATCTATTCCTTTGGCATAAAAATCTCAATTTTCTCAAAAATGAAGAAAATTTTTCCCAGCAAGTTTTTCCCTTGTTGGGATTCTCTCCAGAGTGGAGCAACATGTGACGGTCAAGGGACGACTTCCAACTGATCCTCTGCCACACACCTTATGGCTGCGTGGTTTCTCTAGTGTGCATGGACATGTGCCGTTTAAGGTGTGACAGCTGACTGAACTTCCTGCTGCACACCTCACAGCTGTGCGGCCTCTCTCCAGTATGCCCCAGTAGATGCTTTTTTAAGCTGGACCTACTCCTAAACATCTTGCTGCACAGGACACAGCTGTGTGGTTTCTCCCCGCTGTGGGTCAACTTGTGCACTTTAAGATGTGAACAATGATTGAATGCTCGGCTGCAAAACTCGCAAGAATAGGGCTTCTCACCTGTGTGCACTATAAGATGTTTTTGTAGATATCGCTTTGTTCTGAACGCCTTGTTGCACACCTCACAACTGTGTGGTTTCTCACCACTGTGGGACAACATGTGCCTTTCAAGATAGAACCTTCTATTGAATGTTCTGTTGCACATCCCACAAGAATAGGGCTCCTCTGCTGTGTGCACTAAAATATGTCTTTGTAGAACTTGCTTTTCTCTGAACGACTTGTTGCACACCTCACAGTTGTGTGGTTTTTCTCCAGTGTGTATCAACATGTGACATTTGAGTCTCGAGCTCTGGTCAAATGCTCTGTTGCATACCTCGCAGGTATAGAGCTTCTCTCCGGTGTGAATCAACATGTGCACTTTGAGATACCAGCTCTGATTGAATGTTCTGTTGCATTCCTTGCAGGAATAGGGCCTCTCACCTGTGTGCACTAAAAGATGTCTCTGTAGAGCCAGTTTTGTTCTGAACGCCCTGTTGCACACCTCACAACTGTGTGGTTTCTCCCCACTGTGTATCAACATGTGTGCTTTCAGATTCGAGCTCCGATTGAATGCCCTGTTGCACACCTCGCAGATGTGGGGCTTCCCTTTATCAGGAGCCGGCTTTTCAGGATTGCCCTTTTCAACCTGGTGATCCATGGCTCCTTTGATTGCTGAAGCACACTTCTTACTTCTCTAAATAAAAATGTACAGTATAAGATTTCAAATAAATGAAAAGACTTAAAATATCACATCTTTATAATATACTAGCAGTATGGTCCCGCCTTACTGGGAACCCGTTAACTTCGCATTGCTTCCTTTTAGAGGCATGCTTACTTGTGAAAATACACTCAATATCTAAACTAAATTCAATTCATGTTGGCGTATGCGAAAGAAAAAAGCAAATAATAACAGAGAATGGCGTCGAGCCCCTGTTACGGCCCGGTCGTTGTGTTTTGAAGCCCTGTTATGGTCTGCCTACATAAGTAGGCATATATAATTTTAATAATAAAATACGCTCAAAATTGAACAAAATTAAATTTGTGACAAAACACAAAATTAAATTCGTGTTGGCGCATGCACACTTAAAAAGCAAACACTAATAGAGGTGGGGGAAAATGAGGGTAAAATCGAGCATTTTTGAAATCATCTCATTAAAAACCTACTTTTTCACTAATTTTCATGGAATTTTTTTGTATATAACATACACTTGAACTGTTTAGATTTTGAATAGTATATAATTTCTTCCTACTACATGCTTCAATATCTGGCAATTTAGGGAACTTAGTTTCATATCCTCATTTTCCCCCAGGGTGGAGGAAAATGTGGGTAGCCCAAATTTAACAATATGATTGAATCAAAAATCTTTAATATAAAGGACAAATTGAAACAAATTCTTAATATTCCTCTGCACTTTTATTTCAGAAAAGCTTACTTAGAGAATAATAATGGTAGAATAATAGAATATTTATGCAAGAGAGTTTTGTCCTCTACTATTATATTGTGGGCCCTGTAAAACCTCTAAAACCTGACCCTGTAAAACCTCTTGCATGCATAGCTGAGCCTAACCATACCAACAACTACCACTTTACCCCACTACATTAAAAAAATTAAAATTCGAATTATTCCTAGCTATTTTTTCAGGAATACTCTTCGAGAAGAATGTGGCTATTGCATGTAACAATGCTTTGGAGTACAGCATGTTAAAAAAAAAATCGAACAAAGCTTTTTCGAGTGAATTCTCACAGCTGAAACAAAGTTAGCTTATGATCAAGAATTTGAATCAATTAATTTTGTTGCCAGATTCTAAAAACCAAATAAAAATAATTAGAGATCATCCAAAAATGATATTTCAAAGAAAAGTTTTTAAAAAATTAAATGTATTGAGAAAAAATTGAAATTTTTAACATACCCTCATTTGCCTCCCCCCCATATACACATACATAGAATAACAATATATAATGAAAGCATACCTTCATTTAATTAGTTAGAAATGAAACAGCAATTGATAGTAAGTTAGGTGCGTTGCAAATGTTAACAATTATCTTGTCAGTGACCATTTTTTCATCTTTTAATATGCACATTAAGTTACATATCTATTGAAAGATAACTTCTCCCAAGTATTGTAATATGCAACTAATACAAAATAACTTTTTTAGTGTTTCTTGTATCCCCATTAACTAGAAGGCAGCACAACCTAAAATTTAACACGTTGACTGCCACCCAACAAGATATCTCGTAGTAATTCGAATTTACTGATATAACAGCACTTACTCATAAATGTCTAAGTAACACTTTGCCAATTGTTCTTATAAGTTCAAGTTCTTTTTGAAACTCGATAAACATGATGGTGTTGGAGGTTAGACAAACAAAACTATCTAGCTACTTCATCAACACTTTTGTATGGTATTTGATTGATACCTAGTTGTCGCAGATATGCTGAGGAACTTCCTTGCATAGATTATAAAGCTTACACAGTTATGTTGAAGCGCATCTTTTGAGCAATTCCACATCAAATCAACACACCTATTTTACCTCACCATCTCGGATTTTGATGAAATTTGGTGTAAAGTTTACATACATCTAGACTAAAAAAACATATCTTTTGTTTTTTTCATATATCAATTTGTTTAGAAAATACAACTATTTAAAAATTGAATTTTTTTTAAAAAATTGCAAATTGACTTGATTTCAATGTTACTTATTTTGTAATATAGTTAGGTGGCTGGTTTAAATGGCATTTTTTAGCAATTTGTGTGTTCTTTAAAATGATGTGCAACACATTTGTAATTAAAAATTTAAAAAAAAAAATTTTAATTTTAAAATTTCAAATTTTAATTTTTCAAAAAGTACGTCTTCAAAAGTTTTCAAATTTTTTTTAAATTGAGTTTATACTACTATTTGAAGTTCAGCAAAGTTTCAGAGTGGGATGCTTGTAGGATCATAGGTAAAAAAAATTGAATTGACAAGTCGTAAAAATAAAAATCTCAAATTGATTGTTTTTGAAATGACATTACTGATTTTCTAATAAAGTTAGGGGGATGGTTTAGGTGGGACATTTTAGCAATTTGTGTGTTCTTCAAAATGACAAGCAACACATTTGTAATTAAAAAAAATATTTTTTAAAATTTAAATTTTTAAATTTCAAATTTGAATTTTTCAAAAAGTACATCTTCAAAAGTATTCAATTTTTTTTTAAAAAAATTAAGTTTATACTACTATTTGAAGTTTTAAAAGTTTTAGATTTAGAGTGGGATTCTTGTGGGATCATAGGTAAAAAGAAATTGAATTAACAAGTCGTAAATTGTCTGGCTTATCATTAATATAATAAAATTTGCTATAACTGGTTTTCTAATAAAGTTAGAAATGTGGTACACGTACAAAATTTTAACATTTTTTATTGTTTTTGAAATTATAGATAGCACAATAGTTATTTAATTGTTTTCAATAAAAATAAATGTAAACAAAATTAAACTTATTGTGGTTCCTTGTGTTTAGTATTAAATATCTTTTAATGAGAAGTAGATCATGGATTATTTACTGAATTTTTAGCGACTCATCTCATTCTATGTTTACAAATGTATACTTAATACTAAATAAAAAGCATTGACTACCTAGTTTCTGACAATATGTTTAATGATAAACTAGATGTGAATGTGAGATAGTAATGGATTTATTGGTAAACTTATTAATAATTAGTAGAATAACATTAAAAAAAACAAAGAAAATTGCTAAACATTAACATTAAAAAAAAACAAAGAAAATTACTCTAAAAAAACATAATTGTTTTTACATACTTATTTGTGGATTATCATTTTGTTGATTATCATTTGATTATGATTAATGAAAGCCTCATTAGTTTTTAGAGTGTCAATTTCAGGCAAAATGTACTGTCTTCCTGTTGGTGTCACTGGATTCACACTTTACACAATACATTTGTCAACAAATACTAAAGTCACAAATTTTTGCTGTCTTTGGCATTTTACAATATAAACTACACATCCAATCAGTAACATTTCTTAACTTCTTTTTATCTCTAATTGAATGATTAATTTTGTTTAAAGGATTAAAGCACTGCATTTTAAATTTCAAGCATTCTCCACTCTCAGCCATGCTTCACAAACAGTAAATGCTAATTATTATTAGAAAAACTGTAGTTTAAAAAAATAGACAAAAACTAGTTAAAAACAACTAAAAGCGCATGTTAACACTACAGCAGTCACAAAAACAATGAAAGAATTCCTAAATGAATGTCCTTCACCCCACCCATATCAACCATGTGGTCAAATAAATAATTCTTCCTCCCACCCACTTCAAAGACACCCAACTACAAGATCAAAGGGATCATCCTGAAAACCCCCTAAAAGGCCTCCTTAATGAGGGAGAGAAATATGCAAGTTTGTTTATCTTAGAGAATGTGGTGTGGGATGGAAAGGAGTTGCAGGAACTGTCCCCCTTTGTTCATGTAGGAGCGTCTTGAAACATATATTTTATCCCTGTACAATAAATTTAAATTGATACTTTTAAAGGTACCAAATTAAAATTTTAAAATTAATTTAACAGAATATTAAAATTAGCAACTTGTTAATTCAATTTTTTTTATCCATGATCCCACAAGCATCCCACTCTGAAACTTTGCCAAACTTCAAATAGTAGTATAAACTAAATTTTTAAAAATTTGAAACCTTTTAAAGATGCCATTTTGAAAAATTTAAATTTGAAATTTTTTTTTTAATATTTTAATTACAATGTGTTGCATGTCATTTTGAAGAACACACAAATTTCTACAAAATCCCACTTAAACTAGTCCCCTACCTTTATTAGAAAATCAGTCTGCGATTCAATCAATTTGCGATTTTTATTTTTATGACTTGTCAATTCATTTTTTTTTACTTATGATCCAAGAATCCCACTCTGAAACTTTGCTGAACTTCAAATAGTAGTATGAACTAAATTTTAAATTTTTTTGAAAACCTTTAAAAATGTGTTTTTTGAGAAATTTAAATTTAAAATTTTAAAATTTAAATTAAAAAAATATATATTTTTTAATTACAAATGTGTTGCACATCATTTTAAAGAACACACAAATTGCTAAAAATGCCACTTAAAACAGCCCTCTCACTATATTAGAAAATCAGTAATGTCATTTTAAAAACAATCAATTTGTGATTTTTTTTTTACGACTTGTCAATTCGATTTTTTTACCTATGATCCCACAAGCATCCCACTCTGAAACTTTGCTGAACTTCAAATAGTAGTATGAACTAAATTTAAAAAAAAATTGCAAACTTTTGAAGATGTGCTTTTCGAAAAATTCAAATTTGAAATTTTAAAATTTAAATTTTTTAAAAAAACATATTTTTAATACAAATGTGTTGCACATCATTTTAAAGAACACACAAATTGCTAAAAACTGCCACTTAAACCAGCCCCCTAACTACATTAGAAAATCAGTAATGTCATTTTGAAAACAAGTCATTTTGCTTTTTTTTTTTTAAAAAAATTCAATTTTTAAATAGCTGTATTTTCTAAACAAATTGATTTTTCATAAAAAAACAAAAGATTTGTTTTTTTAGTCTAGATGTATGTAAACTTTACACCAAATTTCATGAAAATCCGAGATGGTGAGGTAAAATTTTTGCAAAAAGTGTGTTGATTTGACGTGGAATGCCTCTTTTGCCCATTGACAACACATATAAATTCAGCCATACTTTTGAAGGGAAGTTAAAAACCTTTAATTTGTTTGCTATGTTAAGTGACCAATTTGAGAATATAGAATGTACAAAAGTAATTTCACACTTTAAGCAAACGATTCTACAATGCTTGGAATACTTTGAATGTACTCCTTCAAATCATGCTACATTTCAAATTACAAGGTAACAAAATCTTTTGTTTCAGCATAGGATGCTGCCTGTGATTGTTTACCTAATTGTTTTTCGTCCCAATATGAGATCATATTTTGTTGGCAAAAATTATAACTTACTTGTTAATCAACTGGTTTTCTCTACATGCACTAAGGATGATGCTTCACAATAATTTACAGAAGTCAACTATTTCAAAGCAAAGAGAAATCAAAAGGAAGACTATATATATTGGAAGAATATAGCTTTTGCATTAATAGATATTAAACACCTAGTTAGAGTGGTTTTATTTTACTTTTCTTGGATAAAATTCGACGATTCGGCCGATCGCTTTGTTGTTTTGAAGTATTGCTTTAAGTTTCTTATAGCAAGTTCGGTCATGTAGAGTTTTAACGCAGCTAATATATACTTCCGACTTTTTAAAAGTGACGAACAGTAGATGGGATAAGTTAAATTGCATGTTACAAATGCTTTTCTGATGGGATAAGCAAAGCATAAGTTTAACTTACACAGCTGAGCTAGCACTGATCGAAATATAGTATCTACATTCAGTTCAGCTACAAATGAAAATTTTGCTTGTCATTCTTCCAAACCCATCTGCCCATTTAATTTTCAGCAAAGCAATTCTTATCTGAAAATACACTGAGAAATTTCATTTATAAAACATTATTATATTGAACACCATTTGGAAATGAGACTGTTGGATTTCCAGTACACATAAAGTACTGGGGTACAGTTCTGTAGTATGAGAGATTCAATAGGATAAAGCACCGTTGATCTAAAAATTTTAGATAAAACAATTTTTTTTTCAAAGATAACTTTCTTTTAAGGTGTCTTACCTGATAACTGCAACAAATGTATGCAGTAAAGTTTCTACTTCTTTTGTCAACTTCAACCAATTTCTTAGCAAACAACATATTTCAAAATTATTACCAAAATGATTCATTCAAAACTTTCTTTTTTATTGTGTTATTGGACATGTAAGGTAATTGCAAAAGACAGTTGTTCAAAGTCTTTTTATTGACAAAAAAAAATTTGACTATAAATAAATTTCTCAGCAATCATAAAAAAAATTATTTGTAAAAGATAGTCAAATTATAATTTGACCATCTTTTAACAAGATTCTTAAAACAATTTGATTTCAATGTTGAGTAAGTCAAGAGGTGTCTCTGCGTGAATGTTCTGGAGCACTTCCTCAACTGCGTTGTTTCTCTTCGGTGTGGATCGCCATGTGCTTCTTTAAGGTACCAACTCTATGCTAAATGTCATCGGAAACACTCCACCTTTATGTGCCCTTTGAAGTGCGTTTTTTAGTTGATGTTATACTTGAACGTCTTCTTGCACACCTTACAGCTGAACAGTTCTCCTCACTGTTGTGCATCAACATGTGTCTGGCAAAATGGTCAGGAAAAAGGGATTCTTGCACACATTACAAATGTAAGGCTTCCCGTCTTAGTGTACAAAAAGATGTTTTTTTAAGAGTCTGCTTCTATTTGATTGCCTTACTGCATATTCTGCAGCTGTGAGGATTATCCGAAGTATGGACCATGAATGATATGAGCTGGAAGAGCAGACTTCTGGGAAAAGGCCTTTAGACACAATCCTCATTTGAAGAGCTTAGTAGCCATGACATTTGTACATGCCAAGTGACATTAGCACTCAAATCTGTAAAAAACAGTACTTGCTAATGGTCAGAAATATGCTTAAATTAAAGTTTAGGCTTTTAAGGGGACATTTGTTATGTTTATAAGATGGAATATATTCTTTGACACAAAAATTTAATTTTCTCAAAAATGCCAGCATGTTCTTTCAGTAAATTCTTCATTTGTGTGGTTTATCCAGAGAGCGGAGCAGCATGCGACGGTCAAGGGGCGACGTCTAAACAAATCTCCTGCTGCACACTTCACAGCTGCGTGGTTTCGGTAGTGTGTATGGACATATGCCTTTTAAGGTGTGACAGCTGACTGAACTTCTTACTACACACCTCACAGCTGTGGGTCTTCTCACCTGTGTGCACTAAAAGATGAACCTGTAAAACCCGCTTAGTTCTGAAAGCCTTGTAGTTGCACAGCTCACAGCTGTGTGGTTTCTCTAGTGTGTATGGACATATGCCTTTTAAGGTGTGACAGCTGACTGAACTTCTTATTACACACCTCACAGCTGTGGGGCTTCTCACCTGTGTGCACTAAAAGATGTCTCTGTAAAACCATCTTTGATCTGAAAGCCTTGTTGCACACCTCACAGCTGTGTGGTTTCTCTCCAGTGTGTATTAACATGTGCCTTTTGAGATACGTGCTATTATTGAATGCTTGATGGCATACCTTGCAAGAATTGGACTTCCCACCTTTGTGCACTAAAATATGTGTCTGTAGATCTTGCTTTCTTTTGAATGCCCTGTTGCATATGTTACAGCTGTGTGGTTTCTCTTCAGTGTGTACCAACCAATGTGTCTGTAGATCTTGCTTTCTTTTGAACGCCTTGTTGCACACCTCGCAGCTGTGTGGTTTCTCACTGCTGTGGGTCAACATGTGCACTTTGAAATTCGAGCTATTACTGAATGCTTGATCGCATACCTCGCAAGAATAGGGCTTCTCACCCTTGTGCACTAAAATATGCGTCTGTAGATCTTGCTTTCTTTTGAATGCCCTGTTGCATACGTTACAGCTGTGTGGTTTCTCTTCAGTGTGTACCAACCGATGTGTTTGTAGATCTTGCTTTCTTTTGAACGCCTTGTTGCATACCTCACAGCTGTGTGGTTTATCTCCAGTGTGTATCAACATGTGCCTTTTGAGAAGCGAGCTATGTTTGAATACTCTGCTGCATACCTCGCAGCTGTGTGGTTTCTTTCGTGAGTGGGTCAACTTGTGTAATTTAAGGTTTGACTTCTGACTGAACGTCTGCTTACACACCTTGCAGATGTGGGGCTTCCTTTTTTTAGAAGACGGCTTCTCCCAATTGCCCTTTTCCTCCTGGTGATCCATGGCTCCTGTGCTTGATGGGGAAACTTCTTACTTCTCTAAATAAAAATTTACAAAATAAGATTTCATAAATGAAAAAACTGAAAATATCAGTTCTTTGTGGTATAATATATTTCATAAACTTAATGGTATGAAACTCAATTTGGCACAGCTATGATATAACGGCCGATTGTATTTTGGCAACGTCAGTTTTTGGCGAAGTTAAAAATTTAAAATAGGGTAGCTATTGCAGCCAATCGCATTCAGTTGTAAGGGTTAGGGTTCTTTTGAATTATTGTCACAGAGCTATATCAGAGGGATATTGGCATAAATTGCTATGGGGACATACATAAATTTGTCACGATCAGAGGGGGGAGGGAGGGGTATGCACCAATGTGACAGATCGTGACATGGAGGGGGGAGGGTATTAGCTTGCACAACATGATTCGAAAATTTCCAATTTTGCAACAACAAAAATTGTTTTTCATAAAATAAGAGTTTGAGAAAAAATTGAAATCCCTTTTCTTTTTTTCAGAAACACTTTATTTCAGAAAGAGGATGGGGAGATCTATGCAACCAAGTCGGCAGAATTATTCTTCTATATTTTACAGACCTTTTGAAAAACTGCTTTTCTAAACCTAGCATGTTTGAGGTTAACAAGCAAAACAGTTAGTAGTAACCAAGTAGGTTGGGGAAAAAACAAGCTCAAGCCGTTTCGAAGAAAACCGCAAGCGGGGATGGGGAAGAAAATGCTTTCCAAGCTTGCATTCTATATAGACCTACTATATTTCTTTTCTTACCAAGGTGAATTTTTTTAAATATAAAAGTATGAATTAAAAAAAAATCAGAAACAAAAGGAAATATTCAAATTAACTTTTTCTTTAAGAGGGGGGGGGGGGGGGGGGAGAGGGGTGAAGAGCAGCAACGTGACGTAATTTTAGGGGGAGGAGTTTGATCAAACGTGACACAGAGTGACATAGTGGGAGGGAGGGGTAAAAAAAGTCAAAAGTGTGTGTGACTAATTTATGTACGTCCCCCATAGACAACAAGAAAAAAAAATTCTAAAATGATGATGCCAAATTTGCATTGGGACTGAAAGGGGTAACATGCACATCCAGAGGGATATTGGCCACTAGCTTCTTAATTTGGAACTACAGTCATGTGACGAGCCGACAGCTGAGTAGGCACCCAATGCAACTTTTACATCGTACGCAGTGTCTAAATTGCGAAAAATATTTAAGGTGCACTTCCACCACGTCGGGAATGATTCGTCGGCCACTTTTTGCTGCATTTGCCGTTTATGGGTCAGCAGCTATTTCGCCGATCCCCGGATCTGAAGCTGGGACCCATCGCATGCGAGGCGAATGCCTTTACCAAATGGGCTCCCCAGACCTGCCGAGTGGTCGAATATGGAGTGGAATGTTTACCACATTTTGGGCATTTAGGGTGTAGGAGAGCAAATAGAAAATGACCATCATATCACAGCTATTCTGGCAATTTAAACAGGGCCTATGGGAAAGCCCTCTAACTTCTAGAGGAGTCTGGATACAATGGGATTTCTTTTTTAAAATTAATACTGAAATGGGAGGAAATTATAACATACCAATAGACTGCTGACCAGTGTAGAAAAGGAATGTATTGATATATTACAAATGATAACATTAAAAAAAATCACCGTTATTAAGGGCGCACCTGTGCAACGCCGAGTTTATAAAGCTAGTAATTACATAGAATAAGAAAACAACTATTTAAATGAATTAAAAAAAAATATGACTCTTTGTTTTTGATATCAACATGCTCTATTACCTTATTGTAAAAGTTGTTTGTTAGAGTTGTTAAAAATTGTATTTTGTGACAGATAGTTACAAAAATATTTAATATTTTTAGATTCAAATGAGGCTTATGATTGTTCTTGGCCTTATTCGGTTGGAAAAAGCCTCGAACAATTCTTCATATTTTTATGACCTTAAACAAAGCTTTTACTTTTCCAAAAATGAAGAAGGGTTTGTTTCTATTGTAAAGAATCGGTATAAAACCAGGATGTCTTTCTGATATCCATCAGCTTCTATCGCTGAAAATTTCTATGGCAATCGTAGCAGTCAACATAATGACTTTTGTCAAAAAGACACAGCTTATTTTTCCACATCATCCTTATATTATTGATTAGTCGGCATTTTAAAAATAAAAAACCTGTCGATCAGAGCATTGTTTATTTTAAATTCTAATTAGAATGTAAAGAAACTGCTAAATCTACAATATTTCTTTATTCTGTACAATGCTTACTTAATTAGAGCCATTCAAAGTCAGAGTTCTCTAACGCCTGCACAAAACAAGGGAAAGCGAATGACGTTGACTGCGCCCTTAGGGCTAGGGTACCTTCAATACACTGTGTGCTGTAAGGGGTAACGCCAAGGAGCTTAGCAGGTGTGCCATGCTAGAATCGTTATCGCTCAGACAAACTCGCCAATAAAACAAAACTAGTTATTTTTTTAAGTTTTACACATAAAAACATTATGTTGTTGCTTAGTTTGGAAGAAATAAGAATGTTTTCAACTTTCAAGTAAGTAATGACTTTGATTTGCGGTTTGTGTACTTTACCCCGAAACTATTGTTCCGCCAACGCCTGCCAAAGACATGCCAAATACCGTCTGCTACCTTCAACATTAAAAATGGCATTTTCTGGTAGTATAACGATAAAAAATACTATTTTTAGAAATGTAATAGTCCCCGTGATGTTTAATTTACAAAACAAAGATTAAAAAGTAAAGCTTAATATTTTTTTTCCGAGTTTAAACAACTTTTGTATTCCATAGCAATGACACACGCCGGTATTAAAACATGGATTACAGCTTTACCATTAAGAATTTTAATCCAAAAAAGAATAAATATTGAAGAATATACATCATTAAAAACAAAATCAATAACAAGTAGTGGTTAAGTTCCTTTGATTATATCGTTTAGATGCGATTTAGTAGAGCTTCGCTGAGTCACCGTGTAATGTCTACGGGAAAAGAATAACAGCGTCGTATCTCGGGAGCATGGCTATGCTCCAGCCAATCAGGTGAGAGCATCATGTCACAATCCTCATACGCAGATATTCCAGTAACCCTAGTTATGGCACAGCAAACAGGGCAAGTGCCTCCCATATAAAGTGGCCCCCCAAACTTTCACAATGAGCATTTGTGCTCAATATAACTGCCTCTTGAATATGAAGTATTTTCAAAAAAATTAAATTCATGAATAAAAGTCGATTATGAAATTGTGTTTAAACTCTTAATTAATCCATTCACAAGAAATATTTATTTTGGGGAATTAAGCATGCTGTCCAAGCAAATTACTTCGGCTTTTTTTTTGGTAATAATCACTGAAATATAGAAAAGACGCACGAATATTTAACAGAGGTATGTTTGGGGGCCTACAATTTTGCTTAAATACCCAGGGCCCCTAAAGTTGTAAGTTGGTTCCTGCTCATGGCCCTTCTAATTTTCCCCATCGGTTCAGACTTTACAGAGGGTTAAGAGGTAATATTCCCTATTTAACTATTAATTAGAAAGAAATCCAACATTCTTCATCGTAGGAACGTGGAGCAATAGAGAAGCATGACGAAAGCAGCAATGTGGAAACCATTTATGATTGGGTCATTTTTTAATGTTTTTGCTTGAGTTAAAACTTGATAAATATTTTTTCCTTATTTTTGTAAACAAATTTATCTTCAAACACACTTTCTTCTGAAATACAACTGCCTTTGACTAACAGATCTTTAATGCAGCCAATATTTTCTTGTATTTTGTATGGTTGATTTGTATTCAGTAGCAATTTTATTGACATTCATTTCTAAAGAATTGAGGTATCTATCCAATTTATTAGTTTTTAAATCATCATCACAGGTTCAAATTAACGAGCTGTGAATTGAAGTGGATGGGCAGTTTGAATGGAAATTTATCTTCAAAAAAGTAAGGTATTATTTTTAAATTTTTAAGTTCCACAGCTGTCTGTAGAATAAAATGTTGACTATAAGCATATCTTTAATTTGCTATTTTTACATTATTGCCTGGTCAGCATGACAAATTAGAAGATATTTTTTAAAAACACTTTCAAGTATTATGCAAGAAATAAAATGAATAAGCAGGATAAAAAAAAAAGAATTCACTCACTAAATACACCACGGAAGTACAGAGGCAACCATAATGGGAAGATTATTGATAACTTCGCCAAATTTAAAGGTTATTTTTTCCGTTTTATCGAAAGCTACCTGTGATTGTTTACTTAAATTTCGTCCCAATATGAGATCAAGTTTTGTTGGAAAAAATACTCAAAATTAATGAAAAATCGAAACTTACCTTAAGTTGTTTATTTATCAACGGGCTTCTCTCCACTGACTATGATGCTTCCCAATTTTTTTTACCGAAGTCAATCATTTCATGGCAAACAGAAATCAAAAGAAAAACAATATATATTGGCAGAATATATCTTGCGTTAATAGGTATTTAATACATAGAGTAGTTTTATTTTACTTTTCTTTCTTTGATAAGTTTCGACGATTTCGCTTTCGCTTTTTTGGTTGGTAGAAATATTTTCAAGCTTGTGTGGGTCAGAGACCGGCCATAAAGTATGAATGTCAGAACACACACATACGCAACAGATGCTGCTGTCTATCGCGCGCCACCTCCACAATTTAGACATGTTCCTGAAGGGGAGGAAATTAGGCTCCAGCTACCTATACCCGTGAGAAACTACGCAATGACCGCCCACAGAATATTCGGACCCTACAGATTTAACCGACAAACACAAACATCCACTCCTTTATCGAGATTCCAATTCGGAACCAGAGGCTCTAACCGTTACACCGCCGAGTCAGCCTCGCTTTGTTGTTTTGATTTTGAAGTATTGCTTCTAATTGCTGGTTAGATCTTGTCGAGTTTTAACGCAGCTGTTTGACAAATCCTACTTTTGTGTCGTAAAGTACATGATAAAAGGCTGTAGAGAGCCTTGTGGTCAAGATATCGGTCTTGAGATCGGAAGGTCGAGAGTTCGAATCCCGGTGCCACTAAAGACCTACCGAGTATATGCGGAGTACGTGCTCGTTAAATCTGTTGGGTCCGATAGTCTTGTAATTGGTCATTGCGCAGTTTACTATGGGTACAGGTTCCTCCTGGAGACCATTTCCCTCCCCTTCAGGGACATGTCTAAATTGTGGAGGTGGCGACAGATGACAGCATCTGTCATTTGCGTATGTGTGTGTCTTGTGTTGTCCTACTTGACGATGGTTTATAAGCGGGTCCTTGCGACCAAGCATACAAGCCTGAAAATATATGTCTACCAACCAACATGATAGAAGAAAAAAAGATTAATTAAAAAATACGTTTGATTATTAAAAGTGTTTTCTTACAATAGAAGGATAATGCGCCTGGTAAGTTAAGAGGACTCCCTTGGGATTTCACACCTTGAAAATCGAATGTTATTCCTATGGAGAATATTCGCAAGTCAATTACCGCCACAATTTTATTAAAAGGTTACTAGTTTCTTGTATCATTGTAAAGAACGAAAGGGACTAAAAGGCTAAAATTAATTTGTTTTGTGAAAATCACGTATTTAGTATTTTTAATAATTTTTTAAAATTAGAACTTAATGCTTACTCCATTTTTTACTAACTTCAAAAAATTATTAAAAATACTAAATATGTGATTTTCACAAAACAAATTAATTTTAGCCTTTTAGTTCCATTCGTTCTTTACAATGATACAAGAAACTAGTCACCTTTTATTAAAATTGTGGCGGTAATTGACTTGCGCATGTTTTTCATAGGAATAACATTACGATTTTCAAGATTTGGAATTTCAAGGGAGTCCTCTTAGGCTCTTAACCCTTTCAGTCCCAAAAATTTACTACACTACAGAAACATCTGATATTCACAAAATAAGCTTATTTTAGGTCAAATATACGAATTCCACAAGAAAAAAAAATCATTTAAATTTTTTATATGGTTTTTGAAACAATGCCAAAATTTTTTAACGTGGAAAACAACAAAATAAAAATATATATATTACCTAAAAACACTTCGAGTTATATATTTTAAGGTATCTGACCATATTATTAAAAAAAAATTTAGAAAATATTTTAATCGGAATAGTTTAAATTGTGTTTTAAATATGTGGAACTGAAGTGAACTTATCAAAAATCAGGAGAAACGCTTGTTGACTATTTTCTAAATAAAAAAAATAGTAGTTATGACTTCTATTGAGATGAATGTAAAATATTGTCTGATAGAACAAAGTATGAAGAATCGAATGATGTGTGTTTGGATGTCATAACGGGGCATACAAATTTTGAAAAAAATATTGAAAGTGATGATGCCAAATGGCATCACTGGGAGGGTTAAGACCATGATCGGATAAAAAGAGCAACAGCTGAGCCGGCACTGGTCGAACTGTATTTGGATACCATATTTTAACTACACAAATACTTTGTTTGTCATTTCCAACAAACCTCTCTCCCAATTTAATTTTAATGAAATCAATTTTTATCTGTGTGAAAATACGCTAAGGATTTTCATTTCCAAAACCTTAATATATTTTGTGAAAACGAGACTGTTGGATTTCCAAAACATATAAAGTACTGGGGTACAGTTCTGCTGTGTGAAGAGATTCATTAGAAAAAAGCCCTGTTGAACTAAAATTAATAGTAAAAACTTTAAAAAAAAATCCTTTTAGGGTGTTTTAGCTGATAACTACAACAAATGCACGTGGTAAATATTCTAGCTTTTTTTATTAACGTCAACCAATTTCTCAGCGAACCACATATTACCAAAATGATTAATTTAAAACTTTCTCTTTTATAGTTGTATAGGACATGTAAGGTAATTGAAAAAAAAAACCCAGCTCTTCAAAGTCTATTTATTGCTAAAAAATTAACTATAAATAAATTTCCCAGCAATTATAAATAATTATTTGTAAAAGATAGTCAAATAATAAATTGACTATGTTTTAGAAAGATTCACATAACAATTTTATTTCAATATTGAGTAAGTCAAGAGGTTTCGGTCAAGAAGTGAGCATCCACAAGTCATACAGATCAACTATAAATAAATTTCCCGGCAATTATAAATAATTATTTCAAAAAGATAACTAAATTATAATTTAACAAATAGTCAAATTATATTTTGACATAGTCAAATTATATTTTTACAGAGTCAAAATATAATGTGATTTTATGAGGTACCACTTCATGCGAAATGTTTCCCGATACACTCCACATTTATATGCACTTGGAAGTGCGTATTTGAGTTAATCGTCGATTTCAACGTCTCCTTGCACACCTTTTCAGCCGAACAGTTCCTCATTGATGTGCATCAACATGCCTAGCAAAATGGTCAGGAAAATGCATTCTTGCACACATCACAAATGTAAGGCTTAACCCCTCTTTGTGTACAAAAAGATGTTTTTTTAGAGTCTGTTTCTATTTGAATGCCTTACTGCATATTCCTCAGCTGTGAGGTTTCTCCGATGCATGGACCACGATATGAGCTGGTAGAGCAAAGGTGTTTAAACACACTCCTCATTTGAAGAGCTTGGTAGTCATGACATTTGAACATGCCAAAGGACATTAGCACTTAAATCTGTAAAAAACCGTACTTGCTAACTGTCAGAAATATACTTAACTTTAAGTTAATGCCAAAAGGGAAACTAGTTATGTTTAGAGGATTAAATATGTTTTCTGACCTAAAAACCTCAGTTTTCTCAAAAACAAAGAATGTTATTTCAGTAAGTTCATTTGTCGGGATTCTCTCCAGAGTGGTGCAGCATGCGACTCTCAAGGGACGACTTCTAAATGAATCTATTGCTGCACACCTCACAGCTGTGTGGTTTCTGCGGTGTGCTTTAACATATGCCTTTTAAAGTATGCCAGCCGACTGAAGTTCCTGTTGCACACCTCACAGCTGTGGGGCTTCTCACCTGTGTGCACGAAATGATGTCTCAGCAGATCTTGCCTCGTTCTGAACGCCTTGTTGCACAGCTCACAGCTGTGTGGTTTCAATCCAGCGTGTATCAGCAAGTGCCTTTTGAGAAGCGAGCTATGATTGAATACTCTGTCGCACAACTCACAAGAATAGGGCTTCTCACCTGTGTGCACTAGACGATGCATCCGTACGTCTCGTTTTGTCCTGAACGCCTTGTTGCACACCTCACAGCTGTGTGGTTTCTCGCCGCTGTGGATCATCATGTGCACTTTGAGATACGCGGTCTGATTGAATGCCTTATTGCATACCCTGCAGGGATAGGGCTTCTCGCCTGAGTGAACCAAAAGATGTGTCTGCAGAGTTTGTTTTGATCTGAATGTCTTGCCGCACGCCCCACAGCTGTGTGGTCTCTCTCCAGTGTGTATCAACATGTGTCTTTTAAGGTTTGACATCTGACTGAATGTCTGCTTGCACGCCTCACAGCGGTGGCGCTTCCCTTTATCAGCAGCCGGCTTCTTCCGATTGCCCTTTTCAACCTGGTGATCCATGGCTCCTTTGGAAGCGTCCCACTTCCCTAAATAAAAATGTACAAAATGAGATTTCGAATAAATGAAAGCGCTTAAAACATCACATCTTTTTAATATAAACATACATAAGATAACAATATACAGTAGAACCCCGATTATCCGAGTTAATTGGGACCGAGACTAACTCGGATAACCGAAAAACTAGGTTAAAGCGAAAAATTTAAATAAAACAATTCTGTATGTCGAAGTGTATATTTTGACAAGTACAAATGGAATACAGACTACGTGCAACTCATATGTAGGACATTGAAATAGTTCTTTCACTTAAAAAAGTCTTTATTTGTTTTATGTTATTGTGGCGTTTCTCGGCGGAGGAATTATTGTTGGATTTCTTTTCCTGAAAGTTTGTGAGATCATGTTCTGGTTCAGATTTTTTTCGGTAGTCGTCGGGAAAAATCCCAGAAATATTTCAAAGCTCGGTTAAAGCGGAAAATCAAATAATCGGGGCTTGGATAATCGGGACTCTACTGTATAATGAAAGTATATCTTCCTATAATTAATTTGAAATGAAACGGCACTTGATAGTTGTGTAATTGCATGCAAATGTCAACAATCATCATGTCAGAGACCCTTTTTCATCTTTTAATGTGCACATTATGTTACATATCTATTGAAAGATAATTTCTCACAAGTAGGGTTACCAGACGTCCGTATTTAGCAGGACACGTCCGTATTTAGAGGCTCTGTCCTGTAGTCCATATTTTTACTTTTTAAAAATCCCTAAATGTCCTGAATTTTTGAAAAATTAATTAATTTTGAAGATATTTAAAGAAGTTTGTATACATTTCAAAGTGTAATAGCTTACTTATTTTAGTTTACTCCAAAACGTGTTTTATGCATTGCTCTAAATTACACAACATTTAGTTACCTGCGTTGGTTCTGTAGAAAAACATACTAATAATAATAATGTTTAAATAATATAATGTAATAATGTGCTATTAATAAGGTTTTGTCTCAATTTTAAATGTGTCCTGCTTTTGTCCGGATTATCAAAAGTAAGTGTCCTGTTTTTTACTTTTTTGACCTGGCAACCCTACTCACAAGTGTTGAAATATGCAATGAATTCAAAATAATCTTCTTAGCATTTCCTGTTTTCGCATTAAGTAGGTGGCAGAATAACTTAAAATTTAACACGTTGACTGCCACCCAACAAGATATCTTATAGTAATTCTTATTCACTTATATGTACAAAATTAGAGTCACGCTTTTTTCAATGATTCTACCATGCTTGGCATACTTAGAAAGATTTGAAAGAGCACATTCTATTTCAAATTACAGGGCAACTAAATCTTTTGCCTCTAGTGTAGGATGACCAGACATACTGCATTTTGAAGTACAGTTTATTTTGTTATTTAACTATCTAACTATAAAAAGTTTGAAAATAGTCTCAGTTTTACTATTTATGGTTTTTTAAAACAAAAACGCAAATAAAATAGAATTATAAAAATTTAAATATGTTTTCATAAACAAAAAGTGAAACACTGAAAAAAAATCTAGTCAGGCTATTCAAGTTCCTTAAAAAATCCCATGATGTTACACACCACAAAGATAATACACACAATATTTACATAAATTGAAAAATAACTATTTAAATGAATGTAACCAAAATGTTATCAAGACTCTTTGTATTTGACATACACTAGTAGCTAATTGCAAATGTTGTTTGGTGACATTTTGCTAGAGATAGTTAAACACATAGTTAACATTATTAGACTTAAATAAGTCGCATGATGCTCCATTTTCCAGTTGGAAAACGAACGATTGATCCTATTTTTATAACCTCGAATAAGCATTTTACTTTTCCGAAAATGAAGAAGGGTTCGTTCCTATTCATTGTAAAGAATCAGTCTAAAACCAGGATGTTCTTCGACTTCACATCACCCTCTATCAATGAAAACTTTCCATCGCTATCATGGTAGTCAACATGTTAACATTTGTGAAACGGACATGGTTTATTTTTCCACATCATCTATCTTATACTATAATACGAGGAATTGGTGGCAAGTCGAAAATCGCCCCAGAATTAATAAACTCCGGTAAACCTGGGGGTCTGGGGTTTTTGGCCACGACGAATCGATTGGCACAGGTTTTGAAGCGCTGCGGTCAAGCAGTTCAGAGTTACATATAGGATATTTTAAAACTTCATTAGTTCGCCATAATGGCTACTTTCCTGATGCCATCTGCTAAAGCTATAAGCCTCTGCTTAAGCTATAAATGTTCAGTTAAGATTTTAATTTTTCAAATGTAAGTAAATTCAACCTTGCTTTAAACTTTATTGAGTTTTACAGAAATGGTAACATGGTGATGGAGTGTCCCACTGTTTGATTTTGAAAATCTGGCCACATTAACTTTAACCGGTTATCTTTTCACCAATGGTTTCACAAATTTTCTTATGGTTTGTATTGTTATGATAAATCACAATTGAAAATTTAAATCTTCGAGTTAGCTTCGATACCTGTTTTCTCCGAGCAGAGCTCGGTCACCCGCTGGTAATAATAAAAGAAAGAGTCTGTGTGTATGTCTGTGGATTGCAAAAGTACTACTTAGACTGCTCTAAAAAATTCGCAAAATTTTGATACCGATTACTTTTAATATCTACGTGTGCACCTCTCAGTTATTTCATATTACATATTTGATTGTGATTTTTAACTAATATAATTAGTTTCAAAAAACGTCATCCACGTGGGAGTGGGGGACCACAACGGGGCTTGAAAATACATGGACCGGGCTGAAACAGGGGCTTGACGCCCTCCTCTATTAGTGTTTGCTTTTAATGTGAGCATGCGCCGACACAAATTTAATTTTGTTTTGATTTTGAGTGTATTTTAATAAGTAGGCAGACCATAACAGGGTTTCAAAACACAACGATCGGGCAGTAACAGGGGCTTGACGCCATTCTCTGTTATTAGTTGCTTTTTTCTTGTGCATGCGCCAACATGAATTGAATTTAGATATTGAGTGTATTTTTACAAGTAAGCATGCCTCTAAAAGGAAGCAATGCTAAGTTAATGGGTTCCCAGTAAGGCGGGACCATACTGTTAGTCCTTGTATATTGATTAATCGGCATTTCAGAACAACAAAAAAAAACCTGTCCATCAGTCAAGTCATAGCATGTGTTCATCCCTTATTCAATTAATACTAACATGTACTGTGCGAACATACTATTTGAAACTTAATATATTCAACAAAAAAGAAGTTAAGCACTTTTGTTTATTTTAAAATCCAATCAGAATGTTAAGAAACTGCTTAATCTACATATTTCTTTATTCTGTGCAAGATTTACTTAATTACAGCTATTCAAAGTCAACGATCCCAAACGAGAAAAGGTAGGTACTGCTAGCGTATTCGGGCCGGTCCCGTTTTGGCGGCTTATCTTTTGCAGCCAAGAAGCGAAAACGTACTAGCCGAACCGCACGCCAAAAGTCGCCAAATACCATTCTGGACCGAATATGCTACGGGCTCCCGAGAAAATTTAAAGATTTTTCCCGTTTTATCGAAAGCTGCCTGTGATCATTTCTAGTGATGGGAATAATCGAATGATTTTCATAATCGAATAGTAGTCGATTATTTTAAACAGTAATCGAATAATCGATTATTTCGTCGATTATTTTTACAGTTACAGTTAAAATATGTCGAAATACAAAATATCACTCGTCACTTGACCAGGGTTTTAAATTACGAGGCAATTTTGATTGTGTTTTAACACATGGAGACTAGAAATAGAAGCCCGAAAAACATACAACCACCTTTTCACATGTTTAGTAGTTTGGTTGCGAGTTCTCAAACCGCGGTCAAGTGACGAAATTACCTTTTTTTTATTTGATTTATATTCCATTTTTATAAATAATTTAGTTTTTTGCTAATTATGAAGTGAAAAAGGTTTATTTTGTACCACTGTACTTTTAAATATTATTATTATTAATTTTTTTTTTTTTTGGGGGGGGGGGGGGGGGGGTACAATTCATTTTTCCTTGTTTTGGTACAAATTCAACAAGCAAAACTTTTTCTTCCTTTTTAAAGTTTAATGAAGCAATATGTCTAGATTACATTGTTTGACCTATTTACTACATTGGGCTGTTTAACAGACCAATGCTTAATTTAGACAAATAAGTTTAAATCAATCGATAAAGCAACCGAACACTCAATACTAAAAAGTTAACCGAGCAAATATATACTTTAATGGTATACATTAAATACACATAGTTCTCCCCCATTCTCTTACAGGTCTGGGTATAGCTTATAAGTTTCTGCGAGCCTGTAAAATATAGAATTAACAACTTAACTGCTTCTATCAGGTAGTAGGTCAGAGTCTAAGTATCAGATTAAAACTCAAATAGCTTTAATACCATTAGCTTTGAAATTAAATCATATTTGGTATACCAATGGTAAACTCAGCACTTGACTGTAGCTGAAAATTACAGGATAGTTAATGTACTAAAACTCTTAACGACTAAATATTAAAAAGACATATCAAATTAATTTCGACACATAAACAGATGCAACAAGTTATTTGTAACGGTTAACATTATGACAAAATTTATGTGTAAAGTTTTTATTCTTAAAATGACTAAACTTTCAACAGTATTATTTATTTCGACAATGAACTGGATTTAAATAAATAGATTATTCCTAGTTAAAAGTGCTCCTTTGTTTGGAACAGTGCTAATATAGTTTTGGGCGAAAAATTGTTTGTGCTAAGCTTATGTATGGCATAATAGACAGAGGAGGTGCTTAATTGGGCAACTACATCTCATAAACACATTTTTTAAAAAGAACTTGGATCTTTACATACTGATGAGCCATGTTTTTGTTCTAATAATTACTTATCTTGCTTTCAAAGAACATTAGCGTTGATATTTTTTCTCACAGTAGTGTTTTGCCATCTATAAACATTTAAAAAAATCACAGGGAAACAGTGCCTTTTAAATATAAATTGAAGAATCAATTTGAATAAAGTATTTAAAAACAACAAATGAATTGTGTGAGTAATTCATGAAATTTATTAAGCAACAAATGACATGTTTTGCAATGCAATCAACATCAATTTTGGTCACAAAAATTATTTGGTTTCATAAAAGTTTGTGTACAACTTAAAAGTGTGAACAATATATTTGCTTGGTCCAAACTCAACACTGAAGTTTTGTGGAGTGCACAAAATAAATAAATATAATTGAAACTTTGTAGTACTAACCAACAGTTGAAATTTCGTATGCACATAAAAATTTGTACAGTAAATAAAAATAGACTGACTATTTTAGTATTTTGCACACATTCGAAGTTTTCCCATCAACATAGTAATCTTCTATCTGCATAGTAATAAATAACTGAAGTTTTTTGGAGTGCACAAAATAAATTATACAAGAAAAAAATTCTTATTGAGATACACATGGAGTTCATTTTTAACTACAATGTTTACAATCGCTCTTCGATTAATTACCTCTCGTATAAAACGTCTCGATTGTCGATTATTTTCGATTGTTGATCATTCATAGAATATTCAACTCTTCGATCATTTCCTCGATTGTCGATTATTTTCGATGCTCGATTATTTTCGATTGTTGATCATTCATAGAATATTCAACTCTTCGATCATTTGCTCGATTGTCGATTATTTTCGATGCTCGATTATTTTCGATTGTTGATCATTCACTGACTCGTCGATCATTTGCTCGATTAATCGAAATTTGGCTCGATGCATCGAGATTTGTATACAAGTCTGTTTGATATCCTTGAAATACATTTAGCAGCTCGAAAACCAACCAATAAACGATCAGTATTCTCCGCATTTTAAGTCACTACTTATGTAAATGCACCAATAGCAGAACACTTATCATCCTTATTTGTAAATACTGTTCAGCGATTGTCACCTCGATTGTCACTTCGATTGTCGATTGTGTCGAGAAAATCACTCGATTGTGGTCAATTATGTCGAGAAAATAATCGAGGTGAGTTTTGGTGTCGAGAAAATGGTTTATGCTTTTCAGAGGCGTTTGTTCGATTATTTTCGATTATTTTTAAGTAATCGAATAACTCGAATGATTTCAACAATCGAATGATTCGATTATCTTCACTCATAATCGCCCATCACTAATCATTTCAGTTATTGTTTTTCGTCCCATTATGAGATCCTGATTTGTTGGTACTCCAATTAATGAAAAATCAAAACATACTTGTTAATCAACTGGCTTCTCTACATTAAGATTGGCGATTAATTCGCCAAATTTAAAGGTTGACACGGTTTTTCTCTAATTTATTGAAAGCTGCTTATGATTTTTCACCTAATTTTTTTTCCGGCCCATTATAAGATAATATTTTGCTGTAACAAATTATTGAAAAATCAAAACTTACCCTAAGTTGTTTATAAACGGGCTTCTCTCCACTGAGGATGATGCTTCACAATTTTTTACAGAAAACAACTATTTCAAATAAACTTAAATCCAAAGAAAAGCAATATTTATTAGCAGAATATACCTTGTATTAATAGATATTAAACACCTAGTTAGAGTAGTTTTCTTTGACTTTTTCTTGGATAAAAATCGAAGAGTCGGACTTTTGCTTGGTTGATTGGTAGACATATATTTTCAGGCTTGTGTGCTTGGTCGCAAGGACCCGCTTATAAACCATCGTCAAGTAGGACAACGCAAGGCACAGACATACACAAATGACAGTAGCTGCCATCTGTCTCCACCTCCACAACTTTGACCTGTCCCTGAAGGGGAGGGAAATTTTCTCCAGCAACCTATACCAGTGGGAAACTGCGCATTCACCACCCACAGGACTTTCGGACCCAACAGATTTAACGAGCACGTACTCCACATATACTCGACAAACATAAACATCCATGCCTCAACGGTATTCGAGCCCGGACCCAGCAGCTCCAAAGGCTAACGTCTTAACCACTGCACTACCGGATCAGCATTTTGCTTTGTTGTTCAGATTTTGAGTTATCGCTTGCAGTTTCATATTGCTAGATAGTTCATGTAGAGTTTTAACGCAGCTAATATATATACTCTATATTTTCGAACTACTATAAAATAACGAAAGGTAAATGATAGAAGAAATAGGGTACTTGACTGTATCGCTAAAATACCTTCCAATGTAATTTAAATTATAGTTGAAAGTAAAAAATAACTAATGCATACATAATTTTTGCGAAATAAATCTTTAAATCATTAAAAAAAATCGTTTTAAAAAGGCATTTGTTTCACGTGATCACAAACACGTCGGTTGGGGTGACGTCACTATGATCTATAAACAAACCGTCGTGATGTTTTTTGTTTTCTGATTAAACTTGATTTAATCTAATTACTATTGAAATAATAAATATTGAGGAAATGTAGGGCTGTTTTACAGAAGCGTATATTTCAAATTTGCCTGAAATCGATTCCAATGTGGTGTTTCAAAGTTTGTTTATAGTTCATAGTGACATCACAGATACCACGTGACAGCCACATAGCGTTTTCAAGAGTGATTTTTCGTCCTACTTTTTTAATTCATTTTTCTGCCTTTTTATGGGGTAATTGAAAAAAATAAAAAATACGGGTCGAATATTTTTGGCATAAGAACATCTTAAGCCAATAAAAAAAATTTAGTCAAGTACAAGTACCCTATTGAAAAATATATAGAACTCTTTTTGAGGTTTTTTTACAAAGAAAAGAGCCAGGTAAGAGAGCCCTGGTTAATTTACACGATGGCTGGATAAAAAGGACAACAGCTGAGCCATCACCGGTCGAAATTTGGTATCCAAATACAGTTCAACTACAAATTTAATTTTGTTTGTTATTTACAGAAAACCACTCTCCGCATTTAATTATAATAAAAGCAATTTTTATCTGAAAATACGCTAAGGATTTTCATTTCTAAAACTTATATAAATATATATATATATTATACATGGCCCTGTTTATTAAAAAGTCCTGTTGAACTAAAGATTTTAGATAAAACATCTTTTTAACAAAAATCTTTTTAGGT
The DNA here is from genome assembly GCA_023701765.1 of Hylyphantes graminicola. NCBI lineage: Eukaryota > Metazoa > Arthropoda > Arachnida > Araneae > Linyphiidae > Hylyphantes > Hylyphantes graminicola. Next base: position 77,617,159 of record CM043112.1, read on the forward strand.
GTCTTAGCTGATAACTACAACGAATGCATGTGTTAAATACTCGAGCTTTTTTTACCAACCAATTTCTCAGCAAACCACATAATATTTTAAAATTATTACCAAAATGATTAATTTAAAACTTTCTTTTTTTTTTATTGTTGTATTGGACATGTAAGGTAATTGCAAAGAAAAAAAAACCCCAGTTTTTCAAAGTCTTTTTATTGCTAAAGAATTAACTATAAATAAACTTCTCGGCAATTATAAAAAAATATTTGTAAAAGATAGCCAAATAATAAATTGACTATCTTTCAACAAGATTCGCCATAGCAATTTTATTTCATTATTGAGTGAGTCAAGAGGTGTAGGCCAAGCAGGTATCTCTGGGTGAATGCTCTGCAGCACACCTGACAGCTGTGGAGCTTGTCTCCCATGTGGGTAGAGTTTAGTTTGAATTATTGCACTAGAGCTACACAAGGGCTATCGTCACAGGGGTCAAGAGATGCTTTCTAAGGTGGTCTCTTTGCTTTAGTGTTTCACCGCTCATTTCACAGCCTGTGTTGTTTCTCTCCCGTGTGGATAAACAACACGAGTGCTAAAAGCTCTAACTTCACACTGAATGCCTTAAGGGGGAATGGGCGTGCAGGACCGGGGGTCTCCAAACTCAGGTGCCTCAATGTTAATCCAATGGGAAAAAATTATTTTCTTTGCCACATTTCTCCGGCTGTATTGAATATTTTTACAAGCGGATTTTTTTATGTGATAAATGTAGCTGACTTACAGGTCTCTATCTTCCCACTTTTTGAAATTACTTCGAATATTTTGTGTAAAATAATTTATTGAATATTAAAAAATATATTCATACTAATTTCAAAAAGTGGGAAGATAGAGACCTGTAAGTCAGCTACATTTATCACATAAAAAAATCCGCTTGTAAAAATATTCAATACAACCGGAGAAATGTGGCAAAGAAAATAGTTTTTTCCCCATTGGATTAACATTGAGGCACTTGAGTTTGGAGACCCCCGGTCCTGCACGCTTATTCCCCCTTAAGGCACAAGTGTCAACTGTGGTGTCTAAGTGACAACTGTCTCTTGTGTGGGTCAATGTTTGCTCAAATGTCTCGCCGTGCACTTGACATCTCTGTTGTTTCTCTCCCATGTGTTCCTTGGTTAGGTTAGGTTTGAATTATCGTCTCACTATACCAAAACCGACCTTAAGTATGCAGTATACAAATGTTCTACGAGAAAAAGGGTAAATAGTTCTCCAACTTCCAACCGAATCCTCTGCCGCACACCTCACAGCTGTGTGGTTTCTGTAGTGTGCATTAACATATGCCTTTTAAAGTATGCCAGCCGACTGAAGTTCCTGTTGCACACCTCACAGCTGTGAGTCCTCCCTCCAGTGTGCACCAGTAGATGATTTTTACCTGATCATACCTCGCAGGAATAGGGCTTCTCACCTGTGTGCAGTAAAAGATGTCTCTGTAGAACACGCTTTCTGCTGAACGCCCTGTTGCACACCTCACAGCTGTGTGGTTTCTCTCCAGTGTGTATTAACATGTGACTTTGGAGATTGGAGCTCCGATTGAATGCTCTATTGCATACCTCACAAGAATAGGGCTTTTCACCTGTGTGCACTAAAAGATGTCTCTTTAGAGCAAGCTTTGATATGAACACCTTATTGCACACCACACAGCTGTGTGGTTTCTCACCGCTGTGGGTCAACATGTGCTCTTTGAGATATGACCCCTGATTGAATGTTGTGTTACACATTTCGCAAGAATGCACCTCACAGCTGTGTGGTTTCTCACTGCTGTGGGTCAACATGTGATTTTTTAGACAAGAGCTATGATTGAATGCTCTCCTGCATACCTCGCAGGAATAGGGCTTCTCAACTGTGTGCAGTAAAAGATGTCTCTGTAGATCCCGCTTTCTGCTGAACGCCCTGTTGCACACCTCACAGCTGTGTGGTTTCTCTCCAGTGTGTATTAACATGTGACTTTGGAGATTGGAGCTCCGATTGAATGCTCTCCTGCATACCTAGCAGGAATAGGGCTTCTCACCTGTGTGCACTAAAAGATGTCTCTGTAGAACCCGCTTTGTGCTGAACGCCCTGTTGCACACCTCACAGCTGTGTGGTTTATCTCCAGTGTGTATCAACATGTGCCTTTGGAGATGGGAGCTCTGATTGAATGCTTTCTTGCATACCTCGCAGGAATAGGGCTTCTCACCTGTGTGCACTAACAGATGTCTCTGTAGAACCCGCTTTGTGCTGAACGCCCTGTTGCACACCTCACAGCTGTGTGGTTTATCTCCAGTGTGTATCAACATGTGCCTTTGGAGATGGGAGCTCTGATTGAATGCTTTCTTGCATACCTCGCAGGAATAGGGCTTCTCACCTGTGTGCACTAACAGATGTCTCTGTGATTGAATGCTTTCTTGCATACCTCGCAGGAATAGGGCTTCTCACCTGTGTGCACTAACAGATGTCTCTGTAGTACCCGCTTTCTGCTGAACGCCCTGTTGCACACCTCACAGCTGTGTGGTTTCTCTCCAGTGTGTATTAACATGTGACGTTGGAGATAGGAGCTCTGATTGAATGCTTTCTTGCATACCTCGCAGGAATAGGGCTTCTCACCTGTGTGCACTAAAAGATGTCTCTGTAGAACCCGCTTTGTGCTGAACGCCCTGTTGCACACCTCACAGCTGTGTGGTTTATCTCCAGTGTGTATCAACATGTGCCTTTGGAGATGGGAGCTCTGATTGAATGCTTTCTTGCATACCTCGCAGGAATAGGGCTTCTCACCTGTGTGCACTAACAGATGTCTCTGTAGTACCCGCTTTCTGCTGAACGCCCTGTTGCACACCTCACAGCTGTGTGGTTTCTCTCCAGTGTGTATTAACATGTGACGTTGGAGATAGGAGCTCTGATTGAATGCTTTCTTGCATACCTCGCAGGAATAGGGCTTCTCACCTGTGTGCACTAAAAGATGTCTCTGTAGAACCCGCTTTGTGCTGAACGCCCTGTTGCACACCTCACAGCTGTGTGGTTTTTCAGCGCTGTGTTTCAACATGTGCGCTTTGAGATGCCAGCTATGATTGAATGTTTTGTTACACATCTCGCAAGAATAGGGCTTCTCTCCTGTGTGGGTCAACATGTGTCCTTTAAGGTTTGACATCTGACTGAACGTCTGCTTACACACCTCGCAGGTGAGGGGCTTCCCTTTTTGAGAAGCTGGCTCCTCTCGATTGCCCTTCTCAACCTGATGATCCATGGCTGCTTTGATTGCTGAGGAAGCTTCTTACTTCTCAAATAAAAAATCTACAAAATAAGATTTCAAACTAATGAAAAAAAAATGAAAATATCATTTAATATATACACTTTAATCCATTAGAGGATAATAAACTCATGTTGTTATTCCCACTAGTTATAAAGTATAAAATACTGTTAGTTATCAGGGATCAATCTGTAGTCGCATTTGTCGCAAAATGCGACGAGTTGCACGAAAATGCGAAAAAAAAATTATTGGCTGTCGCGAAAATGCGACGGCCTTTTTTAACCACCTTTTTCACCTTGCCCCTTGTGGATTGACTATCGATGCATCCCCCCCCCCCCCCCCTCTCCCAATCTTCCACTTTCAAAATAATTTCCGATGCGTCGGTTTTGCCGATTCAAGGTGAAGAAAATCCTTCCCCCCCCCCCCCCCTATGCTGGCATCGCAACGCAATGGTTCAAAATCGCTCCGCTTCAGCTCGGAATCACGTCATCACGAGAATGGCTACGTCATGCGTGACATCACAGACTTAAAAGCAGTATTGTCGCGGTATTGGAGGAGCCGATACAAGGAGGAGGCTCGGCCATGACGTCACGACTGGACTTCGTTCGCCGGCAACAGCGGCGCGGCGGGCGGCCTGCATGTTCACAATACCTACTCAGTTCGTCCATTGCGACGAAATAACGCACTCTGATTGGACGGTTCTCCAGTCAACGAAACTGAGGTTGCCTACTGTACTCTAGAGAACTGGCGATATTCTGTTTCTCCCTACTCGAGTTAGTCGTTTGTTTTAAATAATGTTTTTTTTTTTTGCATCAAATTGTTACTAACACAAATGAAGTATTTTTTTAAGCAGTTAATGATCTGTAATTAGTTCGATTACAAAAATAATTATGAAATGATAGGTTTTGAATAATTAAAATTTACTGCAAAAACTTCATACAGTTCTCAAAATGAAAAGTTAGAGTTCCATTAAGAATTAAATTCCTATTTTTAAAGTGGGAATTTAATAGTTTTGATTTGATATACAACACTAACTTGTTCCATAAAAAAAATTTTAGATTTAAGAAAATTGAATTTTAAGTAATTAAATTTTTCACCACATTAAAATAGCTAAATTTCCTTTAAATTAACTAATACATAACTATTAGTACCAAAAACGATTTAGTTAGTCTTATATATATATATAAAAAAAAACATTTTAATATTATCTTGAATATTTGAGGGAATTATTTTTAGCTTTGGATTTAAAAAAATAAACCTCATAAAAAAGTTAGATGCGATTTTCAATGAAAAACTGATAATTTGTAACTAACAGAAATTAAAAAAAAATTAAATTGGAAATCGAATGGAAAAGGATAACAATGTTTTTTTGAAATCGAGTTTGTATTTTTTTTAAAATTTGACATGGATGACCAATGCTTGTATTAGAAAAAATTTCAGGAAGTTTGCAAATTCAATATAAATTGCCAAAAAAGATAAAGCGCCAAAATCGGTATTGAATCATTGCTTGAGAACTGTCCAATCAAGGTGCTTCATTTCATCCCAATGGACGAACTGAGTAGGTATTGTGAACATGCGGGCGGCCTGTACGAAATTAAAACAAAAACTAACGCATGCCTGCACAAATTGTATATGCATGCGCGCGCATTTGTAGTCTTTTGTTTTATTGTCGAGTCGGGACAAAGAGTAAATGAAATCCTCGTGTTCCGTCGCTTCCATGCCATAACTTTTTTTGGTTCGTTGATTTTTTTAGTTATGGATAAGTTTATTGTTAGAAGTAATGTTTCGGCAAATGACGACAGAAAACGTAATGAATCAAATTGTGAGGGATTGAAAAAACGTAAAACTGCAACAGATACCATTCCATCCGAGCCACTGATAAAAAAATGGTGCTCACTTTTCAAATGGGTGGATGTAAAATGGAAAAATAAAATGCCGTATTTGAGTTGTCAGTTATGCGTTGCAGCCAGAAAAAGGAATGCACTACCAAGTGATGAAGGTAAGCGAAAGTTCTAATCTATTTATTTTCATTTTCCTCTAGTTTTACTTTTACGTTCTTTCCCCACGAATTTTATCCGTTTCTCACCCCCGTGATTTCCTACTCTTTTCCGCGATAAAATTACAGCCCTAATAATTAATAAAGTTGCCTTTTTGTACGTCATAATAACGTATTTAAGCGGGTTTTTTTCGTTTGTATTTTTTTTTTTTTTTTTTGAAAAATAACAAAATAGCGGGAATGTTTTGGTTTCGATTTGATAAAATCGTACTGTCTTTAAACCTGCTGGGAATTTTTTATAGCAGTGGAAAACGAAACCTGGCATGTGTTTTAATGTGAGCAAATAAGAAATAAATCCTTTAATAAATTTTGCATATCCTTAAGTTTTGAGTTTGACTAATATTTGTTTTTTTCATGCATCCTTTTGGAAAAGGGAACCTTTGAAATTTTTTAAAAATAAATTATCTTTTAAGCTGGAATGTACTCACAATTATTTACAAGCTTTTCCTACTTTTAAAGGATATGTCGTATATAAGGTTGACACTTTGAGAAAACACGAAGGAAGTGTTGATCACAAACATGCTGTGCAAGCTAAGACGATGCAGGAGAACAAAACTTGGGAGAAATCAGTTGCAACATCGATGTCTAAATCTGAAGAAGCTGTAGTTGCTGCAATGAATATTGCATATTTTCAAGCTAAAGAAAACTTAGCAACACAAAAATTTGGTGCCTTGAAACAACTGTGTGTCGACTTGGGTTGTTCAAAACTTTTAGATTTGAATGTGGATGCTCACACTAATTATGAGAGCTATGGCAGTGTCCATGATATGGAAAAAGCAATGGCAGCTATCATTAGAGAAAAAATTGTTTTAAAAGTAAAACAAGCTAGATGGTTTTCATTGATGATTGATGAATGTACAGATGTTTCTGTGGAACAGAGTCTCATAATTTACCTGAAAGTTGTACATAAGGGCAAATTGTTTACCCATTATTTAAGTTTAGAACAACTAGAGGGCACAACTGCCAACCATTTGTATTCATGTGTTATGGATACATTAAAAAAACATGACATTGATGTATCCAAGTGTTCCAGTTTAGCGACAGATGGAGCGTCAGTTATGACCGGAGCCCGTGCAGGTGTTTCTGCTCTCTTTAAGAAGCAAAACTCCCACATGCTGTCATTACACTGTGTTGCTCACAGACTAGCATTGGCTTCTAGTCAGGCCGCAGCCAAGAATGCATATTTAGTTAAATATCAGGACATATTAAACAGGGTCTATACATACTTTGAACAGTCCCCTAAAAACACAAGACTCTTAGCAGGTATACAGGCAATCTTAGAACAGGAACGAAAAAAATTTGTTCAAATTTCTGCTACTCGTTGGCTATCTTTAGGAAACAGCGTTTCTGTCTTTAATTCAAACTGGCAGGCTCTCGTTTCTGTTCTATCTGAAGACAAGCGCCCTGTATCTCAAGGGTTGCTGAAGCAGATATCTTCATATAAATTTCTTGCTACAACAGCCTTGATGAATGACATAATGTTTAACCTTAATAAGTTAAGCTGCACATTTCAGAAGACTAATTTGGATTTTGAAACTGTTCAGGCAAGTGTTGCTGCATGCCTTGCCTGTTTGGAAGAGTTGAAGAGCGGTACTGGCACAAGTTTTATGTCATTCACTAGTATAATTCCGAATGAAGCCGGGGAACAGTTTGAGTACCAAGGGCATGCTGTTTCCGACAGTTTTAAGCAAAGGGATATGTTTAAAACATTAATGTCGAGTTTTTTGAATGCAATTATTGAAAACATCAAGGACAGGTTAGGTGATATGAATACAATAAAAATATTTAATATATTTATACCTAACTGCATCCCTAAAGAAGCAACAAATCTTAGTATGTATGGTAATAAGGAAATAGAAGCTATATATGAAATATTTTCGCAAAATTCAGAATTCTCATTAAATGATCTATCATCAGAGTGGGCAATATTTAAGCATTTAATAGCTTCCAGATGCAAACACATGAGTTTAAAGGATTTGATTGAATTCATGTATGTAAATGAAATGCATGACCAATATCCCCTAATTTCATCTGCTGTAGAATATGCTGCTACCATTCCTTTACATACAGTGGACTGTGAAAGAGGATTTAGCGCTTTGAATTTAATGAAGTCTAAAATCCGCAACAGACTTTCACTTCATAATGTCAATGAAACATTAATGATTAGCATTGAAGGTCCCGAGAGAGCTCAGTTTGATTTCCAGCAGTCGTTTCAATATTGGGCAAATATGAAACAAAGAAGAGTTTCCAAAATGTAAAAAAATAATAATAAATACCATAGAACCATTAAACACCTGTACCTCATTTCCTGATCCTGATTAATAAATATGTCGTTTTTTTTGTTATTTTTGCTTGTGATTACTTTTTGTGTGTCTTTCAATACGTCAATATTTTTTCAATATGTCAATATTTTGAAATAAGTTTATATTTTAATTCGAAATGCCCATTCAAGTGATTTAATTGGCGGGACGTTGATTTATAAGCAATTAATTTTCTGTAGCATTTTGCTACAACTTTTTTATACATTTTAGCATTTTTGCTACAGCATTTTTTGACCCAGGTTGATCCCTGTTAGTTATAATACCTTAAACTTCCAAAATAAAAAACATATACACTAAAATGCACGCAAAAATTCTTCGTAATTTCCCTCATAAACATATAAAACCTTTTAGTTCATTTGGTATGATTTTGGTAAGAATTTGGCTAGAGAAGACTCCTCCTTTGCACAATGGCCTTCGAACAACAAACCAGCTAGTAATTTAAAAAATATACATAATTTGGCGAGTTTGGCAATGTATTTGGCGAAAAAATCAAAACAAAACCCTAATAGTAATATGTAGCTCTAGTACGATGGCCTTGTATAGCCATCATAGTTATAATTCACAGAAACAGCTTAAATGTGCATATTTGCAGTCAACAGAACCATCAATGAAGAAATCATAACCTAAACCCATAATAAAATCCTGGAATGGAAACTGGACGGAATTACATCACTTGAAACATGTCAATTATTTTTCAAATAATAAATTTAGTTTCTGAAGGTAAAGGCAACAGAATAAAATAAACATATTCAATTTTAATTATTTTCGTTAAAAGTTTTTTTTTTTTAATTTTCAGCAGATGGCATTAGGAAAGTATAAAAATGATCAGATTTGAGCCAAAGTGGCGTACTTTTTTCAGAAAATACTAATTTACTCTAAAAATAGAACATTTTGAAACCTGAAAGTTCAAAATTAGAATCTAATTGTATGAACTATGCATTTGTGCCAATTTAAGAGTCAGTGTTATTGATATATTCTATATAGGGGAGAGGAGGGAGGATTGGGACGGTGGGAGGGGTGGGACAGCTGAAATTATGGCAAAATAAATGACCTAATTTTATTTTCAGTCTCACCACCAGATAGCATATGTCTAGCTTCTTGTCGTTACCTATTTCCTGTTTATCCAGATTCAACTCTCACATTACATTCGGAAAAAGTTTATTTTCACACCTCCAGAGAAAGTTTTTAATCTATTTTAAGTTTTATTTTTTTACTCATGTAATTTCTAAAACAAACATAATATAGTGTCACAGTACTCTTAAAGATACAAAGTACGCTTATCAGCAATTTAGTTAAGTCTTAGGTCAGCATGTTTTATGTAAGAAGTTATTTTTTAGAAGCATTATGTAGAGGGAGGAATGGGACACACTGAAGGAGGGAGGAATGGGACATGTCCATTCCTCCTTTTTCCAGTCCATTCTTCCTTTCTTCTGCCCATACGTTCATTTCCTAAAGCCGAACTTAGGAATCCATTGAATAAAAGTAAATGAATGAAAAAGGACAAAAAAGAATATTAACAGATACCCCTGAGAAGAAGGAAATTGAGAAAGCAGAAGCTGCCAGACTAGGGGGAAAAAAAGTACCAACTAAAATGTGTATGTGCAAGCCTAAAATTAAAAAATTCAAAAGAAAATTTCCGTTTAAAGATATGAATCCAGTGATAGCTAAGAGTCATTATTTTCATTACATGACAGTTCAGATGATGACATGGAAATAACACAAGAAATTGACTGGATGAAGGACAAGCCTAACATAGGCAAATATGATTTTGTGCTTGTCAAATTCCTCACCAAACAGTCAATTTTTTTCTACGTTGCAGTGGTGGAGAGTATTGGCAATGCTGAAAGTTACAATGCAAAATTTTTGAGAAAGGACAGGAACGGAAAGTTTAATTTTCCTCAACAGGATGACGATAGTATAATAGAAAAAAAACATTATTATGAAATTGTTGACACCACAATTGATTGGTGGGTCCAGTAGAGCGCAGCCTTGCTTTTCTTCTGAACTTAGCCTTTCTCATTGTGATATTCGATAATTTTTCTTTAATTTTCAAATGTGTCCCATCCCTCCCATACTCATGTCCCACTCCTCCCACCCAAGAGGGAGGAATGGGACAAAATTCTTGTAATTTGAAGTTCTCAACAGTAATGAAATTGTTTAACATTTAAATGGTGTGTATTTTTTAAAAATAATTTTAAACCTGTAAGTTTATTATTTAACCATTTGCATCGATAAATAAGCAGAGGATAATGAATAAAAAAATATTTATGTGAAAATGTCCCAATCCTCCCTCCTCTCCCCTACACCATGTATACATACACCATATATATATATACACAAACCACACAGAACACATGTATATATAATTGACTTGTTTGTAAAGACTTCAGATATCTATTCAGTTAGTTTATAGTTCATCAACGTTGTTTAAATTGAGAGATCTCTGAATTAGAGTGGAATGGTTGTTTAAGAAGAAATTGATCTTTAAAAAAAAAATGGGCCAATTCTTTATGAATATTCAAATCTTGAGCTGTCTGATAATAAGAATGCTTTTTCAACTTTTTAATTTGCTATTTTTAACAAATTAAAAAGCCTGGTGTGTATGACAAATTCTGAATTTTTTTTAACAGTCTAAGGTCATAAACAGTATTACAATAAGTTACTGCATAGTGGGGATGCACCGAATACCAAATTTGGCCGAATAACGAATATTCGGCCAAAGTCTTAGCCGAATATTCGGCCTACCTAAACCAAATTTTATTTTATTTTCAGATCCAAGTAAGTTGTAATTATTATTTATCAATTGTTATTCAATATAAACATATAACACAATCACAGATATAAAAAAAAGATGTCAACAGATATAAAAAAAAGATGTTGAAATAGTTATTTATGCAACTAGTGTGAAAAGTAACACTTTTTAAAACTAGTAGATTTTATTTCACGAGCGAGGTACCAGCGAGTGAAATAATGACACATGCTTTAAAAAGTTTACTTTTCGCATGTGTTTCATACACTATTTTTTATAATTGTGTGGGAAAAATATCATTGGTCCAAAAATATTTCATACGCATTTATATCTTTAAATAAAAGCAGATAGATAAATATATATTTACACCGAAACGAAAAACACCGACCGGACCGGAAATGGTCGTTCACAACTGAACGAATCCGAAGGAAAAAAAATCAAAAGTGACTCATCACATTGCGAACCCCCTTCTCCCCCGTCAGGTTTTAGGGTTGCCACACACATCAAGGGACAAATTTTAGTACATGGTTGCCAGATTAGTAATATTTATCGCCTTTTTATTGTTGCCAACATTCCGAAAAAGTCGCTGTATACTGAAACTAGGATTTAACCGCCTGAGAAAACATTCTTGATTTGGTAAACATTCCAGTTCAAACTCTATAGATGTTTACAAAAATCTTGTTGCCAAATCTATGATACTATTTCATCTATAATACCAACTATAGCAATCCTGTGTTTACTTTTTCACGAACCCCAAAAGTCGCCAAATAGCATTCCGGCCATAAAGCCCATTTCACACCTTGTCACAACTACTTGCAACTCCCGTAGGACACCGTGCATTAAAAAGTTGCACTCAAGTCGTGAGATTTTTTCATGCGAGCACGAAAAAATCGCAGTTGCATGCAACCTTAGCCAATCAGGACTCGTTATTTGTTAGGCTGCATTGTGGCGAGCAAGACTTCGCCAACTGGTTGTTTGTTTACTTTTTACGACGCCAACTTTCCTTTCTTGCAAAAAATACAAAAATCTGCGCAATTAAAAATGGGTAGTAAATGAATGGCAAAAGTGGAAATTGAACTTATTAAGTAAGTTCGGAAACATAAATTTCTGTTTGATGCAAACGATGCCGATTGGTTGATTAAAGTTTGCTTGCAAAAAGATGAAACTTGCCAAATCGTGAGATAAATAATTTTGTGTGGAAACCCGAAAAACCAGGTTACAACAAGTTACGAGTTGCAACTAGTTGTGCAGGTGTGAAATGGGCTTAATACGCTAGCTAAGCTGTTACAAAATTATGGGTACGAAACTTCCGCAAACAGGTGACAAAAACAAATAAGATTATCCAATAAAAAAATTAATCTTAACAATTCGAAGATCCTCAAAAAAATCCACATGGAGGTAAAATCGTAGTTCATTGAACGACGAATAAATCAGAAATTTGGCTGCTTTTTAAAAAGCTATTTTCTTATATATATATCCGACTACCAAGCACATTAAACCAAAGAAAGGGATGTGTACTTCTTCACAGTGACGCGTTTACCAATAGGCGTCAGAGGCGGCCGCCTGTGGCCCCACATTGCGAGGGCCCCCAAATTTCAAAATTAACAACAAATACCTAGTCTTACAACTGTGATTGAGACGAAATAAAACATTTTTAATACTTGCAAGAAAAGAACAACTTTGGTTTCCAGCGAAAATTAATAACTTTCTGCAACAAGGATTAAAATCGACTTTTCCTACTGTGGAAACGCTATTGCGTATTTATCTTACAATTCCGATTAGCAATGCAACTGGAGAACATTTTTTCTCTGCACTAAAAAGAATAAAGAATTAAAACCCTGCAGGACTACTATCTGAAGGAATATTTCAAAGAATTTCTTTAAGTGCATTAAAAATTCTACAATATGATTCTTAAACTGTCTCTATAGACCCAACTAGTGTCAAGATTAATCCTTTCAAAGTTTGTCATTTTTTTTCGAACTTAGCTCATTCGAACTAATGCATTTTGAATCGGATCATATACTATGGAAGCTCTGTTCTTTTATTCTGTGATGTTAAAAAAAAGAGACATGCAACTATGTATACAACAATAGTTAATAAGTTGATTTGTAAGGATATTCAGTAATTTCAAACTCAAAGAATTAAATTAATTTAGCCCTCTCACCATAGCTTTTGATGGGGATATTCGCTCCTAATCCGTCGATCCATATGGATGAACCTTAACCGGGACCTTCCAAGAGGGCTAAATTAATTCAATTTTTAAAGTTTGAAATTGCTGAATTTCCTGACAAATAAACTTATTAACTATTGTTATACTCATTGTTGTTTCTTTTTTTAACATCCCAGCATAAAGAACAGGGCTTCGATAGTATTTAATTCAATTAAAAATGCATATGTTTGATTGAGCGAAGTTCGAAACAAATAACAAACTTTTAAAGGATTAATCTCGGAAACTACTGGATCTATAGAGACAGTTCTAGTATCATATTGTAGAAAAATTTAGTGTACTTTAAAAACGTTCTTTGAAAGATCCTTCAAAAACTAGTCCTTTGGGGTTACCAATGTTTAGGGATTTTTGACCAAGTTGCGTTCGGCTCTCGAGTTCGAAAACTTGGATTAATCATTAGTTCAACATCATGAGAAAGTGTGCAAAAAAAGCAGAATTACCGAATTTCACACATACTAAAGATGTATAAAGTTACTGGGCTATAAGAGCAGTAAAAGTATAAGTTAAATTCTTGCCTCTTATAATATGTAGCCATGAAATTGGTTCTTTTTATCAGCCCCGATTAGGTCACTAGCATTTCATACTGGCTAATTCTCCATCATGTTTTTTTTATTTGTACAAGTATTAAGATTTTTTAAATTGTAATTTCTTTTTTTTGGGGTGGGGGGGGGGGGGGGGGGGGGAGAGGGGCCCCAAATTCGGAAGCCGCCTATGGCCCTAACATCCATAAACGCGTCACTGCTTCTTCATCGATAGTTGAATTAAATTTTACCTGCTAAATCACGAATAACAAATCGTATTATTGCAGAGATCTTCGTAAAATTTTGATTTTTTCTTCGAAATTTGTAATTTTTATTTGTTTATACTCTATGATGAGCTGGAAGGTAATGAATTAATAATATATATTTGTTTCCGGGTGAATTTTTCTAGCCTTCTTTAAGAGCTATAACACAGACAATTATACTTCGTAGTTTAGGTCAAGTGACTAATGAAAATTTGTCTTTAAAACTACCGTGCATTGTGTTCAATTTAGGGATTAGCTGAAAATTTTACGTAATCAGAATGAAGGGGAAAATATGGTTGGTCTAAATAAGGTTATTTTTGCCTCACTTTGAGGCTAAAATTTTAGCCAAACGACGTTAATCACTTCCGTTTAAAAAAAATGGGAATATTTCAGGTAATGTTACTCCCCTGTGCTCAATTTTTCGTGTCCTATGATTTTATTTTATTTTCGTTTCAACACCCAAAATGACCACCATAGATGAAAAGAAACCTTTTTTTCCTTTGGAAATGCAAGCAATCTGGGGCGGTAGCCACACGCGAAAGTCCAGTACATCATCCTCACGCTAGAGGTCGCAGATTTTTCGAAAACCTATTTTCGAACACTAAAACAAGAACAATGCGAGATAAAGAAAAAATGAAAACAGGACCGATGCAGCTGTTGAAATTCACGACGTGAAACAACCCCATTAAAAGAATAACATTGTACCAGTCGTGATTTGTATAAAAAATGACTTTGTTTTTAAGTAGTTTCTGGCAGTGATGTTGTTTAACGCATTTTCTTTGATAAAACTAGAAATTTCCAAATTTAGTCTCATAATTATTTAAATCAGCGCCATCTGACCGCAGGTCTTAAAGGGCTTATGGACATGCTATTGAGAACTTTATCAGGCAAATTATTTTTTGAAAAGAAAAAAACTTCGTACCCTTGCACATACTGAAAACTGTTTTATGTGTCATTTTATCACAGACAACGAGATAAGTCAGGGAAACGTATAAACCGTTACCACAGTTGGTTGGTAGACATATATTTTCAGTGTGCTTGGCATTGAGCTAGAGGTAAAACTGGAGTGATAGCTAACCGAAACCTGAGCGACCTACTCACACCTTTTGCCCGGTTCTTTGGACTATTTTTCCTAAACACTCTAGCTCATTGGCTTCTTCAACAGTGATATTTTCCTCCGCGTTTCGTTTATTCAAACGGCTCGTTTTCCTCCCTGTTAAGTGGATCGCACACGTCACTCCACTTTTAACTCAAGCTCATTGGTGCTTGGTAAGAGACTCGCTTTTAAACCTTCGTCAAGTAAGACAGACACAAACACATAGGTGGCAGATGCTGCCATCTATAGCGCGCCACCTCCACAATTTAGACATTTCCCTAAAGGGAAGTGAAATAGTCTCCCGGGACCTGTACCCGTGGGAAACTGCGCCATGACCGCCTACAGGACTTTCGGGCCTAACAGATGTAACGAGCATGTCCTCCCTCCGTATATACTCGACAAACACAAATATCCATGTCTTATCGGGATTCGAACCAGAACCCATAAGCTCAAAAAGGCTAGCACCCTAACCGAAATCCTTGGTTATAAAGATAAAAGTGGTATCCAGAAAATACACTTGCTTAAAAAAAAATTACAAAAAATTTCGTTTTCACTAATTAAATTTTATTCTATTCGCTAAATGATGAAAAAAGTCGCCAAATTCTAAATTTATTTCTAATAAAATTTTATTCAATCAACGCAATTTTATAATTTTTATTAGTACTATGAAAATACAGGCTTCATTAAACATATTTTTTTTTTCGTTATAATGGACATAATACTTATTTTACATTATTAGCTAAGCTTAAGGGGGTTCGGTATGTTGTATATCGGTAATGTTAAATTGGCCAATTGCAATGTACCTTTTCACAATAACTACTGATCAGATCATCTTAAAATTTTCTGTGTGTGTTATGCCAACCTTATATATTAATCTGAGGCTAAAAGTTTTTTTTTTTTAAATAACTGTTAGATTTTTTTAATAAAATAAGTTTTAACGTACCCAAAAAATCATGAAAATTTTCACTTTTTTGCTCCATAAATTTTGTTTCACTTTAGTTTTATTAAAATTTATAGCCCCAGATTAATCTATACTATTTATTACATCATATTATATAAAAAAGTTTACGAGAAAAAATAGCATAGTTTTTGAGAAAAGGTACATCAAAGTTCAAAAAATCAATTTCTGAGAAAAACGCGTTTAAAGTTTTTATTGTTAACCCATTTCCTTACGAAGCCATGACATTAAAATGGCTTTTAATGTCAAAAATATGTTTCCAATCGTCTTGATACTTTGTGACATTATTAATAAAGGTTTTAATAGTATTTTAAGCCAATAATTTTTGTTTTGATTTTTTCACCGATAATTGGGTACTGAACCCCCTTAATAACACTGATTAACTGCACCTTGTTTATTATTTGCCTTGTTAGTTGTTTTTTTTTTTTTACATCATTAATGACGCTATAACCGAGTTACATTGTATCTGACGCATTTATCGTTGTTGGCCACTCTTGGCGCCCGATCTGCTAAGTGACATGGCAACCCTTGGAAGTGAAATAGATGATGTTGCGATTATCGTCAAAGGGGCATTAAACGGCCGTTTCCTGGAAGAGGCGCATTCGATTCTTCCCCGTGGTCGAAGTTAAAGAAGAGAGCGATCAGATCTGCAGTCATGGATTTTAAAATTAATATTCTACTCGTCTCCTTCCTTGTGTATCTCAGAATCAATTCAGGTGAGAGAATTAATGCTATCCTTTTTTTATATTTCAATATTTTTTTAATGATGCAAGGCTTTTTTTTTTTTAAATATTAAAGTTATTTTGAAATTGCATACAAAAGCGACTTATTGTATTTTTTTACTCTTTTTTCAATATAAAACCACTTTCAAATTTACACAGTTTATTACAAAAAAAAAGTCTCAAAATTTTTAAATTTTATCTTTGCTTGATAAAAAAATAAAATTGGCAGTAAAATTATCAGTTTTAAATTCGTTTCTTTAATAGTATTGTTAAAATGTTTATAGTATTCCTGTTCTATAGTCAACCAAAATTCGATTTATTAGTAACATAACTAAAGCATAACTTTAAAAAAAAATATTTTTATACAGCAACCCCTCGTTATATCGCGCTTCCTGGACACAAGCAGAAAGCCGCGATATAATCGAATGCGCGATATAACGAGCGACTTGATAAATACTATATTTTTGATTTTTTTTATACTCTCAACAAAGTTTTTAAACTAAATCTCAGTATGTATTTAAAAGATGAAACTAAATTATATTAAATAATATAACTCTTCTAAAAAATCCGAAAGGACTTATAATTATTAATTAATATAAACATTACACATTAATATATGCACAGGAAATATTATGCATATTTCACTCATTTTCCAGTAAAATATAAATTGAAAATTATCTGTTTTGATTTTTCTTTCCTTTATCTTGACCATGTGTCTTATGTCGATTTTAACGAAAGTACATATGTTGGATTGGAAAAAAAACGCGGGAAAAATTGGGAGACATGAAACATGGCGCGATATATCCGAATGAGCGATATAAAGAGGTGCGATATAGCGAGGGGTGTATCTCATTCATCTGTAAACGGAACACATTTTTAAACTTATTTTTGAGAAAGGACTAAAAAACAACTGTTTAAATTCGAAACAAATTAATGTGAACAAAATGTCGTTTCAAGTTAAGAAAAAGTTCTTATTTATTCTGATCAAATAATATTACTACACCCCTTTCTTTACACTCTTAAAACAAAAGAGTGAAATGCACTAATATAGGAGAAATGCATTTTCAACACTGGAAAATAGTGAATATTAACTTTTAAATCGCTCCTAATCGCCTTAAAATCGCTCGTTGTTGTTAAGATTGTTGGAGGTTTAAGTAAACAAAAGAGTGAAATCCACTCCTATTGGGGAAGTGCATTTTCGACAATGAAAGGAGTGAAAATGAACTCAGACTGAATTAAAATCGCTAGTTTGTTTTAAGAGTGTACTAAATCTCCACCAATTAGCCTTTCGTTTACATAAGAGTTTTCGTTTAGCGGTGGTCGCTTAATCTGCTATGCTGATGCCATTACGACAATAGAAATTACCCTTTAAATATGACCACAAATGTAAAATTTCAGTGATTTTAAGCTCATGCGCGAGGTCTCTAGAACTTCAAAGCAATGTAAAGCAATTTTGATATATGCACTCTTAAAACAAACGAGCGATTTCAACTCATTCTGAGTTAATTTTCACTCCTCCAGTGTTGAAAATGCACTCCCCCTATAGGACTGGATCCTTTGTGCGGTAAACCTCCGACAAGATCACTCCAAACGAGTGATTTTAACTCAGTCTGAGTTAATATTAACTCCTTTCCAGTGTCGAAAATGCACTCCTCCTACTGAAATGGATTTCACTCTTTTGTTTTAAGAGTGTGTGTCTCTTCCGACTCCGACTATATCATGAAAACATTTTTTTTAAAAAGTCTCATAAATTTTGGCAGTTGAACACAGTAACTTTTTTTTTACAAAAAAAAGAGTAATAATAGTAAGAGACGAAAGGTTGGATTTACTTCAAAGAAACAGACCAATAGTTCATTTGCGCCCTATGAATTATCGTCGCACTAGAGCTACAAAAGGGCTATTAACGGCGGGCTTCGTATTTTAGAACAACAGTAAAGTGACGAGTCGACACCTGAGTGCGTACCCAACGCAACCGTTAAGGGTAACATCGCACGCACCGTCAGGACGGATATTTAGCGAGCACTTCCTCCACACGGTGTATTATTCGTCTTATTGTTGGTTGGTTGATATACATATATTTTCAGGCTTGTGTGCTTGCTCAGAGAGCCGCTTATAAACCTTCGTCAAGTAAGACAGTCACAACACACACACACACACTCACACACACATGCACACATATACGTGACAGATGCTGCCATCTGTCACGCGCCACCTCCACAATTTAGACATGTCCCTGAAGGGGAGGGAAATTTTCACCAGGAACCTGTACCCATGGTAAACTGCGCAATGACCGACCACTGGACTTCCGGACCCAACAGATTTTACGAGCACGTACTCCGCATATACTCGGTAGGTCTTCAGTGGCGACCGGGTCTCGAACTCTTCGTCTTATTGTTTTGGCTGCACGGGCCATTTATAGGTTGGTAGTTAATTTGGCGATTCTCAGATCCGAACCTGGGACCTTCCGCATGCTAGTTGAATGCCTAACAGACTGGACTCCCCAGCCCCAATTTTAGTTACATCTTGAAGTGAAAAAGGGTGAATCTTGGCAGTTGAACACAGTAACTCATTTCCCCTTTATTGTCGGGAAAAAAAAGCGAAAAATATTTTTTTTGGCGTGAAAATAAGACACGAAATGTTGGATTTAACTCAAAAAAACGTACCCCATTACCGCCAAGAAGGAAAACAAAATGAAAATATCAACACTGGAAACGAGGCAAGAAAAGACGTAAAAGCGACAAAAATAATCTCACCGTTTACTGTTGTTAAGGGAAGAAAAAAGAAGAATTTAACACGCATCCAGGTAATTTAATGTTTCCGACAGACTATTTCTAGCTGCCTGTAAGTGCTGAACCGCAGCCAATTACGCCTCGTAATTTAGAACCGTGGTTAAGTGACCACGCGTCAATTTCTTTTTACCTTGTTCAAAAAGCTTTTGACCCTCTGAAGCCATAGGCGAAATATTTGAAAATTGAATCGTTTGCGGCTGTCTATTTCTTGCCAACTTTAAGGGCTTTAACACTGGCAATTACGTATCGTAATTTAGAACCGCGGTCAAGTGACCACGTTTCGGATATTTTTTACCTGGTTCCGAATGCTTACTTTGAACATATGAAAAAATTACGAAAGATAGGTTGTAAAGTTTAAGTCGGTCTATTTTTTAGCCTTTATTGAGCTTTAACACAGCCAATTACGCCTCGTAATTTAGAGCCCTGGTCAAGGTACGAGGTCGACACCAGAGCGGGCACCCAAAACAAACCAGTGGCGATATCTCTCTTCTTCCTACACCACTGCAATTTTTTAAAAAATGAATGTTTGACTGTAGAATTTCGAATATAATTTTTTTATGATTCCCGAAGAGCAAATTTAGAATCTCGCTGATTTCCAGCATGATAAAATACATCATCCAAACACATTATTTTCAAGTGTGTTTTAATTTCGATTAAATTCCTGCACTTGAGGCGCCCAACATAAACAAAATATCCCAGTTCTGTTTTTTTTTATTCAACATAACAAAGAGTCAGGAAGAAGATTGAGATGCTTGGCGAAATAGCGAATGAAGCAGTCGCCAATCAACTTTCGTAAGCCCAAAACAATCCGTTCATTCAATGTTAGTTCCACGTCAAAACGCATAATTTTTTTCCTTAAAAAGCTTTGATTAAAAATTAAAAAATAGTATTTTAAAGTGTATATTTTGTGTATTTGTAGGGAATAGCGCGAGATCTGAATTTGTATAAATTCTGAATTTGTAGTAGTTTTTTTCTCTGGTAAGAAAAATGCGTTTTAATTATAGTTGATTTTTTTATTAGAAAGTAAAAAAAAAAAAGTCGCCAAGTCGGGGGGAATGGGCGCGCTGGATTGGGGGTCTCCAAAGCAAAGTGCATCAGTGTTAATACAAAGGAGAAAAAGTATTTTCTCTGCCACATTTTTCCGGTTGTTTTGAATATTTTTACAAGCGGATTTTTTTATGTGATAAATGAAGCCGACTTAGTTTCCGACAATCCCACTTTTTTTAAATTGCTTTGAAATCTGTGTAAAATTTTAAATAAATAATTTTACAAAAAGTATTATATTTACCACAGCCGGAGAAATATGGCAGAGAAAATAGTTTTTTTCTCCATTGGATTAACATCGAGGCACTTGAGTTTGGAGACCCCCAGTCCAGCTCGCCCATTCCCCCCAAAAAACAAACTACATTGTAAAATAGCGTCAAATCCTCTGCTGAAAGCGTTAGTCTGGGCAGCGAGCGACGGCTTCACTCGGGAAACTGCTTTTTGCCTGACAGCATCATACATATTCTTCATAACTCCATGTAACACAATCGGTTGAGACGCGATGAAGGAGTGAAGCGATTAAATTCCTAATTTATATAAACAAAGTCGAGCAAGACATTTTTTTTATGGGCGTGACGTCATTCCAGTGAATGTGAGGAATTTTATCTCACTCAGAATACGCATTTAGAGGTTTTGTTGACACATTAAAAATATAATTTGTTTATAAGATGATGCGAACGTCATGCATTTCATCTTTCTTCTTCCTATTATTTTTTATCCAAAATATTTGCAGACTTATAAACGGTCTATGCAGTCAATGAGTCCGATGAAGTCCGTGTAGAGGGAGTGCACATTAAATATTGTTTATTCTCCAGCGGATCTGCAGTTTTGGCCGTTAGGCCTTTGGTATTTCTGCACATTACTCAGAACTGAGAGCCGTTTTTTTTTTATGGTACAGTATTGGTGGCTCTCTCTACCAACTGGTTCTGAGCTTTCTGTGGATGTTAAAATATGCCGTGAAAATCAAAACCAAATGGACAATCAAGATATCTTTTACATGCCACCTAACCATATTACATGCGTGCTGACCATTTTCCCATCCTGAAAATCTGCCGACTTGGCCTCGTAAAACATACCCTTATGTGCCAACGCTGCGCACGATATATCGCCCTGTTCGGGTGTCTGATCAAGTGTCGGCGCGTCACTTGACTGTGGTTCTAAATGACGACCAACAAACCTGACATACAGGTGACAAATTTATAACCCTCAGAGGTTTAAACAATTAACATTTGCTTTAGGTTGCCAAGTGTCTACCGAAATCAGGGCCCGATTCTCCATAAGGCCCAGACCTAGGGCCCCTAAATTTTAGAGGCCCTTAAATTATTTGTGTGCCTATTGCAGCCCTTAAATTTCAGTTTACTTTCTGAAAAATGTTATGCTCCCAATTTTCTTTGTGCATAGTATTTTGATCCCTTAAATTTCAGTTTAATTTATGAAAAATTTTGTGCTCCCTTTTTTTTTGTGCCTATTGTAGCCTTTAAATTTCAGTTTATTTTATGAAAAATGTTATGCTCCCAATTTTTTTGTGCCTAGTATTTTCAGCCCTTAAATTTCAGTTTAATTTATGAAAATTTTTATGCTCCCATTTTTTTTGTGCCTATTGTAGCCCTTAAATTTCAGTTTATTTTATGAAAAATGTTATCCCCCAATTTTTTGTGTGCCTAGTGTCGATTTTTCTAATTCAGGTCCTGACCGAAGTCTTCAATGCTCACCAGTGCGGAAGTCACTCCACTGTAATGGGACTTTTTAAGTGGGCGCGAATGTCAATTGTCCTCTCTTTGCGTCATTTAAGCCAATCTAAAAAGCATCATCGCCTTCAGTGACAATGAGTCGAGGACGACGCCACTGAAAAAGAGGCTCAGGCCGAAAAGTAAGAGGGACTGTCTGTCCCATAAGAGCCAATGCACTAGTTTTGGAATCACAACTTTTGCAAAAGAATTGCTTTGCCATGTCATCCCATTTTCACCCGGTATGGGAATTATAATAACATCGAAATAAAACAAAATTGAAAAAAAATATATTAAAAGATACAGTTTCAAATACTGTATATTTTGGAGCATAATTAAAACTTCAAAAATATATCATTTAATAACTGGATAACATTTTCGTTTCTTTTTGTTTCATTTCGATGTTAAGTAGCACCGAAACAAAGCCAACTTTTTTTAAATAGTTAAATTACAATTGAATGTTTTATTTGACTTTGATTTTTTCTGTGTATAAATCTTGTGTAGAAGAGGTTCTAGTTGACAGTTACTGTTTCAAACCTACTTTTCCTTCTTAAGAAATTCAATAATAAGTTTTTAAGTAATAGGAAAGTAGGCTATTTTAGTTCTTTTTATAGAACGTTAGTTTTTAACTATGTTTGAAATAACCGTAAACTGCCGATTTATAAAATGTGTTAGAACTTCAGACTAACATTCTTATTACATGCTAGAACTCAGATTCCCTCGTGAAACCGACAGCGTGAAGTGTCTTCCGTCAGTCACGTGGGAAAACAAAACCCGCGCATTACTTTTTTTCAATCGAGAGTTTTGGCGCGGGAAAGTGCATCCGAGCGTATGAACACCACTGTCTTACTGAAACAAATAATAACTGATTACGTGTGAATGGAGAAGTCGAAGCCATTTTTTGTTTCCAATTAAATCTACTAAAAACAGTATTTTCACATAATATGCTTGATTTTAGACTTTATGAAAAAACTAGGGTTGGTTGGTAGACATATATTTTCAGGCTTGTGTGCTTGGTCAGAGACCCGCTTATAAACCTTCAAGTAAGACAGACACAACACGCTCACACACATACGCGACAGATGCTGCCATCTATCGCGTGCCACCTCCACAATTTTGACATGTCCCTGAAGAGGAGGGAAATAGTCTCCGGGGACCTGTACCCGTGGGAAAATGCGCAATGACCACCCACAGGACTTTCGGACCCAACAGATTTAACGAGCACGTACTCCGCATACACTCGACAAACACAAACATAAAAACCAGGACTAATCGCTTCCGGCTGCCTATTTCTAGCCTCCTTTAGGAGCTTTAACACAGCCAATAACTCCTTGAAATTAGAACTCTGGTCAAGTGATGAGGTCGACACCTGAGTGGGCACCCAACGGAACTTCGAGCGACAGCGTACTTTGGACTCCACAGATTTAACGAGCACGTCTGTCCCAGTGTACTCGGGACATCCTTCACGAGTTGGAACCCCCTCTGAGATGTCTGAATCCTGAGGCGGATGCCCTAACCACTCGGCCACGGAGGGCCGATATACTTGGAATCATTAAGAAAGATTGTTAGTCCCATAGAGCTAATGCATTAGTTTCGGAATCACAACTTCAGAAAAAGTATACCAAAACCGAGCTTAAGTTTGCAGCAGAGAAATGTACTGAGCGTAAGAAACTAGGTAAACAGCCCGGCTGGCGCCGCAATTTTACGTACTCTCATTGGCTGCTCCTTTCGACACTGATATTCGTGCGCCCTGTTACGTCAAAATCGAAGGAAAAAAGTAATTAAAACAACACTCTAACTGAAGCTTAACTTTTAAAAATAATAAATTTTTGTCTTGAAATAGCAAATCAATTTGTTTATTGAATGTGAAATACCTTTTTGTATTCGATTCTCGCACTCAGAATTAAGAACTATTTACCCTTTTTCTCGTAGAACATTTGTGTACTGCAAACTTAAGGTCTGTTTTAGTATAGTCCCATAGAGCTAATGCATTAGTTTCGGAATCACAACTTCAGCAAAAGTAGTAAGCCTAGCCCCTTTTTCCCCAGGTATAGCGATCATAGAAGTACGTTGGTTTAAATACCCGCTGTCAATCGGGATTATTTGCTCTTAAAACTGAGAGTTCCCTGAGGTAGCAGGCGTTATCGATCGTCACACTCACATTACGTGACAAATATATCGTCCACAAGAATCTATAGTGACATTTTCTTCCTTAGCTATGAAGCTATTAGGCTACTATATTTACGTTACGATAACACAGCTTACGTGAGTAACAACGTTGCGTCTATTGGAGCTATTTTTGCGTTTGAAAAATTAATGCCATTTGTTTCAATTATATAATACTTATTAGAACATTTTGCGGAAACTACTTTTGACAAGTGTCTTTGCAGCATGGGGAGTGAATATGAAATAAGCCTGAATCATCTCTTTTCCTTTCCTCGCTGCAGTGGTCGGCGTCGCTCGAGCGGACATAACCGATCAATTATCGAGGTAACGAGCAATTTTCGATAAAAGTCCGATCGATATTCGAATTCTCATTGGCTCACCGGCGAAAATAAAAACTCGTTTAACGGTCGATGAAAAATTGCTACTATAGGATATTTTGTACTTTTAATACGTCCCCAAGTGAAAGCTCCAATCGACCTAACATTGCCTCTGTGATCAACCGCCACTGTTAGTGCGACCAATGCATAGAGTTAGGGAGGAGGGGTAGAGGGGTCTCTCCGTTCAAATGGTTTGAAGCAGGGCTGTCAGGTTTTTCAAGCTACTGCGCTTACTCAAGATGCATCGCTTTAGCGGATTTTTGAGCTACTGCACATGACAACTGGCACTGAGGTGTCCCAAGATGCATCGCTCTAGCCTGCGTTACTGCGCAGTGCGCACATACATGGGGCCCCTCTATTCTGTTTCCTATGGACCAATCCCAATGTGAAGAACAAGACTAATCATTTTGTTTCCCTCTTTGTGCAGTGCTGGGGCTCAAGTGCCACGTGTGCAGCAGCCACGTGAAGGGGGAGGAGTCGTGCTCGAGCATCGCGGAGGGCGACTCCAGATTCCTGCGCGAGTGCGACCAGCTCACGGAGGTCTCGTGCAGGACCCAGCAGCAGTACGTCGAGTTCGAGGTGCTGGGACGTGAGTATAGATGCCTGTTTTTAATATTAATTACTATAGCCCACGTTACTTTAATATAGTTGACATAAATGAGAGAATACAGAAGTAATAAACTTTTTATTATACAGGGTGAGGCAAATGAAAGTGCCCCCCCCCCCAACGCAAATTATAAATCATCTAAATTATAAATCAACTAGCGCATCAAAATTATAAATTAACTAACACTTTTGCCACTCTATTCGGGCTCCGTAGTAAGCCATAGCTGCCGATGGCAGCTCAGTACGAATCATTCCTCTACCATAGAACTCTCTTTGATCTTATCGCTCCATACATACCACTTTCTTTCCTTCACAATTCCTATTCCGTATTTAAAATTTAATATTATATATGTGATGCCAACGACACGCGCAACCTTATTATATCATCCACACGCTAGAGGGCGCAGATTTACAAATGCTATTTTCGTTGTTATTTTAAATACTGGTAGCAACGCACTGGTAAATTTTTGCGCCCTCTAGCGTGTGGATGATATATTGACGTTGCGCATGTCGTGCCGCCACCCACAAAGGTTTTTTCCACTCTGTACTGTCTAATTGACGTGTAGCTTTCCCCCCAGCAAAACATGTTCAATAGACTTGATGTTCAAAGCCTCTCACTTTACTAAAGTTAATTTTCACTTGTCTAAAACTGCAGTTTTGTAACTTACCAATGGGGAACTTGCATGTATTTTTTTTATTTTTTTAAACGAATCTCTATGCAATTTGAAAACCAACAACATAAATTTTACCTCAATCCGACTTTTAGTTTTTTTTTAAATTAATTTTTAAAGTTGGAGCTTAGCTCCGCCCCCTGAAAACGCAGCCTTCGGCTTATCTCCTCCGCGTGACGACACACGACACATGGAAGACAGCGGGCAGGCAGAGATGATCGGCTGCTACCGTGCTTTGCGCGCGAACGCTTCTTAATGTTTCTCTAATCTTCTTTTAACGATTGAAATTATTTTTGTAATTCATTACACTAAGTTTTAAATATATATTTGGTTGAAAACCTAATGTATGCACTGGTATTGAATTTCTTATGGTGTACTACTTTATCCAAAAATCTGAAATAGCTGTTTCTCAGGGTAGAAAAAAATCATGATTAAAAAAAATATTTGATTTAAATTGGATTATGATTTAAATCAGATTTGTTTGATTTTTTTAATATTTAGCATACTAATTTGCGTATTCTTGAAAATTTGATTAAGGGGGTTCAATACCCAAAAATCGGTGGAAAAAATCAAAACAAAAATTAATGGCTTAAAATACTATTACAACCTTTATTAATAATGTCACAAAGTATCAAGACTATTGGAAAAATATTTTTGACATTAAAAGCCATTTTAATGTCATGGCTTCGTAAGAAAATGGGTTAACAATAAAAACTTTAAATGCGTTTTTCTCAGAACTTGATTTTTTGAACTTCGATGTACCTTTTCTCAAAAACTATGCTATGTTTTCTCGTAAACTTTTTTTATATGATGTAATACATAGTATAGATTAATCTGAGGTTATAAATTTTAATAAAACTAAAGTGACAAAAATTTTATGGGGCAAAAAAGTGAAAAATTTCATGATTTTTTGGGTACTTTAAAACTTATTTTATTTAAAAAAATCTAACAGTTATTTAGAAAAACTTTTAACCTCAGATTAATATATAAGGTTGGTATAACACACACAGAAATTTTTAAGATGATCTGATCAGTAGTTATTGTGAAAAGGTACATTGCAATTGGCCAATTTAACATTACCGATATACAACATACTGAACCCCCTTAAGGACTTTTTAATTACCACTTAAAAATTAATGTACAAATGAAATACAATGAATGATATTTAAAATGAAGAATATTTTAAATTTATACTTTTAAAAACTATGAATACTAAAAAATGGATTATATTTTTATTTTTGCAATCTGAACTATTTAAATTAACATTCAGTTTTAAAAACTGTAACAATAATCGACAAACTTATAAGTGAAATAAATGTTGCAAAATGCTAGACTGAAACCCAGATTTATCTGAAAATCGGATTATTTTGATTTAAATCCGATTTGTTTGATTTTTTTTTATTTTGCATACTAATTTGCGTATTCTTGGGAATTTGATTATCACTTAAAAATTAAAGTACAAATGAAACACAATGATATCTAAAATGAAGAATATTTCAAATTTATACTTTTAAAAACTATAAAATGAATTATATTTTTAATTTTGCAATCTGAACTATTTAAATTAACATTCAGTTTTAAAAACTGTAACAATAATCAACATACTTATAAGTGAAATAAATGTTGAAAACTGCTTGACTGAAACCTAGATTTATCTGAAAATAAATACTGATCGTAATTATAACCATATCTAAATCTTAAATTAAAACTTATGATTTCACATATAGAATAAATTTAACAAAAAAAAAGGACAAAATTACCATGATGACATTTCATTTATTAAGAACATTATACAAAAATACTTATTTTGCTGCCTTTTCAGCACTCAACCTATTTCTTACAGTAAATGCACCAATCCATAGGCTGAAAAACCCTTTCTACTGATGCCTGAGTTAAGGAAAAAAAATTATTTAAATCAGTGATTTTTTTTAAAGAATCATACAGTTTAAATATCTCGATTAAATCAAATGTCATGATTTAAATCGATCCATCCTGCTATTTCTTATTAGAATTTTTTTTATTTCAATTTAATTAAATTGACTTGATATTCTATTAACTATCAAAATATGTAATGATAATAAATCTATATTAAAAGGTGTAACAATAATGAAGATTCCATGTAGAGAAAAGTTTTTCGAATGTTGATTCATCATTAATCAAAAGTTAACTGTAATAAGACATCATAAAATGAAGCTATAATTTTAATATAAGTAAGAATGGGATAAACTGAATCTTACTGCAATAAATCTCAGATATATTAAGCATTAAAAAAATTAAACAAAATGTTGCTTTAAGTTTGGAAAAATACATTAATTCCAAAACATTTACAAAAGTTTCATTATGTCTGACCTCAACTGCTGTTACTTTCGATGCAAATTCAAAATCTGCATAAGCTACACAAAAAAGTCCTTTGTGAATTTTGTTCATAACATTTTAAATTGTATTTGGGCTTCAAGATTCGAAGACACAGTTCCATTAGAAACGTAATTTCTCATTGCATTTTCTGTGCTTGGGCACTTTATCGCAGTATCTTGGAAACTGCTGGCCCCATCAAAACTTCAAATAAAGAACCATCTAAAGTTTTGGAATATGACTCGCCTTATATATTTTCGATGCTGTTATTCGAGCTTGTTGATGCTCAAACCACAGGGTATATCAAGACTGTAATTGTATAAGCTTTTATGCCTCCTCACATGATTCTGCAGTCCTGTTATTTTGACAAAATGACATGAAGCCTTCAGCAGAACCATCTGGGATGTTTTGAAAAAAAAAAAAAAACTCTTCTGCCAGCAGGTGTATAGATGAACCAGATAATTTTCATCAAAATACCTGCTGATGATCCAATCTATTTGATATTGTTCTTCTTAAAAACAATCCGAAAAATTGACATGGCTTGCACTTAGAATTGAAGGGACCATCTTCTTTCCTGAAACCTGAAGGCAGGTCTTTTGCTTCACAGTAGTGCCACTTAAACTTCACAGTAGTGTAAACTTTGGATTTTTTTCAATAGTTGGCCACTGTGTCAGAGATGGTTCCTCACTATGTCAATGGATCCAGATAATAAATGCAACTGCATGCTTGCATCCTCCTAAAACAAAAATACATACTTAGAAACTTTAACAGATTACTTTTCCAGTAACTAAACATTAAGTTTTCAATTAACAAATAAATTGAGCATTTTAAAATAAAAATAAGAATCGACATAAATAGTAGATAAAAATATGCCGTTGGATACCAGGCCAAATTAATACTTGTTACTTCACTAGTTTAAGTTCAGCTATAGTTTGGGAAGGATTTTCAGATATAGAATGTATTCTAAAATGTGTAAACTATTAAATCTAATGCCTTTCAGGTCTAAAATTTTTTCACCATAATTTCATTGCAGTACTTAATCTAAATGATTAATTTTCAACAGAATAATGTTACATAATCTAGTTAAGTTAAAGATAAGTTGAAAATTATTTACAATTTTATTTTGCTGACTGAGACCTCAAGAGTTTTTTTTAAAGTTCATAAAAAAATTCATAATTATTTGAAGAATCAGTTAAGTCTGTTTGTCAGACTAAGATTAGGTAGTGAAGAGGGTCAGTTAAACCAAAAATCCTAATCATTTAACATCATTATTTATTACTATAAATTACATAAACACTCAGAATTTTAAATGTTCAGATTATATGGTTTGTATTGCAAGGATTTTCATACAAGTGTCATACAACCAAACACATTCTATATGTTCTCTGTTAAAGAGTCCCTAGTCTAGTTAAAATGCAAACAAATATTAGAATTTTCAAATATTTTGGTAGACAGCTTTGACCTATTGTCACAATATGACAAGGCGTGTCGTTGAAATTTATAAAATTATCCTTATTATCATAGAAATTCGGTACTATTAATATGCATGCATGTAATTATGTAAAATATCCGGGTATTTATAAATACAATAAGCCAATAGAATCCGAGAATGATCATTGGGATGAAGCAGCCAAGTTGACGAGCACATATCCCATGAAATATACTACTACTAAATACGTACAGTATCCAAAAGTAACTCGTTATATAAAAACATAGAATAATAATTTAAGTATCTATAAAGATGTTTATAGCATTAATATTTCAAATATATGTATTTCACAACTATATATTTTACAAACTCAATTAGTTTATCCGAGGGCCTGGGAATTTATAATTTTAAATATACATATTTAGAACATTTAGAAAAAAATTATTACAATGAATTGTATTGGATGGTTGTATTTAGTATGCAACCATCATAGATGAGTGTAAATACAATGCATAGGTAATGTATACTACATTACATAGTTAATATATTACATGGTTAATGTTAATATACTACATAGTTATTTTCACTTAACTATGGTAATTAAGCGCTAACCATTTTCAGCATAATTCAGCTTAATCTATTTACTATTTATTTAGCATTACAAGTAGTAAACCCAAACAAATTTACTAGCACACATTACTACACACATTAGAGAATCTTATATTATACTTTATTCTGAGTATATTAAATGCTGATATACTTTAAAAGTAAACCTTCCTTGCTAATACTCACATTCTCGAATACTTTTCTATGCAAGTTAAATGCTGATCATTTTCGGACTACCTACTTAATTTCTTTACTATTTAGCAATACAAGTAGCAAACCCAAACGAATTTTATTACAAGCACAAGGGAATTCATATATTATACTTCATATACTGAATGTTTAATGCTGATAAATTTTAGAAGTAAACAACAAAACCTTCATTGCAAAACCTCAAACTTCTAAATACTAATATAATCTTTTCAAAACAATAGACATGAAGTAATAACATTTACACTTTAATAGTAAATGGATGGGTGTCTAGTTTAATGGAAGTTTATTTTCACAAAATTGTAAAATGTAAACAACTACAGACTTCGCAAATACTCACTGTTTCTTTACCAATAAACTATACTACATACAAGAACCTATACAAGTTACAATAAACACATTGCTTTGATAAATACTGCATGCAGTTTATAGAGCTTGACGTATTTTAGAAGTTACATAAAAAATTACTTACCTCCTCATTTTCAAATTCTTCATTTCAGCACTGAAGAAAGCCGTATAGTTCGAAAAAACAAAACATTGTGAACGAGTCGATCTTCGGAAGGTTGTCAGATCGACCTTGAACAAAATTGGGCAGCATCTTTCACAAAAATACAACGAAAACTTAGTTTTTCTTATTCCTATTTGTTAATAACTAAAATATTCCATAAAATAAATTGCTAGAATAGTAGAATCCGATTCAAACGCGCACATTCAAAATCAAAACATGTAATGTAAACAAAGTTGTCTCGTATCGCTCGTATTGTATTTTGCGTCGTCCGACGTCAGAATCGCCCGAACCAATAGTTGTCGCGTTTCACGTCACGTGATTTTTCAGTCATTTTTAAACTAAAATTTAAGAAAAATTAAACGTTGAATTAAAAATTTAACTTGATTTTTGAAATAAGCAACCCAAAAACTATCGGAAAAATATAATGTTTTTGCATTTCCCCACGCATGCAAGTTCCCCATTGCTCAACTCAAATCGCCAAATTGAGACCGGCCACTATATCCTAGCTGTTCCATATATTTCTGCATTATCTGACGTACATTTTCTTCGACAACAGAGTCCACGGAGGCGCGCACCATCCGCCAGTGCGCCACGACGCCCTTCGACCCCGACCGGCCCTGCTACCACAGGTCCGGATTCGGCGGGAAAGTGAGCGTGTGCAACTGCGACCAGGACGGATGCAACGGGGCGCCGCGAGGGGTCACCGCCAACCTGTCCCTGATGACACTGCTGCTTGCGGCCGGGATGGTGGCCAAGAAGATGATATTTAAATAAATAAGACAGTAGTTAATGTAATGAACAGAAGTTATGTGGCGCCATTCAAGTGGAGCGGTGGAAATCGTAACTACATACCGTCTACGACAAAAAGATATTTCAATGAATAAGACAATTTATGAAGACACGTTCAGTAGCGCCCCTCGAGTTAAGCGAGGGAAATCGTAACTACAAACCGACTATATCGATATTTCAATTAACAAGGCAATATATGAAGTTCCGTAGCGCCATTGAGGGAGGGAAGCGGGGGAAGTAGTAACCACTACAAGCCAGTAACTGCAATATATGGGAGAACTTGGAGGTGATTTCGGCCTATTTTCTAACTTACAGATCTTATAAGTGTGATGTCACGCCTGTCAATGTATTCTGCTATGTTTGAGGCCAACAGAGGGTTGTTAATTAACGTGTTCAGTGTTTAGAAAAAAAATAATCTGTTTTGGGGTATCCGTTTTTTCAATCAACCGGTTGAAATTGGATGCTGAAGTACTATCCAGTTAAACCAAAAATCGGATTTTTCTAAAAGCCGGACATTCCTAATTGACTTCCTCTTTCCTAGCCACCGTTTGCTATGACACATGTTTACAAGCGTGACACATGATATCATAACCCCCAATATACTGTAATATATACTGGACGCAGTGTAAGACATCTCAAGAAATGCGACCAATTTGTTGTCTGGTAATTCCGAAAATTAGATTTAGAATATTTAGTTATATAAAAAATCACATTTAGTTTAGTTTGTAGTTAAGTTTTCTACAGCTTCACTTGAGTAAGCGCTACTGAACAAGCGTTCTGCTTGTCTAGAAACAGCTCGAGTCCTTTTTGAGAGTTCATTTGATATAGACAGGCCTTGAAATAAAATATGAATACTTTTAAGCATCGTAATCCGGAACATTTCTGCTTTGGACTGCAATGTAACTGTCCTCTGACTTGGTTTGTCAGCTCTATGTCTTGTTTAGATGATTTAGGATTTCTAATTTTGAGTAAACCCTTATCAGAAGTAGTATATTCTTTTAGGCTGACCATGACCACACACGTACGGTTTCCTAATCAAGATTCCTGAATGGGAATTATGTGAGACTAGCGCAGGCGAATTTTTGAAAAATGAATTTACATTGTCAGTAGTTTGAGTGACGTTTTCACAAAAGCAGACAACTGTACTCGACACATGCGAGTTAAAATAAGTTAAAAAAAAAAAAAAACTCTGTCTGCGACATCTTCAGAGAAACATATGCTAGCGTGGGTGTACCCTGTGTGCCTCAAGCACAACCAAGCTCGACCGGAACATCTGTTCTCCATGTTTGAGTTTGGAGAGGAGCGAACTCTTCAAAAACACAGCGCTGGTTCGAGACTTTTTGTGGGCTTTGGTCTTATGATCTTAATCGAGATCAAAAGCAATTAAGAAAGAAATAACCACAATGGGGTTGTTTTACGGAGGATCTGGCAATAGCTCCTCGGTCTGGTTTTCCTTTCTCTCGAATTACTTTTGTTTTGTTTGGTTGGAAGAGATGATCAGGTTTGTGGCTGACCAAGCACACTAATCTGAATATAGGTCTACCAACCAACTCAACAAAAAAAAAATAATAAGTCGAGAGAAGGGTAAGCAAGACCGAGGAGCTATTGCCAGATTCTCCGTGAAACAACCTTATAAGCTAGTTCTGTATTCGGAACGACGCCATTCGTTTTTTTTTTCGTTCTGTGAGATTCATTTCGGAAAATGAATCTGTGCTGATGGGAACACAGTGTGATTTTTCAGCGCAGGTTTAAATGGTCACAGGTCGGAAATGAACGTATGTTGTTGTTTTTTAAAAGGAGAACGTTTGCGCCTATTTTAACATTTTGTTGATAATTTTGCAGTCGGATCTTTGAATTAGGAATCCTGATTATGTGAATCATACGTGTGCGGTAAGCCTTATACATGAGTTTTATAAAAGGTAGCTTTCTCATTTACCCCTTATTATAACTATAGCTGTTTATGGCTGTGTTAAGTTTTAATGCGAAGAAGATGCTGTAATGCATCTTTATATACATAGTTAAGAAATAAAAGAACTGACCAAAAATGATCGAGTGTCGTATTTAAAGTAATTGCATTTTTAAGTGTTAAAATGACGTGTAATTTAAAAATATCCGAAGATGTAATATATACTGTTTTATAATTTAGTTTAAGAATTTCTGATTTTTTTAAAACTCGAAATATTATCAAATATTTTAATCTGCGAGATCCATAACTAAGATATACATATGTTATCAAACGTGTTATTGTTTATATTATTGTAACATTTGTATTTATAAGCTATAAATATTTAATTTGTTGGAAAATAACTGTGTGCTGTTTTATTTTAATATTTAACTTGTGTATAGAAAAGCTTTGATAGGCAGACATTTAAATATCCATTGTTCCTTAAGTTTTCATTTTATCCAAGTATAGATATACTATATCTGTTATGCATACATACTTTTTGTAAAGTATCCAAAATTATCTACTGTAGAGGGAGCAGTAAAAGGGCTGGTTAAAAAAAAAGTCCTAGCAAACAAGTTCATAAAGATTCGCACAAAAGATTACTGTTCGGCTGTTTTTAAAAACAATCTCGATTGTATAAGAAGAAATACGATTTCATTTTAAAACCACATAACAGTTAAGTGGTTTTTTTTTTATCAATGCAGTTCAAAGACGACACAATTGAAATGTACATCTCAGGCTTTCAATGAATCGGTAATAAATATTGGAACAATAGATTATGGATGACTTATGTTTGAAGGACGATGAAGATTTTTTTTGTCAACCGATTGAAACGAAAAATCACTACTATTACCTGTCAGTTTTTCCAACAACACACATTCACTTTAAAAACTTATAAAGATAAACCTTCAATACCGGCTGTCAGATGGCGCTGATTTAAAATTATGAGACTAAATTTGGAGTTTTATCGAGGAAAAAAAATGCATTCAGCAGCATCAATGGCATTATAACTCCATAAAAACAAAGTCATTTTTTATGCAAATAAGCGATCCGCACAATCAAGATAGCTCGGTCGGAAAAAGGTTACTAGAATAAAGTGGATTATGTTATTTGTTGCCATATGGCAACAGTATGCACTAGAGGGTTAATCTTGAGCATATCTGCTACTTTCTATAGTGTGTCATCCGTAGAGTTGCCCTTATTTTCTTAGTTGCGCCATCTACCGACTGCTACTTTTGATCGAATTCGGACATATTATCATTATGCAGGAAGCTATGGTTTTTTACAATAGTAAATCCAAATAAATAGACAAAAAAGAGAAAGATAGGCCGCATTGCACTTCTTAGCGTCTAAAATATTTTGATTGCAGAAGAGTTGGAAGCAGGTGAAGAACCTGAAGGAGGCATGGTTGCCTATTCCATGGCGCTTGGCGAGCATTTGGGGAAAGTTTGGTTGGAAATAATGTCTCACACTTAAACTACACATTTGAGAAAGGAAGACTTTTGTTGATTGCTGATGGTCGTCATCAACACAATGAACGCTTTTTAATTTAGAAGCCTAGTCAAGTGACAGCGTGTACTGTATTATTATACCAATAATATCTGTCGACCAAGCACACAAGCCTGAAAATATGTGTCAACCAACCAACCAACATATCTGTCTCCGGCATACCAATAATATCTGGCACGTGCATAATCTTGACTTGATCACCAACAGATTCGCACCTGTACTTTGCTGTAGAATTTAAGACATTTAGTATCACCTTGTGAAACGTTTTTCGTTAAAATATAGCTATTCAATAATAGGGAACCCAATGCCAGTTTGAACTGCCCTTCAGTTGAGAAAATAGTTTCAAACCCTAAAGAAATATGCGCCTGCAAAAACAATGAAGCGCCATAGTAAATCTAGCCTAAACCTAAAATCTTCCTCGCCCCTTTTCGTTACGAGGTCATTTGGACTCGTCTAAAACATAGATGTTAAGCAGTGATGGGAGTACTTTTATAATTTTTTTTAATGGGTAAGTTATTGTTTATTATTATTATTGAATATTTGTGTAATAACACATTTGCTATTATTATTAATTTTTCCTAAGTTTTCGACCCTACCCAGAGTTCCATTGATACTGAGTGATTCCAAATGGCTGTACAATAGAACAAGGTACATACAGAACTTAATAATTTTATTTACTATACATTTTTAATATACATGATGTAATTTTTACATTAGTACAATATACAAATAAGCACAATTTTTAAAAATCACATTTAAAATGTTGCTATTCCAATACAACAGTACATCGCAGCTTACAATTTTTTTTTTGTCTTACTTGCACTGCCGCGTGTGCAATCACACATCAGTGGTAATCATAGAGTTAGGAAAGAGAATAGAGCGGCCCATGTGTATGTGCGCAGTAACGCACGAAGGAAGCAGGCTAGAGCGACGCATCTTGGGATACCTCAGTATGCGCAGTAGCTTGCAAAACCTGACAGCCCTTCTTCAAACCATTTGAACTGATAGACCCCTCTACTCCTCCTCCCTAACTCTATGGTGGTAATATTGAATCCAAAGTAATCTTCGCTCAAGACGGCGAAAAATATCGCACGAATGGTATTCGATATTCGCTCACAGCGAGGCAATTTTATGGTCGATGTTAAAATTTCCCGATGTTCTGAAGAATCTTAATATTGTTAAAGTTTAATAGATATCAAGAATAAAACGCGTGTGAGGACTCTATTAAAATGCAAGAACAGCAGATTGATGATATGCTCTGCTGTGAATGTCATGTGCTCTGCTGTGAATGAACAACAGCAGAGCACATGATAAATTTATATCAGCGCCATCTGACGGGGTCTTAAAGGTTTATATCGATCCCCGTCGTTTCTGAATCTCGTCGCCTTTAGATGACGAACGCGACGTTCTCGGACTCGTCGTCCCACGTCTGGTACTCGGTGACCGTGCCTGTCTCATACCGGATCCGGGACACCGCCGCGGAGTACGTGTTCTGCATCAACATGGCCACTGTCATCGGCCCGACCCCCCCGGGGACAGGGGTGATGTGGGACACCTTGTCCACCACGCCTGAAACAGAGAGGGAGAAAAATGTTATTGGTAATGTAATCGTTTCCGGCTGCCTATTTCTAGCCTCCGTCAGAAGCTTTAACACAGCCAATAACGTCTCGTAATTTAGAACCCTGGTCAAGTGACAAGATCGACACCTGAGCGGGCACCCAACGGAAACTTCGAGCGACATCGTACGCTGACGTAAAATGTTATTGGTATAACAATACAGTACACGCTGTCACTTGACTAGGCTTCTAAATTAAAAAGCGTATATTGGCTGTGCAGGGTCAATTTAAGTAAGATATACGACTACGGGTGATGATTAGTAATCAGTTTCGAGCGAAGCAATAAACCAGCTATGCAAACCCAAACAAATAGTGAATGTTAAACTATGACAACGAAAAAGCTAACAGTCTGCGCACTGCAGTGGGTTCGGGTTCGATTCCCGCATTCGCCCTGGGTGTAACCTCTATTCTTTCTCTGTGTCAGTAACAGTTCTGTACGTGTATGATTTACTTTGCGTATTGCGTTGTAAAGTAAAGTGGCGTCACCTGATGGGGTATTAAAAAAGGTTATTTCATAATAAGATAAATGGTTTATTCCGAAAAAATTAACATATTAATGAAATAAAGATACTGCTTTTTTCAACAAAGGGTACTTCTGGGAGCGCCATCGGGGTTTCAGAAAAGGGTCTCTGACCAAGCAAACAAGGCGGAAATATAAAAACAAACCAATTAATTAACTCAAATACAGAAGGAATGTTTTTGCTCACTGTAATTTAACTTGGCATTTCCCAAAATGAAACATCTTCCCACACTGCTTTGTGCATTCTATACCCTCCTTGACATTTTATGCACCCAAATCGAATTGAAATTTTCCTTTACTGACCCTCGAAGTCGACGTCCCCCACGAGCGTCGATCTTCCCGTGCGCGGGTCCTTGATTCTCGATATGCCGACGTCGATGACCGCAGCGCCCTCTTTCACCATGTCTGCGGTAATCAACCTCGGGATGCCGGTGGCCACCACCAGGATGTCGGCCATGCGGGTGAACTCCACCAGGCTGTGGGACGGGGTGTGCCGGTGGCAGATGGTCACGGTAGCGTCACCTGGTGGAAGAAGAAGGAAACATCTCTTGAGTATAACTAAAAATACTAATTATGCTTATTACGTTGTCATTAGGTCAAAACTAGTTGTTTCGCATTTAATTATAACCTGATGACAACGGAATAAGCATAACTAGAATCTTCGTGATAGTTATGTAGAAATACTAGTGCTTATTAATTTACCGTTTGGTCATAGTGGCGTCATCTGGGTAATGAAGATGAGGGAATCATCTCTTGAGAATTAATACTTAAATACTACTAGTTTCATTTATTATGTTGTCATTATGTCATAGTGGCGTCACCTGGAGTGAACGAGAGGAAACATCTCTTGAGTATTGTGACTTAAAATATCCGATCACTTTTTTTCAGCAAAATTCGACTTAAAATCAAACATTCGCATTTTTTTTCAAAACATATAACGCAAAACTGAAAAACTGAAGTTCTTCATTATCAATTGCTTCCAATTTTTTACAGTAGTTTTATAACAGTATGAAGGTTTTGAACTAGAATCGTGTAAAACTATTAAGAATATGATATTTTAAAACTATTATATGCTTGTCACTACCTTGCTTCTATGTGTTTTCGATATAATACTACAAACTTTTGCCTATAAAATTTTGGAAACTGATATCTTAATAATTTTAGTTCATGACTTATATTCATTTTGTTAAACATATTTAAATTTAAACTGTAGAAAAAAATTTAAAAATTTTTAAAGTTATCATGTTTTGCTTAAGCTTGATTTTTGAAGCATATTTTACTATAATTTTCTACAAATAATGAAAAAAATTGTTTGTTTTTTATGATTTACTTTCTTAAAACTATTTTTACATTCACAACTAATAATAAAATCGCTCAACCTCATGACTCGAAGAGAATTTTCAGAAACTTGCTGGCGTCACCTGATGGTGTATTAAAAAAAGTTATTTCATGATATTAAGATAGTTTATTCCGAAAAAATTAACATATTATGAAATTAAGATACTGGTCTTTTCAAGAAAGGGTATTCTTAGAAGCGCCATCTGGCTTTCTGAAAAGGATACTCTTAGGAGCGCCATCTCAGTTTCAGAAAGGGAACTTCAAAAGGTAGTCCTACAAGAGAAAGACAACTAAATCCTACTTTGAATGTGACTATAGTGGCCGAAAAGGATAGTGTATCAAACACCTTTGTTGGAAAGAGTTAAAACGGTTCCTTAAAAAGAGACAGTGCTGACATAGCAGCATTGCGTGGTCTAATTACCTTGATAATTAGCACACTTTGATGGGGCGTATTGAATTTGGGAAACACATTTTGAATGCGCTTTACATTATTCCATATTATTTCTTTTATTCTCTATAAAATAAGCCACGTACAGAGTCTGCTCATAGAGGTTTCTGCTAAATATAGTGCAATGTCGCAGGACAACTGCGTTTACCAGCGCCCTCTATGTGTCAACTGATTAGCTGACACAGTTTTAAAAGATAGTTGGATTATATATGGAAATGAAAGGCATCTTTATGTGCAATGAGGCCGTTGTTATACTATCCGAGTGATAATTTACGTTACCTGCTTGCGTCTCTCCTATGCCGTCTGCGTGCAGTAACATGGCCATCGGCATTCCTACGTTTTTGGAACGTCCAACCACCACGGCGTTCTTGCCGAACGTCTCGATTCCTGAAACATACAATCACCAGATGTCATACAATGGCTCGTCATACAATTTGTGTGCATGTCATGTTTAATGTCATACAATTGCTCGTCATTCAAGGTGTCAGACAATTTTGAGGAATTCATAAAATTTGGAGTGTTTTTTTTCTTTGCATCAAACTGTTTTCTTTTTAAATACAAAATGACCTTACTTCAAAACAATGAAATTGTAATAATAGATGTTTAATTTGTGGCTAAAACGACATAAGAACACCAAAAAAATATTATTTTGGATATTTACAATGCAAATGGTTTCGTAGTTATTGGTTTCACCGATAAGATACATTTCAGACAAATCAGCGTTTTGGGCACAATAAACGAAGAATTTTTAAAAACAATTTATAAAGTTATTTTTTGTAGTATATAAGAGTTATAGTTTTGCTCCAAAATTAGTAAATTCACACTCCAAATAGCATTGAAAGTTCTGGGATTCCGATGCAATCCTGCACTTTAACCTTTACGACTAATTCAGATGGCGCTGATTTTTGTTTATGAGACTAAATGTACAGCATCAATGCTATTAATTCCTTAAGAACTACGTCAATACACATAAACGACTTTTCCCTTTCCGACCGGGCTCGCACGATCGTGCGGGTAGCAAAGAGAAAGTTCAAGCTCGTCAAAAATATCGATACCGAAGCAACTGACTTGCACCATTCGTTATTTGTATAAAAAACTACTTTGTTTTTAATGAGTTGCTGGCATTGATGCTGTTGAATGCATTTTTTTTTTTCGATAAACTCCAAATTTAGTCTCATAATTGTAAATCAGCGCCATCTGACCGCCGGTCGAAAAGGGATATACCAGCTCAATTGTGTAGCTCATTTCGTAAAGGGATGTATGCAAATGCACCCACCTTTCCTCCTGAGCAGTTCCATGATCCCCAGGGGCGTGCAGGGGAGCAGGGCCTGCATGTCGAGGCAGAACCTGCCGACGTTGACCACGTGGAACCCGTCCACGTCCTTGTGGGGGGCGAGGGCGTTGCACACCCGCCGCTCGTTCATGTGCGGGGGGAGGGGGAGCTGGACGAGGACCCCGTCCACGTTCGAGTCCTCGTTCAGCTCGCGGATCAGCCGCAGGAGGTCGGCCTCGGGTGTGTTGGCCGGGCGGATGATGGTCTCGCTGGAGATTCCTGGAATAGGAAATATGAAATGTATAAGATGCATGTTCATCGAATTAGATTCGAAATATAAAATAGGCGAGATCGAATGACTGCTGATAACCCTTTCCGACCGAGCTATTACGATCGTGCGGGTATAAAAGAGAATGTAAAAGAGACCTTATCAAAAATATCGATACCGAAGCAGGTGACTTATACCAGTTGTTTATTTGTGTAAAAAATAACGTGGTTTTTGTAGGAGTTGCAGGCAACTTGTTTGGTAAAAATCTTAACATTTAGTCTCATAAACTTAAATCTGCGCCAAGTGACGGCCGGTCTTAAAGGGATATGTAGAACATGATCTTCCACGAGTCCCAGACCTAGGGCCTCTAAGTTTTAGGACCCCTAATTTTAGTGCTTTGCATAATGAATTGTACCGATACTTGAAACTTCAGAAAATTGTGTCATTTTGTGGCCTTAGGGGCCCCACAAAATATTCTGTGCTGTGGTCCGTACTTAGATCAGGGCTTGCTTTCAAGTACCCAAACGACTGCCTGATGTTCGATTAAATCAATTTTTTTAATAATCTTGCACAACCGGAGCAACTGAATGAGAGATAAAGAGATGGGGTGAAAATCGATTACTTATTAGTTCTAGAACTTGATATCGAAGTGCCCATTCTAAAAGTAACAGATACAATGACTTACAGATCCCTATAAATTTTCAATAAAGGATTCTACAATAAGCATTCGAACCCATTTCAAAAAGTGGGATAATAAAGACCTGTAAGTCTGCTACACTTATCACATAAAATCCGTTTGTCGAAATATTCAATACATCCGGAGAAATGTGGCTTAGAAAATCATTTTTTTTTCCTCATTGGATTAACATAGCGGCACTTAGGTTTTGGCAGAAAAAAACCCCTCCTGTCAATTTCTAGATCCAATTCTTTCTCGCTCCTGGAAATGACATCCAAC
Source organism: Hylyphantes graminicola (assembly GCA_023701765.1). Classification (NCBI taxonomy): domain Eukaryota; kingdom Metazoa; phylum Arthropoda; class Arachnida; order Araneae; family Linyphiidae; genus Hylyphantes; species Hylyphantes graminicola. The sequence continues at coordinate 77,658,471 of CM043112.1, forward strand.
AAAGAAGAACAGTCACAGATATGTCGAGCGGATTATTTCTTCCGAAATTCGGATAATCAGCAGCGCTTCGGGTAGCTAGAGTTCGGATGATTGCAGTTCAATACTGTACCTGTGTTTCTAATCCCGGTAAGGCACGGATGTTTGTATATGTCGAGTATATGCGGTGTTCGTGCTCGTTAAATCTGCTGGGTCCGAAAGTCCTGTGGGCGATCATAGCGCAGTTTTCCACGGGTACAGGTCCCTGGAGACTATTTCCCTCTCCATCAGACGCATGTCTATATTGTGGAGGTGGCGTGCGATAAATGGCAGCATCTGTCACGTATGTATGTGTGTTGCGTCTGTCTTACTTGACGAAGGTTATACGCGGGTCTCTGGCCAAGCACACAAGCCTGAAAATATATGTCTACCAACCAACCAACCTGTGTTCTGCGCGGCCTTGAGCTTGTTGCCGACGTACACCGCGGATGCGGGGTCGTCCCCGACGAGGATGACGGAGAGGTGGGGACGTCGGTTCCCCCGCGCCACCCACCCGGCGATGTCCCCCCGGATCTCGGCCTGGATCTGGCGCGCGATCTGACGGCCGTCGATCAGCTTCGAGCCCCACTTGCTGCTGCTACTGCTGGGAACACCAATGGGAAAAACGACATTTGTTAGATTCACAAACAATACAACGAACTTCACTAAATGACGATCACACTCTTAAAAATGAATGCTCAAAAACGACGAAATTTTCCTTAATTTTGACGATTCCGTTACAGGCAAATGCTCCGAGTTTTCGTTTCCTCAAAGTGAGGAAATTTGAATCGTCATTTTATGAGGATTTGAATGTCGTCTAATCTAAAGAAATATTTCGTCCTTTTTGAGCATGTGAGTACAGCAATGAGATTCCAGTTTCCACAAAATCGAGATACAGAATCGTCAAATCACGATCGTAAAAGTGAGGATACGCGTTAATCAAAAGTCACGTGATAGTTTGACGAAATAATCTTCAAAATTAACGAAATGAGGCTTGAGGATACATGAATCGTCAAAAATGAAAGTGTTATTACTGAGAGTGCATAAGGCGAGTTTACATGATCCATCGAATCCATGGAATGCCGAAATCCCCATTAGGGGAAAAAAGGGTCGAGCAGGATTTCTAACCCAAATGATAGTCTATGGCCAAATTCATGGTATGAAACATCAAACCCTCCTTTGGAGGGTTCTTGAAACCCCTCGATGAACCCTGGAAATCCGGTTCTGTCTGGGAGAAAATCCCCAAGACGGAAAAATTAATGAGTTTGCTCACCAATCCATTGATTCGATGGCTCATGTAAACGCGCCCATAGTGGTACTGTTGCTCGTTGTCTGACTTATACTTTTATGACACTTTCAGATGGCGCTGATTTAAGTTTACGAGACAAAACGTTAAGAGTTTTATTTAAAAAGGTTACCAATAAACGACTGATGCAAGTCGTTGGTATCAATACTTTTGAAGAGCTTGAGTAGCTCTTTTATACTCGCACCATTAAAGATCTTGGAATAGCTCTTTTGTACCTTCACCATTGTGTAGCTTAGGTCGTAAAGGGATAGATACAGAAAAATACTGTTACTTTAATAAAACAGCTTCCTTTGTGGCGGTACATATATCATCAACCATCAGATGGCGCCGATTTACCATTGTATTCCAACCTGTGTTTTAGATAACAACGATAACAGTAGCATAAAAGCCGAAGTAACTTATCTCCACCTCGGGGATTATTTTAGTAGACAATGGGTTTCCGAGGCAGCTACACCTTTCTGTAAAAGTAAACTGTTTCAAGTAAAAAGACAAGTTTTTACTGCTATAAACTGAGAGTACTAGACTGCAACTGAACAAGTTGAACTGTTTGTGCAAATTCCTTGTGTCGAAACAGCTTCGTTCAAAGAGCATTCTCACTGGTGATCTAAAGTGGTTCCGATCTGGGTTTGAAGTTTTAATAATCGTCGGTAGTGGTGGTCCCCAAGCAACACACTCATGTTGTTTCCATGTGGATTTCTGGTGGACACGTTGACAGTGGAAAAGACACATTTATACCACATTGTTTCAACATATTTTTACAACAATAATAATAATTAGGATGATGTTTTTTAGGAAATATGAGTAGAAATATTTTTGAATCTTAAATTTTCGTACGATTTTAATAATTATTTGTTAAAGAAGTAACATTTTTGTTTTGATTCTTTTCTAATGTGATTTCACGATGTTGTTTCAATGTTATATTACAACAAGATATGAAATAAGTCTATTTTAGCTATTACAAAAAGTTATTACCAATATAGGAATAATATATATTGAAAAAAGTTTGGCAACAACAATTTATGAGGTGAAAATTTATCAGTCCGGCCTGTCTGATATGGTTTGTCAATGTTGCTTCAATGCGAGATTTCAACCGTATTTCAACAGTCGTACGGCGCAGTTTTTGTGCGCAGCTTCTCCGATCCTTCTCAGAGCGGTGACGCTGTGACCGGCAGCCATTTTTAAAGTTTGTTTATGTTTGTATTCTGCTGGTTGTATTTGGAAGCTCAATTTGCTACGGTAAGTTTTTTTAAAAATAATTTATCTTATTAGTTTTCTTAATGTGATTACTTCTGATTTGTAATAAGTACCTTTTTTTTATAATGCTAAATATTTTAGTGTGTTTTGATTTATGAAGGAGGATGCACAGAATCCGTTATTTTTCGCTTAGTCCCTTACGGGCGAGACACAAGTCAATCCGCTTTGCATGGAAAAGTATGATTTTAACTAACAAAATTGGGGTTTAATCCCAGTAACTGAACACCTTATTTTTGCGCGATTTGAAATTTGTGCTAAACCAAATTATAATAGTTTTTTATTGCAATTGATTTGTATACCTTATTAGGTCCACAAAACGGCATATTTGCTTGTGTTTTTTAATAAAAATACTTTTACAAAAAAGTATATTTTTTGTGTCTATGCATGAAATTTTAAGTTAATATATGTATATTAAACTACAATTTTATTCTTAAGTTATGAACTTTACTTGATAAATACAGTAATAATTAGACATTCACAGCTTAGATAATTCATATTTTTTTAATAATTATTTTGGTAAAAACATTAAATTAACTAAATGAATTAGAGTTATTAAATCTTAGTACTTTTTAAGCAAATTTTTTGAATTACTGTAATATAAACCAGGGTTCCAAATTTTAATTTATTTTGTTTTTTATTATTATTATTACTTTGTTTTTCTGTCAAAAGTCTTACTCTGCTTCAACTCTGGAAAGTGGGAATTAACGATACATAAGCTAATAGTGTAACATACATAAATATCAAAAAGGCTTAAGAAGATGCATATCAGGTTACCTTACAATAGTTTTGTTAATCGAGGGAATTAATTTGATATTAACTGAGTTATTTCTAGTGTCTAAACTTTTTTTATAATTCAGATTCATGATTTAAAATTGGTGGGAGGATCTGAACTCGACTTAGCTGTCAGGGAATCCTCCGGCGGTGCATGAGCAATGGATTGGCCTCCAGTTTTAGTTCTAACGAGTTGAGACAGAAAAGGAAATCTAAGTCCTCGATGTTAGAGAAAGTAGTCTTTAGTAAGTACTTAAAAATTGATTTGTAATAGTCGCTTGTAGTAGCTTAACAATGTGATACTCATCCAGTTCGTAAAAATTAATATTGATAATTAAAGTAGTCATAAGCTGGATTAAGCGTAAAAAAGACCTGTCTGATCACATTAGTGATGCTCATTTCTATTATTTCCAAAGTGTAAAATCATGGCATTTCTGAAATCACTTGAAACTGATGGAAGCATCATTAATTTCGATTAAATCTTTGCAAATGTTCCATACGTTGTTATCATTGTGTAGAGTAGGTGTGATATTCTGTCAAAAAATTACATTTGGAATTTTTGCCACTATTCATAACATAAAATTTGTTTTTCGTACCAACAAATCTAGGTAGGGAAAGTGCCCCCTCCCCTGGCATTTCCCCAATCATTGACTTTTAAAAAAATATATTACCATATTTATACGTATTTACCCCAATATAAAGGAAACATTATGGCATCATTTCCATTTAAGTATGTAACAAGGTACAATCCTTTTTGTGACAATTTTTAAAATTGCATCTTATCGTAATTCACACCATCATACTATTTTTTTTTTATTTATTTCCAAACGGTTCATGATACAAAACAAAATGCTATATATTTTGAAAGTGTATAAAACATAGTATCTTTTTGTAGTGTCATGTACTTGTAATGTTAAAACAAAATTGGGGGGGGGGGCATCATGTGGGGTAAGTGGACAACCACAATGGCAGGTTAAGTGGGCCAGGGGTGGCCCACTTTCCCCAACTCTGCATGCTAGAAAAATTTGCTATGGGGGAACTATTGGAGATGCATCATTAACTTTTTGTTTCAAACACTCAAAATATCATGTAGATTATCCCATTTTCCCCACCATATCTCTACCAGTGATGTGTAAAATATATTGGGGGGAGGTGACCAACCACCCCACGTTGCGGGGCAAGTGGGCCATTCCGACGACCAAAAAGAAAAAATTATTTTTAAAATTTATTTTTTGCCTATTTGTTTAAAGATTTTCATTGGTACAGTAATAACATACGAGTAAATGGACCAAAAAAAAAAGTTGTTAGGCCTATTACATCCAGTGCTATGAGCATCTAAAGTCGAATTATGCCAAAAAGGGTTCCCACTTACCCTTTTAAGTAACTTTGTGTGCTTGTAAAATATATTAATTTTCACTTAAATACGAACGTTTATTTATACATTAAATTTAGAGAATTTAGTAATAAAAATTGCCAAAAGTGAAAATTAATATATTCTACAAGCACACAATATTGAAACACATGAAACTTTTAAAAAATGTCCACACTTTTGGCCACCACTGTATATTAAAATAAAAGTGATGAAAAACCGTAATGACATACTGTAGAGGTTTTGTTTATATTATATGCTAATCAAGTAATTGCTTAATATATCAAAATTGTTATTTCAGGAACACAAATAGAGATGAAGGTGCAGATTTCTTTGGAGATTCTTAGAAGATAAATATTGTATCTTATGTTTATTTCTTGATAAAATACTGAAATTAAGTGTTTATTTGTCTATGTATATATATATAGGGTGTATCATAATGTACAGCCATCAGAATATGATGGTACAAATGTTAAAATACATGGCATTAAAATTATTTTAACAAAAATTGTCTTATTAATTTAAAGGGGAACAATAATGTAATTTTGATCATTAATCTCCAGTAGGGAGTCTTGATTGTAAAGCATTAAATTGATTGTTATATAGGTCAAAACCTCATACTTAAATGTAATATAGTGTTTTGAAAAAATATTTGACAAGTTAAAAGTTAAATTTTATTAAAATTTGTATATATCCATAACGCAAATAAAAATTGGAATCCTAAATTTTTTTTACCTAGGTTCCCAGCCAGACCCTTTTGAGTTCTATGTGCTCATTTTAGTTAGTACAGGTTCCCAAAAAATTAAATTTTTCACAATATGTAATCATCCACCATAAAAAGACCGAGATGTGATGTTATTAGTAAATTAAAATATTTAAACTGTTTTCACATGGACTTTTCATGTTCCCACATGATATAGTTTAGACCTAACAAAACCTTGTTATAGTCCATGGGCCCACCAATTTAATTTTTTGATATCATTATCTACATTTAGTATAAACAGTATTTTTATTTATGTGTTCAGGACATCTGTTTTAACAGCACATCATTATCAGTTTATAGCTATTTGCCACATAATCCACTGTATTGGTATGCCAATTAAACTTTAAGATACTGACATAACTATATTACTAAATGTTTTTATTGTGATATGCAAACTTTCATCAGTGAGCCCAAGGACTATAACAAAGTTGTTAAGTATGAACCATACCATGCGGGAATGTGAAAAGTAAATGTGGAAACAATGTGGGCAAAAGAGGGAAACCCAATATGGAAACAATGTGGAAAGTTCACGTAGAAACAATGTGGACAAAAGTGAACACAGTCACGTGGAAGCAATGTGGTTAGTCCATGTTGAAACAATGTGGAAAGTCCACGTAGAAACAATGTGGACAAAAGTGAACACAGTCACGTGGAAGCAATGTGGTTAGTCCACGTTGAAACAACATTCAGTATGTTGGCATTCAACATTGAAACAACGTTGTAACAATATGGTTGTGTTGCTTGGGTCAGTATTCAACCAACCTACTTCATAAGTACGTGTACGTTGGATCAACCAAGCCTCAAATTTACTTTTCAAGTATATTAAATTCTCATCGGTCTAACATCTTTCGGAAGTGCATAAAATTTAGAGGTTATACCGAAAACTGTGCTTGCTCGACCATGCACAGTATAACAACAGATATACTTCTTAACTTCTGCCGTGGTCTTTTCCTCACCTGTGAGTGTGTGAGCGTCGCGTGGCGGACACCACTTGCAGCCTGACATTCCTCTGTCGACACCAGGTGGCGTCCAGAAGGGTCTCTGCTCCCTGCAGCAGCGACCTCGGGCGGATGAAGGACCGCAACGCATGCGAGGGGGACAACATTGGGATGATTACACTGAAAAACAAAAGCTTGATTAAATTATCCACTTTTACCCTGGACTATGAGAGAAAGAGTAAGTGGAAGGCCCATTTAAAAACTTGTTCCCAAAAATGATGCGCCCATCAGAGGGCGCTATATAGTATACTGCCTTGTTTGCACAGTTGGTGGCGACGCCATCTGTTGGTGAGTTCCTTCAGCTCCTTCCTTAAAGCTCTATTGCAACGCAATATAAACATAATCGGAGCAAACCCATTATCGTCCGAAGCTCTAGTGCACAATCACCAAAAAGTTCATTCAAAAAATTAACGTGACAAATATTATGTGGCAGCAAAATGGCATGAGAAACTGACAACCAACTTTTTTCACTTTTCAGCTGGGTTTTTGTGCGTCGAATAATAGTGAAAGAAAAACAGTTCAACAAGTAAGAATTTAGTTTGTGATTACATACAAAAGGGTTTACTGAACTTTGTTGTGTTTCAAATCGTGAACAGCCCATCATGAAGTCCAGTGAGTAATTTTAGTTCACTATTATGGAAACAGTGTTTTAATATTTGTTGAATTACGATTTTATTCGCTTGTTATACTTTTTAAATGACTGCCGAGCAAAATGCCCTAAGCGTATAGCTCTTGTGGTACTGTGGATCGTCATTTGAAGGAAAACAAACCGCATTTGCAAATGAAAACAATCAGAATAAATTTACAGTGCATCGATTGGTGAAGTTAAAAGAAACATATCAATAGTGTGATGAAACTTTTTGCTGGGGAATCCTGAACATTTTTTTTACAGTGAACAAACTTTAGACTGTGTTTGAAATAGTGAACAGCTCATCATGAAGTCCAGTGAGTAATTTCAGTTCATTATTATTATGAGACTGCTTTAATATTTGTAGTATTACGATTTTTTTTGGCTTGTTGCACTTTTAAATTACTGCCTATTCGAAATGGCCTTCACGCAGCTCCTGTGTAACGTTTCTTCAATTAATTTACAAATCAATTAAAATTACTCCACCAATTCGAAAGGCCCCTTGTGTAGCTCGTTGGTGACGTTAATTCAACCAAAGCAGCTACTATTCGAATGGTGAGTGGAAAACAAAGAGAAAAACGATTGCGAGATATAAATAACTGTTTGGTCAAAATGCCCGCGTGTAGTTCTTATGGGAAAGCTGAGATTATTTTAGCCAAACAAAAACATCATATCTGAAAACAATCAGAATATATTTACAGAGTGTCAAATAGTGCAAGGAAAATAAGAATGCTGCATTTCAAATATTGAACAGCCCATCATGAAGTCCAGTGAGTAATTTTAGTTCATTATTTAAACACTAGTTAAGTACTTGTACTGCGATTTTTATTCGCGTGTTGCGTTTTTTTTTTTAATTACTTCCCGCGCAAAGTGCTCTCGTGTAGCTGTTATGGGACAACGGGGATTATTTAGCCAAACAACCAGCATATCTAAAAACAAACAGAACCAATTAACAGTGTCAAATGGTGCAAGGAAAAGAAAACCAATTGCGGGGTAAAGATTTCAATTTGGGAATCCTCAACAAACGTTTTACAGTGAAGACTATCCTGTTTCAATTGGTGAACAGCCCCGTCATGAAGTCCAGTGAGTAATTTTAGTTCATTACTATATGTATATATTTATATAATATGTGTTGTATTGCGATGTTTATTCGCGTTGCATTTTGTTTTAAATTACGGCCTACGCAAAATGCCCTCGTGTAGCCCTTGTGGGACGTCATTTCACGCAAATCAAACCGCTTATTTACACTGCTCAAAACATTTAGGGGAGCACTTTTTAATTCCAACTTTAACTTCACTCCCAACTTTTTAATTTTTATCCTATAAATCTAAAATTTGTTAAATAGGTTCACTATGCATTCGAAATGAAATAGTAAAAAACAGGAGAAAAAAATCTTAAGTTTTTAATACTTAAATTTAAATGGGAGAAATGGAATAATAACTTTTTAATAAATTATAACAATAATTATTTTAAAACTTTTTTTTGTTAAAAATTGTTGATATATATTTTTAAACATCTAAAAAATGCAAGCATGAAAAATTTAGGGTCAATTTATTTTCTAAAACTGTTTAAAAGTGAAATTTATTTTACCATATTTTTCATATTTTCATTAATATAAAAAAAATATTAAATTCTTCAAAATACGTTATTCTTCCATCTAACAATGTATATAACCATACATAAGTGGCGAATTTAACTTAGTCAGAAAAAAATCACAAGCTGATGATTCAAATTGGAATCATTGGAAGCGAAAGGGTTTTAAAACATGTGCTCCCCTAATTGTTTTGAGCAGTGTAATTGAGAATCAATTTATAATGCTTCGAATAGTGAATGGAAAAGAAAAATTAATTCAGAAAAGTAGCTTTTAGCTTGGAAGTCCTCAACAAAGGTTATACAGTGAAGAATGCTGCGTTTTCAAATGGTGAACAGCCCATCGTGAAGTCCAGTGAGTAATTTCAGTTAATTAACATTATTATTTGAACACTACTTTAATACTTGTTCAATTGTGATTTTTATTCGCGTGTTGAACTTTTAAATTACTGCACGCCCAAAACGCCCTCGTGTAGCTCTTGTGGGACGTCCTTCCAAACAATTCAAACCGCTTATTTAATTGAGAATCAATTTATACTGCTTCGAAAAGTGAATGGAAAAGAAATATCAATTCATCAACGGGTAGTTTTTAACTTGGAAATCCAAAACAAAGGTTTTACAGTGAAGAATGCTGCGTTTCAAATGGCGAACAGCCCATCATGAAGATGAAGTCCAGTGAGTAATTTTAGTTCATTATTATTATATCACTTTCATAATATGTGTTAATTGCGATGTTTATTTGCGTTTTGCGTTTTTTAAATTTCTGCTTATGCAAAATGGCACTCGGTAAGCTTTTTGTGTGACGTTACTTTTGAGCCAAAACAAAGCGCTTCCGCAAATTCGAAAAAATAATCGATTTACAGGGTGTCGAATGGTGAACGGAAAATAAGAACGGAACGCAATAAATTACAACCAGTGCGAAATGCCTTCAATTAGCTCTTGTGGGACTAAATGCAGTTATTTCAATCAAACAACCTATCCAAATCAAAACAATCAGAATAAATTTTCAGTGCGTCTATGAAAACAATCGGAATCGATTCAGTTCGTCTCCTGGTGAATAGAGAAGAAAAAAAGAATTCATCAATGTAGCTTTTGCCTTGGGAATCCTCAACAAACGACAACAAACTCAGTCCTCAACAAACATTGAAGACTGCTGCGTTTTAAATAGTGAACAGCCCATCATGAAGTGAGTAATTTTAGTTCATTATTATTAAAACACTGCTTTAATTTGTGTTGTATCACGCGATGTTTATTCGCGTTTTGTAGGGGCTGGGGCCCAGTCGGTTAGGCATTCGCCTAGCATGCGGAAGGTCCCAGGTTCGTGTCCGGGCATCGAAAAAAATAACTGCCGACCTATAAATGGCCAAAAATGTCCGACGAATTATACTTCGTTTGGAGGGTCGTTAAATATCCTTCAAAGTCCTAACGCTGCGTACGATGTCGCCCTTAACGGTTGCGTTGGGTGCCTATTCAGGTGTTGGCTCGTCACCTGACTGTGGTTCTAAATAACGAAGCCCGTCGCCAATAGCCCTCGTGTAGCTCTAGTGTGACGATAATTCAAACTTAACTAACTAGCAGCGTAGCTTTTAGCTTGGAAATCCTCATTAAAGGTTTTACAGTGAGGACTGCTGTGAACTACAGTGAGGACTGCTTCATGATGAACAGCCCATCATGAAGTCCAGTGAGTAGTTTTAGTTCATTTTTATAACACTGCCTTAATTTGTGTTGACTCGCATTGTTTATTCGCGTTTTGTAAGGGTTGGGGCCCAGTCGGTTAGGCATTCGCCTAACTTGCGGAAGGTCCCAGGTACTGGTTCGGGCATCGCCAAAAATAACTACCTACCTATAAACAGCCCGTGTAGTCCAAAAACGTTCGACGAATAATACCCCGTGTAGAGGGGAGTGCACGTTGAATATGTTTCAAAGTCCCGACGCGCGATGCGTTCGATGTCACCCTTAATAGTTGCGTTGGGTGCCTACTCAGGTGTCGGCTCATCACTTCACTGGGTAAATTACGGCGCTCGTAGCTCGAATTCAAACCTAACAAAATCGGATGTTGGCCTCGTATCTTGACCTTGGTTCAAATTGACATTAACTAAACAAAAACCCATAAGCTAGACAAAACGTTTTATTAAAACAGGTAATAAAAGAAAATGAAATGGAAACCTATTTAAATAAGTGATTAATTTCACCCTTTCGAAAAAATTATCTTGCCGAACTGCATTCTTTATATGTGTGAGTAAAAGGAAGGAAGGAAAAGTGGGTCAAACCGATTTCCACTATTTTTGGGTCATTTATTCGCAGACGACTTTTTAAGAAAGTTCCAGACCGGACAAGGACATTCAACTTGTGGTTATCAATATAGTTCAACAAATCATATAATTAGAGACACTTACAATTATCACTGTTTCTCTCCGAAGTGGAGGATTTTTATAAGTTTCGAATTCTGTATTGATAGAGCATTCTGAATTTTTTTTTTCCGAGTAAAAACATTCTTTAACTTTTTAAAATATGTATTATCGAAATATAGTATGTATTTTAGTTCAGATATGATCTAAAAAAAATGATCTCAAAGTTTAAGCAAAAACTTGGGGGGAAAAGTTATAAGTTGGATAATTTAAAAAAGCTTAACCATAAAATTAAAATTAAATGCTTACGTCAGTCAATATTTTATTTATATATAAAAAAATAAAGTCTCATATATAGAAATTAAGATAAAAGTTCAAAATATATAGTTCAACAAATAAACAATTATAGAAATTTTCCATTTTTTTTAATTACTGCTATTAGAGACTATGTAAAAAATATCAAATTTTATGCCAAAACTTATCGGGAAGAATATTTTCAAAATTTGGCAATTTCACAAAAAAAAAGGAAAAAAAACGCTGTAAAATAAAACTAAAACGAATACATCTGTCGATATTATATTTATTTGAAAATTTTGGTGTCAAATACGCTTAAAATATACATATATATATATATATATTAAAGCGTCTTAAATTTTTGACGGTTTGTAATATCGATCGAATGAACGAATCAATGAAATATGGTGCATGTAAAATTATTACAAAAGCCTAGAATTAAAAATGTTAAGATGACATAAAAAAAAGTATTTTTTTTCTGTACGTAGTTTTAAAAACGCCCAAATTATTTTTTTAAATGAACTTGTAAAAAAACTAATTCTTTTTATATATTTACAAAATCCAAAAATTATTCTGCACGATATGTTGTCAGTTATATTATTAAGGTTTTTATTTTTTCCATTTGCTTTGAAAAAAGGAACATTTAAATAAAATGAAATCTTGCACTTTATGTTAAATTGTGTCGTTTAATACAACAAGAATTTGAATAATGCGTCCTCAGTGAGTTCTGTATCAAAATTTTGATTATGTTTTATAATCTTCTGAAGCCTAGCAACTATTTGAATGGATGTTTACGATTCCTGTTACTAGATACTTTAGCTTTAGTTAATGAACTCAAATGGTTTGACAGAAGATGATCTAAAAAAATAATAATAATAAACATTTTAATTTAAGCCTTCGAATGCAGTTTTTGTCTATTATTTGTGTATAAAAAATGTTATTAAAAGTTATTTCAACAGTGAAATTTTGAATACATTTTACATTAAAATTGTTTAGAATTGACTAGAATACATATTACAAGAAAATTGACAGCACTCATAGCCGGAAAAAAAGTATTTTAAAGGTTAGATAACAAATTCTATTAAAATTAATGTTCTCCTCGTCAAATACTAAACGTTAATTTATTCAACACACTTTTAACTTTGATTGAAACATGTTAAGAATGTATTATGTAAGAATATATTAAGAATATATTTTGATAGTCTCAATAAGATAAATTATTCACAAAATGGCACCTTACCTTAACCGAATTCTGTTGAGGTAGTCCCGCTAAAGAATCGGAACAAGTGTTCTCGATGGAGTCGATCGAACGAAAGAACGAAAAAAAAACTTCACCTGTCGAACGAGTTGGTCGAGGGGGGCAGGTGTGTGTACATTCGAGCGCTCTCTGACGTCATGGCATGGATGGACGTCTGGGGAAAACTCTGGAATGACAAGTGTAAACGAAAGGACCCCATTTACGGCCACCTTAAGCGGGACTGTCAGTCCCATAGAGCTAATGCAATAGTTTTGAAATCACAACTTTTGCAAAAGAATTACTCCTGTTATCCCATTTTCACCAGGTATGGGAATCATAACATCAATTTAACCCTCTAATTGCATACTGTTACCGTTTGGTAACAAGTAACATAATCCACTTTATTCTATTAAAGTAGAGCTCCCTCTCGACAATTTTTTTTCATGTATTACATTCCATTTTGAAGTTTTAGGTACTAATAACACTCATAGATGACAGTAGTAAAAGTGTATTCAAAATTAAAGAGTGAGGTTATTAACTGTTCTGAAATTACGTTTTTGGCAGTATTCAAAGTATAATAATATTAGTACTAATAAACAAATAAATTGTTTTGAAAAATTATAGTTAAAGAGGGTTATTTTGAAATATATTTAGTAGTTTTCATGTCATTATTATCAAAATTGGAATTTTGTAGTTTGTTTTTGTCATACGAATTTTTTAAATTTTTTTTTGATTATTTAAATTCTAATGCAGTTAATTTTTTTTTTCAGTATTTTTCCCATAATGCATGAGTATTAAGAGGTCATAGGAGTCTCAAAAATGTGCAAAGAAGATACTACAAAGCAGTTTGATCTTTCATGTCATTTTTTAACTACACAATAAATGAGTATAATTTTTTATACGTAATTCTACAAGATTTATTTATTATAAAACAAGTTTTAAAACTTATGAAACTTTAGCCAAAACTAAAATAAATGATATTAAACATGAAGCTATTTGAACACATTGGGATTAGGCTTGCGCGGCAAATTGTGAGGCCAAAATTGAAAAAATGACCAAGAAAATGTCTTTATACTGTACAAATATGTACAAACAAAGACTTATACCTAAATTCTCAGCTCAATTTTAATTAGAAATTAATTTAAGAACTTTTTTCTTAAAAAAATTAATAAAAATTAAAAAATTTTGATTTAAAATTTTTTTAAAAATAATTTCTAATTAAAATTGATCTGAAAATTTAGGTATAAGTCTTTGTTTGTACATATTTGTACAATATAAAGTCATTTTCTTGGTTAACTTTTTCAATTCTGACCTCACAATTTGCCGCGCAAGTAAATCCCAATGTGTTCAAATAGCTTCATGTTTAATATCATTTATTTTAGTTTTGGCTAAAGTTTCATAAATTTTAAAACTTGTTTTATAATAAATAAATCTTGTAGAATTACATATAAAAAAATTGTACTTATACATTGAGTAGTTCAAAAATGACATGAAAGATCAAATGGCCCCTTGAGGATTCATATATATTTTTTCGGGATGAAAAAAAAAATCATGCATTTAAAGGGCTAAAACAAAATTGAAAAGAAAATAACATCTGGTTATTTAATTATTAATTGATAAAGTTTTAAAATAGTGTCGCGATCTGCTGTATATTTCTCGCATTTTGAAAAATTCAAATATATAAATTAGATATCTAGTTATTTAATTAGATGTTTTATCGAATTAACATTTTTGTTTTAAATTTGTTTCATTTTGATATGTAGATTTCCAGGCCTGTGGGAAAAGGGCTAACATGGCAAAGCAATACTTCTGCGGTAATTGTGAAAAACTAATGCATTAGCTCTATGGGACTGACAATCCCTCTTAACCTGGGGATCAAATATTCAAAACGCGGTTCCTCCAACTTTGACTTAAGCCACTTTTGTTTACATGCTTAGTAAAGTTAACTTAATCCTGTGTGTTAATGTTTGAGTATAAAAGTGGAATAAGTCATAGGCAGAGGTAAGTGATCAGCCATAATAAAGGCAGCCAAAAAAAATCTTGATCAAATGTCAAACAAAAATCAAAACATCCCTCCTCCGAGTCAACATTGCGTCAGACGTGGTCAAACATGGCGGCTCTCGCCATATGGCGCTACATTTGAAAAAAAGTAAATGTTACACTCTTCTAACGCATGTCTAAGACGTGATGGCAAAATGTCACTTTTTTCTGTCAACACACACTCTAAGCGAGGAGAGGCATTTCTTGGTTCTATTGAAATTACGTAATCCGTTCACAATGTTTAACCAGGTTCTGGAGATATATGGTTGATCAGACCGTTATGTATATTTGCTTTTTCATACTTCTAACCAACCTACATTCGACCTACAGTTCATGCTTGGAATCATTTTACGGCCTCTGCAAGAAGACGATTTCTGCTATTTTTTGGCGCTTTTGTGTTATTAATATCAACAAACATAAAAAGGGATAATTTTTGTTATTATAAACCAAAATGCTTCACATCCTTTATAACAGGCTCTACAAAAGAAAAGTTGTTTTGTTGCCCGGTTATCATCGCAAATTTTTACGAGTTCAAGTGCCCAGATTGCGAATGTATCCCTTTTCGACCGGCTGTCAGGTGGCGCTGATTTAAAATTATGAGAAAAAATTTGGAGTTTTATCGAAAAAATGCATTAAACAGCATCAATGCTAGCAACTCCTTAAAAACAGTCAGTTTTTTTAAACAAATAACGAATAATCAGCTGCTTCGGTGTCGATATTTTTGAAGAAATTGAACGTTCTCTTTACTACCAGCACGATCGTGCGAGTCCGGTCGGAAAGGGATATTCATGATTTTTGCAAATCTCTTTTCTACTGGTGGTCAGGTGGCGCTGATTTAAAATTATGAGACTAAATTTGGGGTTAAATCGAAAAAAAAAAATATATTTTAACAGTATAAATGCCAGCAGCTCCTTAAAAAAAGTTTTTTTTTATCCGTTTAAGTTCAGTTAGACGGAGTCTCCAATGAACTGACTAGACCAAATATCTGTTACACTTTTTTAGAGAATGTGAGGTTTTGCAGTTACACGTTTCATTTCAGACCTGCGGACAGATGGCGCTGATTTCAAATCATGAGACTAAATTTCGAGTTTTATGTAAATATAAAATATATTTTCGACATTTCCCTCTTTATTTACTTCAATGTATCTTAATTTCGCAAAATATTACTGACATTATAAATGTATATGTTATTTTTTTCTCGTTTTTTGATTTTTATAATGTAAAATAAACAAAGATTAGATTTTTAAAATAAAATCGGAGCAAATCTAACAAAATCATTGACAGTTTCATGAATTGTATGATCCAAAATAATTCTCATATCTAGGGCAATCAAACTTATGAATGTTATACTTAGCTTTTAATGAAAAGTCAAGTGCAATATCCCCATTAAATATCGCGACTAAGGTTCTTTAATTTATCGATGATAACATTAAAAAGCATACTTTTTATCATCAAATAATTACTCCGTTCAAGAATTCCCATTAGAAGTATATTAGAATTCTATCATACGTCTTTTTATGTATACTTTTTTTCCCGCGATCACTAACAAACTGAAACGAACTCACGATTCCCAGCTGAAAACCAGCAAGCAACGTAAACAAACAACAAACCTCGGCTCCACGTGAATTCGTTTCTGTCTCGTTGTTGTGCATGCAGGAGGCCGACTCTCTCGTCATGTTCAAGTGTCGGAAATGTCGCAAGACTTTGTTCTCGGAGCGGGAGGCGTGCGACCCCCACAGCGAGCCGATCGCGGTCGACGAGAACCAAGTCCCGCCGTGCGCGCCCGCCGCACAGGTCTACTTCTTGCGGGAGGACACGTTACCTGACTGGGCAAGGGAACAGGTATGTGGGAAAGCTCTTTGTACTTTTACTGGGAAAAGAATAGCCCTCGTGTAGCTCTAGTACGATGATATTTCAAACCTAACTGGGAAGAGCTATAGTATAATAGCCGGGTTAACCTAAAAGACCGTGTCCAGAGATTTGGCACCAACAACAAACAGAGGGTGCGTGTTTTTACCTTTACTGATTCGGTATAGTCGGGCCCGGCGAAAAATTGTAAAATTTGGTTTTTTTTTTTTAAAGAGGGATAACTTTTTCTAGAAACCATATACACTAATCAAGAGTTCGAGTTAAACAAGCATACAAAAAGCTGATCCAGAACCGTTTTAGAGTGATTAAAATAAGTTAAAACTCTCGACAATTAAATCACCTGGCTTGGCCACTGCGATTAAACGAAAACCGTAGTTTGAGTTCGTGGCGTTTTTGTGAAATAAAAACAAATATATAGAATTGTATTCCACACTATTTATGCTGAGCTCCTAAAAGTTGTCAGAGACTCAGTTCAGATTACTGTATTAGGCTAGTTAAAGTTGAGATTCAATTTTTTTTAACCCTTATAAAGATTTGGGTTTATCCTAGGTTGGCAACGTATTAAAAAATCTTATAAGCGCTGTTGTTGATTCTAATTTTTTTCTCTTGGTAACCTAAAAATGATCTTAATCCGCTTCTGTATGCCTGTAATCTTAGTTTAGCATTGCTTCTCATTTGATTAGTGTCCATGGTTGCCAAAAAGTTATTTATCGCTCTTCGAAAATTTGCCAAATTTGTATTTTTTTCACCAAGCCAGCGACTAGGATTTTGCCCAGAGTTCTTTGAATTATGTTAAAACAGTTTAACTTAAAAAAGCAGTTTGAGTCTCTCTTAGCAAAATTGATGTATGGTTGCTAGAATATCTGTGAATAACGGAGTGAAAACGGTAAAGTAACAAAATTTTTTATTTCCTCTAAAAGTAATTACAATTACTTTCCAAAAAATCTTAAGGTGTTACTCAATATTAGCGAAAAAAAGCTAGTGTTACAATGGACTACTCCAATCATTGCTGCAGAGTTAGGATTTTTTTATGTATATAGTTAGTAAATTATACTAATATTTTTGGGGAATGTAAGTTTATTTTGTTTTGTTATTTTAACTGTTCCCTTCCAGGTGGACGCAGGGGAATGGCAGAAAGGAAAGCTGTTCTGCCCCCACTGCCAGTGCCGGATTGGCTCCTTCGACTTTGTGGGCGGGGCCAAGTGCCAGTGTGGAGAGAAAGTGCTGCCCTCTCTCCATGTTTCCTCCAACAAACTCGACCGACAACTCAGGTTCGTTCCCGAACGGACTAACGCAGAATAAATCATAGAAGCAATGTTGTGATAAACCAATACCACCAAGATTAGAGGGTTAAGGGCTTATTCCATGCAAAATTATTCTTTCTGTAGTGTAAGTCACGTTTGTAAAAGTGATTATCACTACAACTTTTAACATTAAATGAAAAGAAATTGATGGAACAGCTGATCTACTTTTATTTGAACTAAATAATGTAGCATGCATCATTTACTTTGATTTATTTTTTTAAAGTAAAAAGCTTCAATCTCCTATTAAATTGTGAGTTGATCTACAGTCACATAGAATTACCCTAAGCAAAATAAAGTTACAACTACACTCTTAAAACAAAAGAGAAATCCACTCCTATAGGGGAAGTGCATTTTTAACACTGGAAAGGAGTGAAAATTAACCCCTTAATCGCTCTTCATCGCCTTATAATTGCTGGTTTGTTAAGATTGTTAGAGGTTTAACAAAACAAAAGAGTGCAATCCACCCCTATAGGGGAAGTGCATTTTCGACACCGAAAGGAGCGAATATGAACCAGGACTGAGTTAAAAATCGCTCGTTTGTTTTAAGAGTGTAGGTGTCCAATTTTGAGTAGCTGACTATTGATGGCTTGAATCTTCTTACCTCAAAGATAAAATGAGATTGAGTTACATGAAGGATCATGGGGGTCAAAACCACCAAATTGGTCCACTAAAGCAGGTCTATCTAGAATGCAAGCCTCGAAACCATTTTCCTCCCCCATCCCTGCATGTGGTTTTCTTCGAACCGGCGGGTGTTTTCCCCCACCCTCCATGGGTTTGAACTGTTCGGATTGCTAACCTCACAACTGAACCTCAAACGCAGTGGGTTTAGAAAAGTGATGCTCCCCCATTTCCTAGAAAGCGAAGGGATGGGGGAAGAAAGTCTTTTCAAGGCTCACATAGTATATAGACCGACTATAATATGACATCAAGCATAGTTGGCATGTGTTTAAATCTAGGTGGTATTGGCTAAACTGGACTAGATTAAATATTCAGTTGAAGTGTCTTATTCGGTAACCTTCATACAGGTTCGTCCCCAAAAGAACTGAAAATAACTGATTTGTAGGAACAGTTTTGTGATAAACTAGATGTTCAGTTCTATGGAGAAATTCTAAACAGATTTGCCTTTTTTGTGGTGTAAGTCATGTGCATTGAAAAGTGATCATTGTTACAGCTTTCATCATGAAATGAAAAAAACACCAAAATAGTTGTTCTAACTTTGTGCATTAATTTTTTTAATTTGTGACAGACATCCATAATTACAATGAGGAAACTTTTTTTTTCCTGAATAATAGATGAGACAAATACTCAAAACAAAACATTCTCAAGTCCAAACGTTCTCTCTGTTCTAAACTTCTATGCGAAAAAATAATTTTGAAATTTCAATGTGTATACCCTCCTATTTTGTGGAAATAGGAAATATAGTTTCTGATCTCTTTAAAAATGGTGAAAGTTAATCAACCCTTGGGATCGATATGTTATTAATTTTTTATTATTATTGATTGTTTGGAGGGTGGAATGTTATTGAAGTGTAACAAGTATACTACACTGAGCTAAGGTCAAGGTAATCCATTTAAGCTGGAAATTTTACAAATAGGGAAATTTATTCCCATTTACATAAATGGAAATTTAGATGTTGCACAGGAGTTCTCAAGTGCTGTTTCCCTTTTAGAATTGTATGAAGATCTTGTACCGTAGAAGTTCTATAAATGTGATTTATATACTGTGTTTGAAAGTGTTATCGTGTGTTTGGATATATTCCCTATGAGAACTTACAATTAAAAGTACTGTGTTCTAATTTTGTTTTTTGGCCTTTCTTTCTGGTGCATAAATAGTGTGGTGACACATGAACCTTGTTGACTCACAAGAGATACCCGAGGTCCACTTGCAAGATGATTGTGAAATTAAATTTTCAGTTTTATTTTCATTAATGCTAGCCGTCAAAGGGTGATATGTTGACCATTGAAGGTTACTTCAATGTAAGCATTAAGACCCTACTACCAATACCAATTTCGTGTTTGGCAAAGGAGTTACTACCAATTTTTAAAAAAAAAGCTATAATAAAACTTTAGATGATATCGATGATTAAAACACTTAAGTACTAGATTGGCTGTGTATTTTTGTAATTTTAAAATTAAATGGTATTTTTCGTAGTAGTTTTCCCCTTAATATGGTGGCAACGGGCCAGTGTTGCACACCAATTTAAGGAGAAAAATAATACGAAAAAATACTAGGGTAGACTGACCAGTGAGTGAACAGGCCCCAGTGAATGAACATTTGGTAAATATAATTTTACAAAATAAGGATTGAAAATCATTCCACTTTATGGATTGGCAACACTGACTTCCTCCCATGTAGTAGGAAGCTATCTGACAATGGTTGGTTGACCTGGTCATTATATCCTGGTGTTCACTCACTAGTTAGTCTACCCTATTTAGTTCAAAATTACAAAAAAATAGTATAAAATACTAAAAAAAGCGTTCACGTTTTTTTTTAAAGTCCCTAAAAATATTCCAAAATGCAGCTCGTTTTTTTTTTTTTTTTTTTGAAATTTTAAGATTTGATGGTATTTTTTTCGATGTCTCAGCAGTATTCAGCAGCCCCCTCATTCTGGTCAACATTCTCATCCCTTCGTTATCATTGGAGGTCGCGTGATCTACCAATCTAGTACTTTATTTATATGATATCTATGGTTTTAATAGAGACTTATTCTTCTTAATAGAGACTTTTTCATGCAAAAAAAATTATGACTCCGCATGTTTTCAATTTTGATTTATTAATCTTTAATATTTTGCCAATCATATAGTTTCAAAGTATCTCTATTTATTCTTATCTACCTGATTATTAGAAATGAGTTATAATTCTGCAATCATTTATAGTAACATACTTAATATTAAGAAGAAGGTTTTCCTATACTTGTTAAAGAGGTAAAATTCTTTCTTAAGGTTGCCTTAATTTTGTTAATTAATCACAGTTTAATGCTTTTTCTAGTCATATCCTAGCTTTTGAAATGAAGAGTAACTGAATTTTATGAAAAATACCTAGTGACGTAAACAATTGCAGCACGTCGAAAATTTAAAATAAACATTTTTTTTTGTTCATCAGAATATTTGTATTTCATTTTATTTGATATTTATGATGCTTTTTTTTCCTAAAGGATCTATTTCCATATCAAAGAAAGTATTTTCTTATTTTTATGAATTGTTTTAACATAGTAAAATCTGTTATTTAAAGTAATACAACATTATATACAGGGAGAGGCAAACAAAAGTGGCCCCGGTCTAGAAATAGGAGTACGTTGAAATACTTGGCGAGAAAAACTCTTGAAGCCGCCTGAAACCTGTTTTTGCATTGGTTGGATCGAATTAGCTTCACATTAGAGATACTCATAGACTAGCGGAGAGTTCAGTTCTTAGTGAATAAAGACGTCCCATAATGCAAATTTTGTGTCTTGCAATCAATTTAGAATGTTTTTTATTAAAAAAAGCAAAAAGGTCCGATTCTAGGATAAATAACGACCAAAAAAATCAGTAGTGGGAACTTTTCTTGATCAGCTCTACAAACCTTGTTTATATGTACTTCATTTCAACTAAGCTTCTCAAACCATGGCGTAGTTGCCGGCAAATAAGTCGCCAAGCGTTTGTTTGGGCTTAATATTGAAGCGATCAATAGCTTCAGTTAACAAACCTGTTTTTGTATTGGTTTTTGACTTGGCAACATTTCTGTCGTATTCTTATCTCCACTTTGGGGCCACTTTTGTTTGCCTCACCCTGTATTAATAAGATAATTTCTGTCAGATTTTTATTGTTTATGTTAACAAAGTTAAAAATTGCTGCTATTCCTCATTTTACCCGATAAGTTGCGATACCAGTGTTTAGACAGTCACGATGTTTAATCATTAATTTCTTTTCGCAGTAACATTGCTTCCGCTTGTATTTAAAGGAAAATTTGTTACAAATGTTTTTTGGCAACTTGGTTCTTTATCAATGCAACATAAAAATTAGTTGCGGATTTTTGCAAATAAAACTTTATATAACATGTTACATTTTCGTGCGAATTTCTAGGAAACAGCGCGGGTGCTGGGGAGCCCAGTTGGTTAGGCACTAGCCTAGAATGCGGAAGGTCCCAGGTTCGGATCCGGGCATTGCCAAAATAACTGCCGATCTATAAACGGCCCATGCAGCCAAAATACCTTACGAATAATACCCCGTGAAGAGGGAGTGCACGTTAAATATAATTCAAAGTCCTAACGCTGCGTACGATGTCGCCCTTCACGGTTGCGTTGGGTGCCTATTCAGATGTCGGCTCGTCACTTGGCTGTGGTTCTAAAATACGACGCCCTTCGCCGATAGCCCTCGTGTAGCTCTAGTGCGACGATAATTCAAACCTAACCTAACCTTTTCCAGAGAAAGTGAATAGGTGAGTGCAGAAACTACTTCAGTAAAAAAAAATCCGAAAACTCGTTTTCAATGAAAATAAGCGTAGAAAGGCAAGATGCATGTTGGGTGCAAAAGCTACGTTAGTCTGTTGAGTAGTTCCGTAAATACAGGACGTTTGTTTCGAGTGTTGAGTGCAGAAATAGAGGAGGAGTTATTACGTTTTTTCTCCCTCCTGAAAAATTTGAAATTTGTGACCGACGTTGTTTCTGCACTCACCAATTCAATTGCAAACGCATCATAATTTGTTTTGAATCCACTCCTCTCACAACACAACCCTTGAAAATAGTCACTTTTTAATTAGACCTCGAGATGTGTGTTTTTGTAATTTAAGTACATGTAAAGATCAGTTATTTTTGTAATTTAAGTATATGTAAAGATCAGTTATTTGTCGACTTCAAAGTTTTGAATGACGGTACAAAACAAGTTAATGTTAATGTTTGTTTGTTGACGGTACAAACAAGTTAATTAATGTTTTAAAACATATTTTCTGGATGGATTCACCAATAATTTATGGAACTCTTTACATCCGCTGAAGGATCTTCTCCGTAGCATATTTCCATTCACCCAAGTTGGCAAGGTCTTTGACGTCATTGCGTCCAATTTTAGGGCGCTTCAAAAAACAATCTTCAGAGGCGCCGCTTAGGGGGGGAAAAAAGTGTCACTTTCAAAAAATGGAAAATGTAAATTTTGGGTCATTTCGCCTAAAACTGAATGCTAAACTTTCCGCTGTAAAATCGGTGCCTCTACGTCATTGGCATCACACAAACAATAGAGCGGGCAATTTTCCATACTTTAAAGAAAATAAACTATTGTATCTTTTAACAGCCTTTACAAGTTTTTCGTCAGCATTTGAAGTCGGTTTCGAATAAGTTGATGAAGTCATCGGTTTGGTGTATATATATTGGGTGCTCTCCACGATGAGGGACATAGAGTAGAGCTTTCCCTTCTAGTTTTCGAAGCACCCATCGAAGAAAGATGAAGACTTCTGTTTTGGTTTCGCTGTTTGTGGTCGCAATGCTGTTTGTAGCGGTAAGTGGAAATTTCTGTAGTCGTCCATTTTGTTCCATTTCCTGAGACCCTGCACTCTTAACCCTTTCGTTACTGAAGCGACCCAAAACGCCCGAACAACTAAGGATTCGATAATGTTATTACTATCAAATATTACGAGGAAGCAAAAACCCTCCGTAGCGAAAGGGTTAAGCAAGCGTGAAATCTACTCCTGTAGGAGAAGTGCATTTTCGACACTGGAAAGGAGTGAATATTAACTCAGACTGAGTTGAAATCACTCGTTTGGAGTGATCCTGTTGGAGGTTTAACACACAAAGGATCCACTCCTATAGAGGAAGTGCATTTTCGACACTGGAGGAGTGAAAATTAACTCAGACTGAGTTACAATCGCTCGTTTGTTTTAAGTGTGTAGCAAAAATCCTGCTCGTGTATTCTTAATGTAAACACATATTTTAATGAAATATTTGTTAAAAAAAGATGTTTAGCAAGTAATTTAAAAATGTTTTATAAGGGTCACATATATTCTATATAATTTGAAGCTTTAAACCCTAAAAATGAATAACTTTTGCTCTATGAATGCGCAAATTAGCGTTGCCAGTTCCATTTTTATAATAGTCCATTCTATATTAAAAGTTTAGTTAAAAAGAAAATAAAGTTTTTTCGGCCCACCCTACTCGGCATACTTTAACATCCACAGAGAGCTCAGATTCATTGTAATCTGCGTGTCAAAATGGGTAGCGAGAGTCGCCTAGATGGAGCCACAAGAAAAATGGCTCTCCATTCTGGGGAATTTGCCGAGTCTGCATACTATTGAAGTTTAATAATGCAGACCCATTGGGGAAAAAAACATTGAGTAATTGATTGGATATACCGTTTTTTCCGATTGATTTCAATTATCGGAATGTGGTTCGCCCCAATTGCTTTGGATAATTGGAGTTTTACTGTATTTCGATCATAGATATAGAAAAACCGTGCGCTATCGCCCACTATCTAGAGGGGAAACGGAGGGTTAAAATCTGTTTCCTTTGAACACCTCAACATGGCGGTCAGTTCCGTAGAAAATGGCTGTACTAAAATTGCGCTTTTTTTTAAAAGATGTTATCTTGGAGCTGGTGCCTCTTTGAAATTTTTTGTAGACGTGAATTGTACTTTTATGATTCATGAATCAGGATCATTTTTTGGGTAGTTCCATTTCTATTCAGTAAAATAATTTTAATGGCAGACTCAATTTTGAATGGCATTTATGATTGGTTGGGCTTAACGATGATTATGAAATCAAATCAATAATTCCACACAAATTAACAATAAACATCTATTCAAATTTTCGGTTGCTTAATAATATTACTTTTGACACTCACAAAGAGAAATTCGAAACATTTGCAGTTATCAACTAGAATCAACTCAGCAATCAGGATTCTAAAAGAAGCGCAATTTTAGTACTGATTTTTTTCTACTCCAATCACCACTTTGGCACAAAATTCCCTCTTGTTTCACCATTACGTTTCTCCTATTTCTATGACTCACTATAACTTCGATATGATGGTTTGTTTACTTATGTGTTGTTTGTTCTCAGGTGAGCGCGGAACAAAATTGTCACATTTTCGCAAATATTCAAATCTGTTAGACTTCAAACGAAATTAATGTTTTAAACATGCTTTCTGGATGGATTCACAAATAATTTATGGAACTCTTTACATCCGAGGAAGGATCTTCTCCCTAGCGTATTTCTCATAGATTTAGAAAGTAGCAGATCTGCCCCTAGGGGGAGAAAGGTGAAGCCACTTGTGAACCAGTATCCCACAAGGCAGTTCGCAAGCCCTAGCACATGGCATGCCATACGCTAGATGGCACCATGAGAATTCGACTAATAAAAAATATTTATTTAATATTAAATAATTAAAACTTTTACCAGTTTTGCTAGCATAAATTTATAGCTGGATATGTATTGATAATTTCTGGAAGACATGAGGTATATATTCATAAAAAAAGTATATTGAAAATGCAGTTTTTATTGCATGTACCTCTTCAGCAAATGCATTTTTTTGTGAAACAATATCCCGTGATGCATTGTAAAAACGGCAAAATGTGGCTTCATCAAACAGTTTGTATTGCGTTGTACGGGATTGCGCAATCAATATCTGCTACTTTCCAAATCTATGACCCTGTATTTCGATAAGATAGTTTGTTTACTTATGGTGGTGTTTCTTGTTCTCACAGGCGAGCGCGGGCCAGATGTGCCCGGAAGTGCCCTGCCCGGAGGGGAAGTCCTGCGTCAAGCTCGGCTTCGTCAACATGTGCGAGGTGACTGCCGGGAAGGGTAAGAAGACCACACTCTTATGCACCAACTGCCGACCTGTAAACGGCCCGTGCAGCCAAAAATGTCCGACTAATAATAAACCCGTGGAAGGGAGTACACCGTTAGATATTACCGTTAGATACACCTTTTCAAAGTCCTAAAGCCTTGGTTTCTTGGGAGTCTGTCGCCAGAAAAATGCGACCGCTATTATACGTGGATGACGTCACCCTACCGACCACCGCTTCATCGGAACGTTACGTTGACACGAAACTGGAAACCTCATTCAACTGCAACTCAACTCTGTTGTTGTTTTGGTTTTCGTCTTTGGGTGTCAAAACGGAAAATTTGGATTCTTCGTAGATTTCTCATAAAATCAATTGGCATTTCTTCCTCGGCAAGCGTAAAACAACTCTCATCGCCTTCTGTCATTTTCTCAAATTTTTAATTTTTGGCAAGCATACCGCACAACGACAACAGCAAAAAACGTTGCCATCAGGATTTTCCCAACGCACTCAACAGCAACTCAATCTGGAGGTCGTGTTGTGTTGTCCGGCAACGCTCCCGAGGAAAGCACTCCAGCGTAATCAATGTCAGTAGTTTGTCTGACGTCACTCACCGCACTTGTCCGACCGCTTAAATCTGTTGACGGACTCCGAGGAAACCGAGGCTTTACGCTGCGTACGATGTCGCCCTTAACGGTTGCGTATATTGTGCCTATTCAGGTGCCGGCTCGTCACCTGACTGTGGTTCTAAAATCCTACTTGTGCACTATTGCACGCCCCGGATTAAGTTTTAATTTTAATTATTAGTCGGATAATCGAAAATGACCGATGATAGACTATTTTCATTAACCCTCTAATGCATACTGTTGAGAAGTCTGTTTATTTCCTTGTGTGTGCTGACGCGTTCTCCCTCTTGCAGGCATGAAGTGCTCGAACAACCTCCTTCCGGACGGGTCCTACAAGAACAGCCCCCCTTGCCAACCAGGACTGACCTGCCCGAAAGTGGTCGGGGTGAGTCCTCCATTATCGATCTAAGAGGCCCAGTCGGCTAGGCACCAGCGTGCAAAATACTTTTTTTTGTGTGTGCATAGCAGTGTTGCTACACCAAAGTACTTAGCCCTTACATTTTACAAGCGGATTTTTTCATGCGATAAATGTAGCTGACTTACAGGTCTCTATCTTCCCACTTTTTGAAATTGCTTCGAATATTTTGTGTAAAATAATTTATTGAATATTAAAAAAAAGTATTCGAAGCAATTTCAAAAGTGGGATTGTCGGGACCTGTAAGCCAGCTTCATTTATCACATAAAAAAATCCGGTTGTAAAAATATTCAATACAGCCGGAGAAATGTGGCAAAGAAAATAGTTTTTTCCCATTGGATTAACATTGAGGCACTTGAGTTTGGAGACCCCGGTCCTGCACGCCCATTCCCCCAGGCCCAGTCTGCAAGGCACTCGCCTAGCATGCGGAAGTCACACGTTCGGATGTCGGTCATCGCTTAAATAACTGACGACCTTGTAAACGGAACGTTCAACCAAAAATGTCCGACGAATAACACCCCGTGTAATAGGGAGTGCACGTTAAATACAGGGTGGTTATTAATTAACCTGAGGTGTTCAGTTTGATGAGCATGCATAGAAGATGGGATTTTGATTTTCTAAAAAAAAATGGCACCATAAAAAAATCTCATCTCTTGACCAGGGTTCTAAATTACGAGGAGTGCCAATTACGGCCAACACAACCAATTACGCCTCGTATTTTAGAACCCTGGTCAAGAGTTTTTTTTTTATGGTGCAACTTTTTTTAGGAAATCAAAATTACATGGTCTACTATGCATGCCCATCAATTTTTGTTTTAGGTTTCGTCCAATTCTTTACTCGCTAGAGGGCTCTGAACACTTCAAGGTAATTACTAACCACCCTGTATAATTCAAAGTCCTAAAGCTGCTTACGATGTCACCCTTACCTTGCGTTGGCTGCTATTCAGGTGTCGGCTCGTCACTTGACTGTGGTTCTAAAATACGACGCCCGTCGCCAGTAGCCCTCGTGTAGCTCTAGGTTAGTTTGGATTATCGCCGCGCTAATCTCAAAAACCAATGCTCGTGGACTTATAGGGTTTACAAAAAAGTTGATATATCTGTTTCTGTACTTGGCCCAGGGGCTTAGAAATGCACTCTAGATCTGAAACTCTGATTGGATTAGCATTGAGGATTTTCTGTATTGAAATTGACGTAGGACACTAGCGCCCTCAATTGCGTCTAAGGGAACTAATGTAATGGCTGCTTTTTTCTAGGAAAAACTGAACAGTTTCACTGCAATCGGAAGTACAATTATGGTAATCACAAATCAATCGTTAATAGTGTATTAGTTCCTTTCGACACTTTTGGAGCGCTAGGTATTAGATTGACTTGCTGGTCTTTAGGATTTTTAGTCTATAGTCCACTGTTGCTGTACACATGTTGTACCATCAGTAGGCAAAGGGTAACCCTTTCGCTACGAAGGATTTCCGTTTCCTCGTAATATGTGATAGGAATATCATCATCGAATCCTCAGTCGGAAGGCCTTCGTGGACCGTTTTAGTAGTGAAAGGGTTAAGTAAGTCGATATAATGACTACCAAGCGTACTTAAGAACTAAACACTGGGTTCCGCGAGAGGTTGACCATCTGACCGGCACACATCCCCAGCACCCCAGCGCCCTTGGTCATACAAAATGGGCACGGCAGGCTCTGGCCCACTAATGGTCTGTTGCGCCGAGGAATTAGGAGTTTCTGTACTTGACTCATTGCTTTCTTTTCTTTCGCAGAGTCGTTGCCAGTAGCGGATGACGTCATCAAACCAACCCTCCTCCTAAGTACCTCCTGAGATTGACTGTCCTGTACCTAAACGTTCAAATAAATTTTTCATTGTGAGCATGCAAACCACTGAGTGTTCCTTATCACGCACCATATACAGTAGCATTAGTATTGAGCAAATTTTAGTTGCAAGAACAAGATTAACAATTATTTGGTAAATGTTTAACCGCAACAATTCATTAATTGAAATTGTGAAAAATGGCAATTAACAAATATTTAATTGTAGTAGTAACAATTAACAATTAATTTCAATTGTATAGTTAATTTTAATTAAAAAATAACATTAAATATATATAACATTTTAATAAAAATATAACATTTGAATATAACATTTTAAAAAAAAATAACCACTTTTTTTTTATTCGTCTTTCAATATTACCACTCAATAAATCAATATAATTAAAGTTAGATATGTTCCTTATGAGGTAATTTAAATAATTTTAAAACCTAAAGTTTATGTGTGCTACGATTTGCGCATCCACGATTTTCTTAAACCTTGTAAAGACATCTGACAAGTACTGGAACTCGTTTACCAAATTTGAAGTCCTTAGCTCATTTAGTTCGAGGTGTAGAGTGGTGGAAGCACAAATCTTAAAAAAAAAATAATAATAATAATAACTTTGTCAGAATCGGAACCCTCCAAATCTAACAGAAAACACAAAATCTCCATTTCGTATTTTCGACCCATCGCCATAACTTATATTTTCTATTTGGAATGTCACTTTACCAAGGTCCTCAATTACGAGGCGTTTTTGTTGGTGGAGGCTAGAAATAGGCAGCCAGACTGGGAAAAAAAACTTTTGTGCAGATTATTAAAGATGCTAACATTTTTACTAAAGTATTAAGTTTTCAAAGATAAATTGAACAGCTGATTTCCAAAAGGCGTTAAGTCAATGTTATGCATTAGGGTGGGCCGAAAAAAACTTTTTATTTTATTTCGGATCGCTATAGTGCGGAAAAGTTGCCATTGGTAAAGACATGAAAAATGCACTAATTATTATTTTTTATTATTATTCATTATGCCATCAAAGTTGGCGAAAATTGTCAAAAATCGTAATTTTTCATTAATTTTTTAAAACACGATATATGATTTTAATTGCTTTCCTATATCATATTGCAAGATTAAAATTTACAAACTGTTAAAACTTTGAAATTTTAGAGAACAATACGAATTTTCCTAATTTTATACTACGTTGAGTGGTCGGAAGATCTGACACAAATGTATAATAACTTATTATACTACTACAGGGTGTTTCATAATTGACCGGAATAGGAATTGATGCAATTCCGAAATATTGAGCCGGCCCCTCCGAAAAATAGTAAAAAGCCAATTGATCACGGGTTTTGGTCGTGGTTGCATACTTGAACTAGGGCAGCACGAGAATGTGTTGACGAAGGGATGCATTTGTTTTGAGTTCGGTTTGGTTGAATCGACATATTGCCTAGTAATTTTACAATTTGCAGATTCTGTTACATCACAGTTCCTAAAACAGCTAAAAATGATTAATAACTACGAAAATGGAATTTTTGTGTTTGGATTTCGATTTAAATAATTTGGTGTGTTTCAAATTCGAGCTGGATGTTTGAAAATTGGAAGGAGCTAAACGTTTTGCGATAGAAGTGTACAGTTTGTCGAAATGTGCATGTGTTGGGACCAATTAGTTCCATAGTAGGGTAGAGACTGAACCTACCAATCGCACCATCTACCAACACGGAGACAATTTAGGGTGTCATGTGGGGATCGATGGCCGAGGGGTTTGGATCGCAGGCCATATCGCTAGCAGTCCGCGCGCTGTAAAGGGTACTACCCAATTTTTTTTTCAAAATTAAATTAAAGGGTGATATAAAGTTTAGCTTTCACATTTAGAACAAAAGAGGCAATTTTACCCATCTACTTTACTTATTGCAAATGATATATAAAAGTACTAGCTTTATAAACCCGGCGTTGCACGGGTGTACCCTTAATAACGGATATTTTTTTTATGTAAACAATTATTTTATACCAATTGATCCCTTCCCCACTGGCCAGTACTCCATCGGTAAATTATAATCGCTATTCAAGTGACACCTACGACATAAAAAGAATATTTTAATAAAATTTGGTAGCTGTACCTTCAGTAATTTTGGCTAGGCGTTGAGTGAGTCAATCAGTGAGTTAGGACTTTGCCTTTTATGTATATAAATTGAATTTAAGAAAGAAAATCCATAAAAATTGCTTATTTATAACACTTAAAATTGAACTAAAAGCTGTGCTAAATGATTTTTGTCTAAGATATATAAATAAATCTTGTGTGGAAAATGGGCTCTAAGTAACAATTTTTTGTAAAAAAACGACTTTTCCACATTTTTTATCGAAAAAATAAGAACAAATGTCAAAAAAATATTTCTATTTCCACTTTTTGTCAAATACTAATTATACTTCTGATTGAAAATCAAAATGTCGTGCTTGTAAAATAAATAAACTACAGCTTGGCAACTTGGCTCAATATGACATGAACATTTGGCTTCAACAAAACAGAACCATGACGTCAGTGTAGCGAACAGTCACCAGATTCACCTGATTGGCTGATGGGAAAAGTGTCGCGAGGAGTCGGGGAATATTTAAATCGCCTTTCTGCTGAAAGCGTGTGCTTTTCATTAATCTCCAGCTTGCTGTGAAGATATGGTTTATTCTTTAGAGGAGAGGATTTTTTTGGTGTTGGAATTTCACCGCCTAGAACACAATGTTAATGCAACAAAACGGAGTTTCAAAAAGAAGTTTAATGTTACCAAAGGACCAAAATTCGACACAATAAGGATGCTGTTTGAAAAATTTCAACGAACTGGGAACGTGAATGATGAGAGAGCTGGATTTGTCGGGAGAAGATTTTCGCAAACAACCACTGCTAATGCTCAGCTGGTGGAAACAGTAATACGAAAGCAGCCTTGTATATCCGTCCGCCGTGTTGCAACTACGGTTCAAATCAAGCCAACGTCGACGTATCGTCTCATGCGGCAGGGCTTGCACATGTTTCCATACAGAATTCAAACTCGGCAACCTCTCACCGCTGCTTCAATTAATTCACGGGAGACATTCGCTAACGATATGGTGCAAATGATTGATGTTGGTGATATAAATGTAGACAACATTTGGTTTTCGGATGAAGCCTACTTTCAGCTGGATGGCTACGTTAATAAACAGAACTGGCGCATATGGGGAACAGAAAACCCCCATGTTGCAGTTCCATCATCTCTGCATCCACCAAAAGTAATGGTTTGGGCCGCCATTTCGTCCAAAGGACTCATTGGCCCCTTTTTCAGAACCGGAACTATTACTGCCCTCCGCTACCTAGAGATTCTTCGTGAATTTGTGGCGATTCAAAATGCCTTAGATGACGCTGAAAGCACTTCGTGGTTCATGCAAGACGGTGCCCGACCCCATCGCACGGCCGACGTGTTTAATTTCTTGAGCGAACATTTCAATAACCGTGTGATTGCATTGGACTATCCCACACATACAGGAAGTGGTATGGATTGGCCTCCTCTTTCACCAGACTTGACCCCCTGTGATTTCTTTCTGTGGGGATATTTAAAAGATCAAGTGTACCGTCGCAATCCCGAAACAATTGAGGAACTAAAGCAATACATCTCTGCTGCATGTGACGCCATCCCACCAGAAATTTTCAAACAGGCGGCCGGTAATTTTGCTCTAAGACTGCGTCACGTTCAGGGCCTGATTTCCGGCAGGGCAATCGGGGCACTTGCCCAGGGCCCCCAAATTTTGTTTTGTTTATCTAAATGAGGTTTATTTGAAATGAAGTAAATTCTTAAACTATTTTTATTTGTGTGTGTGTAGACTGTAGAGCCATATTTTTTATTATACAAACCTAGTGTCTACATGACTTGCAAAACATTATCTGATTTTATTCGTTTTTCTAATCATTTGAAAGTGGGAAGAACTTATTTATCTGAACGACTCCATGGAACTTGCTATGCTTAAATTTTGTCAACCAAATTCTTCAAATGTCCAACGTGTGGAAGAGAATAATATCCCTGAAAAGTCATCCCTTGGAAAATGTCCAGGAAACTGCAGCGAAAATTACTGCAATGTCTATGGAAATGTCTGCATGTTCTTCAAAATCCATTGGTGAACAAATTGAATCTGAAACCCCTAGTCATGATGAAAACTGTTCATCACTTGAAAATGTGCAGGAAACTGCAGCGACAATCACTGTGCATTATCTATGGAAATGTCTATGCCGTATAATGTGCTATAAAATTCTCTTTTTAATGGTAGCATGAAGTTACAATAGATAATTATTTGCTGCTGTTTTCAACAACATGCACACTTCAATTGTAAATAAGTTCATTGTGCTATCCATATATATTCCTGAATTTTTTTTTTCTTGATTTGTCAGAAAGCAGTCGAAAAAGTTTTGTCCTTAAATTGCTTTGTAATCTGAATTCTTTTATAAATTTACTTTATAGACTTTTGTGAAAAATTAATTCATATACTGTGTCAAGTAATGTGTTAATATCGTTAAGTATCTGACACAATAGACATTTTGATTAGTTCGGGTCTGATTGGAGGAGCGTTCTTTCGTTATTCAACATACACAACCTCGATAAATTTGTGTTTGTATTTTTGTGCGAAAACGTTACAATATGCTGCGGGGGGCCCCCAAATTTGCTTTTGCCCTGGGCCCCAAAAGTCGGGCCCTGGTCAC
The DNA here is from genome assembly GCA_023701765.1 of Hylyphantes graminicola. NCBI lineage: Eukaryota > Metazoa > Arthropoda > Arachnida > Araneae > Linyphiidae > Hylyphantes > Hylyphantes graminicola. The sequence goes on from CM043112.1 coordinate 77,691,558, forward strand.
GTTATTGCTGCTAATGGCGAATATGTAGAAAATATCGTAGTATGAGTAAACACATAATTTCACCCACCCTATATTTTCGTTTGTTTTCAACTTTATTTGCAAACACATGAACAAATTTTTGAAGGGTCGATTCTTTTTTAGGATCGACCCATAAAAAACAATAGCAGAACCACTACACATACATGCACCGTTAAGCCATACAAACCCTCCTTCTTTGTGCTGTTTACTATTTTTTTCCTTTTATTAATATAAATAAGCAGGTGCCCGGATGTTGTAATGGTTTGGATCGCAGACAATTACGCTAGCAGTCTGCGCGCTGTAACGGGTGCGATTCCCGCCTTCGCCCTGGGTGTACTTCCTTTCTCTGTCAGTAATAAGTCCTTCTGTGGTTGTCTTACTTGACGAAATCTTATAAGCGGGTGCCTCTGGAGCTGCTGGGTCCGGGTTCGAATCCCGTTCAGGCATGGATGTTTGTGTTTGTCGAGTATATGCGGAGTACGTGCTCGTAAAATCTGTTGGGTCCGAAAGTCCTGTGGGCGGTCATTGCGCAGTTCACCATGGGTACAGGTCAATGGAGAAAATTTCCCTACCCTTCAGGGACATGTCTAAATTGCGGAGGTGGCGACAGATGGCAACATCTGTCATAAGTGTTTGTGTGTGTCTTGTGCTGTCCTACTTGACGATGGTTTATAAGCGGGTCCTTGCGACCAAGCACACAAGCCTGAAAATATATGTCCACCAACCAACCAACCAATAAGCGGGTCTCTGATCATGCACACAAGCCGGAATATATATGTACATACCTACCCAGCATAAATATGAAAAATACAATAATTGTTATGTTTAAACTGATGGTCAACATCAAGTTTTTTTTAACAATAATGCAACAACCTATCAAAATGAACAGCATCCTAATTTTTTTTTTTTGAAAACTAGTTGAACCTGTAATTTTTATCAGATGTAAATTCAAACAAACCAAACTAAAAGTACTACATTCTTGTGTAGCTCCAGTGCAAGATTTCATGCACGACCGAAAGGGCGGCCAATTAGTTAGCCGTTTTTCATTGGCGGGGGCCGGGTAAATATTTAGGAATTGCGTCCTATACTATTCCGGTCAATTATGGAACACCCTGTATATATTTTATAGCATTTATTATTAATAAGTGCTATAATATATGGATTTTACATACATTTAGTAGTTAATTTATGATATAAGAACTTAATTAAAAACATCTACCGTGTTTTAAAAAAATATATAAAAAATTGCGGTTTCTTAAAAAAAATTTGCCAACTTTGATGGCATTGCGCGAACGGAAGATATGGCAATACTAAAATAATAATAAGTGCATATTTCATGTCTTTACCAATGGCAACTTTTCCGCACTATAGCGATCCGAAATAAAATAAAAAGTTTTTTTCGGTTCACCCTATTATGCATTTTTCAGAAATCGCGATTTCCACGATAATTTTCCAAGTTAACTATGGATGATAGTAACGCTAAATTATATAGTTAAAAACATCCTCAATGTGTAGTTTTTATTTTAGATATAAAAGAAAAGAAATGACTTAACCCTTCTTGGAAGCAAAAGTCATTACTTTTGCTTCCAAGAAGGGTTAAGTCATTTTTACAAAAAAATGCATGTCAAATATGCACAAACAAAAAAAAAATAACGAAAGGAATTGACCGTTTGAAAGTAAATCTAGTAAATTTCTTTCAATACCTACCTTATATGAAATATAGGAAATGAAAGTCTTGCGATGGGGTCGACATTACGAAATGGAAATTTTGTGCTTTTTTACGCGTGTTGGAGGGTGCCAATACTGAAAAAACGGTTTTTGAACATTGGTTGTCTGTCTAAGAGATCGAGCTAATTGAACTAGACATGTTTGAGTTTGGTACACAAGTTTCTAATATCTATCTGGCATAATACAGGGTGGTTATAAAATAACGCTCCCTATTCGGAGTGGTCTGTAGCTTGAATGAATAATCCAAATGCAAAAATTTTTGAGACGCTTACTAATCAAGAAGGGGGAAAAAGAATGGAATCATAAAAAAACAAACTCGTCTCTTGACCAGGGTTCTAAATTACGAGGCGTAATTGGATATGTTGGCCGTAATTAGCCATAATTGGCTACTCCTCGTAATTATAACCTTGGTAAAGAGACGAGTTTCTGTGTAATGATTCCATCCTTTTTCGTAATAAAGAATCTCGTCTCTTGACCAGGGTTCTAAATTACGAGGCGTCATTAGCTGTGTTGGCAGTAATTGGCCATAATTGACGACGCCTCGTAATTTAGATTCTGGTCAAAAGACGAGTTTGTTTTTTATGATTATCCTTTTTTATGATCATTCTTTACGATTCTGTCTTTTTAATGATTCCATTCTTTTTCCCCCTTCTTGAATAGCAAGTGTCTCAATTTTTGATGCATTTGGATTATTCATTCAAGCTACAGACCACTCCGAATAGGGAGCGTTATTTTATAACCACCTTGTACTAAGGTGTTCGAGAGAATCTTGCATTCGCAGAGGGTAGCTGCCATCGAATCGGTTTCAAAGTCATTACTGTAATGCGAAAAGATGCAGATTTTGAATTTGGTTGGTTGGTAGACATATATTCAGGCTTGTGTGCTTGGTCGGAAACCCGCTTATAAACCTTCGTCAAGCAAGACAGACACAATACACACATACGCGACAGATGCTGCCATCTATCGCGCTCCACCACCACAATTTAGACATGATGAGGTGCGCCATCTCGGAGTACACTCTTAAAACAAACGAGCGATTTTAACTCAGTCTGATTAATTTTCACTCCTCCAGTCTGTAAAATGCACTTCTCCTGGAGGAGTGGATCCTTTGTGTGTTGAATCTGCGACAGGATCACTCCAAACGAGTGATTTTAACTCAGTCTGAGTTAATATTCATTCCTTTCCAGTGTCGAAAATGCACTTCTTCTACTGGAGTGGATTTCACTCTTTTGTTTTAAGAGTGTAGAAGTCAGACATTCACCCTCTCATGGGGACTCAAAAGCCATGTGCTAACGGATGCTACTGCAACCCTCTTGCCTTTCAGGCTTAGGCCTGGAGGCACACGACAACAACACAACCACAACAAAAGTCATTTGGGACTTAATTCTTTTTGGAAACAAACACTAATTTTCCCGCCTGTTTTTAGAATGACCAAACCCCGCTTGGAACTATAATACTTATTGAAAATAGCTAGCTAGCATGGGATTGCACATTTTCCCACCAAAAAGTCAATTTTTGAAACTTTTGACTTAACGCCTTTTGGAAATCATGTCTTCAATTAACCTCTTAAGACCCGAGCCTTCACGTATATTCAAGTCCTTCACGTATATTCTTAATCTAAACATACTTTTCATACATATATATGCTAAAAAATATTTTCCAAAGACATTTTTAAAAAAATTATGTTTAATAGTTACTTAGGGACACGCCTTAAACTCTAAAACAACAAATTTTTTGTGCTATAAATGCAGCAAAAAAGGACTAACATATTTTTAGTTAACAGATTATTTTAACATTGTTTTTAATGCAAAATGATTTTAAAATTAACTATTTAAAGAACTTTTGAAAAGTCTGGATTTTTTTTAAGAACTCTAATATCGTATAGACCCTCGATCAAGTTCATTTTTTATAGAAATGACTGATACCTGCGATCAAAGGCTGAAAACTGATGTTTGGATCTTCTTCTATGGGACCAATTAACACGTACTTTAATTTCGGATCTAATTAACGTGTTAATTGTTTGTGGGAAGGTTTTAAAAAATGTTCCCAAATGGGGACGCCAGGTCGCAAGAAGTTATTTATTAAAAATTGGCACAAAACACAATATTAAATCTATACTTTTGTAATGTAAACAATAAATACTTTTGTAATCGTAATTTTTTTGCTACTGGGCATGTACGCACGTCATTTTCTGGGGCCGTTTACACTCCGTGCCAACCTAACTTGAGTAAAAACAAAGAGTAAAAAAGGCAGGGGGAAAAGCACGGTTGGTCCGTTAGTTGGAAACTCCAGAAAAGGTAATATTTGCGTACAAAATGATCTGAATACAATTTAACCAAAATACTTTTCAATCTGATAAAAAAAAATGCCAAATTTTCTCAAATATTTAAATCTGATAGACCTTAAACGAAATCAATGTTTTAAACATGTTTTCTGGATGGATTCACTAATAATTTATGGAACTCTTTACATGGACGGAAGTATCTTCTCCGTAGCATATTTCTATTAACCCAACTTAGTTGCTTTTTTAGCAAGGAGTGTAGAAAACCGTTACACTGGAAAACATATACTTCGCGACGTTTACACATAAAATATAAGGTTTTGTTTGTTTTTTCCAATTGAAATCTTATTTGTTCAGTCGTTTCTTTGACCTTTACCTAACCATTAAATACCCATAGGAAGGTTGTAAAATTATCGACTGACTGAATCGACTGAAATAGTACTTTATCACAGCTAAGAATGAAGTTACTGAATTTAGTGTTGCTGTTAATAGCTTCTCATTTAGTTGAAGGGGTAAGTTTATTAATCCTTTCAAATTCAATATTTTGTGAGTGAAATTTCATTATTGTAAGTAAATTAAAATCTATTGATAACAATTCTACTTCAACCTCTTAAGACCCCAGCAAAATCCTACACGTATATTCTTATATGATCTAAACATACTTTTCATACAAATGTATGCTAAAAAGTATGTTTTGCAAAGTTTTTTTTTTTTTTTGAAAAAAATTATGTTAATAGTTACTGAGAGACACGCCTCAGCTCAAAAAATGCATTTTTTTTGTTGCTATAAATGCAAAAAAAAGGCCTTATCACTTATTTGTAACAGCTGTTCATTTTAACAGTGTTTTTAATGCAAAATGCCTTTCAAATACCTACTTAAAGAACTTTTAAAAAGTTCAAAGAAAGAACTAGCTTGAAGTTATTTTTTAAGAACTGTAATATCGTATTGACCCTCATTCAACTTTATTTTTTAATCAAGTAAATGACGGATACCTGTATTCAAAAAGGCTTAAAAATGATTGTCTGGTAGTCTTCTATCGGACTAGGTTAATTTCGAAACGAATTAACATGTTAATGGGAATATTTCTTATGTCATGCTCTTCAAACAGCGATTTCAGTGGTTGTTTTCTTTGACTAAGTGTTAAAACAAGCCCGTTGTTTGTGGGGACGTTTTGAAAACTGTCCCCGAATGGGGGAGCCCAGTCGGTTAAGCACTCGCCTAACATGCGAAAGGTCACAGGTTCGGGCCCGGGCAACGCCAAAAATTGATGCCGACCAATAAACGGACCGTACAGCCAAAAGTGTCCGACGAATAATACCCCGTGCACGTTAAATATCCTTCAAAGTACTAACGCTGCGTGCGATGCCGCCCTGAACGGTTGCGTTGGGTGCCTGTTCAGGTGTCGGCTCGTCACTTGACTGTGGTTCTAAAACATGACGCCTGTCGCCAATTGCCCTCGTGTAGCTCTAGACCGACAATAATTAAAAACCTAACATAACCAGGTCGCAGGAGGTTAAAAAAGGAAGCCTAATGAATGTTTCTATGTTTCTTTCAACAGTTCGTCTTTGGGAAAAATGAGAAGACATGTTCCCCCCCTTGCAAGGGCGACACAGTGTGCGTCAAAACTTCTTTCCTGTACCTCTGCCCGAATCGAGCAGGGAAAAAGGGTGAGTTATTATCGACGCTGTGAATGTGACGTCACGCCTAGCAACGGTGTACATTAAAACGGTTGCTAGGCAAATGTCCCAAGGGACATCAAGCAACAGTGGGGAACATTCATGTGATGTCACGCGGTTTGTTATCCTATACAGCTATCGAAACACATGCTAATGTTTTCCTACTGCTCAAACCTGTCTAACTGCTTTTTTTCCCACAGCAATTTGGAATTGAAGCTCAGGTGGATATGGCGTGAATGTCCCCCATTAGCACCATTTAAAGAACAACGCTGTTTTTCTACTTGGGATAGACCGATAGTCAATAAAAAATACCAATTGCCTCGAAACAGATGGCGTAAGATGATGCAAATATCGAAACAAAAAAAAAAATAACTGTAACTAATTAATTTGTTTTAAAATTATTATTTTAATGTCGCAATAACTTTCTGTGTTTTTTTTTCGTATGTTTTCGTGAGTATATGTCGTATATTTTAGTTAAAAACAGGGGCACTAAGTTTAAGTAAGGTATCGAGATCTCTTAATATACAGGGCCCTTAAGCATTGGTTTCCACGGAGTCTGTCGCCAGAAAAATGCGATCGCTATTATACGTGGATGACGTCACTCTATCGGCCACCGCTTCATCGGAACGTTACGTTGACACAAAACTGAAAACCTAGCGACCTCACTCAACTAACTCTGTTGTTGTTTTGGTTTTCGTCTTTGCATGTCAAAAATGGAAAATTTAAGTTCTTTGTGATTTCTCGCAAAATCAATTAGCATTTCTTCCTCGGCAAGCGTAAAACAACTCTCTCCTTCCGTCATTTCCTCAAATTTTTAGTGTTTGGCAAGCACACCACGCAACAGACCGCAACAGCAAAAAACGTTTTCGTCAGGATTTCCCTAACGCACTCAACAGCAACTCAATCTGGCGGTCGTGTTGAGTTGTCCGGCAACGCTCCCGAGGAAACCTCTCTAGCGTAATCAATGTCAGTAGTTTGTATGGCGTCACTCACCACACTTATCCGACCGCTTAAATCTGTTGACGGACTCCGAGGAAACCAGGTCTTTAACTATGACTATGATGTCCGGTATTACAATTATACTGTTTTATTGCCACGCAAGTGCCGTGCTTCTTTGTTTATGTTTAAAATTTTGCATTTCCTCAATTATGTATTTTTGAGTCGTCCGGACGGGAATCGGGACCCCTGGACGGCCAACATCATGTGTTGAAATAAAATTCTTCTCTGTTTATCAAGTTACGTTTTTGTTGCAGCGCCATGCTCCCATGACGAAGGCCAAAGTGTGTACATAAGACATCCCCCCTGCGCTAATGGTTTCACTTGCAATGAAGAGGTGATGTATGCCAGGCTATAAGCAAGGCCTGTTCTACGAAAACTCTAGACCAGGGGTTCCCAACCACTGATGTGAACTGAAGCTCTGGAGAAGGAGCATATAACCAGTGGCGGATCCAGCCGAAACCTAAGGGGGGGTCAACTAGAAAAAAATTCTGGGGGTTTTAATCTTTAATGTATTATTTTTCAATTAAAATAATTTTTAGTTAACATTATGTTCAATTAAATTATTTATAATTAACATTGCTTTAATTAAAATGTTTTTTATTACAATTATTTTTAATTAACATTGTTTTAATTAAAATTTATTTTCCATTGTTAATGCAATTTTTTACTATTAATTTAATGCAATTTTTTACTATTAATTTAATGCAGTTTTTTACTATTAATTTAATGCAATTTTTTACTATTAATTTTATGCAGTTTTTTACTATTAATTTAATGCAGTTTTTTACTACTAATTTAATGCAGTTTTTAACAATTGATTTAATCGGTTGCGTTGGGTGCCTATTCAGGTGTTGGCTCGTCACCTGACTGTGGTTCTAAAATATGACGCCCGTCGCCAATAGCCCTCGTGTCGCTCTAGTGCGACGATAAGTCAAACCAAACTATCAATTTAATGCGGTTGTTTCACGGAGGATCTGGCAATAGCTCCGCGGGCTTTTTTCCCCTTTTATCTCGAATTATTTTTGTTTTGGTTGGTTGGTAGAGATATTCAGGTTTGTGCGCTGACCAAGCACATTAACCTGAATATAGGTCTACCAACCAATTTAACCAATACAAAAGTAATTCGAGAGAATGAAAAACAAGATCGCTGAGCTATTGCCAGATCCTCCGTGAAACAACCCCACTACTTTTTATAAACATTAATTAGTTTGTATTTTACATAACTCATTTTTGTTTTTTTAAATAGATAATTATTGGTTTTTTTTAATGAAAAGAAAGAGCAAAGAAAAAATTTCATTATAGTATGTTTTTATATAACATTTAACTACTTAGAAAATTAAAATCACCTGATTTGTTATACAGAAATTAAACGACAATCTTCTATTATTAAATTTAATTATAAAATGATTTTTGTTTTAATAATTTAAAAATTTATTTAGTTTATAAAACAGTAGTAGGTATATTTAGCATATTTCAAAACTTAATTATTTAAATATACTGGTAGTTAATGAACACATTCAATTAAATAGTGATTATTAATAAATATACTATTAAATTAAAAACCTTGATTTGCATGAGAAGTTTATTTATCCATTTTAAATAACTTCAACTATGGCAACCAGTCGCCAATAGCCCTCCTATAGTTCTAGTGCGACGATAATTCAACATAACCCTAATCATTTATGTCGTCATATAAAAATAGTAGGTAGTTTTAATTAAACATGTACTTAAATTATGAACAGCAATTAAAAATGTAATGAAAACATAAAGCTTATTATAAATATTAAATACATAATAACACCTCAATAAAATAAATGTTAATTTTGCAACAAATTGCGGTTTTGATGCATGTCACAAATCTCGTTATCGTTAATCATTTTAATATCACTGAGTAACAGGAAATTTCATAAATTGGAACTTACTCATTGATTAGAGGAATGACTTAGGACATCTATTTTGCTCCTTTGAAATGTAATGGAGACATATATGAGACAAAACTCAGAAAACCGGAGTGCGAAAAACTCATAATTGAAGCATCACCTACTTAGACGCCAAAAGAAAATACAACCACCCGTAAATGTGATGTCTCTTTGGTTTTGGGTTGGGGGAGAGGGTAAAAAAGCACACAAGCTAAATTAGAATAGTTGACCTTCGGCCGGATTTCCGGTGGGGTGGGGATCTGCTTCTGTATTTTTTGCATCGATTTCATGCTTGTGAATGTGACTATCCAATCCACCCCCCGGCCCTCCCCCCCAAAAAAGAAACAACCCCACGCTTCCTGGAATGTGTTGTCACGCTGACAGTGTATCGTCTGGCTCTAGAAAGTAGGGAATATACTCTGTTTTTATTGCCACTGGTGTTTTGCTGGGGAAAGATGCTCCAAAAAAATATCCTTGTCTCCCCACAAGAAAACAAAACGGGAGAGTTCAGTTATTATTTCGAGTCAACTAAAAAGTGACAAACGGATTTTTTTAAAATAAGATATATTGCATTAAATGATAAGTTTATTTATACTATTTTTGGTGTACGATTATTGGAGTTATGGAGTATATCCTATACTACATGATAAATCCATATTTGATTTTTAATCAGGATTTTTTTAGTCATTTAGAAAATACGGAGTATTCTTTCTGTAATAATAAATGTTAATTGTTTAAAATAATTGAATTGTTTAAATTGTAAAAATGTTAATTGTTTAAAATAAATGAAGTGTGTGTGAGGGGGGGGGGGGGAGTTAAATCGATTCCCAAGGGCTCCTCTTGTGAAACTTTATATTCAAGAGGGAATACTTTCGCAGTTTAAATTATCGACGAAAGAATAAATCATATATATATTTTTTCAAATAAATAATGATAAAGAGTTATGAAAAATTGTAGTAAAAATCAAAACATACAATAACCCTTCCCATTTCCACATTTTTTCCCCAGTTAAATAAACTTTGGAATCCAAAAGACATTAGACGACTGGTGACTGACCGACTGACCCCGTCCCCCGTCGTAAATATGACCCTAAACCGACATAAGGGCTCCTCTTGTAAAATATTTTAATGAATTTATTAGTTATCATTAAAAAAAATTTAAAAACTGATTGAAAAGACATAAACATTGCAATAACACTAACGAACTTTTCAAAATTAATCTAACTATTTGGCATTTTTTTAATAATGGAATGCATTTTTCGGTCCTTTCAACTAGGGTGCCTTAAACCTGGGCATTATTACGAGCCCAATGTTAATTTCGACCCTATAAATATTACTTTAGTGATTTGTAAAAAAAAAATTTCTTCATAATTTTTTTAATTAGTTTTTAAGAAGCAGAGCCCGAGCGGACCTTTTAGCTTTTCATGGGCCCCTATGCACTGCATAGTTTTGCCCCCCCCCCCCCCCCCTTTGTCGGTGGCTCTGCGAAAGGGGGGGGGGGTAACAAGCCTTTTGCAAGGGGAAACAGGCAGAGGGGGGGGGGAGTCAGTTGGGGGCTAACCCTAACTGCCCCCTCCCCCCCCCATGGTTCCATGGTTGCGCGCTGTAGGTTTTCTATTTAGTGTTCCACTTTTCAATCTTCTATATATTCAATTTTTCCCTTTCTTACTTAATTTTAAAAAGGTACCTGGGGCCAAGGGAGGGGCAAAAGGCCTGTTGCCCCCCCTCTGGATCCGCCACTGCATATAACACAATAAGATAGTGAAGCCTATTTTTGGGTCACTTGGCGACAGCTTTAAGGAGAATACGTGTCCCATTCGGCATGAATTCTCCTATCACAAATTGACTACTAGACTTGACAGTTTGCATTGGATGTCGCCAATCGCTCGCCAAAGAATAGTACTCCAAGGAAATTAATTTTTAAAGATTGTTCCTGCAATTCTATTTTTTTTAAGTACATGTTTCCGAAACTTCATTATGTAAAGAATCTCCAAAAGCAATAACATATCCATTTTCTATTTAAAAAATTACTGAAACAGATGTTTTAAAATGCCTATTTTAACAGGTAAAGTATAGGATTGGCGGGAAAAGTTGGGTTGCTCTTAAAGGGTTGCCGGGCCGATAGACGAGCGTTTCGATGCTCCTTCCAGAGTTTACATTCAGTTCAGTGTTCCCAACCTTTTTGCACCTGTGTACCACTTGACTTTTTGAGACATTTTGGCGTACCACCAGACCTAAATATTTTAATAAACGCATAAATAATATTTGCTCTTCTAAAAGTGTTCAAAGGTTATTTTTTAAGTAAAATTTTCCTGAGAAAACTTCGTATTTAGTGGTTAGATATTTGCTTATTTTTAACATGCTTTAAAGAAGAAATAAAAAGATTAAAATGATTTTTAATAAAGAGATTTTTAATAAGATTAAAAAAGATTTATTAATTTACAGTTTTTTTTTATTACCAATAGGTGTAAAAACAAAAAAAAAAAAAAAGTACAAACTCGGTAAAAAATTAATCACCATACAAAATATACTTTTGTAGTCTTTAGTGCAAAACTTGTTGTTCCCTGTGATTGAAATATCAACATTAAGAGTAATGGAACTTATCCTCACTAAGTCCTCTTCAACACCTATTCTGCTACTAGGGAATGAACCAGCGAATGAACACTTAAGCACAATTTTTTTAAAAGAAAATTCATACATTTTAAGAAAATATAGCTTCTGGTTTGTGACAATGTGAACCACATCTGTCATTACATAAAAATTCTACAAAAAAAAAAAAAAAAAGAGGTGACTTTATATTGCATTGCTTTGGGTCTTTTGGGGGACTGAGATGAAAAGTGGAACAAGAGAAATAAAAAGTGGTACAAATTCGGTCCGGGCATCGCCAAAATAGCTGCCGACCTATAAACGGCCCGTGCAGCCAAAAATGTCCGACGAATAATACCCCGTGTAAGGGAGTGCACGTTAAATATCCTTCAAAGTCCTAACGCTGCGTACGATGTCGCCCTTAACGGTTGCGTTGGGTGCCTATTCAGGTGTTGGCTCGTCACTTGACTGTGGTTCTAAAATACGACGCCCGTCGCCAACGGCCCTGTAGCTCTAGTGCGACGTTAATTCAAACCAAACCAAAAGTGGTACAAAAGCCAAGTGAATGAACACAAAAATATCCAGTTCCAGTCAATAAACATGTTGGATTTAAATTAATGACCAATTACAACCAATCAGCCGTCAGATAGCTTCCTACGAGATGGGGTGAATTCAGTGTTGCCAATCCGTCCAGTGGAATGATTTTTAAATGTATTTTTTTTAAATGTATTTTACCAATTGTTCATTCACTGGGGCCTGTTCACTCACTGGTCAGTCTACCTTACGTTTATTTTTTTTGTACAAGAGTTCAGAAAATCCACTCTCACACAAGTAACTCGTAACAAAATGGCATCAAAAATAGCAGAGCTTGCTAGAAGATCAAAGGACACTAGATTTTATGTGAGATCCAGAATTAAATTATTTATCTTTTAATAATGTTAATGTTTAAAATGATGAGTAATATGTTTGCGTGCTCACTGCAAATGCGTACAGAAGCTATTGATGATCATATTGCTCACATCACTCACGCGTACCACTGAAATATTCCCCCTTACCACTGGTTGGGAACCCCTGCTTTAGACTTCAGCCACAACCTATTTGAGGCCCCTTTACTAAAAATGCTGATATGATTTCCAGTAATGATGGGGCTATATATGACCTATGTATCAAATTTGTGCTGCAATTTTATTGACTTCCTTATAAACATCGATTAAAACAATCATGTTAGTTTGAAAAATTTGTCTTTTCAGTTTATTCATTCGCATTATAATTATTTCAATTTGTTTTCAGGACAAATGCCAATAATGAGGACTTCTATGAAGAAAAAGAAAATATATGAAAATATATAACATTGAAAGAATAAATAACTAGTTTATTAACTTCAGGTGGATTGTCTTTAAAAATATGCACACACACATTTTTCTACCTCTATAACCGAAAGTCACCGCAATTGTTAAAAAAAATTATCGTTAGAAAATTCTAAATCTACATTTACGGGACTCTTTAAATACCGTCAGTGCGGGTAACTTCGATCAAAATCAGTGGGGTTTTTTTTTTTACAAAAGAAGAAAAATGTAACTAGGATCAAGTGGGGTAAGTGTGATAGGGTTTCTGCATTTTTCATTAAGAAAATTCGTTCTCTGCTTCATTCCAAATCCTAAAATTGGTAGTGAATTATTATAAGAAACATACATATGTAGAAAAAAATTATATGTTTGAATTCCAATTTTAAGTGTACAAAATTTGCATTTCAAAATCCATTGCTGTTTTATCACACTTACCCCACATAGGAAAACCCACATAAAAAGAAGACAGTTGCACTTAAATCCAAAAGCTCAAAACTTTCTTTAAACAAAAAATAAGGTCAATATTTCTTTTTAGTTTAATTATAAGATGTCTATTGTTATATATTGCAAACTTTCAGATTTTTAGAATGATTCCCAAAGTTACAAGAGCTGTTTATCACACTTACCCCACTTGACCCTACAAAAACGATTCAACACTTAAAAATCATTATGCATTCTAAGTATTGTACTTTTAGGAATCGGAGATCGAAATAGCGATATGAAGTATCGACGCGAAGCGTCCTTACTTCTCCATCTATGGTACCCCAAAAAGGGAGAGCGTTTGTGTTTTCCAAAAGTAAACTATAAGTCCATATAAAAATGTGGAAAACCCGTGGGAGAGACCCCAGGGCAAAGCGATAGGCTTGTCTAATAAAAAACAATGATGAAAATGAACACCAAAAAATACAATGAACACTTTTATGAATATATTCCTCATTGTCTGCCAGACATTATCAATACATATCCAGCTATAAACTTATGCTAGCAAAACTGGTAAAAAGGTTTAATTAGTTCATATTAAATAGATATATTTTTATTAGTCGAATTATCTCATAGTGCCATCTAGTGGCGTAAGGCATGCCATGTGCTAGGTCTTGCGAACTGCCTTATGGGATACTGGTTCACAAATGGCTTCACCTTTCCCCCGGGGCAGATCTGCTACTATACTGCTACTTTCTAAATCTATGGTTCATTTCATTACACAACAAATTCAAATTGTCAAGACTCCCTCTCTCGGTTAGATCGATTTAGCACAGTGGCATTACGTCTCCTAAGGATTATGTGGATACTCGTATTGTGATTTCGAAAACGCTTAAAATTGTTACTATCAGCAGTAATGTAATGTGAGATGTATAGGTTCATTGAAAATTAGAAATCAAATTCAAATGATGGCAGCAAAGTAGATGTACAGGGTGTCCCAAAATGGAATACCTGTTTTTAAAAGTTAATATCGATATCCATTCCTTTCTTATTAACACAATTCTTGCAGAAAAAGAATGACATGTCTGGAATTTGATATGGAACAATTTATTATGTTAGTTATGTTTATTTCGTTATTATGTTATCACACTTTATTGTGGTCAATTTAAACGATAGACGGCGCTGCATTACAGTCTGTTGGCTGTATGAAAGAGCTAGGCATGAGCGTATGCACCAAAAAGAAGAGCATTTTCAATAGACTGAACATTTCGGACCACATGTTCTTATTTTCAGTGCATACGCATGCCTAGTTATTTCATACAGCCAACATACGGTATTGCAGCGCTGTCTATCGGTTAAATTGACCACAATAAAGTGTAAAAACGAAATAAATGCAATAAAGTGTTCCATATCAAATTCCAGACCCGACTCATTCGTTTTCTGCAAGAATTATGTTAATATCGCAATCCGTTTCTTCTTTTATTAACTTTTAAAAACAGGTACTCCATTTTGGACCTTATACAAGCAAGCAGTGGAATGTATATAAAGAAACTCCGGTAGAGGAGCATTCTATTTCTGCTCCGTCTATCAAAGTTAATTTATAGCAATTGACATGGGATTAAAGTATATTATTAGCATATCATCATTTGATGGTTATTGCTAGAAATTTAGGTTCATTATTGTCGCTAAGTATCTGAGGGTATTTTGATAGGAGATTGAGGGTAAAATGCAAATTCTTGATTGGCAACGCTGATCAATGTGTGAAGAAAAATGGCGTTTCGGTTTCGGTGTTTACCTCTCTAAATCTATGTGGTTGTGGTGTTAACCAACAGTTCTTACATTATTAACAAGCTAAGATATATTAATAATAAAATTATTGGTACGATTGGGTAGCTGTTTTCGTATCATTGCCTACAGCAACAGTGGTTTGTAAGTTAATTTCGTTCTAGACTTAAAACTTTGCATTGTCCTTGCTTAGTTTTTGATCAGAGCTCAGTAAAAGTCGATGGCCCGGATTTCGGTAGGTTTTTTTTTGGATGAGCAATAAATATTTTTGCCAACCATGAAAAATAACCAAAAGAAGGGGGTGTTAAACTGACTTTGCACTCACTCAGAAGCGAGTTGAGTCAAGTTAATTCAAAATCGCAAGGGGTAGAAATTTACTGTACGCTGTACGGTAACCATTGGCGAACTTTCCGAAATCGCGCCTAAAGTCCGTATTCTGGCGACTTTTGACGTCATGCTCTCTTCACAATGATGACATTTTCCGGCAACCCTATCTGACCGTTATGCGTTTCGGTCAGGTCAGACAGGTTGCCACAAAAAACTATTTATCGGAAAATCGCGCCAAGGGTTACCGTACAGTAAAGGTGAACCTCGCAAGGCAGCGTTCGGGTTTCTGAGATGTCGCCGAGCTCAAAAATTCGCTTGGCCAGCGAGTAGGATTTGGCCTAAAATAAAATATGCAGTTTACTATCTCTCTACCTGGGTTTTCATTCAAATATACAGCAGCTGTACTTAGTCTGAAAAAATTTCATTTTAACATTTTCATTGGTGGGGCAGATAATAAACCAAACCACTATTTTTTTTAATCAATATTCATAATTTTTTTTTAAATCAATTATTTAATTTTTCGGTAAAATTAGGATTTATTTTTAGTGTATAGTATTTTAATTTCCTAGTGACAGGGATGGAAAAAAGTTTCTATTAAAAAATAATGTTTTTTTTGTGGGGGGGGTTAATACCATTTTGGAGATTTTTTATCTTTTAGTATTCATCCAAGTTCATTTCAAACTACAGTATATATATTTACGTTAATTATTAAAAAACAAATTGCCATAAATTCTTATGCTGATGATAATGAGCATTAGTCATAGTGGCAACAATATTAACAGTATTGTTTTTATTTATGGTCGAAGTTACAAAGATACAGCAAATGGCTTACCGAAAACACTTGTGTAAAACTAGCTATTTTCCTGTTTGACAAGAACATCTATGAACGGTAAACTGTTATTCTCCTCAACTTCAGCTGTGAATTGGATTTTGGGGGTTAAGGTAATTCAAACTATTAAGGATGTGATCAACAAAAAGAAAAGGGTTTTGTGTATTGTCAATAAAGCAATATGCAAAATTAAGAAGAGCAAACGTGTCGTCAATCTATCGTATCCAAAGCGGAAAGTTTAATATTGGGAGGAGTTTAACTTCAAAATAATGCATATAAATGTCGCTAGGGATGGGGGACAAAGTGGCAGTGAATGCGCCCTCTAGAAGGGAGAGTGTAGGCTTCATAGCCCATTACCCAGCTCGCCAGAAGAGACAGTACACAAGAGACACACAAAGAAGGACGACACAAACACATAGACAAATAACGTTTATTGACAAGCACAAACATCCATGCCTTTACTGGGATTTGAACCCGAGCCCAGCAGCTCCAAAGGCTAGTACACTAACCATTGTGCGAGCGGGCCGGCAGGGAGGAGGGACTGTGGGTTACCCATTTCAAGACCTTCTTTTTGTATATAAAATTTGTCATCTTAGACACTAGTCGACAGTTGGAGACAAATTTTTCGTCTAACCAAAATTTGCCTAATCACATTCTTAATATTATGAATTCCAATGATCCCAATATACAATTCCCAGCTGAAATTGAGGAAAACAACAGTTTAACATTCTTAGATGTAGTCAAACAGGAAAATAACAAGTTTTACACAATTGTTTTCCCGTAAGCCATTTGCTGTATCTTTGTTCCCTCAATTGCAGATCTCGTCACACTTGCAATAAAAAAATGGCAGCATTTTTACTATTTTACAAACCAAGCATTGAGCCGACCTGGTGGCGCAATGGCTTGAGTGCTAGCCTTTGGAGCTGCTGATCTTGGGTTCGAATCCTGGTAAAGGCATGGATGTTTGTGTTAGTCAATAAATGTTGTTATTTGTCTATGTGTTTGTTTCATCCTTCTTTGTGTGTCTTTTCTAGCCGTGAGCGGGGTAATGGGCTAAAAAGCCTACACTCTTCCCTTCTAGAGGGCGCATTCACTGTCATTTGTCAACCGAGCATTGAACATTTGTTCTACTGATAAAGCTGTAGATTGTAGAGCATGAGCTCCTATATATCGTCGGTAAAATGACAAGTTTTTTTAGTTATTTCCTGTTTAAAAACCGGAGAAAAAAGTAGCGGATTGAACTGAGGAGCAGTTTTAATTTCAAAAAACTGCAAATCCCTAGAAGCCATTCAGGGCCGGATTTCTAAATAGGCTTAGTAGGCTGTAGCCTAGAGTGGCAAATTTTATGCCCAATTAAAGCGGCATTCGGAAATTATATATAGTACTAATAATTAGTAGTAAACATGGTAACTGCAAGGCCAATTGCACCCTCTCCCCTAGGATTTGAAAGAAAAATAGAACAATTTAAGTAATTCGTATATTACTTCACTTTCGATTTTGAGTGTAAAGTTGCATAGATAATGATGTAGACATGAAAAAAATAGTTATAACTATCTGGCGGCAAATCGATCAAAGTCTAAAGGCGGCAAATCCATCAAAGCCTAAAGGCGGCAAATCCATCAAAGCCTAAAGGCAGCAAATCTTTAAATCTGGCACTGAAGCCATTGCTAAAAATAGAGGTTTTAACCCCAACATCATCCACATGTTAACTAAAAAACTTAAGAACAAAGTCAATATCGCCCCTACTACTGAAGAATAGTTTTCTCGATTGATTGTCCCATCCTATTATCACCAAATCAGTAACAGCAGTATTAAAATTTTTAAAAAGTTTCGATTTAAATTTATTTTCTCTCCCACCAACTAATTAAGTTTTCCAATCTCAAAGACCCCATTAATATTTTAAATTTTAATGACTGGGGCATTTATAATATCCTTTGCCAATGCGGCCTTTCATACATAGCAGGACAAACTTGTATAGCACTAAAAATTGGGTTTAAAGAACACTAAGCGTATGTCAAATTAAAAAACGAGAATGCCAGAAATTCTCAGTCGTCACAAATTCTTGGGAGTTTAATCATCGTTTCAATTTTTCCTCTGCTTCAATTTCGGTCAAACCTTCTAGCATTGGAGAAATTGACTTTTACGAAACTTACACACATACATAAAAACCGTAACAACATTGTTAATTCATCCAACATGCCTGTTTTTTCTAATATTTGAAAGGACCTTATAGTAACAGCGTAACTTTCTCTCTTTTTCTCCGTCGCCAATAGCCCTCGTGTAGCTGTAGTGCGACGATAATTCAAACCAAACCAAACTCTCTTTTTCTCCCCACTCTTGGGCAAAGTTGAAGATATTTCCTGAATAATTCTAACATATTGGAAAAGTATTGTAAAGCAAATACAATTACATTGTTTTTGTATATATATTTTTAAATAACAATATAATTTTTTAAAATTGTAGTGAGTGATGTAGAAAGCTAGTGATTAAAATGCAAAATCATGTCTTCTCAATTCTGTATTACGTTCAAACAATTTATTTTCAATCACGATTCATTATTATTTCCTAATTTTTATGCATTTTTATACATAGAATAAAATTTTGATAAATAACGAATGCCCTTTTGTTTCAGACCTTGCATTGAATTTTGGAGCTTTTAATAGGATTACAAAGTATTTCCTTGGATGGCACAAAGTCCCTTAGTTGTCTCTTGCTCTGACTTTTACAATTCGGGTTTAAGAGAAAGATTTGAAACGAAAATATTTATTGGAAATTTGGTTCCTTTTGGGGAATAGCTGAAGGAACGAGTACCATGCGCCAAGCTCGCCAGAAAACTTTAAAGTCAAGAAACACAAAAGTAAAGTACACATAAAAAAAACCTTCAAGTCAAGTGTAAAGTGTTGGCTAATTTTTTTAGTTTAAGCATCACCTAAAGTCACACTTCTAAGTGCATTCTGAAGAAAACTTCACACCTGTAATTGTGTCACAAAGCTTTCTCATCATTCTAATTTGAAAATGACTGTGGTTCTAAAATACGACGCCCGTCGCCAATAGCCCTTGCGTAGCTCTAGTGCGACAATAATTCAAACCTAACCTAATTTGAAAAATCGCCTTTTCTGCACACAGGACAAAACCCCCACAGTGGCGTACAGAGCTTTCATCCGATGGTTTGTTCTAGAAAGACACTTGTTCATGCACACTGGAGAGAAGACCTACAGCTGTGAGGCATGTCAGAAGACTGAGTGGTAAAGGCCAATTAACAGTCGCATCTCTCGGTGCTCACAGGAGAGAAACCTCACACCTGGGAAGTACGTCGAGAGATATTCAGACAGAAGTCAAACCTCAAGCGGCACATGTCAACCCACACCGGAATAAAGGAACAGCTGCACAGCTGTGAGGAGTGCGGCAAGGCATTTAGTTACCGGTACCAACTTAAAGATCATCTTCGAGTGCACACTGGTGAGAGGCCCTACAGCTGTAAAGTGTGCCACAAGGCTTTCAAACTTAAAGGAACTATGAGAGCACATCTCCGGGTGCACACTGGAGAGAAACCATACAGCTGTGAGGTGTGTCCGAACACATATAATAGTAGCAACCAATTAAAAGTGCATCTATTGGTGCACACGGGAGAAAGGCCTCACAGCTGTGAAGTGTGTCATAGAACATTCAGACTGAAGTCGAGCCTCCAGAAGCACATGTCAACCCACACCGGAATAAAGAAACTGCTGCACGGCTGTGAGGTGTGCAGCAAGGCATTTAGTTGCAGGAGCCAACTTAAAAGGCATCACCAAACACACACTGGTGAGAAGCCCTACAGCTGTGAGGTATGCTGCAAGGCTTTCAAATATAGCGAAAACTTAAGAAGACATCTCGGAGTGCACAGTGGTGAGAAGCCCTACAGCTGTAAAGTGTGCCACAAGGCTTTCAAACTTAAAGAAGGTATGAGAGTACATCTCAGGTTGCACACTGGTGAGAAGCCCTACAGCTGTGATGTGTGCCACAAGACTTTTAAAGATAGAAAAGCTATGAGAGAACATCTCAGGGTGCACACTCGAGAGAAACCATACAGTTGCGAAACGTGTCCGAAAACATTTAAAAGTAGCAGCATATTAAAAGCACATCTCTTGGTGCACACAAGAGAAAAACCTCACAGCTGCGAAGTGTGTCATAAAACATTCAGACAAAAAAGTAATCTCAATGCACACCTGTCAACCCACACCGGAATAAAGAAACTGCTGCACAGCTGCGAGTTGTGCAGCAAGGCATTTCCTTACAAGGACCGACTTAAATATCATCGCCTAACACACACTGGTGAGAAGCCCTACAGCTGCGAGGTGTGCTGCAAGGCTTTCAAAGCTAGCGGAGCCTTGACAGCACATCTCCGAGTGCACAGTGGAGAGAAACCATACAGCTGTGAGGTGTGTCAAAAAACATTCGGTCGGAAGTTCACCCTTCAACAGCATATGTCAATCCACACAAGTGAAAAGAAACTGCTCCACAGCTAGTTACAAGTTCCAACATAACATTCAGCTCCTAGTGCACACTGGTGAGAAGCCCTACAGCTGTGTAGTGTGCTGCAGGCTTTTCAAATTTTAGCATAGACTTAAGAAGGCATCTGTGAGTGCACACTGGAAAGAAACCACATTGCTGTGAAGTGTATGGGGAAACATTTAGTAATATCCGCAAATTAAAAGCAAATATCTTAGTGCACGCAAGAGAGTACAGGTGTGACGAGTGCCTCAAATCATTCACTCTCAGTGCTTTTGTCAAAAGACGCATGTTAACTCACTCCAGAGAACAACCACACAGCCAGGGCCGGATTTAAAGATTTGCCGCCTGTAGGCTATACGATTGATTTGCCGCCCCTGTCACAATATTTTCCCCTTTCGGGGAAAGGTAGCTAGTTAGCTGCAAAATAGTGGATGGTATTTGCTGTTTAAGACAGATACACATATTAGTAACGTCTATGTACCTTTACACGCTTAATCGAAAGGCAAAATAGGCAAATTTTAAACTGTTTCTTTCAACAGGGTTCGTACGCCTCCTGGAAAACTCCTGGAAATTATCATTTTTTTTCCAGGACCCTGGAAAACTCCTTGAATTTTACTGGGACTCCTGGAAATTTGAAATTATTTAAAAAAAACTCCTGGATTTTTTTCTTGTTATGGTTAAATGTTTCAATTAGTTATTTTCCTTTTTTTTTAACTTTTAAAGTTAAGTATAAAGTAAACTGATGAAGTCATTGGTACAATTTGCAGACGAGGCGGAGAAGACAGGTGATCTGCCTTTGATTTCAAAATTGAACGCATGTCGCCGTAGTGCTTCTGAAAAGCAGACTCTTCCCAGTACAATTGAGGTTATGTTAAAAGAAAAGTCTGGGGGACTAAAGAACCATAAGATTTAAATTTGTTAAAAATTATAAAAGTGGATTTATTGATAAGTCATTCCTTTTGAAGTGTGTGTTAGTAGTTAAATATGGCAGTGAATTAGTCGTTTTGTCGTCTTTTTGTGTTTTCTGTACCTCTTGGAAAATTTTTAGTAACTCCTGGAATTTTGTTTTTCTAAATGTGTATGAACCCTGTTTCAATTACAAAATCTGAGAGGAGCAGGTGCAATGTTGCTTTAATTGGCATTAAATTTGCCATTCCCAAAATATCGCCGCTCTAGGCTACAGCCTATTTAGAAATCCGGCCCTGCACACAGCTGTAAATTGTGTAATAAAAAAAAATTATAATTTAAGTTGGACCTTCAGAGACTCGTGTCAATCCACTCAGATGCACCGCAGATTATTCACCCATGGTAATCAATGCCTCTTGACCCATTCTGTAAGTAAAACTGGCATTCAAAGACGTTTCTACTAAGTTTTGATGCACTCAACATATAGCTGTACCATTTGACATAGGTGTTCCTCAAGGAAGCTGTATTATATGTGGAGATATTCAGATTCAAATTGAAGTTTGTTGTATTTCTCCGATTTTGTAGTATTATAAATTGTGTCAAAAAGTATTGTAATAGCAGTAAACAGAGAGGGAAAATCAAAAAATCCTTCGGAGAAAACTAAATGAACAACTATTTCTCCCCATGTCAGTTTTGGAAGACAATCCATATAAAATTTTCTGATCAATACTGGAGATAATCAGACGATTTTTTTGCTAACATTTTGAAAATTCTAGGTTACTAAAGCAACTAGGTTTTTTTCCTAAATTTGACTGGTAACCTTGCGCTTTTAAATTTTAGTTTAAAAAGTTAA
This sequence comes from Hylyphantes graminicola, assembly GCA_023701765.1. Lineage (NCBI taxonomy): Eukaryota > Metazoa > Arthropoda > Arachnida > Araneae > Linyphiidae > Hylyphantes > Hylyphantes graminicola. The sequence goes on from CM043112.1 coordinate 77,713,721, forward strand.
GATTTCCCCCCATTTTTTTACCATTTCATTCTAAGTACATAATAAATCTATTTCACTAATTTTAGATTTTTAGAATAAAAAATTGGAATCAAAAAGGTCACAAAAGTAAGCAATGTGCTCCTCTAATTGTTTTGAGCAGTGTAGTTTTTTCTTCCTATATTTGACTGGTAACCCTGCACATGGAACAAAGAGTTCAAAGCAGCGTCTATAGAGACATATGTTAGTACATATAGAAGTCCCACAGCTGTTAGGTATGCAGCAGGACGTTTGTCAATAGAACCGTCCTTCAGAGTCGCCTCTGTGCACCCCTGAAAAGGCCCCATAGCTGTGAGATGTGCCTCAAAGTGTTCACCCAGCTTTCAAGGAACATATGTTGCACCACCAGTCGAGAGAGGATGCCCACAAGGGTGGAGTGCTTTCGAAGACATTGAACATGAAGTGGTACCTCAAGTGACACATGGCGACTTACATGGGTGAGAAACTACTTGGATGTTAACTGTGCAGCACATCATTTGAGCATAAAGATTACTTGCAAAGACGCCACTTGGCCCACCAACAAGACAGTTGAATCGGTGAGTGCGGAAACAACGTGAGTCACAAATTTCAAATTTTTCAGGAGGGAGAAAAAACGTAATAACTCCTCCCCTATTTCTGCACTCAACACTCGAAACAAACGTCCTGTATTTACGGAGCTACTCAACAGACTAACTTAGTTTTTGCACCCAACACGCATCTTTCCTTTCTACGCTTATTTTCATTGAAAAAGAGTTTTTGGATTTTTTTGACTGAAGTGGTTTCTGCACTCACCGATTCAGTTGTCACAGGTATGCCTCAAGACATTCAGTGTGAAGTCAAACCTCAAAGCACATAGGTTGGTGCACATGCGTTAGAAACTAGCACAGCTGTGGGGTGTGCTGCAGGGCTTTCACCCTACTACGTGACCGACACCTCTTGACTCACTCAATAATGAAATAAAATTGCTACGTGAATCTTGCTAAAAGATATTCAAATAATTTGACTATCATTTTGAAATAAATATTTAATAAGTAAATTTCTCGGCGATTATAATTTTTTTAGCAATAAAAATGCTGAAACATTCTTTTGCAATTACTTTGTGTCAATTTAATAATAAAAAAATAAGTTTTAATTAATCGTTTTTGTAAACATTTTGAACAATTATGTGTTTTGCTGAGAAATTGGTGCATGAAAAAATTGAGTACATGCATTTGCTGTAGTTATCATGTAAGGCACCTTAAAGAGTTTTTTTTAATCTATGGTGTCGAAAATTTTTAGTTCAAGAAGTATTCTTGTTGAACCACATATACCAAAGAAATAAAGTCCAGTACTTTATGTAAACTGGAATTCCATTAGTCTCTTTATTCTTATAAGGTATGTAGGCTCTGTGGCGGTTACCACACACGCAACCTAGCAATTCCAACTAGGTGGCGCTGATTTATCGCCCATGTTCCTGCCGCTATTTCAGATTACAACGTTAATAGTAGTTTTTTAGCCGAGATAACTCATCTTCACCTTGAGGATCCTTTTGGTGGACAGTGGGTTATCGAGGCCGCTACAGGCTCATTGTGCAAGACATTTCATTCATTCCCACGTTGTTTAAATAGTAAAATTATGATTTTAGAGGTGTATTTTTCAAATGGGGTGTATTATTCTTAGGGGTGTATTTTAAGATTAAAATTGCTTTTCTTAAGGGGTCACAGGAGTCTTAAAAATGTGCAAAGAAGATACTACATAGCATAGTTTGATCTCTTTTGTAATTTTTTAACTACTCAATAAATGAGTATAATTTTTTTATATGTAATTCTACAAGATTTATTTATTATAAAACAAGTTTTAAAATTTATGAAACTTTATCCAAAACTAAAATAAATGATATTAAACATGAAGGTACTTGAACACACTGTGATTAGGCTTGCGCGGCAAATTGTGAGGTCAAAATTGAAAAAATGACCAAGAAAATGACTTTATATTGTACAAATATGTACAGACTAGGACTTATACCTAAATTCTCAGCTCAATTTTAATTAGAAATTATTTTAAGAACTTTTTTCTAAAAAAATTATTAAAAAATTAAAAATTTTGGTTTTAAATTTTTTAAAAAATAATTTCTAATTGAAATTGAGCTGAGAATTTAGGTATAAGTCCTAGTCTGTACATATTTATACAATATAAAGTCCTTTTCTTATTCATTTTTTTCAATTTTGACCTCACAATTTGCCGCGCAAGCCTAATCACAGTGTGTTCAAGTACCTTCATGTTTAATATCATTTATTTTAGTTTTGGCTAAAGTTTCATAAATTTTAAAACTTGTTTTATAATAAATAAATCTTGTAGAATTACATATAAAAAAATTATACTTATACATTCAGTAGTTCAAAAATGACATGAAAGATCAAACTTTGCTTTGTAGTATCTTCTTTGCACATTTTTAAGACTCCTTAGACCCCTTAAAATGTAACGGAGAGAGACAGATTTGCAGGAATAACAAGCGATGTCTAAATTTTTTTTTCTGTAAGTGTATACCATATTTAGACCATTGCTGGCTCAGCTGTTGTCCTTTTTATCTGATCGGTGTGTAAATTTACCAGGCCTCTTACCTGGCACTTGTTTATCAGAAAGAAACTCAAAAGAGCCCTTGTATTTTTAATTGATCGGCTATCATTTACTGTTCATTACTTATTAGTAGTTCAAAAACAAAAAAAAACGTATATTAGCTGTGTTAAAACTCTATGTAATCTAACTAGAAATAAGAAACTAACTTCTAGCGATAAAAAAAAAACCATAAAAAACCGATTCGTCGAATTTTATCAAAGTGAAATAAGATTAATATATTTTTACAACACAAGGTATTATATATCTATTAATGCAAAAGATATTCTTTCAATAAATATTCTTTTTCCTTTGATTTCTGTTTGCTTTGAAATAGTCGACTTCTGTGAAAAATTGTGCATCATCATCCTCAGTGTAGAGAAGCCCGTTGATAAACAACTTAAGGTAAGTTTTGATTTTTCAATAATTTGTGCCAAAAAAATCATGATCTCATAGCGGGCCTAAAAACAATTAAATAAACAGTTATAGGCAGCTTTCGATCAAACGGGGGAAAAAATCAGTTTGGCGAAGCTGTCGTCAGGTTCACCTTTACTGTACGGTAACCATTGGCGCGATTTGGCGATAAATAGTTTTTGGTGGCAACCTGTCTGACCTGTCCGAAACGCATAATGGTTAGATAGGGTGCCGGAAAACGTCATCGTTGTGAAGAGAGCATGACGTCAAAAGTCGCCAGAATACGGACTTCTGGCGCGATTTCGGAAAGTTCGCCAATGGTTACCGTACAGTAAATTTCTACCCTGTCGTCATTCTTCCCATTACGGAGTGACTAAATTAATAGTTGTCCAAAACTAGTAGTCTCGTGTAGCTCTAGTGCGACGTTAATTCAAACCTAACCTAACCAAAACTAGTAGTCGAAACCAGATGGAGGTGGGGGGATAGTGTGCTTTGGTTTTGATGCCAAAATGCAGGAATCGCCAAACGCGCCTAAATTAAAGAGTTTAGTGGAAGAACGTGACAAAAAGGTGAAAATGAGAAAATTAGCTTTAAAGTTTTTCGTTTGCAATCGGATCTATTGAAAACGGTACTCGAAAACCGTTAAAAATATACCATAGTAAAACCGACCTTAAGTTTGCAGTATACAAATGTTCTACGAGAAAAAGGGTAAATAGTTCTCATTTTTGAGTGCGAGAATCGAATACAAAAAGGTATGGTATGGTATGATACAAATATATTCCAGCTTGTGTGCTTGTTCAGAGAACCGCTTATAAGCTTTCGTCAAGTGGGACAGACACAGAGAGAATTTTACAGTCACAAAGAAATGAATAACACATAGACAAATAACAACATTTATTTACTGTCACAAACATCCATGCCTGACTGGGATTCGAACCCGACCCCAGCAGCTCCAAAGGCTAGTTCAATAACCATTGAGCCACCGGGGCGGCTACAAAAAGGTATTTCACATTCAATAAACAAATTTATTTGTTATTTAAAGACATAAATTTATTATTTTTATTAGTTTAGCTTCAGTTAGAGTGTTATTTTAATTATCTTTTCCCTTCGATTTTGACGTAACAGGGCGCATGAATATCAGGGTCAAATTATCAACCAATCGGAGCAGACGAAGCTTCGGCGCCAGCCACGTTGTTTACGCAAGTAAACAACGTGGTTTACGTAGTACATTTCTCTGCTGCAAACTTTAGGTTGGTTTTGATATAAACACAAATTTTATTATAAAGGGGAAACTTGTTATCGTGAAACAAGTGAGTAATGTGTTCATTGACAAAGAAATCTCGATTTCTTCAAAAATGTCACTTAACGCTTTCTTCCACTAAGCTCTTCAATTGAGAAATTATATGTTTAGTTTTTCTGCTTGATCCCGCTTCTTAATTCGAAAAATATTTCTGTCTGGGTTCTCCTATATCACATTTTAAGTATAAATACAGTAATTAAAATATTTTAAACATAATTTTCAATTTGGCAAGTGGTTTAAAAAGTACAGTGACGTACTTATAGTTTTAAATAAACCAAATACGATGACATTTCATCATAAGAGCTATTTGATCTTCACTGTTGTTCTTACAGTACTATGCTTGTGAATCGTTCAGAATTGCAGACATTTTAATGGTTTAAATAAATGTATTTTTTAAACAAAATTTAAAGTGCATACCCTTGCGAGCATTGCAGTAGAAAAGGAAATTTGAATAATAAATTATTTTGAAAGGTTTTTTTTCGCATAAGTCTAGGGAAATTTTCTTGCATTCATGGGGAAAAAAGGCTTAAGAGTATCCTAAAGAGAAACACAAAAGATTGAATCGAATGTTTTTAAAAAATATTCAAAATTAATCACATGTTCAATTCAATCAAACTAGTGATAGATCGCCAATACCTGCCGTCTCGCTACATGGGAAAACTTGTCCTGGTCGGGTTCTGGGCAAGTGTATAACTTCATCGTACCCATTACAGGGCTGCCACTGGCTACTATTTAGGCGACTAAAGCGACTATTTTCAAGGGGAGGCGACTATGGCGACTTTCTTCGGAAAATTTGGGCTAAAAGCGACTATTTCAGCGTATACTTCTACTATTTTTAACTATCAGCGACTATTTTTGAAAAAAAAAAATCATGTGGCAAAAAGCGGGAGTAAAACAAAATCATTCCAGGTTCGGTACTTTTAGGACCGCCGGCGCCGCACGCATAAGCTTGTATGGGCATGCGCGCGCAGAAGTTGCAATTTTCAGTTTATGTTGTCGTAGTCAAGAAGTCAGGACACCGCATTTGGATGTCGAGCATCTAACCGGTTTTCCGCGCCGGTTTCTGCCTTTCTGTTGTTGTGTGCCTTGAAGATCACGTGACCATTGGCGAATTTCGGCCGATGGGCCGATGTTTCCCATCTTTCATCGGCCGATGGAAAAACCAATATTCAGTAAATCCATGTGTAATCAATCCATAAAAAAAATAGGAAATAACGCGATTCTCTCCGATTTCCATATTTTTTAAGAATTGTATGTTTGTTCGATTTAGTCTTTCAAAAAAAAGTACAATTAAAATTTTAAGGTATACAGGAATCCGAAAGTCGCAGAACTCCGGGGATCCGAAAGTTGCGAAAATCGGTGATCCGAAAGTAGCGGTACTCAGGGAATTCCACGGAACTCTGTTGATCCGAAAGTCGCAAAACTCCAGGGATCCGAAAGTCGCAAAACTACGGCGATCCGCGGGGATCTGAAAGTCGAAAAGCTACGGCGATCCGAAAGTCGCGAAACTCCGGGGATCCGAAAGTCGCGAAACTCCGGCGATCCGAAAGTCGCGGAACTCCTGGGGATCCGAAAGTAGCTAAACTACGGGGATCCGAAAGTCGCAAAACTACGGGGATCCGAAAGTCGCAAAACTACGGCGATCCGAAAGTCGCGAAATTCCGGGGATCCGAATGTCGCGAAACTCCGGCGATCCGAATGTCGCGAAACTACGGTGATCCGAAAGACGCGGAACTCCTGGGGATCCGAAAGTAGCTAAACTACGGGGATCCGAAAGTCGCGAAACTACGGCGATCCGCGGGGATCCGAAAGTCGCGAAACTCCGGGTATCCGAATGTCGCGAAACTCCGGCGATCCGAAAGACGCGGAACTCCTGGGGATCCGAAAGTCGCAAAACTGCGGGGATCCGAAAGTCGCGAAACTACGGCGATCCGCGGGGATCCGAAAGTCGCAAAACTACGGCGATCCGCGGGGATCCGAAATTCGAAAAGCTATGACGATCCGAAAGTCGCAAAGCTACGGGGATCCGAAAGTCGCGAAACTACGGCGATCCGAAAGTTCTGTACTGTGCATTAATTTTATAACTTGTTTTCTTGTTAAATAAAATAACAGCCCTTTTGAACTTAAAAATGTTGCATTTCCCATGATTAATCGTCTTTCTTATGGCTACTATTTTGGTTACTATTTTGTATCCCAGGCTACTATTTTGGCTACTATTTTTTACATCTGAGGCTACTAAAGCAACTATTTTCAATGCTATTTACCAGTGGCAGCCCTGCCATTATGATTGCTTCGGTTATTCCATATTGAATTGAGTGAGTGAATTCTTTTCTGTGCAGTTTATTTATTCCTTTTATTTCTGTTATAATACCTTGGACAATTTACAATTTTTTTTCTTAAAATTGTCATGCTCACAATTTAAGGTGCAAAATAGCAAATGAAAGATATGCTTTTAGTCGAAATTTTATTCGTATAAGCAGATAGCTGTGGCGGTTTGAAATTTGTAAAAAAAAATCCTTTTTTCTTTTTTGAAGATAAATTTTAGTTCAAACAGCCCATCCACTTCAATTCACAGCTCGTTAATTTGAAACCTGTGTTGATGAACTAAACACTAATAAATTGGATGGATATGTAGCGGCTTCGATAACTCATTGTCTTCCAAAAGGATCCTCCAGGAGGAGATGAGTTATCGCGGCTTATATACTACTATTAACATTGTTATCTGAAATAGTGGTAGGAACATGGGGCGGTAAATCAGTGCCACCTAGTCGTTGAGGGAATATTGAGGTTGCGTGTCTGGTAACCGCCACAGATATCTAAAGTCTTTTCAAATGAAGGTCAATAAAATTGCTACTGATTACAAATCAAGTATACAAAATACAAGAAAATATTGGCTGCATTAAAGATCTGTTGGTCAGAGGGAAATTTAGGGAACAAAATTATTTATCGAGTTTTAACTCAAACAAAAACATTAAAAAAAATGGCCCAATCACAAATGGTTCCCACATCACTGCTTCCGGTATGCTTGCCTATTACTCCACTTTCATACAATGAAGAATATTTTTGTGTATTCTGGGATTCCTGTCTATATATTATTAGTTATTTAGTAAATATTAGTTGTAACCTTTTATATTAGTCTTAACCCTATGTAAAGTTGTAACGGATGTGTAAAAAAGGGAAGGGCTGTAAACAACGACCAACACAATACTTTAGGGGCCCTGGGCACAAATTTGAGGGTCCCTAAACATACCTCTATAAAATATATGTATGTAGGGGAGAGGAGGGAGGATTGGGACGGTGGGAGGGGTGGGACAGCTGAAATTTCGGCCAAATAAATAACCTCATTTTATTTCCAGTCTCGCCACCAGATAGCATATATATAGCTTCTTGTTGTTACCTATTTCTAGTTTATCCAGATTCAACTTTCAGTTTACATTTGGAAAAAGTTTATTTTCACACCTCCAGAGAAAGGTTTTAATCTTTTTTTTAGTTTTATTTCCTTACTCATCTAATTTCTAAAACAAACATAATATAGTGTAACAGTACTCTTAAAGATACAATGTATGATTATCAGCAGTTTACTTAAAGCCTAAAGTCAGCATGGTTTATGTGAGAAGTTATTTTTTAGAAGCATTATATAGAGGGAAGAATGGGACACACTGAAAGAGGGAGGAATGGGACATGTCCGTTCCTCCTCCTTCTAGTCCATTCTTCCTTTCTCGTGTCCATACGACCATTTCCTAAAACGGAACCATACGAATCCACTGAATAAAAGTAAAGGAAAAACAAGAATATTAACAGATATCCCTGAGAAGGAAATTGAAGAAGCAGAAACTGCCAGAGTAGGGGAAAAAGGTGCTAACTATAATATATATATGTGCAAGCCTAAAATTTAAAAATTCAAAAGAAAATTACCGTTCAAAGATATGAATACAGTGATAGCGAAGGGTCATTATTTTCATTACATGACAGTTCAGATAATGACATATAAATTGACTGGATAAAAGACAATCCTAACATAGGCAAATATAATTTTGTGTTTGTCACATTCCTCACCAAACGGTCAATTGTTTTCTACATTGCAACGGTGGAGAGTATTGACAATGCTGATAGATACAATTTAAAACTTTTGAGAAGGGATACAACCGGAAATTTATATTTTCCTCAACGGGATGACTAAAGTTTAATAGAAAAAACGATATTATGATGAAATTGCTGCCGCCACAATTGATTGGTGGGACCAGTAGAGCACAGTCTTGCTTTTCTTTTGATGCTAACCTTTCTCATTATGATATTCGATAATTTTTCTTTAATTTTCAAATGCGTCCCATCCCTCCCATACTCATGTCCCACTCCTCCCACCCAAGAGGGAGGAATGGGACAAAATTCTTGTAATTTGAATTTCTCAACAGTAATAAAATTTTTCAACATTTAAATGAGGTGTATTTTTTAAAAGTAATAGAAAACATGTAAGTTTATTATTTAACCCTTTGCAGGGGATAATGAATAAAAAAATATTTATGTGAAAATGTCCCATTCCTCCCTCCTCTCCCCTACTATTCAATATCTCAGTGTTTACCAAATAAATAGCTGAAGTAATTTGCTTGGAAAGCATGCTTAATGCCCTAAAAATAAATATTATTTGTTAAATGATTACTTCTGAGTTTAAACACAATTTCAGTCAGCTTTGTTTCATAAATTTAATCATTAAGAAGTTAAGTTTTGTGGCAGTTATATTGAGTTGTTTGTTCTGCCTTAAATCAGGCCTTGGAACAACTAGGGGGCAATCAACATCATCCGTTTTTCGTCCTTTTTACAGGCATTTGGGATCACTGACAAAATAAAGAAATATTGTAGATTTAGCTGTTTCTTAACATTCTGATTGGATTTCAAAATAAGAAAAAATGCTAATTTACCATCATGTTTATCAAGTTTTAAAAAGAACTTGAACTCGTAAGAACAAATTGGCGAAATAGTACCATGAAATTTATCAGTGAGTGCTCGTATATAAGAAAATTAGGATCACTGCGAAATATGTTGCGAGTGCCAGTCATAGAGATCATAGTTAAAGTATTAGAGTGGAGGATCACATGATCTCCAATGCTAACAACGAGGCCACCATATTGTCAAATTTGGAAGGTTATGGAGCCAGTGTTGCCATCTCTTTAAGGAGAAAAAATGCTATGAAAAAATAAAATTTAATTCTACAATTACCAAATAATACCATAAAAATAATAGCTGCATTTTGGGATATTTTTATTGGCTTTTAAAAAACTTGAAAAACTTTTCTGGTATTTTTATATATATTTTTTTTTTTGTAATTTAAGAATTAAAATTTTTTTGCAGTATTTTTTTCCCTTAATGTGATGGCAATGCTGGCAACTTTCCGCTCTTGCCACGACTGTCTCCACCCTCCAAAACTTTCGGGGACTGGCAATCAAAAAACGCATCTGCGCATGCTCCACTGCTCAGTAGTGCATGACTGAAGGGAAAGAGCAAAAGAGCTCAGTTTGTCGTATTTGGCTTTGTATCTTTTCTTGGCGGTTTTCAAAGTTTTTATTTAGTTTTGTTTACTTTATAAATTGTTGCCAAAAATATTATTAAAAACCTCTATGAAAGTAAAAGTAACAATTTTAATTCTTGAGGGAAAGGGGTACATTGGGACATTTCTTCAAATATTATTTTTAGGATTTATTTATATATTAGTTTATTTTTTGATGTAAGTGATTTGTCACAATGTGTTACAGCACTGGGTACATTAAGTCAAGCATGCACAGGCCATAAATAAAATGTTTACTTAAAGTTAAAAAAAAAATTAAGTAGAGGAAAATACGTGTGGGGAATTGCATTCCTCTTTTAAATTAAATGATTTAATAATCGCAAATTAAAGTTCAAACTGTGTGCATTTATTTGTAGCTGAACAATCTCTGCCTTTTACAGCTGTCACATTATGTATGAATTTTATTATCTTATAAATTAGATTATACATTTAACTTTTTCAAACAAAATATAAAATGATCTATTCCAATAAAATATTTATTTTAAGTACGGTACCTACTCAAAGGCATTTGTCAAAAATTTTCACAAATGTTTAGTGACGAAGAACGTAATTTAAAACCAAAGTCAAAGTGACGAGACGACACATGAGCAGGCACCCAACTCATATTTTAAAGGTTCCATCGTACGCGGCGGCAGGACATTGTAGTATAAATGTATTAGAAATGTTTATGAATATAATTTAGATTTTTGCACACACACACAGTGCTGGATTCGTAAAAGTCGCGTAGGCACAGAACATAAGTCTTAAAAAAAGAGATAAGGTATACTAATTAGCCCTTATAACCAAAAATAAGACCCCATATTTCCAGTTTCATTATATAATGCTAGAACAAGACAGGTTTATAACTTACAATCCTATCCTTTAAACAAATATCATGAATTTTACTTTAAAACTTTATTACTAAACGTATTTCCAGCTTGAATACTTTATAATTCTCATTCTCAACTATTCTGTCTCAATTTCTCATTAAAAATATATTCTCTCATTAAAAATATATCACATACCCACTTAACATTTTTATATCAATCATTCATGCACTGAATTAAGATTTAATTCAAATTATTTGTCATTGCATGTTTTAAAGCTATCTGCGCAATTAATAATAATATAGCACGTGTAAAAAGTAATTGGAACATAAAATGCACTTCGTGATGAATTTATTTCTCTTTTTCATGTGCTAAAACTAATACAATATTCAATCGAAAAGATACACCTTGCCCCTCTTTTCTCCAAAGGGGCAATGAAAAGTGAAACAAGGACTTTATAATGCGATGCTTACAAGTTATAAGTATACTGTCAGTTGATAAAGGGTTTATTTATAGAACAACTTTTTAATTAGACAATTAAATGAAAATTCACAGTTCACTTAATAATTTTCTATCTTTGAACTTTTAATTTATAAATGTAATAAATACTCAACAGTCCCTTAAAATACTGCACTTAGCTCTCTAAAAGTAAATATGTGCAGATATATTTGTCTTAACTATCACTCTTAAAAATTTATAAGTTCTATATATTATTTTATATTGCCTTTTCAAATATATTCCGTTTTCATTATTTTTCTTCACCCACAATAGGAACGAACTAAAAGAATTTAAAACTTAATACTATTAAAAAATTGCAGGAATTTTACACATAAATAAGTTTTGTGCATTTGGTGTAACTTACAGTAATTAAGAAGGAAAAAAAAGATGGAATTCATAAGCAATTTTCGTTTTTATTTCACAATAAGTTACATGATTATACAAATGTATATGGATTGACAAATAACTTGTTATTTTTATTGAACAACTGAAGGAGTAGGGTTGGTCTGGAGTGAAAGTAATTTCTTTCTAAAAATTTTACTTCAATAAATGATGTATTTTTTACATCTTATTTCTAAATCTAATTTGCATTGAAAACTATACACTTTTTAGCCAATATTTGGTTATAAGGCTCCATAGATACCTATTCAATTTGATACAGTTCTTGTGAGGAATAACTTAATGGCTCACAAAATTAAGCAAATCTTATAAAAACAAAATTAGGCTAATTAGCTTACTTTTTAAATGTAATAGACAAAAACATAAGTTAAGGAAAAGAAACTAAAACAAATGTATAAAACTTATTCTTGCATTGTCAACAGAATAGAAACACATATGAAATACAATAGGAATTAAACAACAATAGTACGAGTAGGTTTTGAAATAATTTAAGGATTAATACATAATTTGCCATATATTAAAAAACAAGTATATAAATGTAGTCCATTGTGCACAAAATGCTAAAAATTCTAGCTTAAATAATGAAGCAATCACCAACAGTGGCATCCCCCAAAAGACTAATAATATTTTTTTTTATATTTCTCAGACCTAGTACTGATAGCTTTAATAAATATTTTGTGGTACTCAAAATAATGCAATGAATTCTGTAAGTAAGAAGGATTTTTTTAGCACATGCATAAAATAATCCAAAACAATTATTTTAAAAAACGGTAAAATGAATTTCAATTTATTATCAGACAGTGCCCTTTTAACTAAACTTTTCTTTAATTTATACTCAACTCCTAAACAGGAATAGAATAAAGAAATACATGTAAAAAATTTGTATTAAAAAACATCCTTCTCTTTGAACTTTTAATTTGTAGCTTTGATATGTATTCAGTAGTACTCTTAATGTTATTCAGAACTTTTAAAGGAATATGCCGGATGTTATATTTCAATCATTCTTAAAAATTCAAAAGAATTAAACAAAATAACTAACAAAACATTAAGACTTTAAGAAGAATCTCGATAACTATTGGAAACTGGTAAGGAATTAGATATATTTTGGACCAACCTTGCTGGGCCTCTGGCCTGTTGTTGGTCGACAATTTTTGTATTTGTAAAATAACAGGTATAATTTTTTAGTTCAAGGTTTCGTCTTTTCTAAGGTCACTTTTTTCTGTAACAATATTCTTTATAAACTAGAAAAACTTTCAACAGTTGATTAAAATTATAAATTACCTTTAATCAGGGTTGTTATGTTTAGAACATAGTAATAAAAAACATGTTTAAAACAATTTTATTAATTATTATGTTTTATAATTTATTGGCCAAATACAGTTCGTGTACAGTTTGCTGTATTACCTTAAAGATTAAGAGTGTGATAAATAGTAGACCCTGATGGAATGGTAAACCTTGTATGTGATACTTTAGGTCCCAAATGGGACACTACTGACATTTGTTAATATTCATTAATTTATTATCGCCATTAATTTGTGAGATTTATGCTAATCCTCAGTGTGGTATATAATTTTAGTTCATTTAAATAATACCAAACATAAACTAGTATTACATTATTAGTTTATAAATTCTTCTATTAGCCCATCCGATTTAATCAAAGGAAGACACCGAATAGCCAGATTATCGAAGGATTTCTTGTATTCCATGATTCTTCGACAAATAAAGATGCAAGGCATATGCCTAAAATTATTGGGGATGGAAGTAAATATAGGAAACCAAAATGCAAAAAAAAAAAACATGTTTCTTTAAAACCTAAACAACTTGTTCAATAACCAAAATTTAATTGTTGAAAAAAAAAAAAACGTTTAAAACAAAATAAACATGTTTTTGGTTTTATTTTTAAAAAAACATGCTTTTTTCCAACCCTGCCTTTAATTAGTGTATATATCAGTTTATACTTTAGAGTTCCAATATCAATTTTAAAGACCTATGAAAAGCTTTTCCTAGCAAAACATAATCAATACTTTCCTCAGGAATCTTATTTTTACATAACTGCAGGATACAAGACATACAAGAAAGGCCTTACCAAACCCAAAAAGAATAAAAGTAAAGAAATGACACCGAAAAGCATTTATTTTGTTGTGCATTTATATGCTTGACACATCTATTACGGAAAGCATGTCCATTTCTGTGGTTTAATCAGTCTGACTTGACCTAAACGTAGGCAAATGATGTTGGTGAGGGCCTTCCTTCTATCTAATTCCAGTGTCCAAATGATGTGCAGGCGGCAAAAAATAAATAACAGAAAAAAAAACGCTTGTAAATGCATGCTATATTAAATTTAACAAGCATGCAGACACAAGGTATATTTAGTTTACACCTAAATGCAGAGAAAACAAAACATTGCTCATTATTAATTACCAGGTGAAGGAATTTAAAACATAAGGAAAGGAGCTACATTAGTGAAAATCTGATGACACACTAGCAAAACCAATGTAATTTAGTATAGGATGTCATAAATTATTCACAATTTTTTACACTAACAAAAAAATGAAAATCGCATTAGGATCCTTAAACTAGGGCGTTTAAATCTATTTGATACAGCTCTAGGCAAGTAAAAGGCTCACAAAATAAAGACTAATATTTTAGCTTTTAAGCATTTACCAGGCAAAACTTATTAAAATAATCCTAAAAAGTAAAGTTTCGTGTTAAGGAAAAACAACCAGTCAGGGGACCGAGGACTAACGTGCTGACTTGGTTCTACCATTTTTAACAGGAACAAGTTAAAAAGAAAATATTTTTTATATAAATTAATAGTAAGATTATTTATGAACTGAAAACAATAATTTTAAAATCAAATCAGCTTAAAAATGAATAATACTTGTAAGCCACGTGTGTACATTTGTGTAATCGAAACGAATTAACGAAATACCGTAGCAAAGCAAAATAATCGCCAACAATAACATCGCCAAAAAGACGTGGTTGCTGGAAAGTGGTCGATTTCGTGAGCATGCGCAGAAGTGTTTTTGATTGCCAGTCCCGAAAAGTTTTGGAGGATGGAGACAATCGTCTCTTGCCGCTGCATTTTGAAAAAGAATACTGCAAAAAAATAAAATGTAATTCTTAAATTACAAAAAAAAGATATATATTATAAAAATACTCAAAGCTTTTCAAGTTATTTATAAGCCACTAAAAATATTCCAAAATGCAGCTATTATTTTTATGGTATTTTTTGGTAATTTTAGAATTTTATTTTTTCGTAGCATTTTTTCTCCTTAAAGAGATGGCAACACTGGCTCCATAACCTTCCAAATTTGACAATATGGCGGCCTCCATGCTCGCCCCGTCATTAGTATTGGAGGTCACGTGATCCTCCACTGCCACTCTGATACTTTAACTATGATATCTGTGGTCAGTGGCGGATTTATGGGGGGGGGGCTAAGGGGGCTTTAGCCCCCTCCATGAGATCCAAACTTATACTGGATAAAAACGATTTTTTCCCCAAGAATAAGTTAAATTGAAAAAATAAATGAAAAAGTTTCATCGGCACTCCGGCTCTCCCTGCTTCTGTTCTGTTTGACCCTGAAGCCCCTTCCCCCTTCTAAAAAAAGCTTCGCCCTCCCTCAACAGACGACTTGGTAATTTTCTCTCCCTCGCTCTCTGCGGGGGTCCAATTATGTCCCCGTCCCCCTATTTTCTGCCCTCCTTATCTGGTCAAGCAAGCATTCTGAGTATGGGCTTTGGCTCGACTTTCTTTGAAAGGGGATGATTGGGATCAGTCTAGGATTTTTTAGATAATAAAATGTGGCTGCGAATGACGTTGACTCTTACGCTTGCTCTTTGCCAAATGCCCATGCATTTCTGAAGAGGTTAGAGCCTCCTACGAATCGGTACGAACGATGCGGTTTGAGGGATACTTATTTTACTTTTTAGTATAAAGTTGTAAATAATAATTTAAAGAGCAGACTTTATTTTATCCACAGTTTTCTCATTTTTATTTTTTATGACCCGTTTTTCTTTTATTTTTAATTATGCAAACCTATAGTTTCATATATTTTTTAATGTTTCTTCCAAAATCAAAACTGCATTGTCCTGTGGAAATAAGGTAAGAAACTATTATTAATGTATAAAGTTTATTTATATTATTTTCAAACTTTCCTTTTCATTTGATTATGTATCAATTTAACGAGGGTAATTCCGAGCATTTTTAATATCAAGATAAGTACTTTGAAATCAAGTCACTGGGAAGCAATGGAAGAGAATTTATAAAAATCACTTTACATAACTCTACTAAATTTTAAAAATATTTTTTGAAATTGATATTTTCCCTTTTTTCTAAAATTACCATTTTATTCGCCTTTTGTATGTGTGTAATACCAATATTTTAAACTCTTCGAAATATTAGAAGGGAAAAATTGTAATTTTAATAAAGTTTATTTATATTATTTTCAAACTTTAATTTTCATTTGATTATGTATCAATTTAACGAGGGTAATTCCGAGCATTTTTAATATCAAGATAAGTACTTTGAAATCAAGTCACTGGGAAGCAATGGAAGAGAATTTATAACAATCACTTTACATAACTCTACTAAATTTTAAAAATATTTTTTGAAATTGATATTTTCCCTTTTTTCTAAAATTACCATTTTATTCGCCATTTGTACGTGTGTAATACCAATATTTTAAACTCTTCGAAATATTAGAAGGGAAAAAATTGTAATTTTTGATTTAATGGAATAGCTGATCGTTTCGATAAAGTATAATGCATAAAAAATACATTAAAAAAGGGGTGGGATCCTTTCCACTCAAAATAGGATTTCCAACTTTACGGGGAATACGACTTTATTTGTTGAAATTATTGAGATAATCATTTACAGAATCTTGTCTTTTAAAAACAAATCATGTAGTAGCTTGTACATCTTATATTATTCTAGTTTGCAATTTTTAGGACTCTATAAAGGCAATTAATTTTGGTTTCAAGTACAGTAAATAAGATGGTTAATTTTCCTCGCAATTACTATCCTTACTTTTACTAGAAATGCTCATTGTAGCGTAGTTATTATTATTTTATTTTTTGAAAAATCAGTTAGTAGTTTAATTTTAAAGATAATCAAAATTTTAAGTGAGCATATTGGATTGTACTTGGGATTTAATAAAATGAAAATGACAATATTATCTTATATCATTATTATATTATCTTATTATATTATTATTTTTCAAATATAGCTGATTATTCAATTTTCAAGTATATTTCACAGTGTAAATTTTTTATACACCTTAAAAAAGAAACTTTAAAAAAAAATTATTAAAGTGTAGCACATAATATTTTTTCAAAAAAATTAAGATAATGCAAACAAATTTTATCTTTGTACGACAAGTTTTGTTTTGCTCTATAGTTGTTTAAAGAAATCTATTGACTATCAAAATTTAGCATTTCAAAAGCCAATTGTGAAAAACTCATTACGAAATAATTTAAAATAGGGTTCGGTTGTATTTCTTAATTCGCCCAGAATTATCACAGTTAATTGGAACAGGTTTTCTTCAATTTTTGATTTAATAAAGCTTACTGATGTCGTAAACATTATCAAATATCCACTAAGATTTTTAAAACATAACTGCTACTTTTCAAATCAAAATATGGCAAAACTTTAATTAACGAATTATACTCTTTTAGAAAACTTGTAATGTTAAAAGAAATATTCTCAGAATTTTGTAATTTCTTCATTATTTCTTTTTAATTAAGCCTTTTGGCTTTTTTGTCGATGTTGACGCTGATGTTTTTTTTGCTTTCATTTTCATTCTGCCTAAATTCATATAATAAATTATTGAATATTATTTCTTCTACAATACGAAATTAAATATCACGTGTTTGATGGGGTGGGCCTCCAGTTATCCACTCCCTCATCTTCTTACTTCTTTATATTCAACTTCGCACAGTGAAAGTTCTTAAAAATGCACTGCTCTTAATTTCTTAGTTTAAAATATGAATTTTACTTGTAATTAAAACACTAAAAAATTCAAATTTAACGAAGAAACACTTTATTGTATTTTTTTAAATTTAAAATTTTAATTTCCTAAAACTATAATTCCCTCCCGAATTTTTGTATTTAAGGTTTTTTTTAAATTCTTTTGAACCGATAGTTGTAGCTGCTTTAAAAAATCCATTGAATGTCAATTAAAAATATTTTATATTCAATTAAATACACTAAATACAAGATAAATAACTTTGCATTGTTACATTTAATTAATTTTCTTATTATTAACTTTACAATATTACTTTATAAGTTAATTTAGAGCATTTAATAACTATTTAATTTGCATTAAATAACAAAAATTAATTTGCATGATTTAATAACTTAATAATTATCATTAAAAATAAGTAATCTGAACTTATTAACTAAATAAATACAAAATAAGTTTTTCGATATTAAGGGCCAAAATCCCCCCCCCCCCCCCCCCCCCCCCCCCCCCCCCCCCCCCCCCCCCCCCCCCCTCTTTGTGGTTGAGCTATCGAGTTAGCCCCCCCCCACGTTGAAGTTCTAGATCCGCCACTGTCTGTGGTGCCAGTCAACATGTTCAATTTTAAGTCGTTCTTCCATCTAGTTAATGCGGATACAGGAAATTCTAAAAAGGTTATTTTTTATTAGTTGCATGTTTCAACACTTGAGAAATTATCTTTCAAGAGATATGTATTATATTTTCAATTATTTCATTTATTTGAAATCTTATTTTGTCGATTTTTATTTAGCGAAGCAAGAAGCGTCCCTCTACCATCAAAGGATCTATGAATCGCCAGGTTGAAAAGGGCAATCAGGAGAAAGCAGCTACCGATAGAGAGAAGCTCCACAGCTGTGAGGTATGCAAGAGGGCGTTCAGAAGGAAGCAGGTTCTACAGAAACATCTTTTAGTGCACACAGGTGAAAAGCCCTTTTCCTGCGAGGTTTGCAACAGAGCATTCAATGGGAACTGGGACCTCAAAAGGCACATGTTGACCCACAGCGGTGAGAAAGCCCACATCTGTGAGGTGTGCAACAAAGCTTTCAGAAGGAAGCAAGATATACAGGCGCATCTATTAGTGCACACAGGTGAGAAGCCCCATTCTTGCAAGGTATGCAGCAGAGCTTTCAATCATATCTCGCATCTCAAAAGGCACACGTTGATACACACTGGAGAGAAACCACACAGCTGCGAGGTGTGCAACAAGGCTTTCAGAACAAAGCCTGTTCTACAGAGACATCTTTTAGTGCACACCGGTGAGAAGCCCTATTCTTGCGAGGTATGCAACAGAACTTTCAATCAAAGCTCGCATCTTAAAGTGCACATGTTGACCCACACCGGAGAGAAGCCTCACAGCTGTGAGGTGTGCAACAGAAAGTTCAGTCTGCAGTCACACCTTAAACAACATGTGTCGATACACTCCCGCAAGAAGCTCTACAGCTACGAGGGGAAGGATATTTCATGACAAGGTCAACCTTTATATTGATGTGCACCCATTGTCAATATAACCATTAGCACATTTGTTATTCATGAAAACTTTAACTGATTTTTTTTTAAATCAGGTTTTTTTGTGCAACTTAATTTGTAAGATATATAAAGTGTTCAAGATCTATCTTGTTCATTTGTCTTTTACTTTGGAGAACCCTTAAGGGGGTCTGGCACCTCCATAGAAGCCCATGTTAAATTGTCCAACTTTGGTGGCATCTCAAGAATTAACTAATTAATATATCCATTTCAAATTTTCACAGTTTCATCTATAGACATTTTTAAGTATTTTAACACAAGATTATTTTGAAAAACTAAAAACTAGATTAAATATGAATTTTTTTAAATATCGTTGAAGAATGTCAATATTTTTAACCTAAAAGATTTTTTTTTTTTAAAAAGTAAAAACTTTACAGACTATTCCCTGCGTTAAAATGTTTAAATATACTTGTGAATTACACATAAAAAAATTCAAGTATTTAAATGAATAACATTTTTAGTTATGTGCCCCCAAACATTCACATGATTCAAAAATTGTAAAACCGAGAAAAACCAATTTAAAGTTTTTATTGTTAACCCATTTCCTTGCGAAGGATTTTTGCTTCCTTGTAATATTTGATTGGAATAACATTATCGAATCCTTAGTCGTTCGGCTGTTTCACTTAAGAAAGGGTAAAATAAAATTGCCGTTTATGTCAAAAATATTTTTCCAATCGTCTTAAAACTTTGTGACATTATTAATAAAGGTTGATATAGTATTTTAAGCCACTAATTTTTTTTAATTTTTTCAATGATTTTGGGGTGCCAGACCCCCTTAACTTAGAGAAGCAAACAGATGTCCTATATTTTAGCCACTGGACATAAATGAGTAGCTTCTTGGGGCATGCTGTTAAACCTTCACTTAGTTCATAACATTACATACCTTTAGCGTCACATACAAATACAAAAAATGTCGACCTACAGCATGCCAGAAGCCTAGCAGGATTGGTTGAAAATGTATCTAATTCTTTACTTATTTCCCATAACTAACTCAAGATTCTTCTTAAATTCTTATACTCCCTTTGAATGCACTACATAATTGGGTAAAGCATTCCACTCGTTGACAATTCTCCTCCTTTCTAAAGCAAGGTTTATTCAATTTCAGATCATGTCCTCTGTTCTAACTATTTAAGGTAAAACCTAAGCATTGTCCAGCAAATTCCAAATATCTTGTAGTTCAATCAATCTTCTAGGTCAATCTGAGCTCTCTGTGGATGTTAAAGTATGCCGAGATTTAAGTTTGCCGAGAAGAGAGTCCAGGCCAAATGGGCCCTCTAGGGATCTTATACATGCCACATAATCATATGGCATGCGTGCCCAGAATTTTCCCATCCAGAAAATCCGATGACTCAGCCGAGGCTCGAACCAGCGATCTTGGGCTTACGAGGCGGACGCGTTTAACCTCTCAGCCACTGAGCCGCCACTTTTGATATAATAAATTTTGAGAAAATGTAGGAAGGTTTTACAGAAGCGTATATTTCAAATTTGCCTAAAATCGATTCCTTTGAGGTGTTTCAAAGTTTGTTTATATGACTTCACAGATACCACGTGACAGCCAGAAAGCGTTTTCAGGAGTGATTTTTCGTCCTAACTTTTAAATTCATTTTTCTGCCTTTTTATGGGGTATTTGAAACAAGAAAAAATACGGGTCTAATATTTTTGGCCCAAGAACATTTTAAGTCAATAAAAAAAATTAAGTCAAGTACCCTATCAGGCGCGCAGCCAGGGAGGGGGCTCGGGGGGCTCAAGCCCCCCTCTGACTGCGACAAAGTGCCCTTTCGCCCAAATTAATTTGCCCAAATTGTGTAATTTAAAAAAAAAATCTTCAAAAATGCATTCAAATGCAAAAAAAAAGCCAATTTGCAGAATATTCCTGAAAAACGGAACCAATAAAAACGTAGCTCATAATCACTTTCCAAAATGAATTAGTTGATACGAATTGCCCTACAAATGGAGCTCGATTTCTGGAAGAGTAAACGGGGCAGTGCCCAGGGCCACCACTTCAATGGGACCCCAAAATTTGCTTTAAAAAGAATGGCATTGAGGGAAATATGCGCCCAAATGTGTTGCCAGAAGAAAATTACTAATAAATATAATGCAATTGAACCCAGTGCCATTGATTTTTCAAAAGCGAGCCACTATAGTAATTATGTAACTTTTTTTTAATTATGCCTGGGTAACGTAAATAAAATAATTATGTATGTATGTAAAATATGATCTCGTATGCATGATATGACAATATGATGGGTTTCTTATATCCTATCTTAAGTATGTATTAAAAAAATATTGCAAAAATATCAAATCTAAGCAGTATGTACACTAGTATCTAAGATAATTGTTAAAGGTTATACACTTTTATAAATATGAAACGAAAAAATTCACGTACATAGATACTCATATCAATGTACGTTGTGGATTCTTAAATTCACTTGTGCCCTGGGCCACTTAAGTTGTAAGTCGGGCCCTGGCATGCAACCGACTGAGTAAACATTAAACATACGACGGCTTTCAAAAGTTGCTTTTGCCTGTTTCTAAGTTTTTACAACTAAGTAGTAACTTAAGTAAGTAACTTATTCAGACGATAGAATTAGTGAAAATTTTCAAACGTGTTTTTTTAGGCATGTGTGGAAAGGCATTAGAACACTTTTCGTCTATCTTTTAAAAAGACAGAAGCGCTCAGTTTAAAACACGATTTTGAAGTTAATGTTCTCCGAATGGCCAAACTGCAAAAATTTAGAGAAATCTAACCTGCTAAAACTGCCAAATCATGAATTATAATTTATAAAATATCTTTATTTATTCCGTATATTGACAAATAATAAGTAGCTGGAGAGGAGATTTGAAGGTAGGATGTTACTTCCTCAAAATTTTAGTACATTGAAACTTTGTGTTCCTGGCATTATAGTCTAAGAGCTAGCAACGTTTTTGAGAGAGAATTTCAGGTGGGCCAGTTTTAAGATATGCTATCTCTCTCATTCTCCCGGACATCATACGGGCTATCTGGCTGGCGATAGTGGTTGCGTTCATCAGTGCGCATCCTAATAATACAAGTAAAAAATTGATTTTTCAAATCATTTTAGGACGTTTTATTTTTTTATTGTTATTTTTAGCGAACTTTTTGCAACAAAAATCTATTATTGCCAGACATTTTTATTGTTGTTTAAGCTGTGCCAGACGCTAATTTTGATTTTAAAAGCTCAAGTGTTGCCCAAATTATCAGCTCATTACAAGTATTGCCACATGGTATTGCGCAATGAATGACGATGACGTAATTACAATGATCAGTGAATTCACACCTGAGCTGGTAATTTGGGCAACACTTGAGCTTTCAAAATCAAAATTAGAGTCTGGCACAGCTTAAACAACAATAAAAATGTCTGGCAATAATAGATTTTTGTTGCAAAAAGTTCGCTAAAAATAACAATAAAAAAATAAAACGTCCTAAAATGATTTGAAAAATCAATTTTTTACTTGTATTAGTAGGATGCGCACTGAGGAACGCAACCACTACCTCCAGCCAGATTGCCCTGATGATGTCCGGGAGAGTGAGAGAGATAGCATATCCTAAAACTGGCCCAACTGAAATGCTTGTTTTTCCGACGTTGCTAGCTCTCGTACTATTATATCACATTTTTATTTTGAAGCCCACAAAATCAATCACTTTCATTCAAACAATTAGATGTATTTATTAGTTACTTTTATAATATATTTTATTTGAAACTTGAAACATGCTTTTGAATTTAAATGTATCTTTTTGGATGAGGGTTTGCTTTCAACGATTGACGGAAATGGCAAATTTTAAAGAATCGCTGTTATAAATTTCATAATCGTATGTCAAAAAGCAACACAGAATTCCAGTAATTTTAATTTCCCTTTGGGAATTTTTATTAACCACTCACGGTCTTAATGAGTTTTTCCAAGCAGTCTTGTATAAATTTAGTATGATTACATGTATTAAAAAATAGTATTTTGGAAGCTTAGCATTTAAAAAATTTCCGGATCCCCCCTACCCCCCAGATCCTGGGGCTATTCCAGGCCCCCAAGAATTTGTGTAAAAGTGCCCTTCTGAAGTGTTGAGCCCCCTCCTTGAAAAATTCCTGGCTGCGCGTCTGTACCCTATTGTACTTTGTGTTCTGGAAATCCAACAGTCTCCATTTCCACAAATGTACTTACTACTAGGCTTATTGTGCACGATCTATGTTGTTTAAATGGTACAATAATAAGGTTTTAGAAATGAAATTCATTAATGTATTTTCAGATAAAAATTGCTTTGCTTAAAATTAAATGGGAAGAGAGGTTTGGAGGAATAACAAGCAAAATTTAAATTTGTAGCGGAACTAAATGTTAATAAGTAGGAAGTGTAGATTAGCTGCGTTAAAACTCGACACGAACGACTTGCAATGTGAGAAACTTGAAGCAATACTTCAAAACAACAAAGCGATAGGCCAGTGCGATAGGCCCATCTCTATGGATAGGCCGATTCTTCGAATTTTATTTTTAAAAAAGTAAAATAAATTAATAAAACTACTCTAACTAGGTGTTTAACATCTATTAATGCAAGCTATATTCTCCAATATATATACTGTTTCCTTTTGATTTGAAATAGTTGACTTCTGCAAATAATTGTGAAGCGTCATCGTCATCCTTAGTGCATGTAGAGAAACCAGTTGATTAACAAGTAAGTTCTGATTTTTCAATAATTTGTGTGCCAACAAAATGAATCTCATAATGGTACGAAAAACAATTAGTTTATGTTAAATTTCGGGTTAAAGTAAGCTTTAGCTACTGGATTTGGCAACATTCAAAATTTGTCGCCTAGTCCAAATGACAACAAATACTTGCCGGAAATACTAACGAGACCGAAAATATGACAAAAAACACAAAACCGATTAAAAGAACTGGGAAAATGCCATTCACTAAACAATAATCCAGCATACGACCAAAGCAATATATTGGAGGAAAAAAATCGGAAATTAACCATTTGTTGCACGATCAAAACAAAGCTAAAAGTAAAATGATCATAGCAGGTTCTAGAGCAATGCATGATTATTTTAATTGCTATTAATGCTATTTAAAAATAATTAATAAGGAAAACTATCAAGATGAACTAATAAACTAGTAGGATGGAACTGTAACGAAACTAACAATAGCAATCAAAATATTTATTTAAATAAAATAAATGTAGAATTATCCTCAAATTATTTGTTTTTAAAATGTCTCTGAAAAATAAAACTTTGAGCATTACATACTAGGAAATTAACCGAAATATCCTACGAGTGCACGACACTAATGTGGATCAAAATGCCGAATAAAAATAACGACTTAAAATGGTTAAATACGTAATTAAAAATAGATCGATAATGTCATAAAAATATTAGTAATTGTTCCAAGGCTTTTTTCAACTGAATAATCAAGGTTGCCACCGTCCTTGGAAACCTTGAAAAGTGCTTGAAAAATACATCGATTTTTCACGGTCTTAAAAGTGCTTGAAAAATATTATCAGCCTTGAAAAGTCTTTAATTTTTAGGG
Source organism: Hylyphantes graminicola (assembly GCA_023701765.1). Lineage (NCBI taxonomy): Eukaryota > Metazoa > Arthropoda > Arachnida > Araneae > Linyphiidae > Hylyphantes > Hylyphantes graminicola. Next base: position 77,738,357 of record CM043112.1, read on the forward strand.
CCAATGAATTTATCTTGAAGTGACTGTTTTTTCCCCCCATGGATTGGAGTAACGTATAACATGCAACAGTTACTTTCTTTTTCAGCAAGGGCAAGTAATGCTGTTAGATTTTTCAGAAAGTAACTGTAATTGTCACTCGGTTACTTTTATTGGTTACAAAGCAACGGAAATTTTCGTTACTTTTCTGTTACTCCTCGCGCCAGACGTGCCTACAAGGGGACAACGGCGAAGACTGCGACATTAAAATTATAAAAGGGGGGGTGATTTTTGTTTTTAAATTCAATAAACTGTCTATTTCAACTAAACAAACTCGCCAAGTTCTTATTCTGTCCTCAGGTCAGTTACTCCATAAGTCATAGATTTAGAAAGTAGCAGATCTGCCCAACGATTGCGCAATCCCGTACAACGCAATACAAACCGTGTGATTGTGTGATGAATCCACATTTCACCGATTTTGCAATGCATCACGGGATACGGGTCCACAAAAAATACTTTTGCAGAAGAGTTACATGCAATAAAAACTGCTTTCTCAATATGCTTCTTTAATGAATATATATCTCATGTCTTCCAGAAATTATCAATACCTATCCAGCTATAAACTTATGCTAGCAAAACTGATTAAAAGTTTTAATTAGTTAATATTAAATATATATTTTTTATTCGTCGAGTTATCTCATGGTGCCATCTGGTGGCGTATGGCATGCCATGTGCTGGGGCTTGCGAACTGCCTCACGGGATGCTGGTTCACAAGTGGCTTCACCTTTCTCCCTAGGGGCAGATCTGTTACTTTCTAAATCTGTGCCATAAGTCCATGAATATAACGATTTACTTTTGGGTGGAGGGAAGGTGGTTACTTTTGTATGGTATCAAGGACTGGCCTTTTGGGGGAGAGGGGCAGAGTTAGATAAAATGACGAGTTAAAAAATAACTTGCTGCGTACAGAAGATTTGGAGTAAAAATTTGCTGCAAAAAATATTAATAATAATTAACTTTTTTTAACCCGTAGGCTATCATGGATTCATTATACATTATACAAACACAAATTGTATAGCAATTGAACGGAAATTTTTTAAATTACCAAAAATATTCAAAAAATGGTAAAACGCGTTGGTAAAAAATAAATAATAAACGTTGGTAAATAGGTAAAACAAGATGAAATTGATTGTTGACCATGTGATCTTTTATCAACCGCATGTTGCTCCTGTTTGTTTTTGTTTACGATTTCGGTGTTGCCATTCGTTAAGCAAAGGGAAAGGTTTTGTCTGCAGTCGAAATAATTCGCCATAGTTTGGCCTCGTCTCGTCTAGAACGACCCATCACTATAGCCTACAGCTATGTCACGGCTCCGACTCAATAATGACCGTCAACTTTCCGTGGATATTTTTTCATATTTTATACAAAAGGGCAAAAGCTATAATCTCAAAATAAAGGGCAAAAGTCATTATATATATATTTTAAATATTGTAACAGATAATTAATTTGTAATAACTTGAAATTTTCTGCAAGAGTAAAATATTTTCCGCGAACAGCGTTCGCGCGTTCGTCCATATTATCCAACCCTGGAGAGGGGTAGTTGCCGAAGTTTATGGTTGGTGCGTCGTTAGCTCTGGAGGGATCGCCACCCCTGGCTCGCGCCGTTCTTCACGGATCTTTCCAGAACATAAATGGTTATTTTGTAACACATATTTAAGTTCATTTGAAAGTTAGAAAGGTCTCATTCATTTTCTAAATTAATTTTTTTAAACTATCATGGAATTTAGGTGCATTTTTCAATAAACAGTCCTTGAAAATGGAAAAATATATCCTTGAAAAGCCTTATATTGTCCTTGATATTTTTTTTACCAAATAGTGTGGCAACCCTGGAACATCATGAGATTCATTTAACTCTTTTTATACTAACTGTATGTTTAATTATCTGTAACAAAATATCACCAAATTACTTTTGCAAGTAGCTACTTACTAGTGCATGTTGACATCAAAAACAGTCTTAATAACATTTCGTTACATTCATTTAAATATTTATTTCCTAATTTTATGTAATTAAAATTATTATGTGTATTACCTTTGTGCTGTGTAATATCCTCTCATGGAATGTTTTAAAGATCTTGAGTAGCCTGACCAGTTTTTTAATTATAAACTTTTCGACTATGAAGTCATTATTAAATTTTCATATTTTGTTTGTGTTTTTATTGTGAAAAACCATAAATAGTAAAACTGAGACTATTTTCAAATTTTTTTATAGCTGATGGGTAGTCGAATAACAAAATAAACTGTACTGCAAAATGCAGTATGTCTGGTCATCCTACCCTTGAGGCAAAAGATTTAGTTACCTTGTAATTTAAAATGGCATGATTTGAAGGAGTATATTTCAGTTTTTTTATTTATTTCAAATCTTATTTTGTAGATTTTTTATTTCGAGAAGTAAGACGCTTCCCTCTGCAATCAAACAAGCCATGGATCACCAGGTAGAAAAGGGCAATCGGGAGAGGCCCAATCCTGATAAAAGAAAGCCCCACATCTGTGAGGAATGCAAGCAGATGTTCAGTCAGAAGTCACACCTTAAATTACACATGTTGATACACACTGGAGAGAGACCACACAGCTGTGAGGTGTGCAACAAGAAGTTCAGAACAAAACAACGTCAACAGAAACATCTCTTAGTACACACAGGTGAGAAGCCCTATTCTTGCGAGGTGTGCAGCAGAGCATTCACAACAAAGCATAATTTACAGATGCATCTTCTAGTGCACACAGGTGAGAAGCCCTTTTCCTGTGAGGTATGCAACAGAGCATTCAATCGGAGCTCGCATCTCAAAATGCACATGTTGATGCACACTGGAGAGAAACCTCACAGCTGTGAGGTGTGCAAGAGGGCGTTCAGAGAAAAGCGGGGTCTACAGAGACATCTTTTTGAGCACACAAGTAAAAAGCCCTATTCTTGTGAGTTTTGCAACAAGGAGTTCAGATCAAAGCAAGAACTAAAGACGCATCTTTTAGTGCACACAGGTGAGAAGCCCTATTCCTGTGAGGAATGCAATCAAACGTTTAGTCAGAAGTCAAACCTCAAATTACACATGTTAATACACACTGGAGAGAAACCACACAGCTGTGAGGTGTGCAACAGGGCGTTCAGAGAAAAGCGAGATCTACAGAGACATCTTTTAGTGCACACATGTGAGAAGCCCTATTCCTGCGAGGTATGCAAGAGAGCATTCAATCGGAGCTCCAATCTCCAAAGTCACATGTTAATACACACTGGAGAGAAACCACACAGCTGTGAGGTGTGCAACAAGGCGTTCAGAACAAAGCGGCATCTGCAGGGACATCGTTTAGTGCACACAAGAGAAAAGCCCTATTCCTGTGAGGTATGTAACGGAGCATTCAAATGTAGCTCGAATCTAAAAAGGCACATGTTAATACACGCTGGAGAGAAAAAACACAGCTGCGTTGTGTGCAGCAAGAGCTTCAGGACTGAGCCCAACCTAAAAAGGCATCTGCTTGTGCACACTGGAGAGAGGCCCTACAGCTGTGAAGTGTGCAATAGGAAGTTCAGTCTACAGTCACACCTTAAAATGCATATGTTCATGCACACTAGAGAAACCACACAGCTTTGAGTTGTGCTACTGATCAATTAGGTACTTAGCAACACCAGAGAAGCCTCACAGCTGTGACGTGTGCAGCAGGTGATTCAGTAGGAAGTGTTTTTTGGACTGTTGCATGTTTCTTTACTTTAAGAAAATCTCCACAAATGAAGAGCTTAAGGGAAGAACACGCTTTGTGGCAGTTTGAAAAAATTAGGTTTTTTTTGTGTCAATTATCATATTATTCCATCCTCAATACATAACAAATTTCCCATTTTGTATAAACTTTAGTATATTTCGTACTCTTTGCTAGTACCGGGGGTTTGTTACAGATTTAAGCTGAAACACAACTTAGCATGTTCTACCAGTAAGCTCTTCAAATGAGAAGTGTGCCTGAAGGAATTTTCCCATAAGCTCATTTCTTGGTCCATACGTCGGAGAAAACTCACAGCTGCGGAATATGCAGCAAGGGATTCAAAATGAAGCAGACTCTAAAAAAACATCTACTTGTACACAAAGAGGGGAGCCTCACATCCGTGATGTTTGCAACAATGCATTTTCTCTGAAGTCATATCTTGTCAGACGCATGTTGATGCACAACAGTGAGGAACTGTTCAGCTGCAAGGAGATGTTCAAACTTAAGATCAACTCAAAAGCACACTTAAAAGTGCACAAAAAAGGTGGAGTGTATCCGAAGACATTTAGCATGGAGTGGTACCTCAAGAAACACATGGCGATCCACACCGAAGAGAAACAACGCAGCTGAGGAAGCGCTGCAGAGCATTCACCCAGAGACGCCTACTTGACTTACTCAATATTGAAATCAAATTGTTTTACGAATCTTGTTAAAAGATAGTCAAATTATAATTTGACTATCTTTTACAAATAATTATTTATAATTGCTGAGAAATTTATAGTTAATTTTGTAGCAACAAAAAGACTTTGAAAAACTGTCTGTTTAAATTACCTTAAATGTCCAATACAACAATAAAAAAAGTTTTAAAATAATCATTTTGATAATTATATGTGGTTTGCTGCGAAATTGGTTGTTGTTGTCAAAAGAGGTAGAAACTGTACTACTTGCATTTGTTGAATTATCAGGTAAGACACTTTAAGGGAAAGTTTTTTTTTAAGATTTGTGGTATCTAAAATTTTTGGTTCAAAGAGGCTTTTTCTTATTGAATCACTCGCACCAAAAACTGAACCCAAGTACTTTATGTGTACTAGAAGTCCAACAATCTCATTTCCACTAGGTACTGAGGCTCTTTATGCCAGACCTATATTGATTAAAAGTAAAATATATTAAGGTTTTTAGAAATAAAAATCCTTTTGTATTTTCAGTTAAACATTGGTTTCATTAAAATTAATGAAGAGATAGGTTTGCTGAAAACAGTGAACAAAATATAAATTTGTAGTTGAACTATATGCGGATACCATAATTTGGCCACTGCTGACTCAGTTGTTGTCCTTCTTATCCGCCCACCCGTGATGTAAATTAAACATGCTTTGAGAAACCCTTCTCAGCCTCAGTTGTTGTCCTTCTTATCCGCCCACCCGTGATGTAAATTAAACATGCTTTGAGAAACCCTTCTCAGCACAAGGAGTCTTCTCTCTCAAGAAGGTTCCCCATTGGGGAACATTCTTGTGACGTCACGTGGTTTGTTGTACATCAGCTCGGGAAGCACGTGCTAATGTTATCCTATACAGCTATCGAAGCACGTGCTATTGTTTTCCTACTACTCAAACCTGTCTAAACGCTTTTTTTTTCATACAGGGATTTGGAATTGAAGCTTAGGTGGATATGGCGTGAATGTCCCCCATTGCATTATGTATTTAAACTTCCCACATTTACTGTTTGTCACTTTATATCAGTTCAAAAGTAGGAAGTGTACATTAGCTGCGTTAAAACTCCACATGATCTAACTTGCAATAAGAAAGAAACTTGAAGCGATACAGCAAAACAACAAAGCGAGAGCTGTGAGGCGCCCTGTGGTCAGAGTAGCGATCTACGGATCGGAAGGTCCCGCGAACGGAAAATGGTCGTTGAAAACTCACCAAGTATATGCGGAGTACGTGCTCGTTAAATCTGTTGGGTCCGAAAGTCCTGTGGGCGGTCATTGCGCAGTTTCCTATGGGTACAAGTTCCTGGAGACTATTTCCCTCCCCTTCAGGGACATGTCTAAATTGTGGAGGTGGCGCGTGATAGATAGCAGCATCTGTCACGTACATGTGTGCATGTGAGTGTGTGTGTTGTGACTGTCTTACTTGACGAAGGCTTATAAGCGGCTCTCTGAGCAAGCACACAAGCCTGAAAATATATGTATACCAACCAACCAACAACAAAGCGAACGGTCGAATTGTATAAAAGAAAAGTAAAATAAAACAACACTAACTAAGTTAATATCTAATGGAAGCAACATTCTGCCAATATATATCTTTTTCTTTTGATTTCTGTTTGCTTTGAAATAGTCACTTCTGTAAATGTGAAGCGTCACACTGCATGCTGAGAAGCCAGTTGATTTAACAAGTAAGTTTTTGATTTTTCATCAATTTTTAATTTTTTCCAACAAAACATGATCTCATAACGGGACAAAAAACAACTTAGATAAATAATCACAGGCAGTTTTCGAAAAAACTGAAAACCTTCAAATTTTGCCGATAATCTTCCATTATGATTGCCATTCCATGGTGACTCTTCCATTATAATTCCATGGTGACTCTAGTGGAGCGAATTCTTTTATCTGCCGTTTATTCACTGTATTTCTGTCATTATCCTAAAACCTTTTTTTTATTATTCTGTGTTCCGAAATTCAGGTAATGTGCTGAATAGAAAATTTAAGATCTGCTGATAGTCGAAATTTTGCCTTCTTAACCCTCCGTAAAGTCTTAACAGATAAGTAAAAAACAGAAGGGCCGAGAACAATGACTGACTTACAACTTTAGGGACCCTGGGCACAAACAAATTTAGGGGTCCCCAAACATACTATAAAATATGATTGTGTGTATTTTTCAATATGTGAGTGTTTATCAAAAAAATAGCGGAAGTAATTTGCTTGGAAAGGGTGCTTAATCCCCCCGAAATAATTATTTTTGTGAATTGTTAATGAATTAATTCTGATTATAAATACAATTTCCAAGTATGTTTTTTCATGATTTATCACGTTGAAAAGTTAATTTTGGATCGAGTTATATTGGGCATAAATGCTCAGTAAGAAAATTTGGGTGATCCATTTTTGATGCCATTTTTGATTCCTGAGATCCATTTTTGGAGGCAAACAAGTTGATGGTACTTGGTACGGACGTTCAAACTCAGAACTCTATCGGGCTTTTAGAGAGCCTGATGTTGTCAAGTTTATCAAAATTCAAAGAATTAAATGGGCTGGTCACATCATGCGAATGAACAAAGAGCGTTCGACAAATATTATCTTTTTGGCTCAGCCCATCGGATCAAGGCCCAGAGGTCGACCAAAGCTGAGATGGGCTGACTGCTTGGAAAGAGATTTATCAGTGTTAAAGGTCTCAAATTGGAAGACCACTGCCAGGCAGAAGCAGGCCTGGAGGAAATTGATTAAGAAGGCCAGGGCCCACCCGGGGCTGTCGTGCCATTGAGGAAGGAAGGAAGAAAATTTGGGGGGCCTTCCCACGTTCCCCGTTTGCCCTGCCGGAAATCAGGCCCTGGACACAATCGGCGTCATCCGCTTTCCGTCTATTTTTGCATGCGTTTGGGACCAATGACATTGAATAGCTGTAATTAAGTAAATATTGCACAGTGTTAAGAAATGTTATAGATTTAGCTGTTTTTTTAACATTCTCATTGGATTTAAAAATAAACAAAAGTGATAAACTTCTACTTTTGTTGAGTATATTAAGAGACAAATCATATGTTCGCACAGTAATTGAATCGGTGAGTGCGGAAACAACGTCAGTCACAAATTTCAAATTTTTCAGGAGGAAGAAAAAACGTAATAGCTCCTCCTCTATTTCTGCACTCAACACTCGAAACAAACGTCCTGTATTTACGGAACTACTCAGCAGACTAGCGTAATTTTTTCACCCAACACGCATCTTGCCTTTCTACACTTATTTTCATTGAAAACGAGTTTTTGGATTTTTTTGACTGAAGTGGTTTCTGCGCTCACCAATTTAATTGCTCCAAGGCACGATTAAACTCTAAATTAATCAAATCACAAATAATATTTCTTTTAAGGGAATAAGCATTCTTTCCAAGCAAATTACTTCAGTTATTTATTTGGTAAACACTTAGATATTGAATAGTACATACATATATTTTATAGAGGTATGTTTGGGGACCCTCAAATTTGTGCCCAGGGCCCCTAAAGTATTGTGTTGGCCGTTGTTTACAGCCTTTCCTTTTTTAACACATCCGTTACAACTTTACATAGGGTTAAGACTTACTAAATAACTAATAATATATAGACAGGAATCCCAGAATACACAGAAATATTCTTCATTGTATGAAAGTGGAGTAATAGGCTAGTAATAGCAAGGAATTGTTCAAGCCTGTTCCATTCAGATGACAGGAGGATTATAAGACTAATTTAACTCTATTAATAATATATTAACTATTTGTTTAACTATCTGTAACAAAATATCACCAAACAACTTCTTTCAATTGACTACTAGTGTGATGTCGATTATCAAATACAAAGAGTCTGGATCAAAAACAAATTACATTCATTTAAATAGTTATTTTTTAATTGATGTAATTATTACGTGTATATTACCTTTGTGCTGTGCAATATACTCCCATAGGATTTTTTAAGGAACTTGAATTGCCTAACCAGATTTGTTTCAAACTTTTCGACTATGAAGTCATTATTAAATTTTCATTTTCAATTTTCATTTTTTATTCACTGTGATTGGTTATTTAACTCTGATGTGGAAAGTGTGTGGTGGCCACATTCATATGACTTTACTGTGTATCTTGTCGGGTGGCAGTCAACGTGTTAAATTTTAAGTTGTGCGGCCTTCCAGTTAATAGGGATACAGAAAATATAAATAAATAGGTTATTTTTTATTGCAGTAAAAATTGCCACGACTGACCACCTCCATTGAACGACCACCTCTACTTACTACCAATTTTTCAAAGCACCGATTTTCCCGCCTATGTGTTCAATGTTAAAAAACACTCTGGGAGAGACCAGATTTCACTCCCCAAAGGACCAATTTCAAATCACATTTCATGAAAAAATATCTTTTTATAACACGACTTTTTCCGATTAAAAGAATTAATTAGAAAAAGAGGTAATTTAGGAAAAAATGTGAAACGGTCAGAAATGTCTTCTTATTTTAAGAAGGTTTAATTAGTTCACACTAGTTAGTTAAAATAAGTTTGTATAGTACTTTTTTTACTTACTACTGTTTGTTCAAAAGTAAGTTAGTATAATTTTGTGTACATTATTTACGAATTAATAAATTAACGTAACGATAAACCTAATTAACTTTCTGTACTCTGGGAGCGACCAACCTCCATTTACGACCGATTTATTAGGTAACAAGAGGATGGTCGCTCTTAGAGGTTTAACAGTGTAGTTGCATGCTTCAAAACTTGAGAGAAATAATCTTTCAAGGGATATGTAAGATAATGTGCATATTAAAAGATGAAAAAATAATCTCAGACAGGATGAATGTCGACATTTGCATGAAATTACACACCTACCATACTATCGATTGCTGTTTCATTTCTAATTATTTTATAGGAAGGTATGCTTTCATTATATTTTGTTATCTTGTGTATATATATTATAAAGATGTGATATTTTTAGACTTCATTTATTTGAAATCTTATTTTGTTTTTTAGGGAAGTTAAGAGCATCCGTTAGCAATCAAAGGAGCCATGGATCATCAGGTTGGAAAGGGCAATCCTGTAAAGCCGGCTACTGATAAAGAGAAGCTCCACATCTGTGAGGAATGCAAGCAGACGTTCAGTCGGAAGTCAAGCCTTAAAATGCACATGTTGGTACACACTGGAGAGAAACCACATAGCTGTGAGGTGTGCAACAGGACATTCAGATTTAAGCGGAATCTGCAGAGGCATCGTTTGGTGCACACAGGTGAGAAGCCCTTTTACTGCGAGGTATGCAACAGAGCATTCAGTGGGAGCTGGGATCTCAAAAGGCACATGTTGGTACACACTGGAGAGAAACCCCACAGCTGTGAGTTGTGCAACAATGCATACATTGATAGAGCTGCCCTTAGGAGGCATCTACTGGTGCACACTGGAGAGAGACCCCACAGCTGTGAGGCGTGCAACCAGACGTTCAGCCATAAGTCAACCCTTAGAGTGCACATGTTGACCCACTCAGGAGGGAAGCTATATCCCTGCGAGATATGCAACAGAGCATTCGGTCATAGCTCGCATCTCAAAGTGCACATGTTGATACACACTGGAGAGAAACCACACGGCTGTGAGATGTGCAACAAGGCGTTCAGAACAAAGCAAGATCTACAGAGACATCTTTTAGTCCATGCAGGTGAGAAGCCCTATTGCTGCCAGGTGTGCAACAGAGTATTCACTAATGGTGCAAATCTCAAAGTGCACATGTTGATACACACAGGAGAGAAGCCGTATTCCTGTGAGGTATGCAGCAGAACATTCAGTCAGTGCTCAAATCTCAAAGTGCACATGTTGACCCACAGTGGTGAGAAGCCCCACAGCTGTGAGGTGTGCAACAGGAAGTTCAGTCAGCAGTCACACCTTAAAAGGCATATGGTCAAGCACACTAGAGAAAACACACAGCTTTGATTTGTGCAACCATGCATTTAGGTACTGGTTCAGCTTTCAAAGGCACCTGATGGTACCACTGAAAATCTGGAAAGAGCATCCCTTGATAAGCTGGTAAAACCTATTTTTGGGTCACTTGGCGACAGGTTTAGGGCGAATATGTGCCACATTTGGCATGAATTCGCCAATTACAATTGACTTGACAGTTTGCATTGGATCTCAAAATCGCTTGCCAAGAATAATATTTCAAGGAATTTAAGTTTAAAAGTTGTTCCTGCAATTCTTTTTTTTAGTACATGTTTCTGAAACTTCCTTCTATAAAGAACCTCCTAAAGCAATAACATATAAATTTTCTGTTAAAAAATTATTATTGAAAAAGTTGGTTTAAAATGACTATTTTTACAGGTAAAGTATAGGATTGGCGATCAAAGTTGGGTTGCTCTTACAGGGTTACTGGGCTATTGGCGAGCATTTCGATGCTCCTTCAAGAGTTTCAGTTCAGTGGATGGTACACACAGGAGGGAAGCCTCACAGCTGTGAGTTGTGTGGCAGCGGATTCAGTTGGAAGTATGGGGGGGGGTTGCTCCACTTTATGAAGAAAATCCCCACCAATGAAGAGTTTAATGGATAAACATGCTTTGTGGCAGTTTGAAAAAATTGAGATTTTTGTGTTATTGAACACATTATTTCATCCTCTAAACATAGCAATTTTCCCCTTTTGTTTATACTTAAAGTTAGTAAGTATATTTCCTTACCCTTTGCAAGAACTGTTTTTTTTTTTTTGTTCTTGTTTTTTAAAGATTAAAGAACAAATATTATTAGGCATGTTCTACTACTAAGCTTTTCAAATAAGGGTGTGTCTAAAGGCTCTTTCTCGTAAGTTTGCAATTTAAGCTCGTCTCTTGATCCTCACGTCGGGGAAACCTCACAGCTGCGAAATGTGCAGTAAAACATTCAAATTGAAGCAGACTCTGAAAAAAACCAAGTTGGTACACAAAGGGGGAAGGAAAAGCATTACTTCTGTGATGTGTGCTACAGTGGATTTTCGCCGATGTCTTAGCTTGCCAGACGCATTTTGATGCACAGCAGTGAGAAACAGTACAGTTGTACAAGGTGCGCAACACGACGTTCAAACTTAACTAAGATTAACTCAAAAACATTTTCTACCATGAACCGCAACGTTAGTTTTCGAAGACATTTAACATGAAGTGGTACCTCAGGAGACACATGGCAATCCACACAGTTGAGAATCAACTCGGATGTCAACTGTGCATCAAAACATTTAAGCATAAGGATGACCTGCAAAGACTCCTCACTTGACCCATACAAGAGACAGTTGTCACAGCTGTGAGGCATGCCTCAAGACATTCCGTGTTAAGTCAAACCTTAAAGCACACATGGGAAAGAAATTCCACAGCTGTGAGGTGTGCTGCAGGGCATTCACCCAGAGACACCTACTTGACCGACATTTCTTGACTCACTTAATAATGAAATAAAATTGGTATGTGAATCTTGCTACAAGAAAGTCAAATTGTACTTTGACTATCTTTTATAAATAATTTTTTATAATTGCTAGGAAGTGTATTTATAGTTAATTTTTTAGCAATAAAAAGTCTGAAAATCTGTCTTGCAATTACCTTAAATGTCCAATACAACAATAAAAAATGTTTTCTTTTAATCATTTTGGTAAAAATTCTTACAGTAAAAACTCCACGACCAATTTTTCAAGGCACTGATTCCCCCCCCCCCCCCCCCCCCATGTGTTCAATGTTAAAAACACTCTGGGAGAGACCAGATTTCACTCCCCAAAGGACCAATTTCAAATCACATTTCATGAAAAAATATCTTTTTATAGCACGACTTTTTTCGATTTAAAAATTAAATTAGAAAAATAGGTAATTTGGGGAAAATAAAAAAAAAGTTAAACGGTCAGAAATTTCTTCTTACTTTAAGAAAGTTTAATTAGTTCACACTAGTTAGTTAAAATAAGTTTGTATTGTACTTTTTTTACGTACTACAGTTTGCTCAAAAGAAAGTTAATATAATTTTGTGTACTTTATTTACGAATTAATAAATAAACATAACGATAAATTGTCTACCTAATTAACTTTCTGTACTCTGGGAGCGACCAACCTCCATTTACGACTGATTTATTAGGTAATAGGAGAGTCGCTCTGAGAGGTTTCACTGCAGTTGCATGTTTCAAAACTTGAGAGCGATTATCTTTCAAGGGATATGTAACATAATGTGCATATTAAAAGATGAAAAAATCTCTGACATGATTGTTGATATTTGCATGAAATTACACACCCTACCATACTATCAATTGCTGTTTAATTTCTAATTAATTATAGGAAGGTATGTTTTCATTATATTTTTTGTTATCTTGTGTATATATATTATAAAGATGTTATATTTTAAGACTTTTCATTATTTGAAATCTTATTTAGTAGCTTTTTATTTTAGAAAAGTAAAAAGCATCTTTTAGCAATCAAAGGAGCCATGGATCACCAGGTTGGGAAGGGCAATCCTGAAAAGCCGGCTACTGGTAACGAGAAGCTCCACATCTGTGAGGAATGCAAGCAGACGTTCAACCGGAGCTCGAATCTGAAAACGCACATGATGATACATTATTCGTACTTTATTTACGAATTAATAAATAAACATAACGATAAATTGTCTACCTAATTAACTTTCTGTACTCTGGGAGCGACCAACCTCCATTTACGACTGATTTATTAGGTAATAGGAGAGTCGCTCTGAGAGGTTTCACTGCAGTTGCATGTTTCAAAACTTGAGAGCGATTATCTTTCAAGGGATATGTAACATAATGTGCATATTAAAAGATGAAAAAATCTCTGACATGATTGTTGATATTTGCATGAAATTACACACCCTACCATACTATCAATTGCTGTTTAATTTCTAATTAATTATAGGAAGGTATGTTTTCATTATATTTTTTGTTATCTTGTGTATATATATTATAAAGATGTTATATTTTAAGACTTTTCATTATTTGAAATCTTATTTAGTAGCTTTTTATTTTAGAAAAGTAAAAAGCATCTTTTAGCAATCAAAGGAGCCATGGATCACCAGGTTGGGAAGGGCAATCCTGAAAAGCCGGCTACTGGTAACGAGAAGCTCCACATCTGTGAGGAATGCAAGCAGACGTTCAACCGGAGCTCGAATCTGAAAACGCACATGATGATACACACTGGAGAGAAACCACACAGCTGTGTGATGTGCAACAAGGTTTTCAGAACAAAGCCACATCTGCAGAGACATCGTTTAGTGCACGCAGGTGAGAAGCCCTATTCCTGCGAGGTATGCAACAGATCATTCAATCGGAGCTCAAGTCTCAAAGTGCACATGTTGGTACACACTGGAGAGAAACCCCACAGCTGCGAGGTGTGCAACAGGGCGTTCAGAGAAAAGCAGGTTCTACAGAGACATCTTTTAATGCACACAGGCCAGAAGCCCTATTCTTGTGAGTTTTGCAACAAGTCATTCAGAACAAAGCAAGAACTACAGAGACATATTTTAGTGCACACAGGCGAGAAGCCCTATTCTTGTGAGTTTTGCAACAAGTCATTCAGAACAAAGCAAGAACTACAGAGACATATTTTAGTGCACACAGGCGAGAAGCCCTATTCTTGTGAGTTTTGCAACAATGTGTTCAGAACAAAGCGGAATCTACAGATACATTGTTTAGTGCACACAGGTGAGAAGCCCTTTTCCTGCAAAGTATGCAACAGAGCATTCAATCGGAGCTCAAGTCTCAAAGTGCACATTTTAATACACGCTGGAGAGAAGAACTACAGAGACATCTTTTAGTGCACACAGGCAAGAAGCCCTATTCTTGTGTGTCTTGCAACAATGCGTTCAGAACAAAGCGGAATCTACTGACACATCTTTTAGTGCACACGGGTGATAAGCCCTATTCCTGCGAGGTATGCAACAGAGCATTCAATCGGAACTCAAGTCTCAAAGTGCACATATGTTAATACACGCCAGAGAGAAAAAACATAGCTGCGTTGTATGCAGCAAGAGCTTCAGGACTAAGTCCAACCTAAAAAGGCATCTACTTGTGCACACTGGAGAGAGGCCGCACAGCTGTGAAGTGTGCAACAGGAAGTTCAGTCGGCAGTCACACCTTAAAAGACATGTTCATGCACACTAGAGAAACCACACAGCTTTGAGTTGTGCAACTGGGCAAATAGATACAAGTCCAGTTGTGGAAGACACCTGATGTTGAACACTGGAGAGAAGCCTCACAGCTGTGACGTGTGAGGCAGGAGATTCAGGTAGAAGGTGGTTTTTGTACTGTCCCATGTTTCTCTGCTCTAAGAAAATCCCCGCAAACGAAGAGCTTCAGGGAAGAACATGCTCTGTGGCAGTTTGAAATGATTAAGTTTTTTGTGTCAATTATCATATTATTCCATCCTCAATACATAACAAATTTCTCATTTTGTATAAACTTGAGTATATTTCATATTTCATAATGTTTGCTAGAACCGTTATTTTTTTTACAGATTTAAGCTGAAACACCACTTAGCATGTTCTATCAGTAAGCACTTCAAATGAGAAGTGTGTCTTAAGGAATTTTCCCATAAGCTGATTTCTTGGTCCATACATCAGAAAAACCTCACAGTTGCGGAATATGCTTTAAGGGATTCAAAATGAAGCAGACTCTAAAAAAACATCTACTTGTACACAAAGAGGGGAGCCTCACATCCGTGATGTTTGCAACAATGCATTTTCTCTGAAGTCATATCTTGCCAGACACATGTTGATGCACAACAGTGAGGAACTGTTCAGCTGCAAGGTGTGCAAGGAGACGTTCAAATATAAGATCAACTCAAAAACACACTTCCAAGTGCACAGAAAGGTGGAGTGCATCCGAAGACATTTAGCATGAAGTGGAACCTCGAGAAACGCATGACGATCCACACCACAGATAAACAACACGGCTGAGGAAGTGCTGCAGAACATTCACCCAGAGACGCCTACTTGACTTTCTCAATATTGAAATAAAATTGTCTTTTGCAATTACCTTACATGTCCAATACAACAATAAAAAAAAGAAAGTTGTTTTAAAATAATCATTTTGGTAATTATTTTGAAATATGTGGTTTGCCTAGAAATTCGTTTACGTGTGTGTTGGCAAAAGAGGTAGAAACTTTACTACATACATTCGTCGTATTTATCAGGTAAGACACTTTAAGGGATAGTTTTTTTTTTTTTAGATTTGTGGTATATAAAATTTTTGGTTCAACGAGGCTTTTTCTTATTGAATCACTCGCACCAAAAATTAACATTGGTTTGATTAAAATTAAATGAGGAGAGAGGTTGCAGCAAATAACGAATAAAATATAAATTTGTTGTTGAACTATATGTGGCTACCATGTTTTAAAAAGTGCTGACTCAGTTGTTGTCCTTCTTATCCGCCCGTGAAGTAAATTAAACAGATGCTTTGAGAGGCCCTTCTCAGCACAAAGGCAATTGCATTATGTATTTAAACTTCCCGCATTTACTGTCTGTCTCTTTATATCAGTTCAAAAGTAGGAAGTATACATTAGCTGCGTTAAAACTCGACATGATCTAACTTGCAATAAGAAACTTGAAGCGATACAGCAAAACAACAAAGCGAAAGGCCGATTCGTCGAATTTTATCAAAGAAAAGTAAAATAAAACTACACTAACTAGGTTAATATCTATTAATGGAAGCTGCATTCTGCCAATATATATATATATATTTCTTTTGATTTCTGCTTGCTTTGAAATAGTCACTTCTGTAAATAATTGTGAAGCGTCATAGTGCATGGAAGCCAGTTGATTTAACAAGTAAGTTTTTGATTTTTCATCAATTTTTAATTTTTGCCAACAAAACATGATTTCCTAAGGGGACGAAAAACACTTAGGTAAATAATCACAGGCAGCTTTCGAAAAAACTGAAAACCTTCAAATTTTGCCGATAATCTTCTTCCATACGCCGCCGAAGTGTGACGTCAAAACATGGCTGCTGAGGCTCACTGGGCATAGATGGACAGTTTTTTTTTTTTTCAAAATTGCTGAATAATCACTGTACAAGAATGATGTGCAAAAATAAGCCATTCATAAAAGTTAACATGTTGACTACCTTGATAGCAATGGGAAGTTTTCATTGATAGAGGCTGATGTGAAGTAGAATAGCATCCTGGTTTTAGACCGATTCTTTACAATGAATAGGAACAATCCCTTCTTCATTTTTCGTCAAAAGTAAAAAGCGTATTTCGAGGTCATGAAAATATGAGGAATTGTTCAAGCCTGTTCCATTCGGATGACATTAGCATTATAAGACTAATTTAACTCTATTAATAATATTATTAACTATTTGTTTAACTATCCGTAACAAAATATCACCAAACAACTTTTTCAATTGGCTACTAGTGCATGTTTATTATCAAATACAA
Organism: Hylyphantes graminicola; assembly: GCA_023701765.1. NCBI lineage: Eukaryota > Metazoa > Arthropoda > Arachnida > Araneae > Linyphiidae > Hylyphantes > Hylyphantes graminicola. The sequence goes on from CM043112.1 coordinate 77,755,138, forward strand.
AAAGTCTTAAAATACCTTTGTGCTGTGTAGCATACTCTCGCGGGATTTTTTAAAGAACCTGAGTTACCTGACCAGATTTGTTTCAAACTTTTTGACGTCATTACTAAATTTACATATTTTATTTGTTTTCATTTTAAAAACCATAAATAGTAAGACCGGAGCTTTGCAAATTTTTTTATAGCTAGTTATTCAAATAACAAAATAATCTGTAACTGCAAAATGCAGTACATCTGGTTATTCTACGCTTGAGGTAAAAGATTTAGTTACCTTGTAATTTGAAATAGAATGCACTCTTTCAAATCATGCTATTTCTAAGTATTCCAAGCATAGTTGGTCAAAATTTGAATCTAATTTTGTACATTCTATTTTCTCAAATTGATCACTTAAAAACCGTTAATTTGTGTGCGGTGTTAACATCCCTACAAAATTATGGCTGAGCTATATTTGTCATCAATGGGCAAAAGGTAAGCTTCACCATAACTGCGTAAGCTTTATAATCTATGCACGGAAGTTCCTTAGCATATCTTGGACTACTAATTGTCAATTAAATATCCAAAAAGGTGGATGAAGTAGCTAGATCGTTTTGTTTATATTACTACCAACACCGTCATGTTTATTGAGTTTTAAAACGAACTTTAGAACTGGTAAGAACGATTGACGAAATAGTACTAGGAAATTAAGTTGGTGCTGTTATATCAGTAAATTAGAATCTGCACTATGAGGTATCATGTTGGGTGGCAGTCAACGTGTTAAATTTTAAGTTGTGCTGCCATCTAGTTAATGGGGATACAGGAAATACTAAAAACATTATTTTATATTATAGCATATTTCAAAACTTGAGAGAAATCATCTTTCAAGAGACATGTAAGATAATGTGCATATTAAAAAATGAAAAAATAATCTCTGACATGATTGTTGATATTTGCATGAAATCACACACCGACCATACTATCGAATGTTGTTTCATTTCTAATTCAGATTATATCAAGAGGTATGCTCTCATTATGTATATATATATGTGTGTGTGCATATGTTTGTATGTATGCAGTGGTGGAAATTGATTTATGAACTGGCAGTTTTTTAACAGTATTTCTTTATTCGATGCACTTTTATCGATTTAAATTTCATACACTATACCTACAGGCTTTGTATTATAAATTATACACGTAAATAAAAAAATTTATAATTTCGTAAACAATATTGTTGTTTATTTTAGTTTTAGCATAAGGAAATTGATTTGTGAACTTTTACATTCAATCTCAATTAAACATTACTAAAACTATTTCTTTCGTTAATGCTTCCTTGAATTTGTTTCTCATAGACAACACGTAACTTGGGTCAAGTTTTGGTCAAACAATTTCTAGTTTTTAATGATTAAGTCCTTCTATTCCATAACTGATGCACACTCCATTGCCACCATACTCCATTTGAGTAAATTATTCATACCAATTGATCTCGGATCTTATTCTTGGGATTTAAGTCATGGCTATTGGCAGGATTATCTAAATAAACAGCACTTTGTACAATAAACCAGTCTTTCATTTCGTTTGAACTAATCTGCAATAAAGTGATGTTTGTCAGCCCTTCAGAAACAAAACCTTATTTCTTCAATCATAAGATATCGTGGCCCAAACCATCAAACTTCCACCACAAAACATTTATGCTGAAGGCAGATCTTGGTTGTTTTCGAAGATCCTTTCAATCACAGTTTAAACCATCACGTCCATCCAAATTGAACTTTTTTTCATCAGCAAATTTCACTTTTTTTCCCATTTATCTCCCTCCACCCCTCACCCAATCCATTTCCATGTAGTTATGACCATATTTTAATGGCCTCTTCTTATGGTGAAGAGTCAGCTTTGGACCAGCCTTCATTTTGGAACATTTCAAGTTCGACGAGGATATTGTGAGGATTCAGTTGCCTGGATCGATTTCCTCCTAGTTCTGTGCTCCATGGTCTGCTCTCCAGTGCTTGCATAAACCATCCTCAGTGCAACACAGGGCCGAGATCATCTGTGTTCCAACCTGCGGCAGCTGTTGCGCAACCGAGTGGCATACAACCTACTACCAAGCGGCGGTGTGCCTCGTGATCTGGCAACAGCGAGATAGTTTTGGCATCTGGAGCTATATAGGAATGAATACGACAGATTGAGGAGCAGATTGTAACTTGATGTGTCTGATATGACTTGTTGGTTTTGTCCCGAGTTCTTAACGGGATTAGTATTTTAAATGTTCTTAATAAATAGTTTACTTTTAAATCTATGCTGAATCCTTCTATAAACTCTACACTCGTCACAATATCAATATTTGTCTTTCTCTTCTGGGAGTTACAGGAAGTGATAGTTCAAAACAAATTCGCCCTGTAATGCACAAATGCTGCCACAAAGGGTAACTTTTTGGGATGCAAGTCCAATAATTCTGCTTTTGTCCCTCGTCCCACGAGGGTTACACCTTTTTTAATGATGGATTTTTGCCATAATCAAAATGATTTTATATTATATTTATTAATATGCTGATTTCTCTTACTGATTTGTTACAATATTATATAAGGGTCATTTTTTACCTTTTTGGCTTCGGGCAGTCCTGCAAGCTTTCCTATTTAGTAAAATGGGAATAAAACATATAAATTTCAACAAAGTTGGCCTTAATCTTATTTATAAACAATGAAAGTAAGCTCCCCTGAAGTTCAAATGAAGAACCAGTTAAAATATTTGGTAACTTGGTTGAAAATAAATTTGAGTTCATAAATCAATTTCCACCATTTGACATGCTTAAAAACTAAAAATATATACATTTTTATTTAATATCATTTTTTGAAAAAAATTGTGTGAAGATTCTATATTATGCTCTGAATATACAACACACAAAATTCGAATAATGAGCACTTAATACAAAGCGATGTATGGTGAAAAGAATATTAGTTCATAAATCAATTTCCACCACTGTATATATATGTATATAAGATAATAAAGATGACATTTTAAAACTTCATTTATTTGAAATCTTATTTTGTCGATTTCTTATTTAGAGAAGTAAGAAGCTTCCCCCAGCACTCAAAGGAGCCATGGATCACCAGGTTAAAAAGGGCAATCCTGAAAAGCCGGCTGCTGATAAAGAGAAGCCCCACATCTGCAAGGTATGCAACAGAGCATTCAATCGGAGCTCGAATCTCAAAAGGCACATGTTGGTACACACTGAAGAGAAACCACACAGCTGCGAGGTGTGCAACAAGGCGTTCAGAACAAAGCGGCATCTGCAGAAACATCGTTTAGTCCACACAGGAGAGAAGCCCTATTCCTGTGAGGTATGTAACGGAGCATTCAAATATAGCTCGAATCTCAAAAGGCACATGTTGATACACACTGGACAGAAACCACACGGCTGTGAGTTGTGCAACAATGCATTCATTGATAGAGCTGCCCTTAAAAGGCATCTACTGGTGCACACTGGAGGGAGGCCCCACATCTGTGAAGCATGCAACCAGACATTCCGCCAAAAGTCAAGCCTTAAAATGCACATGTTGACCCACTCACAAGAGAAGCCGTATTCCTGCGAGATATGCAACAGATCATTCAATCGGAGCTCAAGTCTCAAAGTGCACATGTTGGTACACACTGGAGAGAAACCACACAGCTGTGAGGTGTGCAACAGGGCGTTCAAATTAAAGCGGGGTCTACAGAGACATCTTTTAGTGCACACAGGTGAGAAGCCCTATTCCTGTGAGGTGTGCGGCAAGGCGTTAAGATCAAATCAAGAATTACAGACTCATCTTTTAGTTCACACAGGTGAGAAGCCCTATTCCTGTGAGGTGTGCAACAAGGCGTTCAGATTAAAGCAAGTACTACAGACTCATCTTTTAGTGCACACAGGTGAGAAGCCCTATTCCTGTGAAGTATGCAGTCGAGCATTCAATCATAGCTCGCATCTAAGAAGGCACTTGTTGATACACACCAGAGAGAGGCCCCACAGTTGTGAGGTGTGTAATAGAAAGTTCAGTCGACAGTCGCACCTTAAAAGGCATATGTTTATGCACACTGGAGAGAAACCACACTGCTGTGAGGTGTGCAACAATGCGTTCAAATATAAGCGGGATCTACAGAGACATCTTTTAGTGCACACAGATACGAAGCTCTATTCCTGTGAGGTGTGCAACGAGGTGTTCAGATCAAAGCAAGAATTACAGACTCATCTTTTAGTGCACACAGGTGAGAAGCCCTATTCCTGTGAGGTGTGTAACAAGGCGTTCAGATCAAAGCAAATACTACAGACTCATCTTTTAGTGCACACAGGTGAGAAGCCCTATTCCTGTGAGGTGTGCAACAAGGCGTTCAGATCAAGGCAAGCACTACAGTCTCATCGTTTAGTGCACACAGGGGAGAAGCCCTATTCCTGCGAAGTATGCAATCGAGCATTCAATCATAGCTCGCATCTAAGAAGGCACTTGTTGATACACACCAGAGAGAGGCCCCACAGCTGTGAGGTGTGTAATAGAAAGTTCAGTCGACAGTCACACCTTAAAAGACACATGTTTTTGCACACTAGAGAAACCGCACAGCTGTGAGTTGTGCAACAAGTCGTTCACAACAAAGAAAGATCTAGAGACTTTTTTTAGTGCACACAGTTGAGAAGATGAAAACTTGCATAAAGTATTGTGGAGATTTTACCATCTGTCCTTTCCATTCTTTCATGTTCTGTTTTAACTTCTGGTACGGACAGATGGCAAAATCTCCTCAATACTTTACCCAAGTTTTTTTTATTTGCTTCTTTTCCATTAAACAACAAAAAAGTGCTCAAAATCTCTTTTGGTTATCAATGTAGTAAATGTCAAATGATAGTGTAAAAAAATATGAAATAAATTATTTGTTCAAAAGTTTCCTGATTTTTTTTTCTCTTTAAAGTTGTGCATTACAGCAAATAGTCCTTCAATGCATAAGCATAGTCAAGTTTAACCATTAGTGAACCACCTCACTCAAACACCTTTACAACTTTAATAGTTTTAAAACCAGCTTTGTATTTGTGCTAATTACTTTTTAAACCATTTTGGTATTCTTGCGAAAGTGGTCGCCTGTAAATATGTAAATTAAATATGTGAGGGGTATAGAATCAAAAGTCACTAAATCCAAAAGGTAAAAATATGGGAAATCGCAAAAAACAGCTTTTAATTCCTTACTATTGTATAGAGTAAATGTGAATACATGTATTATATGTATTCACATTTACTCTATACAATAGTAAGGTATTAAAAATAGTTTTTTGCGACTTCCCATATTCTTACGTTTTGGATTTAGTAAATTTTGATTCTATACCCTCAGGGGTGCCAGACTTCCGCCGAACGGCGGAATTCCTCTTTTTTCCGATTTTTCAAAAAAAAAATCCGCTTTTTCCGAATTTTTCAGAAAAATCCGCTGAATCAAGATTTTCAAAAAATTACGAAAAACTTTTAGATTTTCTAAGTTTTCAAAAAGAAAATCGTATTAACAGGGTTTCCGCGCAAATGAAAAGTCAAGAGTTTGGACATTGGGTTTAATTTTATCATAAGTATTGAATTTGAGCAAAAAAACGACCAAAAGTCATATATTTCAGCAAAGAAACGTCCGAAAGTAATAAAAATCAATAGATATTTATTCGCGTCTTTCGGATCGCCGGACCTTCGCGACTTTCGGATCGCTGGACCTTCGCATCGCTGGAGTTTCGGAAATTTCGGATCACTGGAGTTTCATGACTTTCGGATCGCTTTAGTTTCTTGTCTTTCGGATCGCCGGAGTTTCATGTCTTTTGCAAAGTTGGAGTTTCGTGACTTCCGGATCCGCCGGACTTTAGCGACCTTTTGAACGCTGGAGTTCCGCGACTTACGGATCGCTAAGGTTTCTTGTCTTTAGGATCAATGGAGTTTCGGATCGTCGGACTTTCAGAACGCTGGACTTCCGCGACTTACGGATCGCTAGAGTTCCGCGACTTTCAGAACGCCGGAGTTTAGTGTCTTTCGGATTGCTAGAGTTTCAAGAATTCCGGATCGCCGGAGTTTCAAGAATTCCGGATCGCCGGAGTTCCGCGACATACGGAACGGCGAAGTTTATTGTTTTTCGGATCCCCGGAAAGTCGTAAATTTCGGATCACTGGAATTCCGCGACTTTCGATTTTCGGAATGCCAAAGCTTAGTGTCTTTTGGAAAATCCGGAGTTTCGTGAATTTCGAATCGCCGGATTTCCGCTACTTTCGGAACGCCAGAGTTTTTTTTTCAATTTTCAGATGGCCGGAGTTTTTAGATGTTCTGATAGGCAAAGTTTGCGAGATTTTCAGATCGCCTCAATTATTAATATTAGAAAAAAGTCATTGATTTTAAATTCGATGAAAATTCCGGTGGTAGAGAGTAAGAGATGTATCCTAAGTTTAAACTATTATTTAAAAAATACAATTATGCCAATAGTTTTGCCAGTAGGCTTTTCTGTAATTTTGATTTAACTGGTGATTTATAAAGTGTTTTTTTAATGCAAGCGCAACCCTTATTAGAAGGAGGAATGCAATTGCACTATACGACACACTTATAAGAGAACAAAGAAATTCCTGAAATAATTAATCAAAGAAAAATTTAATACATATAAAGCATTACTTCTCCAATAAGTTCACATTAACCCTTTCAGTCCCAGTGATGCCATTTGGCATCATCACTTTCAATATTTTTTTCAAAATGTTTATGTCCCGTTCTGACATCCAAACACACATCATTCGATTCTTCACACTGTGTTCTATTCGACAATATTTTACATTAATCTCAATAGAAGTCAGAACTACTATTTTTTTTATTTAGAAAATAGTCAACGAGCGTTTCTCCTGATTTTTGATCAGTTCACTTCAGTTCCACATATTTAAAACACAATTTAAACTATTTCGGATAAAATAATTACTAAATTTTTTTTTAATAAAATGATCAGATACCTTAAAATATATAACTCGAAGTGTTTCTAGGTAATATATATATTTTTATTTTGTTGTTTTCCACAATTAAAGAATTTTGGCATGGTTTCAAAAACCATATAAAAAATTTTAATGAATTTTTTTTTCTTATGGAATTCGTATATTTGACCTAAAATAAGCTTATTTTGTGAATATCGGATGTTTCTGTAGTGTAGTAAATTTTTGGGACTGAAAGGGTTAAAGAAAAAAGATTTTGTTCACTTTATTAATCTAATTACATTTTGAAATCATTTTATGGTGCGATAATTTATTTCTAAAATAAATTTGTGCACTTGCCCATTAAATATGAAAAGTGTCTACACAAACACTATAAATTGTTTACTATGTTTGTGTTGTCAACTTTCGAGTTGTTTCAATTTGAATTTTTTATTTTTTTTATTTGAGATGCTATATATAGTCATGAAAAACTGTTAACTTAGACACGGAAAGTCATGAATTTGGGACTGTCCGTTTTGGCAGAAACCCTATATTGTTACTCGCGTGATTTCCTCTTTTTTTGATTTTGGCCACTTTCACCCCTGTACCCTTCATGTATTTTTATGTCATCAAAAGACGGTCTCTTTTATTTAATTAATTCATTTTATTTTAATTCAATTCAGTTAAATCTGCTATCATTTTATAAGAGAAATACGCAAAAACTAAGTACTATTGCGCCCTTATGCATCTTAGACTTTTCATGCAACGTATGCACTTGCGTAACTTTTGACTGCAAGCGACATGAAGCCTGTTTTGTTCCCCCGTTGAGGATGTCGCCCTTAACAGTTGCATTGGGTGCTTATTCAGGTGTCAGCTCGTTATTGACTGTGGTTCTAAAATACGACGCCTGTCACCAATAGCCCTCGTGCCGTAGCTCTAGTGCGACGATGCAAACCTAACCTAATCTCCCGTTGAGAAAAAACGGGGGGGGGGGGGTGTAGTACTTTGATAATTTAACTAGAGTGACAACAGCCTCAGTGACTTAGCGATTTCATTCTTAAGCTTGCTGGAGTAGGGTACTTGACTGGTTTTTTTTATATCATCGTAAATTCAGAGTATGTGCGAAATAAAAACCAATTTTGTTCAAATTTTGTAAAAAAATAAATTTTAAAGTTCGGGCTCGGGCGAAATAAAGGACGCTTCATGGTGAGGCGGCCTGATAAAAGGATACTCAAGGAGTAGCAGGAGATGAATTATCTCCGCTTATATACTAAATCTGTAATAGTGGTAGGGACAAGGGCTATAGATTTAGAAAGTAGCAGATCTGCTTCGAGGATGAAAGGTGAAGCCATTTGTGAACCAGTATCCCATAAGGCAGTTCGCAAGGCCTAGCTCAACGGCATGCCATACGCCACTAGATGGCACCATGAGATAATTCGACAAATAAAAAATATTTATATTTAATATTAACTAATTAAAGCTTTTTAACAGTTTTGCTATCATAAATTTATAACTGGATATGCATTGATAATTTCTGGAAGACATAAGGTATATATTCATAAAAGAAGCATATTAAAAATACGGTTTTTATTGCATGTAACTCCAGCAAAAGCATTTTTTGTGAACCAGTATCCCATGATGCTTTAAGAAAACGGCGAAATGTGAATTCATCACACAATCGCGGTTTGTATTGCGTTTAACGGGATTGCGCAATCGATAGGCATATCTACTACTTACTAAATCTATGGCACTGGCGGTAAATCAGCGCCACCTAGTTGTTGATGGAATATTGAGGTTGCGTGTGTGGTAGCCGCCACAATGGCTATCATGTGGTAACCATCGAGATATGTGGTAACGAAGTTACTAGTATAAGTCTCTTGCACTCTACGCAAATTTAAACTATCCGATTCTAAAAAACCCCTTTCCATTATCTTTTTCGAAAGCTCGGAATCTTCACCTCCTAATTTTAATAGTACTAGATTCGATTGATTTCAACCAGCAATAATGACTGGAATAAGCCCATCGTCGATGTAGCATAATCTAGCAGGCTCACCAATTAACAAAACAACATTTATTCGATTCGAACTGTTTAAAATGAGATTGAGTTGCATAAAAACTCTAAAAAAGACCGCTCATTTCGAGTGAAACTGAAACAATCGATGAAGTCACGGAAAGCCTTGAATGAAATTTGGAAACGGGTGCGTTATCTGAGCGAAGCCAATTGAGCTTACCAATTATCAATTTGTTTGAAAGAATAATCATTAACTAACATCAGCTATTATACATTAAATTCTCTTAATCTTTTTTTTTTGTGAGCGAACGGTCTTATGGACTTGATCTATATCGGGGAGTTTCGGTAACCTCACTTGGCTATTCATCGCACCCGAGTAGCAAATTTTTTTCCCCGCCACCAAAATTTCAAACTCTTTCTCTAATAGAGAAATTTGTGCTATCCGAAGCAGCTGCCAACTCTACAGGGTTTCGAACCTCTTCATAATTTTTCTTAAATTGTGCACAAAAAAACTTTTTTCTGCATTAAAAAGCTTTTTTTTTTATCCTTCATACTGAAATTTTTGTTGGTCCCCAGCCCAAAGTGTTCAGTCACCAATCACCTGCGGTGACCAAAAATTTTGGGCCCTGGTTGCAGGAACTGTTGCTCGTGAAACATTTATTATCAACCGTGCAATATACTTGATTGAACATTGTCTCAACAACAGCAGAGCAATCCTATTTGTCCAAATATTTAGCATACTAACTAATTGGCGCAACGGCCCATTTCTGGGCCAAGGCCTGCCGTGCCCATTTTAGCTTTCGTGACCTAGGGCTCTGGGGTGCTTGGCATATGTCACGGTAAGGTGGTCGGATCCCCCAGTGTTTAGTTCTCAAGCATGCTTGGTACCCATTTTATCGACCTACTCAAGGAATGAAAGGATGGGTTAATCTTGCCCAATCCTGGATTTGATCCCTGAAAAAATATTTAACATAGAATGTTTTAACTTTCATGTAGACCACTGTACTACTACCTAATGATGCTAAAATGATTGCCCAACTTTGAGCCAATTGATTTTAACCAACCTTAAGATATGAAGGGTTTCTATTTTTTGACAATCAAAATATAATTCTTTTTTCTTTGCAGATTTCCCAAGTGGAGGGAAGGGGAAGTTTTCCCTTATTAAACAATCCAAGTGTCAAAGTGGCGTGTACCGTGGATGTACACGAAATGAAGAAATGAAACTGGCAATGAAGACACTCAAATTCTTGTCAACATCTTTGTGAGTAGTTTTGTACTGTCTGTGCGGTGCAAAAAAAAATGTCCAGAGAGAAGGAATACAGCTGTGGGACGTGCCACAAGACGTTCAGCTTCGGCTCGAACCTCGACCGACACATGTTGGTCCACACCAAAGAGAGACCGCACCGGTGCGACGTGTGCGAGAAGAAGTTCACGGAGAAGTCCCACCTCAAGTCCCACATGTTGGTGCACACGGGCACCCGGCCCCACGCGTGTGAGGTGTGCAACAAAACATTCAGCCACGCGAGCAACCTCAAGAGACACGTCTTGATCCACACCGGGGAGAAACCCCACCGGTGTGACGTGTGCGGTCGGACGTTCAAGGACGGGTCGCACCTCAAGAAACACTACAGGTACTCAAATAACATAGGGTCGACTGACCAGTGAATGAACAGTTGGTAAATACATTTAAAAAGTAAGGATTAAAAGTCATTCCACTGGATGGATTGGCAACACTGACTTCCTCTCATCTAGTAGGAAGCTATCTCGCACCTGGTTGTCCTGGTCATTAATGTTTTCATCATGTTTATTGACTGGACATTTTTGTGTTCATTCACTGGTAAAGTAAGGTTCATTCACTTGGCTTTTGTACCACTATGTATTTGGACCCCCAAAAGACGCAACGCAATTCAATATAAAGGCACGTCCTTTTTGTAGAATTAACATAAAATGACAGAAGTGTTCTCATTGTCATAAACCCACAAGCTATATTTTCTTAAAATGTATGAATTTTCTTAAAACAAATTTTGCTCAAGAGTTCATTCACTGGTTAGTCTACCCTACACCTAAGAGTTGTAATATTGACTAATTATTCACATAGGGGAAAATATCGAAAATGTAAGTTAAGTCGTGATTAGAGACGAGTTTTTAAAAACAATCTAAAATTTATTAAACCCAATTAAATAAGTAAAAGTTCTTCACAGACTTAAACAAAAAGCTGGAATCGATCCGAGTATTTGTACAAATCCACTATAAGATAATAAATTTATGTTATTATTTCCACTCATTATAAAGCATAAATTCATGCTTATATTACCTTTTAATATCTAAAATTAAAAATAGGCTATAAAATGCACACATAAAAGTCATTGTAATTTGCCCCATAAACACTTTTCGCTACCTTGTCGCGTTTTTGGTAACAATTTGGCGAGAAAGGCGATATAGCTACAAAAATGTATGTACTATGTAGAATGCAGGTTTGCACGTGTGCATGTGCAGGGTTTTGATTACCCTGGCTGTGGGGCTATTTTTCAATGGAATATTTAAGTTTCGGCTTTGGGTTTTCTTTGTCACCTTTGTTTTTTATATGCTTTAAATCTGGGTGTCGGTGGTGATTTGATATACTAGAGCCCTGGTGAACTTTAAAAACATGGTGAAAACATCCATTATTTACCAAGCCTTCATCATTTTTTTTCAAGTTGAATTGTAAATTAATCCTAATTGCCTTTTGTTTCATTTTATTACAATACAGTAGAGTCCCGCTTATTTGAAAGGTAAGGTACCGGAACACTTTCGGTTAATCGAGATTCCATAGGATTTTTCGGATAATCAGGAATCGAACACCAGGCCCTTAGATGCATAGAAGCACAAGATGAAGCCACTACTTCAGACGTTCTCGTGTTTAAAAGAAATTTGAGCAGCAAAATAAATCACTGCATATTTTTGATAAATAAATCCAACTTTGTAAGTACATACTATTAATGTTTTGTGTATTTACACATTTTGCGTACATTTCATATTTTAGCAAAAATAATTCCTTTTGATTAAGCCGAATTTCGGATAACCGGGACTCTACTGTATTTTGATATCAAGTTCATTTTTTTTTTATTTCACGTTATGTTTCCTTCAACAACAGGAATCACACCGGAGAGAAGCCGCACGTCTGTGACGTGTGCGGGAAGGCCTTCAGCGACCGGTCGAACCTGTTGGGACACGTCTCGACGCACAACGCAGAGATGTCGCACGTCTGCGACGTGTGCAACAAGAAATTCAACACCAAGCGCAAGCTCCAACGACATGTGATGTCGCACACGAGGGGAAGGTAGCTACAATCCAACCCCGTTAACGCAAACTTGAAGGAAACACTGAAACCTCTATTGTTAACCAAATTTTATGTTAACTGTCGGAATTTTTTTAACATATTGAACCAGTGAATAGTTTTTAAAGCAATAACATCGAAAATTTATTATATTTTTACATTGTAATACACTGTATGGAATTTATAATTCAATAATATAATAAAGTTCATTTGGGCTGGTAAATACAATAGAAAATTAATTTAAAATTTTAAAAAACAGTAATGGGATTCAGTGGCGGATCCAGCCAGGGGGCGCGGGGGGCGCGCGCCCCCTCCTCAAGACCTGCTGACCTTTTTTTTTATCATTGAAAATAAAATTAAAAGAAAAATTTAATCGACAAAATTAGATCGCCACACACCCTCTACACCGATTACTAATCATCGAACATTTTTTGGCTGCACGGGCCGTTAATCGTTCGGCAGTTATTTTTGGGATATTAAAGAACTTAAACACCTTAAGTTAAAATTAAATTGCAATTTTTATGTAACGGCATGCATGCATATAATTTGAAAATTGTTTCACATCGGCGATTCGCGCCTGTACGACGTCCTAAAATTAACTAAAAATATAACTTCGGTGAAGTTTAAAATGATAAATCATTCGATTATTTTATTGCTAAGCTTTCACATGTGGTATTTAATTTAATAGTTACCTTGAATAACTATGCTATTTTCAAGATATAGTCATTGTTTGCCTTGTTTGTATATTAGCTACTTAATGCCAACTTCTTGCTGCGCTGCTGCTTGTTAAAACATTTGTTATAGCATAGAATATCCCCTACTTCATCTATTTCGGTCATTTTTAGAGTGAAACCAAAGCAACCAATGCAATCGCAGTACCATAGAAAAGTGGAAAGAACAGCGTTCCATTATCTGAAACATTCCCATTAATTGATTTTTCCCTATTTGTTGCACTTATTTTTTAAATTATTCACCAATAATCTATTTAACAGTATAAACGTTAGTTAGGTAAAGTAAAAACTAGTGTTAGTTCATAAGTAGTAATTAGTAAAAAAATACCAGTAATAGTTATTTAAGCAACTAGTGGCGAAAATGACACTTTATTAAGCGAGTGGATTTTATTTCACGAGCTAGGTACGAGCGAGTGAAATAATGACAAGAGCTTAATAATAAAGTGTTATTTGGCACGTGCTTGCTTACAATATTTTTTATAATAACGTGCAGAAAAGTATTTCTACTAATGAGTGATTTTCCCGACATAATTTAGTTTCCATCGAGATAGTCGAAAATGCAAAGTAGTGAAAGAAAAGTTGTAAAACAATTTTCTATTTTGAATCAAAATAGTATTTACATTAATTAGTGCTACCGAACATGAAGGAAAATGAATTTGAAATAATGTTCGACCAACTTCCAGATTAAATTGAAAAAGCAGCTAAGGAAGCTTCGTTGAATCTTCTTCCAGAAAAGTATTGTTTGGAGTAAAATTTGTGTTCGTACTTTTATCATATTTCATTTCCTTTAATAATTTTTGTAGTACTTGTAGTTTCCATGGAGATTAAAAAATGCAAAAGTAATTAACCAGTAGAAATAAGTGAGTTTCATGATCATTTAGTTTCCACGGAGATATTCATGACATCATTTTGTTTTTCTACCAATCAGATACTCTTATTTACTTTACCGCACTAGTGCCAAAAACCTAATTTTCGCACACTGTCTGTGACGCAAGCACGTAAAGCGTCATTTTCGCAACGATTTATGAATGAATATGATATGTATAAAAAATGGAACTTTTTTGCACGTTGCTATAAAAAAATATGTATTTACCATTTAGAATTAGATTTTAAAAAAAATAACGTAAATCAAAAATAAATAATGTGAATCAAAAATAAAATAATGTAAATGAAAAATAAAATAATGTTAATAAAAAAAATTTTTAATTGAAAAATAAAATGATAAAATTTACCCCCCCCCCCCTAGAAATTTTTTCTAGTTGCGTCCCAGCTTTTGTGATAGCATAGTTGGGTTTTCAGGCAAGTTTTTGGGTGCGCCCCTCCCTCAGAAAAATCCTAGATCCGCCACTGATGGGATTAATGTTGAAGAATTTTGGGTTATTTAATGATTTTCTCAGTAGAAGACATTTTTTTAAAAATATTGTTCACTTTTCTGCCTTTTTTTAGTTATTCAAATTCTCAATTTTTTTTTGTCCTTGTTAAGCGGGATTTTGCTTTAAGAGAATTTTTATAGCATCACCTCACACCCTTATAGACCGGGGAATTGCTTTCAGTTCATCTTAAGGGAAATTTCGTGTTAAATGAGTTCAACTTAACAAGATTTGACTATGTAAGTCGAAATAGTAAATTTTAAGACTCTCCACTCAGATTAGTAATTTTTCACCCATCCACCGATGGTGCCTCATTATATTGTTACCACGTATTGTTATGTATGTTGACTTATGACTTTCTTGGTGGGGGGCAAGATCGCCAAGCACTGCGACTTTAAGTCGATTGTACAAAGCCCCAGAAATGACACAAGCACAAGAGACACACAAAGAAGGAGACAACACAAACAAACACAACAAATAACAACATTTATTGACAGTCACAAACATCCATGCCTGACCGGGATTTGAACCCGACCCCAGCAGCTCCAAAGGCCAGAATCCTAACGAGTGTGCCACTGGGACGGCCTTGTTGTATGTTACTATGTATGTATATTATGCATGTATTATTACGTATTGTTATTTCATGGCTTTATTGGTGGATTGCTGGTGTTCTTTACATCTCTAGGATTGCCTGGTTGGGCAAACAAGTTCTTATGTTTAGACTAGCAGTATGGTCCCGCCTTGCTGGGAACCCGTTAACTTAATGGAAAATGGGTGTCGTAAAGAATATTGAAAAGTTGTTCTCTGCTTCAATAAGATTGACTACCTGAAATTTAGCAAAACCAGTGGTTTGTCAGATTCGAACATTAATGTAGAAGAACTTGAGGATACAAAATGTTTGCACTCCTTCCGTCATTCTGATAACATATTTGGCGCAAAAATGAAGATTCAACAGTCTTTGATAGTTTGGTACAGCTCTAGAACACGATGACTTGGTAACAGCCAGAAAAAAAAAACCCCAAAAAACTCTTAGGTCAGTGGCACATTTTTGGTAATAATTTGGCGAGGAAATATAGATATAGCTACAAACCCTGACATTTTCAGGTCAATCACGATGATCTTGGAGAAACCAACCAGATTAATTATTTAAACAAAATAAATTTTACCCATCTGGCGCTTTTTTAGGTAACATTTTAGCAAGTTTGGCAATGCATTTGGCGAAAAAAGCACTATGTACCGCCTTGCTGGGAACCCGTTAACTTAATAGAAAATGTGCCGTAAAGAATATTGAAGAGTTGTTCTCTGCTTCAATAAGATTGACTACCTAATATTGACTACCTAAAATTTAGCAAAACCAGCGGTTTGTCGGATTCGAACATTAACGTAGAAGAACTTGAGAATACAAAATGTTTGCACTCCTTGTGCGTCATTCTGATAACATATTTGGCGCAAAAATGAGGATTCAACAGTCTTTGATAGTTTGGTACAGCTCTAGAACACGATGGCTTGGTAACAGCCAGAAAAAAAAGAACCCAAAGAAACACTTAGGTCAGTGGCACATTTTCGGTAATAATTTGGCGAGAAAATATAGAAATAGCTACAAACCCTGACGTTATACAGCTCAATCACGATGATCTTGGAGCAACCGACCAGCTTAATTATTTAAACAAAATAAATTTTACCCATCTAGCTCGTTTTTAGGTAATATTTTAGCTAGTTTGGCAATGCATTTGGCGAAAAAATGAAGACATAAATAATCATAAACAGACCTACCGCGATATCCTTGAATAAATTACTTTTTAAATAAATAATGTAGTTTCTAAATATATTGGCAAAAGAATAAAATAAACATTTCAAATTTGAATTATTTTGAGCTTAATTTAATTTCTTAAGCCAATGAAAACGCGAAAGAAAAAAAGCTATCGGATTTGAGCGAAAGTGGTGTATTTTTTTCCAGTTATTTCGAATTTTCTCTAAAAATAGAACAAATATGAAAAAACTAAGCCTCAGGTGCACACGTAGGTATTAAAAGGAATCTATATTAAAAATTTCGAATTTTTTAGAGCATTCTAAGTAGGTGTTTTGCGATCCACAGACATACATACACACAGACAGACTCTTTCTTTCATTATTATAGATAAGGAAGCTAATGAGGATGGTCACAGCCCTGTGTATAACACATGCTTCCTTTGTTTTCTGTTGTTCTTTTTTACCCTTTGCTCATGACATTATTTATTATCATTTTTAATAGACTTTTCAAATCTTCCGACAGGACCCACCCGTGCGCGGTGTGCCTCAGGACGTTCGACCTCCTGTCCAACCTCACGCGACACATGTCGACGCACACGGGAGAGAAGCCGCATGCGTGCAACGTGTGCAACCGGGCGTTCGCAGAGAAGTCGACGCTCAAGTCGCACATGCTGACGCACACGCGCGACAAGCCCCACCGCTGCGGCACGTGCGACCGGGCGTTCAACCTGCCGTCCAACCTCAAGCGGCACCACGCGAGGTTGCACATGGACGTGAGGCAGCACAGCTGCAATGTGTGCAGTAAAGCTTTCGTCACGAACACTGAGCTCAGGAGACACAGGTATTAGGAAATTGTGTATTTTAGCTATGAAATTATTATTTTTTGAATCAATCCTGATTATCTCTCTCTAATATTCTGTTAGTTTTTTTTAAAAAAATGTTAGAAATAGCCAAATAATTAAACACAAAACACATGCAAATTACTGAAAAAACATAAAACCCACTTGGGTAGCACATGCAGACACACATGCGCTACAAGCCAAACCTTTGTAGTGTGTGCTACCAGCCGTTCAACCGCCTGTCCAACCTCAAGCAGCACCACGCGAGGTTGCACACGTGTTAGGAAAAAGTAGTGTATTAAAATTTTACTTACTTTTCCCCGTTTAATTTTGCCACGCCGAAAAACTTGGATAAGCTATTTAAATTTGCCACGAAAAATTCCGGCAATGTTTACAAACAACCAAACCACTCTTTTCAGTTCAGATCTTTTGAGTGTTTGGCTTGTTTTAGTTAATTTTCTCAGTCACAAACATTTTGACTGTTTTTCTATGTTTTTTTTTAATTATTAAACTAATCTGGGAATTTAATAAGTAGCTTATTTATTTTTATTAATATATTTGAATTAATTCCAGCTTACATTTATTCTAGTAATATTATGTAAATTTTGTATGCTTAACTTCATCGTCTCTTCTAACTTATGCAAATTATCTCAGTATATAAGCAGCCGGTTTTCCAAAGTCTTTCTCTTCTTCTTCAATATGTAAGATCACTTTTAGTGACTATAATCATTCTTATCATGAAAGTTTAAGTCACCGGTACCCTTTTGGGTTGTTAGTTTGAGACCATGCACTAAAGCAGTGTTCTTGACTGCCAAGCAGTCACTTTGTTTTATTTTTATTTGTGTTTGGTGAAGCAAAGTATGTTTGACCGGTGAGTTGTGATATTTTAAATAAACTTTAACTTTTTACTAAAGCTTCGAACATTTATTTACGTAAATGCGTTACTCTGCTACACTTATAAGAAGAAACCCGTAAACGAAAAGTACAGGGGAAGAACCGATTGATTTATTACGCGGATGTTCGTAATTGCCTGCTTGGCGGCAGAAAACCGGTTTCTCTCTTTCTTCTTCGCTTGTTCCAAGCGTCGGGATTGTCAATCGGCTGAATCTTGGTAGCTAGGAACCACAGAGATAGATATATTCAGATCACGTGACCTACAACACTGGCTTCGTTGGGGCTCTTCTGGGAGCTCCTTGCGCGTCCCGTCGTTAGCATTGGAGGTCACAGGATCTGCCACTATGATCTCTGTGGTAGGAACTGGTTTCCTTACACAAGTTTAGGCGATCACTCGCTATCATCACCAAAGTGGCTTGCTCCCCTGTACTCTTCAAATATTAAATTTTTTTTTAGCTGATTATCTCTCTCTAATGTTCTGTTAGTTTTTTTGAAAAATGTTATAACTAGCTGAATAATTAAAGCTTCCCTGAATGAAACACAAAGCACGTTCAAATTACTGAAAAAAGCCTAAAACCCACTAGGGTAGCACATGCTGACACACACACCCAACAAGCCAAACCGCTGTGGCGGGTGCAACCGGGCGTTCAACCTGCCATCCAACCTCAAGTGACACCACACAAGGTTACAGATGGACATGAGGCTGTAGGCCTGCAACCTGTGTGGCAAGGTCTTTTTCACAAACCCATAGCTCAAGAGACATAAGTATTGGGAAGTTTTTTAATTATTCTTAATTTAAATTACATCATTCCCAATTACCTCTTTCTAATGTTTTGTTAGTTGAAAACAAATTTTATAAATCGATGAATAATTAAAACTTCCCTAATTAAAGCACAAACACTAAAAAAAATCTGAAATACTGTAAAAAAAACTAAAACATGAAAAAACACCTAAAATCCAAGTGGTTTGGGTTTTTCATGGGAAAAAAAACTACTTTTGGACAACCCTGCAATGCCTGTTAAATTCTTGACTTCTTGCAATTAAATAAATTGTTTTCTTCCCACCTAGCAGGTTGGTGCACGCAAGACAGAAGACAGCTGAGTGCGTAGAAAGAGTTGAGCAGCCACCTCTAAGGTCACAGGTGGATGCAGCCCCTCTCAGCTGAGATTTGGAGACCCTGAACAAAGATCATGAAGATTGCATCTAGTCGAGCTGATTGCATCAAGCAGAGCACCTCTCAGCTGATATTTGGAGGCCCCTGAACAAAGATCATGGAGATTGCATCGTGTCGAGCTGATTGCATCAAGCAGAGCACCTCTCAGCTGATATTTGGAGGCCCCTGAACAAAGATCATGGAGATTGCATCGTGTCGAGCTGATTGCATCAAGCAGAGCACCTCTCAGCTGATATTTGGAGGCCCCTGAACAAAGATCATGGAGATTGCATCGTGTCGAGCTGATTGCATCAAGCAGAGCACCTCTCAGCTGATATTTGGAGGCCCCTGAACAAAGATCATGGAGATTGCATCGTGTCGAGCTGATTGCATCAAGCAGAGCACCTCTCAGCTGATATTTGGAGGCCCCTGAACAAAGATCATGAAAATTTCATCTAGTCGAGCTGATTGCATCTAGTTGAGCACCTCTCAGCTGATATTTGGAGGCCCCTGAACAAAGATCATGGAGATTGCATCGTGTCGAGCTGATTGCATCAAGCAGAGCACCTCTCAGCTGATATTTGGAGGCCCCTGAACAAAGATCATGGAGATTGCATCGTGTCGAGCTGATTGCATCAAGCAGAGCACCTCTCAGCTGATATTTGGAGGCCCCTGAACAAAGATCATGAAAATTTCATCTAGTCTAGCTGATTGCATCAAGCAGAGCACCTCTCAGCTGATATTTGGAGGCCCCTGAACAAAGATCATGGAGATTGCATCGTGTCGAGCTGATTGCATCAAGCAGAGCACCTCTCAGCTGATATTTGGAGGCCCCTGAACAAAGATCATGAAAATTTCATCTAGTCGAGCTGATTGCATCTAGTTGAGCACCTCTCAGCTGATATTTGGAGGCCCCTGAACAAAGATCATAAAGATTGCATCATGTCGAGCTGATTTCATCAAGCGGAGCACCTCTCAGCTGATATTTGGAGGCCCCTGAACAAAGATCATGAAGATTGCATCATTTCGAGCTGATTTCATCAAGCGGAGCACCTCTCAGCTGATATTTGGAGGCCCCTGAACAAAGATCATGAAGATTGCATCCAGTTGAGCACCTCTCAGCTGATGTTTGGAAGCCCCTGAACAAAGATCATGAAGATTGCATCAAGTTGAGCACCTCTCAGCTGATATTTGGAGGCCCCTGGTCATGAAGTCCAGCTGATGAAATCTACACCAAACTTGTTATTTGGGATCACGGGAGCCAAGTTGACAGCTTCTCAATGAAAAGGATCCCAGTTGTAATTACTGCTTTACCGTAAATCTAGTCATGCCGGTTAAGAGGCAATGTCAGCCCCATAGAGCTAATGCATTAGTTTTGGAATCACAAATTCCACAGCAGTATTGTTTTGCCACCTTTTCCTATTTTCACCAGGTATGGGAATCAACATAACATCGCAATGAAACAAAAAAAAATTATCTTTTTATTTAATTATATATTTTTGAAGTTTTAAAATGCAAAAATATCAAGCAGACGGCAACACTATTTTTTAACTTAATCAATTGGATTTTAAATAATTGGATGTTATTATTTTTTTTAAAATTGATATTATGATGATTTCCATTCCTTGTGAATATGGATAACATGGCAAAACAATACTTCTGCGGAAGTTGTGATTCCAAAACTTATACATTAGTTCTATGGTACTGACAAAAAGACTACCTCTTAAAAAAATCACATGTGGTTTCAGTGGCATTACATGTCTGCCTAATAAGCCTCTTAACGTGAGAAGGTTCACATAAAAGTGGTAGGCGGCTATATAATACTTTTATTGTTTTGCGTTCTTAAATTGTATAAATTAGTTGCTAATTAAGTAATACTAGGTGATTATTGTTATGTAAACTATGTTTTAATTTGAATATATTGATGTTGTTTTAAGTCTATTTTTAATTTAAATTATGTTTTTTTATTGTTGATCTAAGAAAAAGGTGTTAATTAAAAAAAAATTTAACACTGTGATTCCGTTTATTGAATTCGTGATTTTCTTAATCCATGAAGTAAAAAGGGAAAAAAATGCACTGCATTTTCATGGTGTACTTGTGGACTAACTTGTAAACTACCTTTATTAGCTGTTGAATTTATTGTTTTTTTAAATATTTTTTTTGTAATTTGTATAACAAAAAGTAACATATGCACACCCATATATTCAGCGTATAATTAATTCAGAAACAAAAAAAAATCGTGAAATGATTTTTAGCTGAAAGTATGTCTCCACTCACTTAACAATTATAATAAGTGACATATTAATGTAAAACTCCTCAAATTTTTAATTTACCTCTGCTGTGTACACTACATTCAATGTAAAGATGTTTTTTGTGCAAACTACTTTATAAATGTGAAGTATTGAACATTTCTATTTTACATGTATGTAGTATAAATAAAAATCTTAAATACCAACGAGAAGGTATTTTAGTGGCATGTATTATATTATTGACTCTTTGGAAGTACCATACTTTTTATGATTCTTCATTACATTTCTAAATAGTATCTCATTATATATATTCCATGTCATATCTAAAACTCGATACTAATCCTAATACAACAGATTATTTCGGCAATTCCAAGTACATATTTTTACAACATTTTTAAGCACAGAGTCCATGAACCTTTTAAAAAATGAATTCCGCCCTTTAGTAGTAAAATAAATGACCTCCACGTAAAGGTAGTTAGGGCTGAGATATCCTGTTTGGTAGAGTATTGGACTTTCATCCCTCAAATTGCGAGTTTGAGCCCTGCTCGCCGAGGGTTACCTCCTACTTAAGAGATTTTTAGGTGCTTAGGACCCCCTGTTCGATACCTCCTCTCCTTCTTTGCAACTTTTGTTTCCTTAACCAATCGACAATTTCGAATATACAATTGTTCAAAACTGTTTTAAGAAAAGCACTTAAGAGTCTTTTTTTTAAAGGGGGAAAACTTGTGATAGTTGATACCTTCGATTTTATTGAAACTTTCAGGATATGTTAGTAGTTCTATGATAAAGTGAATTTCAGTTTTTCTTAAATCGGACTTGTTTGACCTTGGGAGGAGATCAAAGTTCGAGGTAATGGACCAATAGTGTATATTATACCGTCCTGCTAGGGGCTGGGGGCCCCAGTAGGTTAGGCATGGCATCCGCCCAGCATGCGAGAGTTCCTAGGTTCGGGTCCTGGCATCGCTAAAATAACTGCCGACCTACAAACGATCCGTGCAGCCAAAATGTCCGACGAATAATACCCCGTGTAGAGGTAGTGCACGTTAAATGTTTTTCAAAGTCCCAACGCTCCTTACAATGTCGCCCTTAATGGTTGCGTTGGGTGGCTACCCAGGTGTCGGCTCGTCACTTGATTGTGGTTCTAAAATACGACGCCCGTCACCAATAGCCCTCCTCGTGTAGCTATAGTGCGATGATGTTTCTAACTAAACAAAATCACCCATCTACTTCTAGGGCCATGATTGATTATTATTATTTTGGAAATATGAATACTACTTGATACGTATTTTCGTAATATCAAGCAGATCATCAAACAAACCAAAATCCACATATTGCCGCTCTAGCGCAAGACAACCAGTCAACCCATTCATATGAATCCTTGTTTGTCACATTCAGATTGGCAACACTCCGATTTCCAAACAACAACAAAAAAAGCAAACAAAAGCCTTTTAATAAAATTTTAACTAAATGTGAAAGCTTATTTCTATCTCAAACAATAAATACAGAGGCAAAATGACCGTTTGCGCTGTCGTGGGATGCAAAACAAGATCTGAAAAAATCAAAAACAAGACCGTTTCCCTCCACAGGTAAGATTGTAGTATCCATTAGCAACGACTGCTAATGGAGACTAGAATAAGATGGCGGTGCTTTCGGGTCGGGACCGACGCAAAAACCTGTTTGCTGGGTGAAGCCGCGATCGATCGGTGCACCCAAGCAAACGACAAGAAACCTGAAACTGCCTTAAGAACTCAAAATTGCCTTCACTGGAAATTTTTAAGAAGCTAAAACTTTTTATACAAAATAAATTTTATATCATTTTTTGTCAATATTTTATCATTATTAATATACTTTTACGTTTTTGTACCTACAATTTTAAAAATGCATTCTTAAATTTACATCATACTAATTTTATAGCAATTAAATTTAATTAATTTTTAAAAATTCGAATTTTAAATTTCTCTAGTTGCAATATTCCAGGTTATATAATTTTACACATATTCAAACAAATGATGCTTGATTCTAGGCAATACATTTACAAATTTAAATGTACACTTATATAAAAATCATATGGCGTTATCAGTTTTTATTGTATGAATAAACTCTGGAAAACTCCTAAAACTTTTAGAAAGCTCCTTAAACCCTGAAAAAAACCAAGTGGGTTGGGTTAAACCCGGGTTTTTAACAAGTTGTCCCCACATTAATAACTAAGGTTGCAAAACAAGAATCAAATTCTTTGTACGAAGAAAAATATTTCCCTAGATGAATCCAGTTCAAATTTGGCCAGTTCAGTTTTATATATTTTTTTTTATTTATTTAGAAAATACACAAAAGAATCCAATTACAGTTGTGCAAACAAAAGCAGACGAACAAAACGGTTAATTTCCAGAATCCGGTGCCTTTGTCGCCAAAGGATTTGGCGTATTTTGTAGCAAGCGATAAACAATTTTATTTGGTGATACGGCGAAAAATCTTCTCGTCCAATTGTCGGCGCTGGTAATACTTGCACGGAATTGTGGGTAAGAAGCCCGGATGATGTGCGCGCACAATGGAATTATTTTGTTCTTAATTTATTTTTTCGTCCAACTAACGACGCTGTTGATACTTGCGAGCGATGAATTGTGGGTAAAGTTGCGTGCGCATCGTAATCGCGGTTACAGTTAACTATGAATATCTGGTTTGGGTTATTATATTTCGGTTATTTTTTATTCTGAATATTTTGTCGATTCGAAGAGGGCCGGTCTGCTAGCTGCCGGGGGCCCCAAACAAAATTTTATGCTTTCAACAGACTCTTCAATACTGCCTGATGTTGGATACTGATGTTTTTTTTAGAGAAAAAAAAATGCCCGGGGCCCCAAACGGGTATTTAGGCTTTCAATGGGCCCTACAATACTGCCCGATGTTCGATACTGATGTTTTTTTAGAGAAAACAAAATTGCCCGGGGCCCCAAACGGGTATTTCGGCTTACAATGGGCCCTACAATGCTGCCCGATGTTGGATACTGATGTTTTTTTAGAGAAAAAAAAATTGCCCGGGGCCCCAAACGGGTATTTAGGCTTTCAATGGGCCCTACAATACTGCCCGATGTTCGATACTGATGTTTTTTTTAGAGAAAAAAAATTGCCCGGGGCCCCAAACGGGTATTTAGGCTTTCAATGGGCCCTACAATACTGCCCGATGTTGGATACTGATGTTTTTTTTAGAGAAAAAAAATTGCCCGGGGCCCCAAAAGGATATTTTGGCTTTCAATGGGCCCTACAATACTGCCCGATGTTCGATACTGATGTTTTTTTTAGAGAAAAAAAATTGCCCGGGGCCCCAAACGGGTATTTCGGCTTTCAATGGGCCCTACAATGCTGCCCGATGTTCGATACTGATGTTTTTTTAGAGAAAAAAAAATTGCCCGGGGCCCCAAACGGGTATTTAGGCTTTCAATGGGCCCTACAATACTGCCCGATGTTGGATACTGATGTTTTTTTTAGAGAAAAAAAATTGCCCGGGGCCCCAAACGGGTGCGTACTGGATTGCCACTCGCGTAGCTCTAAAGCGACGAAAACTAAAACGAAACTAAACTGAGTACGGGATAGCCACTTGTGTAGCTTTAGTACAGCGTTAATTCAAACCAAAGTGGATTGCCAATCGTGCAGCTCTATTGCGCCGTTAATTCCAACTAGACTGGATGTTTGCGTTTGATCTGGGAGAAAAAAATGACTTCTAACTCTCCCGTAGCTTTCCGCGATCCATTAACCTTAGAGATCAGTGAAGGAAAGTAGGGTTGCATCGGCGTAAGGGAATCTGGCAATGATTAAGCTCGCGAATTTCGCCAAGAATTTGTTGTTTTTCGACAAGCGCCAAGCTGCACCGAATTCTGGAAATTTACCAACAAAACATCAAAATAAAAGTGCAAAGACACTAAACAATACTATGCGATGATAATTAAAATTAAATAATACTATAAAAAGACACATAATCAGTTAAAAATTTAAACACATATTTAGCTTTAAAAACTTTAGAAGGCATATTAAAAGTATCCAGATCATTAGAGAACCTATTGCAAAATTTATAAAATTTATATAAATAAAAAATTTCAATTACATTTGATTTTGTAAGAAGTTAACAAATAAACGATAATTTCTTAAAAGTCTACATGGAGCAGGTATTCCTCTTAACTGCATTTCAAACCTTGGTGATTTTTTACTTAAATTCGTACACATGAAGCTATGTTTTCCAATTTATCATATATAAAGAAGTAAAATTCTAATTAGCCATTAAAAAAAGATTTAATATGCAAATAATAAGATTTTAATAATAATGACATAATATGCATTCAGTGGCGGTAAAAATGTACTGTATGTTCAATTGTTGGCAGATTTTCAAAAATCTAGCCAAATGACCGTATTTTAACATCCTAGTTGCATCAACTCGAAGACTGGTTGTTAGAAAAAATTAGTAATATCCAAATGTGAAAAAATCCTGCCAAGGGTGACCGTACAGTAAATCAGTGGCTTAATGTCAGCCGAGGATATCGGCTGTACTCTTCATTCATTTCTTCCTCATCATCAATCAAACATTATATTTAAAACTGTTTTTTCCAAATTGAAGAATGTAAAGTAAAAACAGCGTCTTTTTAAGTAGTACTTAAAAGTACTGTCAGTACATAAAGGATTAAAAACTGTCATTTCAAACAAGGTATTTTAACATAAAAGTCTATGGCAATTTAACGGACGATTAACATTTATCGAGTAAGAAACAAGTTTCAACTATCAATGTTCTTTCTTCCGATGGTGCAGGTTCCCGAAGGACCCCGATGTTCGTGAAAAGTGGACGCGTGCGCTGGGCAGGAAGAACTGGACCCCTTCACACTGCTCCGTGGTGTGCTCACTTCACTTCAAGCAGAAGTACTTCAAGCGCAACGGGGAGAAGGTCACACTCAAGCGGGGGGCTGTTCCTAAATTAACCGTATTCGTCCCTGATAAACCGGATGACAAAAAAGTAAGTTGGTAGCCATGTTACTTTAATACAGTGAACATAAAAGAGATAATACACAAGAAATTAACTTTTATTATATTTCACAAAGCCAAATATGTAACTTAAAAAACGGAACTTGCAAAATGAAAATATTTGCTAGACTTTAAGTTTATAAAGACGTGGTTCCTTGTTATTGTTAAAGAAGTTAATAATGTGTTCATAAACACAAAAATCTCATATCAGAGTGGTAACAGAACCTGAAAATCAGGGAATTCTCAGGGAACTTTTTAATTCTGGAAATATCAGGGAATTCTCATGGAGTTTTTCAAATTTTGCAAAATATCAAGGAATTTTTCCCATTTTTGAGAGTCTTAATTCCCGCAATGTCTGGATTAAATTATCTGTACTGCATTGAATTGTGTGTTTTGCATGTTTTCTAGATAATTGTAAAATCAGGAAGTTTTTTTTTTTGTGAAAGTATCAGGGAAATCATGGAAATATCAGGGAACTTTTTTTCTAGGAGTTTGTAACTGTCACCCTGTCATTTTTTTCCAAAATATTACTTAGTTAGTTAAATTTAAAAACTTTATTTACCCTTATTTATAAATACCCAAGTATTTTACATCACTTAGGTCTATTAGGTCTTAAACTATCATTTAAAACTGTGATGTCAAGTCATGTAATACGTTTTTTTTAAAAGGAAAATATAGTTTATTTTCTTTCTTTTAGAAAACTTACAAAAGAGCTTTCACGAAGACGGATCTCCTCAAGAAGTATGCCAGGATCAGACAGACAAATGCTGCTACAAAAGTTCCCCAAGCAAAAACACCAGGGAAACCGTCCGAGAGCTCACCGGGAGATAAACCGCCAAAGAGTTCACCAGTAAAGGGTACACCAACAAAAGGTCCATCCACTGATTTTCACTGATTGAGTTATCCGAATCAAAAATTTGTTTTCTTACCGAAATCAAAATGTGTAATTGTGTGCAGAATGGGTTTAATCAGATCATTATGACAGAGCAAAATCCTACACTTATATTCTTAATCTAAACATACTTTTCATACTAATGCTAAAAAGTACATCTTGCAAACAAATTTTAAAAAAATTATGTTTAATAGCTACTTACATTAAACTCTAAAAATACACAATGTTGTGCTATAATTGAAACAAAAAAGGCCATATCACTTATTTGTAGTTAACAGATTATTTTAATTTTGTTTTTAATGCAAAGTGCCTTTAAAATTAACTACTAAAAGAACTTTTTGAAAAGTTTGAAAAAAATTTAAATTTTATTTTTATTAATATCGTATTGTCCTTTGTTCCACTTCATTTTTGCATAGAAATAAATAACTGATACCTGTCATCAAAGGCTGAACACTGTCTTCTTCTATCGGACTGGGTTAATTTCAGAACTAATTAACATATTAATGGTTTGTGGGGAGGTTTTTAAAAATGTCCCCAAATAGGGACGCCAGGTCGCAAAAGGTAATGCTTCGGTGTAAGATTTCTTTGTCACTTTTTTAATTAGCTTAAAGTCTGAGTTTCAGTGGTGCTGTGATATGGAGCGCCTGTTGAACTTTAAAACATGGCAAAAACGCCTCGATCCTTTTGAAGTTTAATTGTAATTGTTTTATTGTTGGATTTTATTAAAATATTTTTGTATCAAGTTTGTTTGTTTTTAACTTTGTGTCTTGTTTTCTTCAACAGATAAACCACAAAAGGGATCCACTAAATCACCAGAAGATCCACCGGCTGACGGATCAACCAAACCGACAGAAGAAGATCCCGGAGATGGATCAACTCAACCATCAGGTGATTGAGTTAACAATTGTGGCTTATGGCAATTTGTCTCTTACCAGTAAATTTAATTTGGCTATTTCTGGTAGGAGTATTTTACAAAATCAACTTAGTTAACCCTGTAATGTATGATTTTTTTTCATCCTGAAAAAATTAACTGCATCGGAATTTAAATAATTTTAAAATTTTTGCGGTATGGAAGAAACCAACTACAAAATTCCAATTTTGATAGGAATAATTAGAAAACTACTAAATATATTTTAAAATAACCCTCTTGAACTATAATTATTTTTTCAAAACAATTTATTTGTATTTAGTACTAATATTATTATACTTTGATTACTGCCAAAGACGTCATTTCACAACAGTTAATAACTTCACTCTTTGATTTTGAATACACTTTTACTACTGTCATCTATGAGGTTTATTATTAACTAAAACTTCAAAGTGAAATGTAATAGATGAAAAAACATAGGTTTGTCGAGAGGGAGCTCTACTTTAATAGAACAAAGTGGATTGTGTTACTTGTTGCCATACGGCAACAGTATGCATTTGCTGGTTAATTTGGCTGTTTCTGTTAGGAATATATTACAAAATTAACTTGGTTAATTCTTGGTTAAAATTATTTGATTCCCTAATTATTGTCAAGGGTACATTGTCACGTGTATTCTCTAATATTGTCAAGTGTACTCTTCAAAGGTAATGCAAGAAATATGTGTAGGTACACGACTACATGCTTTGTTTAAAGTTTCAATAGTAAAACTTATAGTACAAGAAGGCCACTGAAAGTTTGCAAACCCCAAATTTGCCAATGTCTGCAATCCACGGCTGATTTTGCAGTAGAAAATATTGAATTTTAGCGTTCAGTTTAGTTGTCTCTAAAATGGAGACTCTCTTTCAAAAAGCTAAAACAGTAATTCGCAACCTTTTCTGGACCACCGCCTCATTCTTTATATTGATTAATATGCATCACCACCCCTTTAACTTTCATGTAAAGTCTAATCATAATTTGAGTTAAGGTGTATCTATAAAACAGTTTGATAGCACTTACTACCGTTTATAAAAACAACCAAAGAAGCTTTATCTGGTCACTTTTAAATAAAATAGAAAACACATATTTTAACACATTTTTAAAGAACAAAAGTGAAATAGTTAACTAAGATATTTTTACTAATTTTTAGAAAATTTAAAAGAGTTGAAAGTAAAAATTGCCTGGTTTGGTTATGGTTGGAGAATAGTTTTACTGTACAACGGTGCAACATTATTTAAATTTCACCCCTTTGAATAGTCATCGCCCCTCGAATATTTTTTGCCCCCTTCATAACACAAATCGCCCACTTGGAAAGGATCACCTCAGGTTTTAAACCGCTGGTCTAAAACATTGTGTGGAATTTCTATTGCTTTTTTAACAACTGAGAGGAGTTCCGGGAAAAGTTCTAATTGTTTGTTTTGTCATGATTTTTGACGCTTGATTTGAAGTTGGGATGGCCGGAACAGAGAGTTCCGGATAAAAGAGAGAGATAATCGAGGTTCTACTGTACTTTGCCAACTATTGTAAACGGATCAAGGCCAAAATACAATTTATCTAACTTATCTATTTAGCCGAACATTCCGGGGCCAGCTTGGTCTTTTTTTTGTAATATATCCTTGAAAGAATTGTATAGTTATATGTACTTTGCCAACTATTGTAAACCGGTCAAGGCCCAATTCGATTTATCTGTCTAACCTGTCTATTTATGAATCACCAGGTGATCGATCGGCAAAGTCGCCCGAGCATTCCGGGGTCAGCTCGTTCTTTTTTTTTGTTTTTTGTAATGCATTCTTGTAAGGGTTATACAGTTATATATACTTTTCCAACCACTGTAATCTGGTCAAGGACCCAATACAATTTATCTGTCTAACTTATCTATTTATGATTCACCAGCTGATCGATCAGCAAAGTCTCCCGAACATCTGGGGGTCAGCTCGCTCTTTTTTGCTTTTTGTAATGTATCCATTTAAAAGTTACATAGTTATATTTACTTTGCCAACCATTGTAATCTGGTCAGGGACCCAATACAATTTATCTAACTTATCTATTTATGAATCGCCAGGTGATCGATCAGCAAAGTCGCCCGAACATTCAGGGGCCAGCTCGTTCTTTTTTTTTTGTTTTTTTGGAATGTATTCTTGTAGAAGTTACATAGTTATATATACTTTGCCAACCATTGCAATCTGGTCAATGACCCAATTCAATTTATCTGTCTAACTTATCCATTTATGAATCACCAGGTGATCGATCAGCAAAGTCGCCCGAACATTCCAGAGCCAGCTCGTTTTTTTTTGTGTTTTGTAATATATTCTTGTAAAAGTTACATAGTTATATATACTTTGCCAACCATTAAAAACCGGTCAAGGTCCCAATAATTTATCTAACTTGTCTATTTATGAATCACCAGGTGATCAATCAGCAAAGTCGCCTGATTATTCCGGGGCCAGCTCGCCCTACCATGCCATTGAATTCTCTTTACTTTTATGATGTTCATAATGTCTTTAATTTATCTATCTAACTTATCTATTTATGAATCGCCAGGTGATCGATCAGCTAAGTCGCCCGATCATTCCGGGGCCAGCTCGCCCTACCATGCCATTGAATTCTCTTTACTTTTATGATGTTCATAATGTCTTTAATTTATCTATCTAACTTATCTATTTATGAATCACCAGGTGATCGATCAGCTAAGTCGCCCGATCATTGCGGGGCCAGCTCGCCCTACCATGCCATTGAATTCTCTTTGCTTTTATGATGTTAATAATGCCTTTAATTTATCTATCTAACTTATCTATTTATGAATCGCCAGGTGATCGATCGGCAAAGTCGCCCGATCATTCCGGGGCCAGCTCGCCCTACCACTCTGCCCCCAGCTCGCCCGAAGCGGCTGCGTTCCTGTCGCCCGAGCACCCGCCGGTCAGCTCGCCCGCCCCGCCCCGAGCGGCCCCGATCAGCTACGCGGAGCCCGACTCCTCCGACAGCAGCGACTCGGAGTCGTCCGATTCGGACTCCTCGGAGACCGAGCCGGAGGACGACTACAACAGCGAGTTCAACAAGATGAAGAGGAAGATGGAGAGGTACAGCTTGTTGTTATCTCCTTATAACTTGAGTGACACAATTCAGGGTTGGTACGCCTCCTGAATTTCATTTATACTTTTTAAGGGTCCTTATAACTAATGAAATTTGTGTATCATCTCCTTATATTTTCCTCTCTCTCTCTCCTGAAAAAAGTGACAAGAATAATTTTTCTCCTTCCTCAGTCTGTTTAAAAAATTCTCTCTATAACTTCAGTTTTCTCTTTATAACTTCAGCTATACAATTGTGCGGGTTTAAGAGGGAATGTTCCAGCTCTTCAAAAGTATTGATAGTGACCAGGGTTGGAAAAAAACATGTTTATATATATATTTTTTTTAAAATCATCTTTTATTTGATTAAACATGTTTGTTTTGTTAAAAACGTTTTTTTTTTTAAAAAACAATTAAATTTTGGTTTTTGAACAAGATGTATGGGTTTAAAAAAAACTTTTTTTTGCGTTTTAGTCTTTTTTATTTACTTCAATCCCCAATAATTTTAGGCATATGCCCATAGTTCGTACGGTGCTTAAAAACCTTAGAAAGTACTTATTTTTTACATTCGTTTATAAGGCCCTTAAAAAGTGCTTAAAAAGTACTTATTTTTTTACTTTATTCTTATTTTTAATTTTTGAACCAAAGTCCTTAATAAGTGCTTATTTTCCCTAGAAACTTAAGAATTTTCTTCAAATATTTCGTAATTTTTTTCATGCGGCTTAGTAGATCGCTTGTAGCTCTGATGCTCTGCAATTTGCCGACTTTCGGATCGCCGAAGTTTCGCGACTTTCGGATTGCCGTTGTTCAATAACTTTCGGATTGCCGTTGTTTCATGACTTTCGGATTGCCGTTGTTTCACGACTTTCGGGTTGCTGTTGTTTCGCGACTTTCGGGTCGCCGGAGTTTTGCGACTTTCGGGTCGCCGGAGTTTCGCGACTTTCGGGTCGAAGGCGTATCGCGACTTTCGGGTCGCTGGAGTTTCGGGTCGAAGGCGTATCGCGACTTTCGGATCACCGGAGTTTTGCGACTTTCGGATCGCCGGAGTTTTGCGACTTTCGGATCGCCGGAGTTTTGCGACTTTCGGATCGCCGGAGTTTTGCGACTTTCGGATCGCCGGAGTTTTGCGACTTTCGGATCGCCGGAGTTTTGCGACTTTCGGATCGCCGGAGTTTTGCGACTTCCGGATCGCCGGAGTTTCGCGACTTTCTAATCCCCGAAGTTTCGCGGCTTTCGGATTCCCAAAAATAAAAAGTTTAAATTTGCAAGTCAGTACTATTTAAGTAATATGTTGGTTATATTCTTGTTAAATTTTTTTTAATAACTTTTGTAAGTTTTATTTCTTCATAAGACCACTATTGAATATTGTCTATATATAACTGAAATTTTCCCTGCATGCTTTTTAATTTAGTATTTTGTAGGTTTTGAATTTTATTTCTGTGACCTGTTGTTGATAAATAATATTAAAGCACGAATTTCTTTTTTTTTTTCTGTTGCAACAATTTTTCTTAGTAAGACATTATTTTTTTTGTATTTCCCGAATTTTTTTACATTATCTAAACTGCACAGGAAATTTAAGCTTCCGATTGCTGTAAAACTTTTTCAATAAGGTCCTTAAAAAGTACTTATTTTTTTTTATAAAATTGGAGTATGAACCCTGATGCCATACATCTTTGAATTCAAGAAATCCTTCTATTATCTGGCAATTCGGTGTCTTCCTTTGATTAAATCAAATGAGCTAATAGAAGAATTTATATACTAATATAATGTAATAGTTTATGTTATGTATTATTTTAATTAAACTAACTAAAATTATGTACCACATTGATAATTAGCATAAATCTCACAAATAGGTCTATAATAAATAGTTCAGATTCAGAACTGATGTAAAATGGTTATTATGAATGGCTATGTTATGAATACAATATTTTATTATTGTTTCAAGCTATTTTTATTTCAATCATATTAAAAACAGGAACATATTGGATGCATTTTCCCCATTTCATTTTACTTAACCATTTAGCTAAAATTAGGCAATTTTATTAGACTTCTTTTGGCACAAAGTAATTTCCCATACATCATATTTTCCTTCTCCTTGCAGTAAAAAAATGAATTGTTTTAAACATGTTTTTTATTACTTTGGTTTAACCCTTTCAGTCCCAAAAATTTACTACACTACAGAAACATCTGATATTCACAAAATAAGCTTAATTTAGGTCAAATATACGAATTTCATAAGAAAAAAAATCAATTTAAATTTTTTATATGGTTTTTGAAACAATGCCAAAATTCTTTAACTGTGGAAAACAACAAAATAAAAAAATATATATTACCTAAAAACACTTCGAGTTATATATTTTAAGGTATCTGACCATATTATTAAAAAAAAATTTAGTAATTATTTTAACCAAAATAGTTTAAATTGTGTTTTAAATATGTGGAACTGAAGTGAACTTATCAAAAATCAGGAGAAAC
This sequence comes from Hylyphantes graminicola, assembly GCA_023701765.1. Taxonomy (NCBI): domain Eukaryota; kingdom Metazoa; phylum Arthropoda; class Arachnida; order Araneae; family Linyphiidae; genus Hylyphantes; species Hylyphantes graminicola. Next base: position 77,788,675 of record CM043112.1, read on the forward strand.
GCTTGTTCACTATTTTCTAAATAAAAAAAATAGTAGTTCTGACTTCTATTGAGATAAAAGTAAAATTTTGTCTGTTTAAACAAAGTGTGAAGAATCAAATGATGTGTGTTTGGATGTCATAACGGGACATAAACATTTTGAAAAAAATATTGAAAGTGATGATGCCAAATGGCATCACTGGGACTGAAAGTGTTAAACATGTTTAAAACAATTGTTTTAAACATAACAACCCTGATCGCGACGCAGGGTACTTGTGTCAGTTGTCTATTTGTATAAACAAGGACGTAGTTCTTAAGGAGTCGCTATCATTGATGCTGTTTAAGGCAACTTGTTCAACAACACTTTTAACATTTAGTCTTGTAGCCTTAACCTCTTAAGACTAGGGTACCTTCAAAACACTGTGTGCTGTTCAGGGTAACGACAAGAAGCTTAGCAGGTGAGCCATGCTAAAATCGTTATCGCTCAGCTAAACTCGCCAATAAAACAAAACTAGTTATTTTTCCAGTTTTACACATATAAACATTATGTTGTTGCTTAGTTTGGAAGAAATAAGAATGTTTTCAACTTTCAAGTAAGCAATGACTTTGATTTGCGGTTTGTTTACGTTACCCCGCCAACCTTTGTTCCGCCAACGCATGCCAAAGACATGCCAAATACCGTCTGTTAGCTTTGACATTAAAAACGGCATTTTCTGGTAGTATAATGATGAAAAATACTATTTTTAGAAATGTAATAGTCCACATGATGTTTAATTTACAATACAAAGATTAAAAAGTAAAGCTTTATACCTTTTTACCGAGTTTAAACAGCTTTTTTATTCCATAGCAATGACACACGCCGGTATTAAAACATGGATTACAGCTTTACCGTTAAGAATTTTAATCCAAAAAAGAATAAATATTGAAGAATATAGATCATTAAAAACAAAATCAATAACAAATAGTGGTTACGTTCCTTTGATTATATCGTTTAGATGCGATTTATTAGAGCTTCGCTGAGTCACCGTGTAATGTCTACGGGGAAAAAATGACAGCGCCGTATCTCTGGAGCATGGCTATGCTCCAGCCAATCAGGTGAGAGCATCATGTCGCAACCCTCATACGCAGATATTCCAGTAACCCTACTTAAGACCCGGGCAAAATCCTGCAAGTATATTCAAAAACTAAACATACTTTTCATACAAATATATGCTAAAAAGAATGTTTTGCAGATTAATTTTTAAAATTATGTTTCAGAAGTAATTAACTTGTTCATTGTTTCTGAGGAGGTTTTAAAAAATGTCCCCAAATGGGAACACCAGGCACCAGGTCGCAAGAGATTGAATCAGCTCTATCTTAATTGGTCGTAAAAGGTCTTTCATCAGGCAATTACCAGTGACGTTGCAGCTGCTTTCTGAGGGATGCTGCATTTTGGTTTGTTTTTGTTTTTCACCAACACTTGTTATGACATCACCAGAGTGAACATGGTCAATATGTGTTCTCGATTACCTGGGCTATTCTTAGAGGGGCATTACAGCTTTGGTTTTTTTTATTTCTGGTGTCACTTATCTTTTTAAGCTTTCAACTGATTCAAACTAGTGTTTTTGAGATGATGTGATATAAGAGCGTCGCCAAACTTTGAAAATTGTCGTTTTTCGCCAGGTTGTCATGAATGTTTTGAGTCCATTTTAAGTTCAACTGTAAATAGACTTTGTTTTTACTTAGTGTCCCTGTTTCTGCTACAGGTACACCGCGCTGTACCGGAAAGCCGCCAAGGAGATAAAAATCCTGCACCAAAAGAGGCGACGGCACGAGAAAAGACTCGCCAACCTGCAGGAAAAGATCCAGGAGCTGAAGCAGAAGAACTTTGCGCAGGAGGAAAAGTTCAATGCCAAGGTAATAAAAAAGCTCCTAAAATGGTAGAGGATGGCTCAAGAATTAACAAAGAAACAGTTCGGACTTAAAATTGAGTACTTTTATCTTTTAATAAGTCTTCTTTACCCTTTCCGTCCCAATGACAACATAGCATCATCATTTTAGAATTTTTTTTCCTGATTTTCTATAGCCATTTATGATATCAAAATGCTCATCATTCGATTCTCCAAAAAATTTTCCATTAGAAAATATTTTTTATTATTCACAATAGATGTCAGCCCTATTATTTTTTAAAAATAAAAATATGATCAGAAACATGATGATGCCAAATGGCCTCACTGGGAATCTCAAGGGTTAAAAAAATAGATTGTGAACAAAAATAAACAATAACAATCTTACTTGTAAAATTTGGAGAAAATAAATAAACGTTATAGATTGAGTGATTAGAAAAACTTGCAAATTACTTCATGTTAAATTAAGTTATAAAAGTTCCATGGGAGCTTCGAAAGCTGAGGGCAAAAAGAGCAAGAGATAATGTCCACTGCGCTACGATGTTTTAAACAACAAGCGAGTTATGTAATTGCCGCTTTTTTTTTTGTAGTCTATAATTCTGACTCTTTTAGGATCTTACTTGCGTGTTTATAGAGTCATAATTTCGTCATTTTAGGATAACTAATGGAGTTTTAAAAATTTAAGAAATCGCGATTTACTTCAGAATTTTTGGTAAGTTTGTGGATATTATGGTTGTTTAATTTTTTAAAGTTTTTGTCAGAGTTCCTATATATTTGACGATCACTACAATAGGGTATTTGACTAAAAAAAATTTATTGGTTTAAAATATTCCTTGGCAAAAAATATTGGACCCGTATTTTTTCTTTTTTCCAAATACTGCCTAGAAACGGAGAAAAATGCAATTGCAATTTAATTATAAGCCACGCCCCCAAAACGATCCCTGGCAGAATTTGAAGGGTGTGACGTCACCTGGCGTGAAACGTTTTCGACATGCGGGAGAATCCGTAGTGAACACTGTTGTTGTATTTGTAAACTCCATTTTAATTTGATTTATTATTAAAAGAGTGAGTAGAGGTGCTTTAATGGGCTTTTTTTTTTGTTTTTAACATTTAGCACTTTGTTACTAATAGTTGGTTCGCGACTTTTTTATTTCATAATCCGCTACTTTTACATCAGTTAATTCCCTTAAAGAATTTGGTTGACTTTCAAGAAAAATGGCACCAGAGCGCTTGTAAACCAAAAAATAATAGCTTATAAAATAAGAGATATATACATAAAAAAAATAATAGGGCCGCAGTTAAATAGTTTTTTTTTTAATTCATATGAAGTGACCTAATTTTATACTTATGGTTTTTTTTTCATGTAATTTTATTTAAACAATCTCTCTATTTGCCAAAATATCTAGCCTTAAAATTAAATAGTAAAACCAATTTAAAAATGATTACTTTGTGGCACGCATATGTAATTTTTTTTATTATAATTATAATTTTAAACGTCAGTAAGTTTTTATTATAAGTCGTTCATTTGCGGATTTGTGTTACTTTTTCTTGTTTTTTTTTGTGAAATAGGTACTATATTGTTACATTAAACTTGATATACACATTTTGATCAAGTACAGACACTAAAATATTTCGGCATCTTATAATGAGTAACTATCGCTACTGTGCTGCGCAATTCGCATTGTAAATATTTGGTGATTTCGTTGCTAAGGCTCTGTATTTGGGCTTAAAGTTTGAATTCACTGGACTAACGGCCTTGTAAACATCGAAAATAAGATCATTCACAAACAACTTAAGCTGTTTTAAATTTAATTCATAATTTTTAAATAGATAATTTATTCAAGTTGAGTTTTGAGATAATTTATTCAATTGCGTTTAATACGAAGTTTTACTATACATACATTTACAATATATTTTAATGTACCTAGATAGAAAAAAAGATACTTAAAGTTCAATGAAATCAAAATTAAGGGAAAACTGATGTAGTTTTCAAAAATTAAATTTTTTATAATGTTTTTCTTTTAACTAGAACGCCAAAACAACTTTTTGTAAACAAAATTGCTTAATAAATTTCTAATTTTCTAGATTAGTACAAGAAAAAAGTTCGGGGCGTCATCTATGGGCAAGGATAAAGATATGAAACTAGTTACCATTACATCATAAACATTATTATTATAACACTTTCCCTTGTTAAGTATAATATTATTTACACTTTTAGGACCTTTTCATTAAAAATATTAATAGCTTCCTTATATTCCGTTTAAAATTGGTTATTATTTTGTTGGAAGTTGTAATATTTTGGAACTTATCAGAACAGAAATCCGAACAAGATTTAAAAAACAAATGCCCTGCAATCATATTCATAAGCATCGATTATCGGCAAATTTAAGCCAGCCGTTTTTATGAATCCTTTAATTTTATTTATTTAAATATTTTTTTAAGCACTAAAATCGCAATGAAAGAAATACTTATAAAAAACCCCATTATTTTAGACTTAAAAGAGCGCTAAAAAGTTTCGGATGACTAAATTCGAATAGCATGAGGGGCGGTTTAATGCCAGGTGACGTCAGACCAATCAGCGTAGCGTTTGCAATCACGTGACCGAGCTTTGGAAAATCGCGATTTTAAAACTTAATTTAAATAATATTTGAGCAATTTTTTGAGGAAAAACCAATGAATATGCGTTTTCTAGGTCCTATACTATGTTTATATAACTTTTTTGGGCAGTTTCCCGATTTAGTCAAATACCCTATTTGGGGATTTTGCAATATCCCTAATTTAGATATTTAATGAAGTTCGATAAAGTTTCGAAATTTGTAGAGTAGATTTTAGATTTAGATATTTCTAGAGTATTTTAAGACTGCCAATTTTTTCAATTATGATCACAGTAATGGTTTAATAAATTTAGGAAGGGTGATGACTTCTGATCTTAAAATAATTTTTTTTTTGGGAACCACAAAATGAAAATGTTATTATTGAAATTTTTTTGAAAAACTAGTCGCAATATATCTGTGACTAAGTTTATTTTGTTGCTGCAAAATAAAAAAAATAAACTGGTCACTTTTTACCCTTGAAAAATTATACCCTTTAAAAATTATATATATTTAAAGTTATTTAATTATTGTATTCATACTTGAAATGTATTATAGAAGAACCCAGACAGAAATATTTTCCGAATCAAAAAGCAACATTTCAGGGTTGAATTTTGAACCCTGATCCTAACAATCAATTTAATCCCAACAGGCGGACGACCTTTTAAAGAACGTTCCGGAACCAAACAAAGAGTTCATGAGCCGGCAGCTGGCCAAGGAACTCAACAAGCCGGTCCCCGGTACATACACCAACGAGCTGAAGGCGTTCGCCCTGACCCTGTACTACTTGTCTGCCCCTGCGTACCGGTACGTTCACAAAGTGTTCAGCACCTGCCTCCCCCACGAGAGGACCATCAAGAAGTGGTACCAAGTGGATGGCAAACCTGCGTTCACGGCTGAGGCGAGGGAGTTCTTGAAGGACATAACGGACTTGGGTATTGATAGCTTGTTTATGTTTATTGTTTTATTTATATAAAGGTTAGTTTGAATTAGTTTTTGATTAAAATAGTTGAATTAATTTGATTAAAATTGAATTTAAAAATAAATACATCTTAAGAACCAGAACTACTTGAGTTCTGGAGGTTTCTTGTGCTAAATGGAATAAAAATGTTTATGGGAAAATATTGTAATTGTCCATTCTTTGTTATGAACAAATAACTGACTTGGGTATGTTTTCTGTTCCCAGACGAGCTCGCGGCGAGCAAGGAGAAGAAGCCCCCCGAGCGCAAGGAGTGTGACGTGTGCGGCAAGCTGATCGGAAAAGGCCAGAGCATGAAGGCCCACCGGCTCATCCACTCGGGGGAGAAGCCCTACGCCTGCAACCAGTGCGGGAAGAGGTTCAACCAGAAGTACAACCTCACGCGGCACCTCATACTGCACTCTGGTAATTTTTCAGTCCCTTATTTGCGATTCTTTTTCTCTCTTTTGGGGGTAAATTTGCTAAGTATTTTCCCTCAAGGTGGTAGTCAAAGGGCCTCAAAGTTGTTCATTTCAAAAAAAAAGTATAATTCAAAGGTTAATTCCTCCAGAAGCAAAGAGTCAATAGCTTGGAGGCACAGCTGTAAATGTCCCCCTCACACGACATCTTATACTTCACTACGGTAATTTTTCAATACCTTTTTCCTCTTTTGGGGGGAAGGTTAATTATTGGCTTAAGCCAGAAGTGATCCACAGAAATATATGTTTTGTTAATTTACATGTAGTACTTAGAAAAATATAAAATACCATGGGTGACCCTGGTAGTTACCTCAAAGTTGATCATTTCCAAAACGGTAAAATTCAAAGTTCATATATTTGTGATAATAGAGGGGAGGTTTATGGGGTTCGGCAAAGGGCAGAGCGTGAAGTACAATGGCTAATTCCACTCGGGGGAGAAGCCCTACGCCTGCAACCAGTGCGGGAAGAGGTTCAACCAGAAGTACAACCTCACGTGGCACCTCATACTGCTGTCCGGTAATATTTCAGTTTCTACATTTCCCCCCCTTCAATTTCAGTTGTAAATCCCTAGTTGCCTTCTGATGCGAAATTCAATGTTTTTCAAAAGAACAAGATTAAGTTAAAGAACAAGATATTAACTACTGGTATAGATTTTTCTTTGATTTTGTTGTCTTCTGATGTTTGTTTTTATTTAAAATGGAAGTTCCCTTATTTATTCTCTCTATTCACTGTTTTTTTTTCCTTTACATTATGTTTATCCATAATTTCCCCTGTTTAAGAGTCTTTTGCCTTTTTTTGAAAATGTTTCCGTTTTTCCCTACTCTAAAAGATTTTTCTATCTTCTGATACTTACTTAAATTGAAAGTTCCCTAAAATTTTCCCTATATTCTTTGTTTTTTCCTTTATGTTTGCCCTGAGACTTTTTCCCTATTGACAAATGGCCCAGTATTTTTTTTCTATTTGGGATTTTTTTCCCTCAATCCATAAGAGACACATGGAAATAGTTATTGGATTAACTACACACACTAGAGTAGTACTTAAAAACATATAAAACACCTTGGGTGACCCTTTTCGTTGGTGCCAGAAGTACAACCTCACCAGGCATCTCATACTGCACTCCGGTAATTTCTCGATACCTTTTCCCTTTTTTTGGAGGGAAGGTTAATAATTGGCTTAAGCCGGAAGGGACCCACATAAATAAGTATTGGTTTAATTACACACACTAGGGTAGTACTTCATAAACATATAAAATGACTTCATAAACATATAAAATGCTACAGATGACCTTGGTAGTTAATTTTTCACTTTTTGGGTTTTTTTTCCCTAGATTTTTCTTTTATTTTAGTTGTAAATTCCTAGTTGCCATCTGGCGCAAAATTCAGTTTTTTCTCTACTGGTAAAGATTTTTCTTAGGTTTTGTTGTCTTCTGATGTTTGTTTTTATTTAAAATGGGAGTTCCCTTATTTATTCTCTGTGTTCACTGTGGTTTTTTTCCTTTACATTATGTTTATCCGTAATTTCCAATGCTTAAGAGTCTTTCCCGTTTTTTGAATTTTGTTTTTGTTTTTCCCTACTGTAAAAGATTTTTCTATCTTCTGATATTTATTTAAATTGAAAGTTAACTAAAATTTTCCCTATGTTATCTGTTTTCCCCTTATGTTTACCCTTTCTGGGAGAAATTTTCTAGTTGAGACTTTTTCCCTATCGAAAAATGGCAGCCGGTAATTTTTCTCTCTTCAGGATTTTTTTAAAAAGCTATAAGAGACACACAGAAATAGTTATTGGATTATTAACTACACATCCTAAGGTAGTACTTATAAAAATAAAACATTTTAAACACCTTGGGTGAACCTTTTCTTTGGTGCCAGAGCATGAAGGCCCACCGGCTTACCCACTCAGGCGAGTAACCCTACGCATGCAACTAGTGCGGGAAAAAGGTTCAACCAGAAGTACAACTTCACGAGGCATCTCATACAGCACTCCGGTAATCTGTCCCTGTCTTATCCCTTTTTTGAAGGAAAGATTATTGGCTGAAGCCATAAGTGACCTGTGCAGGAATAATTAATTTACACACACTAGGGTAGTACTTAGAAAAATATAAAATGCCATGGGTGACCCTTTGCTTTGTTAGCAACGGGTCTCAAAGTTGATCATTTCAATGTTTAGGTATGTATTTCTTAGTATATAGAGACATACTTAAACATATTTTTCACACAGTTTGTACACTTATCTTGACCAGATTTGTTTCAGTGTTAACTTTTTGATTATGAAAAACTAAACAAAATCTCTTTGTAAAAATTTTATAACTAGATAGTTAAATAACAAACTTATCTGTACTGCGAAATGCAATAGGTCTGGTCACCATACGCACACTTCACTCCTAGGAGGCAGAAAAAATGTTTAAGTATGTGTTTCTTAGTATCTAGAGACATACTGAGATATGTTTTTTGTGCCCCCTAGGTGTGAAGCAGCAGTGCGGCAAGGGATTGTAATTATAGTCTCGATTGAGGGAAAGTTTATTTATGGTTGAACATGACTAGAATTTATTCTAAACACAACTCATACTTGTGTGATTTCACTCCCAAAATGTTTAAATACGTATTTCTCGGTGTATCGAGGTATATTTAGACATTTACCCTCACGTTGCACACTTCACTCCTAGTGGGCAAAAATAATGTTTAGGTGTGTATTTCTTATTATATAGAGACATACTTAAACATTTTTTCTGCATGTTGCAAACTTCACTACTAAGGGGCAAAACAATTTAGGTATTAGTATATAGAGGCATATTTAAATGATTTTACGCGTCAAACGTCACACAAGTACAGCTTCACTCCTAGGAGGCAGAAAAAATGTTTAAGTATGTGTTTCTTAGTATCTAGAGACATACTGAGACGTGTTTTTTGTGCCCCCCCCCTAGGAGTGAAGCCGCACGCGTGCGACGTGTGCTTCAAGCAGTTCTCCCAGAAGGCCATGCTGGCCACGTCCAGTGCGGGAATGGGTTGTAATTATAGTGTACAAATACTTTATTGAAGAAAAAGTTTGTTTGCAGTTGGACAACTCTAAAAGTGTTTCTAAATACACCTCGTACTAGCGCGACTTCGCTTCTAAATGTTTAAGTATATATTTCTTAGTATATCAAGACATGCTTGGAAATTTTTCTGGCACATCGCACACTTCACTCCTTGTGAGAAAAAATAATGCTTAAGGATGCATTTTTAGTGTAGATATGCTTAAACATTATTTCTTCAATCCTAGGGTTCAGAAAAAAAATTTAAGTATGTCTTTGTTGATAGCATATATATGCTTAAACATTTTGTCTCGCACGACACACTTGTGAGGCTTCCCTCCTAAAATGTTTAGGTATGTATTTCTTAGTATATAGAGACATACTTAAACATATTTTCACACAGGTTGTACACTTAGCTTGACCAGATTTGTTTCAGTGTTAACTTTTTGATTATGAAAAACTAAACAAAATCCATTTGTAAAAAATTTCTAACTCGATAGTTAAATAACAAACTTATCTGTACTGCGAAATGCATTATATCTGGTCACCATATGCACACTTCACTCCTAGGGGGCAGAAAAAATGTTTAAGTATGTGTTTCTTAGTATATAGAGACATACTGAGACGTGTTTTTTGTGCCCCCCTAGGAGTGAAGCAGCAGTGCCGCAAGGGATTGTAATTATAGTCTCGATTGAGGGAAAGTTCGTTTATGGTTGAACATGACTAGAATTTATTCTAAACACACCTCGTACTTGTGTGAATTCACTCCCAAAATGTTTAAATACATATTTATCGGTGTGTAGAGGTATATTTAGACAATTACCCTCACGTTGCACACTTCACTCCTATTTGGCAAAAATAATGTTTAGGTGTGTATTTCTTAGTATATAGAGACATACTTAAACATTTTTTCTGCATGTTGCAAACTTCACTACTAAGGGGCAAAACAATTTAGGTATTAGTATATAGAGGCATATTTAAATGATTTTACGCGTCAAACGTCACATAAGTACAGCTTCACTCCTAGGAGGCAAAAAAAAATGTTTAAGTATGTATTACGTAGCATGTAGAGACATACTGAGACGTGTTTTTTGTGCCCCCCTAGGAGTGAAGCCGCACGCGTGCGACGTGTGCTTCAAGCGGTACTCCCAGAAGGCAATTCTGGTCACGTCCAGTGCGGGAATGGGTTGTAATTATAGTGTACAAATACTTTATTGAAGAAAAAGTTTGTTTGCAGTTAGACAACTCTAAAATTGTTTCTAAATACACCTCCTACTAGCGCGACTTCGCTTCTAAAATGTTTAAGTATATATTTCTTAGTATATCAAGACATGCTTGGAAATTTTTCTGGCACATCGCACACTTCACTCCTTGTGAATAAAAATAATGTTTAAGTATGCATTCTTAGTGTAGACATGCTTAAACATTATTTCTGTGTGTCGCACACTTCAATCCTAGGGTTCAGAAAAAAGTTTAAGTATGTGTTTGTTGGTTGCATACTGAGACATGCTTAAACATTTTGTATCACGAGACGCACTTGTAAGGTTTCCCTCCTAAAATGTTTAGGTATGTATTTCTTAGTATGTAGAGACATACTTAAACATATTTTCACACAGTTTGTAAACTTAGCTTGACCAGAGTTGTTTAATTTACAAATAGATTTCTTTTTTTTTTTCATAATCGAAAAGTTAACTTTTCGATTGTGAAAAATCTATTGTAAGTTTGATTATGAAATCTATTTGTAAAATTTTTATAACTAGATAGTTAAATAAGAAACTTATCTGTACTGCGAAATGCATTACGTCTGGTCACTTCACTCCTAGGGGGCAGAAAAAATGTTTAAGTATGTGTTTCTTAGTATCTAGAGACATACTGAGACGTGTTTTTTGTGCCCCCCCTAGGAGTGAAGCCGCACGCGTGCGACGTGTGCTTCAAGCAGTTCTCCCAGAAGGCCATGCTGGTCGCGCACATGCACGTGCACACGGGCCAGAAGCCCTTCCGGTGCGACCAGTGCGGGAAAGGGTTCACGTTCAAGGGAAACCTCAAGCAGCACAAACTACTGCACACCGGTGAGAGGACACACACCCCTCCCTCACTTAACCCTTTCAGTCCCAGTGTCATATTGGCATCGTCATTTTAGAATTTTTTTTTCGGATCATCTATAGCCATTTATGATATCAAAAAGCACATCATTCGATGCATCAAACTTTTTTTCTATTGGAAAATATTTTTTTATGAATCCCAATAGATGTCAGTCCTATTATTTTTTTTCGAGTTATGATCAGATGCATGATGATGCCAAATGGCATCACTGGGACTGAAAGGGTTAAAACCCTTTATGTACTGACAGTAAAAAACACTTATGTACTTACATAAAAGAAACACTGAAACATAACTAAAAGAAAACCCAATGGAACATAATTACTGTTTTAAAAAACCACTGAAACATAATTACTGTTTAAAAAAAACCCACTGAAACATAACTACTGTTTTAAAAAATCAACTAACGTTTATTTAAAACGCATCACAAGCAAAAAGAAAAGAGAAGGAACAACAGAAAACATGAATGCAACATGTGTTATATACCGGGATGTGACACAACAATGTCACAGACCACCGCCTTCAGCTATTTCACTGACTCGAATCGTATCTCATTTATCTTTTATGTTTACAATAGAAAACGTCTTTCGTTTCATGAAAGTGCATAATTTATTTCAAAATTCTGTACATTTGACATACTATGCTGTACATGATTAACATATAATACATGCAATGATAATTTATTTTCATTAAACTTTAATTGAAGTGTATTTTTTAAACTGTTTTTAACATATCGAAGTGCAAATGAAAAACTTCGTCACCTCATAGTGGATACCCAGCCATTGCAATATACCTGGAAATGAGAGCTGATTAACTAGCCAAACATGGATGCGAACTCCCATTGCCAAACTTTGCCCTACCTTTTAATCAGATCTCTTCCTCCATTACGAGAGCCACAAAACTATACAAGAAACCTTTGGTCTTTAGACGCCAAAGGGAAATCATGGTCTAGCCTATTAAAATAGCCTTATGGTCAGGGACATCTCCATCATATTGGTGTTTCGGAAGTGCCTCGCTCCCCACTATGCCTAATTGGAACTTTTATGGATTTTAATCACTTGACAAATTGTGCCTTTCTGGCCAATGTTTGTATTTTTTTTTACCTTATGACAACTTGAATCAAAGGCTCTTTAATCAACATCCAATGCTAATCATGCATGTTTCTTTTGCAAGAGATTCATATGAGTATATAATATGTATTTTATATGATTTCTTACACTCAATATTCAACATTGTTTCCAAAGTTGCTCGTTTATAATGTCATAAACATTGTGGTTCATTCAAATGACGCTATAACTGTATTAAAGAACATACTCGCGATTACACAGAGGCCCAATACCTTGTGTGGTTCTCTAAGAAACAATGTGAATGTTGTGGTTCTAAACCCACCTTGTTTGAGGCTCTGTTGGGAGGATAATTGCAACCGCCCTCCATTTAACCCAAGTAGGTTGGGGGGGGGGAGGGTTGCGATATGAGTGTAAGGTTATCTACTAAACATGCATACCTTGTTGAAAGTTTTCATGAAATGTCAAATTTGATGCTGATCTGTGTGAGCGAATTTCTACAAAAACAAAAAGATTGCCCCTCACACCGTTTCTTGGAAAACACACGAGGGAAGGAGATTGCTGTAATCGTAAAGACTATAACAGGATGGTAACAGAACTTGGAAATCAGGGAATTCTCAGGGAACTTTTTAATTCTGGAAATATTGGGGAATTCTCAAGGAATTTTTCAAATTTTGCAAAATATCAGGGAATTTTTTCCTCCATTTTGGATTACTTAAACAGCAGGTTTAGGTTCTTTATGATCACTGCTAACTGACACTTGATAGAAAATATTCTGGTTCATCCAATTTGTCTGAAGGACCAATCTTGGAGGAAAGATCAAAGATAGATCTTTTCCTAGATAGAAAGGAAAGATCTTTTTCACAAATCATGTTATAACATGATTATCTAATCGCATGATTCCTCTAAACTCAGATTTTTGTAAATGAAAATGTAGAAAAGTTAGGTAGTCCGGAAGTTCCATAATCCAGAGAGCCTTAATTCCCTCGATGTCTGAATTAAATTTTCTGTACTGCATTGAATTGTGTGTATTGCATGTTTTCTAGGTAATTTTAAAATCAGAGAAATTTTTGTGAAAGTACCAGATAGATCATGGAAATATCAGGGAAATTTTTTTTCTAGGATTTTGTAACCACCCTGTATAAAGAGGATACTGTACATAATTAGCATGCTATATTATTTATGTATTTCTAGTAGTAATGGAGAGCGCATTGTTAATCGTGCATGTTTCTTTCTTTTCACAGGCGTGAAGCCCCACGCATGCGACGTGTGCTTCGCCTCTTTCGCCCAGAAGGCCATGCTGGTCGCTCACATGAGCATCCACACGGGAGAGAAGCCCTTCCCCTGTGACCAGTGCGGCAAGGCATTCACATACAAGGTAACTCATAGAATTTGCTGTTGACGCCAATTCTCAACTGGTTGTAAATAGAATAAGACTCGCTTTAAAGCTATTCTCTTTATTTTTAGTTGCAACACACATGGTTAAAAGTTAGTAACAGGGATTAAAAAATAGATCAATAATTTCACATGACGGAACACACTATAGGTTAGAAACAGCTAGTTAAAGGGGCAGAATTACTGACATCGACAGACTTTCATACCACCGCTTCTTTATTAATTTCACTTAGCCAAGTGGTTACATCGGCAGAAAACTACTTCCCCAAAGTTATTCCTTTAAGTGATTACAGTAGAACCTTGATAGTCGCTTTCCTCTTTTATCCGAAACTCTCTGTTAGCTGCTTCTAAGTCAACAATTAAAAAATTCTCCATTAATGTATTTTCGGTTTTTAACAAAAGAAACCAGTTTCGGAAATATACAGCAATTCTAAAGTGAGAAATCTCCAGTGATACTGAAATTGAAGAAACTTTTGCGGATTTAAAATCAGAATTATACGATGATTCTGACATATGCAGATTGCAAAAGTAATATTCACGAGTAAAAGTTGTAGTATTCACAAAGGAACCAACGTAATCTGGACATCATGTTTCACACCTTCTAGCCACCACGTTGACTGTCAGTTTGTTTGTGTATAGCGCTGAAAATGGCGAGCTTAAAGACACTAACTTTGTGACAAGTTTAACAGAGTACACACTTTTTACCAATATCACAGAATTTATATTCTTCTCCTTTACATATAACATAATCTTCTTTACATTCTTGAGCTAGATACATTTTTCAGTTTGTACCATAAAATGAACAACCAAAGAAAACGTCTGAAACTCTTATGATCGAACCAATATAGAAAAACTACTCAACAATTGTGTTGTTTCCTTTGTGAATACCAGGGTGTGTAGCTATGCTTAAAAGTGCTTATTTTCAGTTTGGGATTTTAATAACCCTCATAGGTGCTTATTTTTACTATGAGTTTTTAAAAGGTGCTTATTATTTTTTTCATATTGACAGATTTAATTTTTAAACAATCGGCATCAACAAAAAAGCGCTAACCTTTGAGCCCATATTAGCTAGCCCCATTAGCTTGAGCTAACCTTTGAGCTCATTTTTTTTAAATGGGTACTTAAAAAGTGTTTAAAGGTGCTTAATTTTTATAAAGAACTTTCGTTACACACCTTGGAATACTCTTGTCGAGACTAGCAAGTTTTATAAAAACTTTACTTGTAGATAATCCCATAAAAACCTTCTGAATGAGAAAACTTCATATTTAATGGTTAGATATTTGTTTATTTATAACATGCTCATAATAAAGGAGAAATAAAAAGGTTAAAATAGTATTAATTTACAGTTTTAAAAATTACTCATAGGTTTAAAAACATACAAATAAAAAAATGTACAAGCTCAGCAAAAAACTTATCATCATACAAAATATACTGTTACGTCTTTAGAGCGAAACTTATTGTTGTTTGCCTGTGATTAAAATATGTCAACATTAGAAGTAATGGAACTTATCTTCACTCTTAAGTCTTCTGCAGCACTCATTCTGCTTCTATGTTTATTTTGTGTACAACAGCTCTGAAAATCCACTCTTACTCAAGTAATTCGTTACAATGTTGCTCACATCACTCAAGTGTATCACCGGTTCAGAACTGTTACATTTAAAATGTTCAACTAAAAATTACATGCATCCAGCAGAGGAAAGAAAAACAAGTTTTTAAAAGTAAAACAGTTACCATTTATTTCATCTTATATTTCATAAATAAACAACATTTCTATCAACAAAACATTGCACAAGAATGGTTAGAAGTGGTCAGTTAAAATAAATAACAACAATTAAAAAATATTTAGTTACTCATCTTTAATGTCGTAGGACACCTGACTGCTACAAACGCAGTCGTCCACGAGGCACGAAACACTGATTTAAACTTTAACTAGAACCAGCTGAAAGAGAATTTTTATAGTACATTACAGGTGACTAAAGACCATGTAAACAAGAAGGACATAACGCTAATTATTGGAGATATGAATGCCAAGGTAGGTTCAGAAAACCTTGGTATTGAAAGAGTAATGGGTAGACACGGACTTGGAAGGATTAATGAAAATGGTGAACTTTTTATTGAGTTTTGTCTTACCAACGACCTATGTATTGGAGGAACTTTATTTAGCCACAGGGACATACACAAGGCTACATGGATCTCTCCAGATAAGAAAACAAGAAATCAAATTGATCACATAACTATTGATAAGAAATGGAGAAGCTCTCTCTTGGATGTCAGAACAATGAGAGGAGCTGATGTGAATTCTGATCACCTATTGGTGGTTGGAAAAGTCAGAATCAAACTCGCTAATATAAAGACAAATAAATATAGAACAAAATTTAATGTTGAGAAACTAAAAATCAAATCAGTGAAACAGGACTTTAAAATAGCTCTAGAAAATCGCTTTCAAGCGCTAAATAACATCACCGATATGGAAATAAATAATGAGTGGAATGTAATCAAAGAGATATATACAGAAACTTCTGAGGAGATACTGGGAAGGAAGAAGTTCGAGGATAAGGAATGGATTTCAGAAACGACTAAGGAGCGAGTACAGGAAAGACGTGTTATAAGATCAAAATTGCTGGGAAAAAGATCCCACGAAGTTGAACCACAAGCTCTTGAAGAATACAAAAGGAAAAATAAAGAGTGCAAGAAGAGTGCTCGCAAAGACAAAAGAAAATACTACAATGACCTTGCCTCTGCAGCGGAAGAAGCAGTTTTTAACAATGATATAAAACAGCTGTATGATATTACACACAAAATCAGTGGGCGTAGACGAACGAAAGAGGTACCTATCAAAAATAAGCAAGGACAGAAACTGACAGCAAGTGAAGAACAAGTAAAGAGATGGGTAGAACACTTTAAAGAAACCTTAAACAGACCTAACCCTATTGTTTTGGAGGAGATCCCAGATGATGCACCCGTTCAATTAAACATTGATACAGGCCGAATTAAACTCTTTGAAGTGCAGAGAGCAATAAAATTGCTCAAGTGCGGGAAAGCTGCTGGCAGCGATAACCTACCCGGAGAACTTTTCAAGGAAAGCTCCAAAACTGCACTCGAGAAGCTAACTGACCTGTTTAATAAAATCTTTGAGGAGGGTGTGATACCAGATGACTGGAACGAGGGTTTGCTTATAAAGTTGCCAAAAAAGGGTGACTTAACATCATGTGATAACTGGAGAGGAATAACGCTATTGAACGTTTCGAGTAAAATATTCACAAGAATACTACTTGAGCGAATAAAAAAAGCAATTGATGAAAGGCTTCGACCAGAACAAGCCGGTTTCCGTGCGAATCGGGCTTGTGTCGACCACATTGCAACCCTAAGGATTATAATCGAGCAATCCATTGAATGGCAATCGACTGTTTATTTGAATTTTATAGATTTCGAAAAGGCATTTGACAGTATACATAGAGATACACTTTGGAAGCTGCTAAAATATTACGGAATACCAGAGTGTTTTGTGAAAATCATTAAAAACATATACAAGAACTACTATATCAGAGTAGTTCATAATGGAATACAATCAGAATCCTTTGAGGTAAACTCGGGAGTCAGACAGGGATGTATCCTTTCTCCAACAATTTTTCTGATTACTGTGGACTGGATTATGCAGAAAGTGACAGAAAACAAGAGGGGTATTAGATGGACACTTACTGAGTTTCTTTGTGACCTTGATTTTGCTGACGACCTATGCCTGCTAACTAATACCCTTAAAGATATGCAGGAAAATACAGGTAGACTGAATACTGAAGCAAAGAAAATAGGGCTTAATATCAATCAAAAGAAAACAAAAATTTTAAAAATCAACCCTAAACAAGCAAATGACATCCTCCTTGAGAATCAAAAACTAGAAGAAGTGACCAGCTTTACATATCTTGGTAGCACCATCAACAATAAAGGTGGAACGGACGAGGATATCACTATCAGACTAAATAAGGCACGAGGTAGCTTTGCAATGTTAATCAAGTTTTTTAAAAACAGGGCCATCTCTATCGCAACTAAGATCAGAGTTTTTAACACTAATGTGAAGTCTGTCCTTCTCTATGGATCTGAAACATGGCACTGCAATAAAACTAACGTGAGAAAGCTTCAGGTTTTCATTAACAAGTGCCTTAGAAGGATTCTTGGCATTAAGTGGTACCATAAAATTAATAACGAAGAAGTTCTAAGGAGAGCAAATCAGATACCAATTGAATTTGAAATTAAGAAACGAAAGTGGCAGTGGATTGGTCACGTATTGCGAAAAAATGAAAAATTCAAGATAAGACAGGCATTTGATTGGAATCCCCAGGGGCACCGAAAGAGGGGAAGACCAAGAAACACTTGGAGACGGACGATCGAGAAAGAACTGAAGGACGTGGGGACAACATGGCGGGAGGCGAAACATCTGGCCACCAACAGAGTGAGATGGAGGAAACTGACGGAGGCCCTATGCTCCAGTGATGGAGTGACAGAGGGCTAAGTAAGTAAGTAAGAACCAGCTACATATTAGAACATCAAGGAAATCAAAAGAAAAAGGGCCAAGTCCACGATGTGGTGACTATTTATATCTGTCCGACTTCAATTACTTCAATTCAGTTCAAATAGATTACTTCACAAAACT